>JAWRVZ010000044.1:1745000-2945000 GCA_037043235.1 Rhodeus uyekii
TGATCACCCCAGGTAATGTTAAGCTTGTATTTCTGCAATAAAGGCATGAGAAGCTCGCCCCAGTGCAGACCAACAGAGGTCATGTCATTCTGTCCATAAAGAGTAAAAAAAGATAAATAGTTTGTAAAGAAGAAAAAATAATAATTAGGACATTTAAATGTGCATTTTAAAAAAACAATACTGGTGTATATCTTGAGACAAAACAATGGTTTGCTTTCCGTTAAATCACACTGAATATTGGAGGAATGATGCTGAAAATTCAGCTTTACAGGAATAAAATACATTTTAAAATGTATTCAAATAGAAATCAGTTATTTTAAATTGTAATTTTATTTACTAACAATAGTACATGTTTTATTTAATTTTATTAATTAAATGCAGCCTGGATGAGCACAATAGACTTCTTTAAAAAATATTTAAAAACATCTTACCAACCCCAAACTCATCTGTATTTGATATGTTATACTATTATATCATTTTGAATTATATTTTAAATGTTTTTTTTCCCTGTTTGCTGCCAGGTGTTTTACTACACTAATATAGAATGTCACATGACATTTACAGCTCACATGACTGTTTGCCTATGAAGCAAAGATGGCGGCATCCAAGCCTTCTGCTATTGAGATGAATAAATCTGTGTTAAGCTGTGTTCGGGATTCGGCCCTCTAATCTCACCTTGAAATGTGCCATTCGCATCCGGGTCAAATTCATCAGCATGACACCAGAGTTGATGCCAGTTTTTCCATAATACGGATGCCGGGAGAAGCGACTGTACCAGGCAATCCGTGGCTCCTCATGCTCTGGTGCCACAGCTACTAACTGAGTGGAGTTAAAGAGCAGCAACACGTCCCAGATCAACTCTACAGGCTGCAGGAAGAGGACATCAGTGTCTACATAGAGTAAGGAGTCCACCTCACTCAGAATCATCTGTAGAAAACAGAAAGAAATTGCAAATCGTTTTTCAAACTGCAATGTTTTTGAGTTCAAAAATAGATTTTCTGTTCTCAGAAAAAAAGAGATCACTATAGCAATGCAAATTTTATGAACTTGATCTTATAGAAGGAGCACAGCATTGTTAGGATTAATCACTGTCATTTTAAAGGTACACCATGTAACTTTTTTTGTTCAAAATTAACTACGTTTTAGTATTTAATAGAATAGAGTCAATAAATCAGCAATTCTTTTTCTAAAATGTGTTTTTGAACAACCATGATTTACTATGCTAAGTCTATTATATGCTAAGTGTCTGTTGTTTAGACGTGTTGAGATGGATTACATGGGAAATTGCATATATGTGTGTCTCGTCATATCCGTAAATTTTGAGTGAGTGTGGTGTAGGTTAGTTTTCACAACAAGCGAGAAAGGTTGACATGCAGCACTCTAAGTCTTGAACCTTTGGGAAATCGTCTTTTAAAAAACAAAACACAGGACAGAGGAGAGTCTGAAAAGACAATGTAACAGCTTGTAATAAAACAAGAACCAACATAGCTTTTCAGAGATGGCTTGAAATTAAGGATTGGAAATGTTGTGAAAGCCATGTGGGGAGATTTTATTATTCAACAGGTTAGCAAGATATTTTATTGAGCTTATAAATTTCTATTTGAATATCGTGAAGCATTATATATTGTTGAGGGTGATTTCATTATGGTTGTTTACATTTATTTTCAAGGAAGTCTATTAATGGGTTTAGCTACAGTAATGTCTTTGGTTTGTCCGAGATCCTTTCCATCTAAACTTGCTATATCTCTTAAGCCTAGCAGTGAATATTTTATGAGCAGTAGGATAATCGTATTCATCTACAGTCACACAGAACCAAAGCACAAACAAAACGATGTTCTTTCGCAAAATGCACATCGTTTTTTTGTTTTTTTTTACTGTTAGCTTTTTAACATAGTGTACCTTTAAATTATCATAAATGACAATCAAGCAAAACATAAAAATAAATCAGCTTTTGCTTAAAATAGTTCCAGACATTTTAAACTAAACATGCTGTTTCAATTACTAAGACTGCAGTTATTCTCACCGGTAAGAAGAGTCTCTGTGAGGCACATGGCTTAAAAAGCTGACTCCACTCTTCATGGTTCTCATGGGGAAATGAAATGGAGTGAACAACATAGCTGAATTTCACTCGGATGAAAGCTGGCCAAGAATCCAGCTGTACAAGAGGAAAATGGGGCAAATCTTTTATCTCTTTCCAGTTTCTCAATGGTTCTACTACCACATTAAAGTGCATAGAGTTTGCACTCTTGTTCCCTTTAAAATGACTCGTTCAATTTAAAATCGGAGAGATGTGCCCATTGTTGTGCAACAATATAGAGGTGCGTGCAAATACAGTATGACAGAAATTATTATTGGCTCATACTAACCGCTGATTTTATGTTGGTGTGTAACTGTTCTTCTGCAAAGATGTGAAATCTCAAGTCTTGGCTGCTGAGCATGGCCGCGGTCTTCAGCATGTTGACAGCTTCCCCGTATCTCTCTCCACAAGCCACCACAGCCAGTTGCATTAACGTCTCTCGTTGTCCAGGTGAATTCACCTTGTGTGCAGCATCTCTGAAAACGGACAGTCAGTTTTAGCTTTATACTGACGAGCTGATAAAAGTGTGGATGAATGAATAAACAACATAACAATTTATTTTCCAATGAATGGTCTGTGAAAGGTTCTTATCATTTAGAAATGGTTGGAAACTAAATTTTAAAAAGTTGCTTTTATTTATTTGCAATAAACATTAAAAAAATTTAATATTTAAAATGTTTTGAAAAAAATAAAAAAGTGATAGTTTAGAAGTAACTTTATTATAATAGTTTATTAAATGTATTTAATGTATTTTTCCTGTACCTCAAACAGTAGAGTGTGGCGCTTCGAACCCCAAGGTCATGGGTTCAATTCCCAGGGAAAGCAAGAACTAATTAAAAAAAATTCAATATATACCTTGAATGCAATGTGAGTCGCTTTGGATTTTAAGCTTCTGCCAAATGCATAAATGTAAATATAAAATGGATTAGGAAATAAACAAGAACATAACTTATTTTCAAACAAATGGTCAGTAAGAGATGATCAATGTACAGAAATTATATTTTAAATGAACTGTTTTTATTATTTCTGAATAATTTAGCTTTTTTGTAATAAACAAAGAAAAGAAAACAAATGTATTTCATGTTTAAAATAACTTTTTAATAAAGTTTATTGAACATTGACTGATGAAAGTAAACCAAAAGGGGGCTAAACTAAATTTTAAATGAGTTTTTTTTCCCTAATACTTTGCAATCATTTTCTAATGTAACATGTTTGGCAATTAACGTTAAATAAACAAGTAAGTTAAACGGGGGAAAAAAGAGAAAACATGATAGAAAAACTGAATTTGCCATAACGGTTTATTGAACAGATCTAATAAGTATTACAGTTATGGGATATTATTGAACTCCCATGTTTTGTTGTTGAATGTTACACAGCACTGATTCATTCTTTATAATTTATTAGTTAAATGGAGGGTACAATAGTCTGTCCTTTTTTATCACAATTTTACAGTTAATCACACCAAATCACCTGCTTGCGTGTGTGTGTGAGGGGCGTTATTTGACTCTCTCTCCCTTGACGATGAATCAGTACAAGTAAGTGCCAAGAGCTTTCACTTTAAAGACTGTCTCGAGTCAGTGTGGAATTACACAGGCTGTTGTCATGTGCATCGTTTGCCTTTCATGTGGCTTTCAGGAGTGTTGAACGTTTCCTGTATTTCTGGCTCTTATGCTTTGCCTCGTACTGGTATACATGCATTGCGTGATTTCAGTGTAACTTGTAAAATAGAGGTACACGCACTTCCTTTTGAAAACAACAAAAAGGCCAACACACTTTTAAAATGTTATTTAGGTGAACTCATTGACTTTAAATAAAATAAACGAAACAAATCTGTTTACCCGAGTCTGTGTGATCTGGTCGCAGGGGCTCGTTGTTTTGCTTTTACTCCATTTAAGTTCTTTGCGCCGGACCGTTCCTCCGGCGCCCTCATTTGCTTTAAAAAACTTTCTGCATCATGTTTACTGAACAGAAATAGTAACGATAGAAGAGCGATGACTATACACAGACTAAATGTGCGAATATATATACGCATTCTAGAGGGCACGGACACTATTTGCACTTGTAAAGAGTACACTGTGTGTGTACATCGATGACCACCAGCGATGTCCGTTTCATTTCCATAACGAATCGTTCAATTGAGTCGGTTCTTTTTCAAGGATCTGATTCACATCTAGGAGTAGCCAAAAATACCTGACATTTTACGAATAAATCGTCTCCGGTTACTATCGTAACCTCCGTTCCCTGAGAGAGGCGGGAACGAGACGGTGCATGGAAAAGATGCATTTGGGAACCTCCCCTTCACGTAAATTTCTGAAACCTTATAGGATAACGCCAGTTGACAACTGGCCAATTGTCGCGCGATGCGCTCTGGCTGTCAGACAGTATAAATAGCATAAGCGCGGCACTTGCGTCAGAATCATGACTGAACACGGCACAGCTGGTCAAGCGACGAACACGGCGGACATTGCACCGTCTCGTTCCCGCCTCTCTCAGGGAACGGAGGTTACGATAGTAACCGGAGACGTTCCCTTTCGAGGGCGGGAACGAGACGGTGCATGGAAAAGATGCATTTGGGAACGGTGTTCAATCCCGCCGTGATTGAGACTTAGACCAGTCTGATACAGGGAAACATACACCAAACACAGCTCGTCCAATGGCAACGTCGCCACGTGTGCTCACTACTGATAGGTGCAGCTAAGCCAATGAAATCTTAGCTAAAGCTTGTCAAAATTTGCATATCAGCAGCATGAAAAATAGCGAGCTGCGTTATTACAGGGCAGACGTGACTATTCAGAAAGCATTAAAGCACAACTAGTGTGAGCGCATAGCGTCAACGGCAAAGCGGTGACCGTGAGCACATAAGCACAAACTACTGTACAGAAATCCCCAGCGTCAACAGCACAGCGGTAACAACTGTATTTTGAGAAAAGTAGCAATATCCCAGGAATAATTGATTCAATTACTCACCGAAAGCACTTGAGACGCCAAAGATGGAACATCCAGTTTATAAAACCTGGCGAAGGTGTTCTGAGAAGACCAGCCAGCAGCAAAACAGATATCCTGTATTGACGTACCTCTAGACCAGGCCCACGATGAGGCAATAGCTCTCGTCGAGTGAGCTCTGATGTTGAGAGGGCATTCCTGTCCCTGATTCGCATAAGCCAAAGCAATAGCGTCCACTATCCAGTGAGAAAGCCTCTGTTTAGAGACAGCATTTCCTCTAGTAGCGCCACCATAGCACACAAAGAGCTGGTCCGACTGTCGGAATGCGGCGGATCGGTCCAAGTAAATACGCAAAGCCCTGACGGGGCAGATAGCCCTCTGAGCGCCGATGTCCCGTGAGGTTGACGGCTCTGAAGACAAGGCGAGCAGAGAAACTACTTGCGCTTTAAATGGAGTAGAGAGCGATTTTGGCACGAAGCCAGGTCTCGGCCGGAGAGTAACACTGCAGTCTCCGGGCCCGAAACGAATACAATCGTCACTCACTGAGAACGCATGCAAGTCCCCAATGCGCTTAGCCGATGCCAGTGCGAGAAGCAGCGCCGTCTTCTGTGAAAGCTCCTTAATCGCGACCGATTCCAAGGGCTCGAACGGCGGCAGAGAGAGAGCTCTCAGAACCAACGCCAAATCCCACGGCGGAACCGATGGGGGGCGTGGGGGGTGTAATCTCCTCGCACCTCTGAGAAATCTGACCATTAGTGGATGCCTCCCGATCGATTGCCCGTCGTCCGGTGAACGAAACGAGGCGACAGCGGCCACATAGACCTTTAGAGTAGACGGAACACTCCCGTCATCCAGCCGGAGCTGTAAAAACTGTAACACATCTGACACGGGACAGCTCACCGGGTCGATATTGTGCTCGTTGCACCATTTCACGAACACTCCCCATTTCAGGGAATAAAGGCGTCTCGTGGAAGGTGCACGAGACTCCGCGAGAGTCTCCAGCACACTAGAAGGTAGTGCGAGCTCTTCTAAGGCCCCTGAAGCGGCCACGCGTGCAGGCTCCACAGCTCGGGGCTGGGATGCCATACCTCGCCGCTCGCTTGAGACAGTAGATTCTTGCTGACGGGAATCCGCCACGGGGGGGCTGCCAGCAACTCTCGTAGGTCCGGGAACCAAGGCTGATTCGGCCAGTTCGGGGCGACTAGGATCACCGATGCTCTTTCCTCCCTTATTTTGCATAGGACTAAAGGCAGAATTTTTACCGGAGGAAACGCGTACAACCTGGCTCTCGGCCAACGCGATGTCAGAGCGTCCCCCGCTAGAGGGGCGTGCGACAGGGAGAAAAACAGCGGGCAGTGCGCGTTCTCGCTCGTCGCAAACAGATCCACTTCTGCCCTCCAGAAGCGATCCCAGATCATTTGCACCACCTTTCAGTGAAGCCTCCACTCTCCGTGAGGAATCCCGTTCCTCGAAAGCATGTCCGCTCCGCGGTTTAGTACACCCGGGATGTGCGAAGCTCTGATGGAGAGGAGATGTTGATCTGCCCACAGCAGGAGGCTCGTTGCCAGCTCGAACAGGGCCCTGGAGCGCACGCCGCCTTGGCGATTTATGTATGAAACCACGGACATGTTGTCGGTGCGAATCAACATATGCTGCTGTTCTATTTGCGGCAGGAAAGCCCTTAGGGCCAAACATACCGCTTTCAGCTCCAGGCGGTTGATATGCCACTCGCTCTGTGACTCCGACCATAGACCGGAAGTCGGAACGCCCTCGCATGTTGCACCCCAACCTGAGCTCGACGCGTCTGTCGTCACTACGGTGCGTGTCGTCACCAGCCCAAGGGGAACCCCCTGGCTGAACATGTCCTGATTGGACCATGGTTCCAGAGCGCTGATGCAGCTGCGGGAGATCGTGATGCGCATGCGCCCCGCTGTCCACGCTCTCCACGGGTCTTCAGCCACAACTGCAGTGGACGCATTCGCAGCAGACCAAGGTGGCACACTGAAGATGCTGACGCCATAAGACCGAGTAGCCTCTGAAAATCCCTCAGGGGAACAGACCGGTCCTGTCTGAAGCCACGCAGAGCCGAAGAGATGGTCTCTATGCGTTCCGGGGGGAGGCGGGCTCGCATCGCCACTGAGTCGAAGCACACACCTAGATATGTCATATACTGACTCGGGGTGAGCATGCTCTTCTGCATGTTCACTCGCAGGCCCAGTGACTCCAGATGATGAAGCAGCATGTCTGTATGTCTGATTAGCACCTCCCTTGTATGAGCTAGAATCAGCCAATCGTCCAGATAGTTTAGAATGCGCACTCCGCTCGCTCTGAGGGGGGAAAGTGCTGCATCCACACATTTTGAGAACGTGCGCGGTGTTAAAAGTGCAACAGAGTGGGTTTCGAACCCGGGTCTCTCGCGTGAAAGGTATACGCAGTGTCCGCTATACCACAGCACACCCATTGCTAGCCCGAACGGGAGCACGCCATACTGGTATGCTGAGCCCTCGAACGCGAATCTCAGGAAACGCCTGTGGCGTGGCGCAATCTGAATATGAAAATACGCATCTTTCAGATCTACGGACGCTAGCCAGTCCCCGGGACATACCTGTGCCAGTATCTGCCTCAGCGTTGCCATCTTGAACGCGCGTTTGTGGAGCGCGCGGTTGATGGGTCTCAGATCCAGAATCGGACGGAGCCCCCCATCTTTCTTGGGCACCACGAAATAGCGGCTGTAGAATCCGCTCTCTAGCTCGCTCGGAGGGACGCGCTCTATCGCTCCTTTCGCGAGCAGACTGTGAACTTCCTGTCTCAGAACAGGTGCGCTTTGAGGGAGCGCCAGAGACGGGACCACACCAGTGAAACGGGGCGGTCTGCGTCTGAACTGAAGAGAATAACCGTGCTGAATTATTCCCAGCAACCAACCTGAGATGCCTGGAATGGCCCTCCAAGCTTCCAGGAAATGATGAAGCGGAGGGTAGGCTGCACGCTGCTCGACGAGTGTCGGGAGCGGCGGGGAAATGTCGGCTACTATTGAGGGAGCAAGTGCATACTGTGGCTCCGCGCCGCTCTGGGGCAGGGCAAGCGACACAACACTGACAGAATGAGGAAGAAACAACTCTTTTTGTGAACAAGCATTTGTTTTTATTATTGCATCCACACAAACCGGGTTTAACACACACACATTGCAATCGTCGCCCATACGAACAGAGGGGACATAACGCACAACATGGTGTTTTGGGGGCGGCCCACCCGCGAGCTCTCTCTTCCTTTTGACGGGACCGTCAGGAAGATGGCTTGCCTGCGGGAGGCTGTGCGCCGTCATGACGGGGGGCCCCCCTGGGCGCGTGACGCCTCTTCCCGGGTCCCGCCCATTGCTTGCGTCGGACATCCGGTTCCGGGCGAGAAGCCGCCGGAACTGCAGCCGCCGATTGCTGTGTCACCGGTCTGTGGGGGAGGCGCGGCGCCGACGCCGACCGCGCCCTTGAGGGCTGCTGGTACGCGCGCCTCGGCATCACGTGGCTCATCGCTTTCGCGCGCTTTTGCGCCTCGGAAATTTTTTCCATAACCGACTCGACTGCGCCATCAAAAAGGCCGGCGGCTGCAATTGGTGCGTTGAGGAGCATTTTCCGGTCTGAGTCCCTCGGGTCCGCCAGAGTTAGCCACAGGTGCACCACTAAAAAAACCCATAGAGCGGCCGATGGCTTGCGCGGACCGCTTGGTTGCCATGAGAGCGACGTTGTCGCTCTCAGGTCCCTCACATCCTCCGCGTCCATGCTGCCGGCGTCCAGCAATTGCACGGAAAAAAGGGGGGATCCCCTCCTAGCTCCAGCTTGCTGGCGGCTGGACTGGAGGAACCAGGAGTCCAGCTTACTTCTCGCGGGCTCCTGTGGAGCACTCCAGTCCAGGTCCAGCTCTCTAACTGCCCTCTCGAGGACCCTGACTAGCTCCTGCCGGAGGTCTAGAGGGCCCTCTGTGTCGAGGCACTCCGACGCCGCCCAGTCCCTGTCTGATGCAGCGAGGGATACTGAGTCCACGTCTCTGTCATCCTCGACCGGGAGGAAGTCCGCGAAGAGAACTGGTGATTTGGGGGGACGGCAGAGGACGGCATGCTGCGTCGTCACCGTCACCCCGCGAGTGTGTGGGGGGGGACCGCCAGCGGCTCGACGGCGGCAGCGGACCCCTTCCCCGCGATACTGCGCGCTATGTCCCTCCTGGATCTCAGCGCGCGCCCCGGCAGATCCCCGCAGGAGGACTCCAGCAGGGCATCCTCGGCGTGGGCCAGACCCAGACAGACGACGCAGCACGCGTGAGTATCCGGCGGGTCAATGGGACCCGCGCAACTTACCTTACATTTAGTTCCTGTTGATTCCATAACTGTTCATAAGTCCGTGTGAAGGAAATAATCTGACGCAAGTGCCGCGCTTATGCTATTTATACTGTCTGACAGCCAGAGCGCATCGCGCGACAATTGGCCAGTTGTCAACTGGCGTTATCCTATAAGGTTTCAGAAATTTACGTGAAGGGGAGGTTCCCAAATGCATCTTTTCCATGCACCGTCTCGTTCCCGCCCTCGAAAGGGAACGTTTATAGATATGCTTACTTTTAACAAAACTGACATTTTAAATACATAGCATAGTATTAAACATGCAAAATGTACATTTATATTCTAAATGACTAGTTATGAGCTTGAATTAAGGCTGCAACAAACTGAAATCTTGATACATGACATTCTAATTTACAAAATTAATATAAACTTGAAATAAAACTAACGAAAATACTGTAATGTACGTGCCTACAAATGACTTTACTGGAACGTTTTTAGAGCAAACGATTTTCTAATCTAAAGAACCGTTGTATCGACTCTTTGAAATGAATTTCGAACGAACCGATTCGCACAAATGAGTCAGGTTTCCTATAATTAACGACCACCTCCATCCCCCACATACAAGCTCTTGCCCTAATGGCGTGAGAAAGACCCCTGCTACAACAAACCCATCAAGAATAGTTCCTCTTAACTTACTAGCAGAGTTATGTGCTATTTTTATTTCAAATGTATTTAAATGGTCCATTTTAATCTAACAAGTTGGATTTATTTTTTATTTAATAGCCATTATGATTTGCTGATATCATATGATTTTATGATGTCATTACAAGTTAATGTAATTCTTAGTAGCATTCCTACTAGTAAAAATAAAAACATTACTTGTTAGTAATGGCTAGTAATTAAATTTGCACTAGTACTTTTAAAATAACTACTATTTGGAGGAATACATATAGGCTAAAATGTCACAACATTGTGAATATTCAGAATATTTTAAGAGTGCCTAAGGGTAGCATATGGAACTGAACTTTGTGTTCTTGTCTACCAGTAAAACAGGCTTTCTGCTTTGTATTTCAATCAGATAAAAGGAATTCAATGTTTCCTGCTGTATAAGGCAATGTGTATTGAGAAATAGATTGCCATGTTGCATTATGACATAGCCATTAGCTGTCAAGTAAGCGACAATGCACTTCTTTGTCTGGCATGCCACGTATTGCATAGCTCCTTAGTGAGGTAAAAACCACAGCTTTGAAAATCATCCTCATGCATGTCATGAGCGTTTTAGAAAACTGAACAGACATTTCACCACACAAACAACCCACATTTGGTTATCACTCCCTTAAGGTCTTTGTTTTCCATGAAATAAATCTATTTGGTTGACGACAGGACTCTAAATCTTAAATTTTATTAAGAGATATTTCCTATACTGCAATATATTTATATACCACCATTCATCATAAAGTAAGGGATGAATTTAACATCTTACAAATTCATTTGTCTTTTTTTTGTCAAAAAAATGTTATGATTCTCATGGAATTAACAGAATTATATAAACACAGTCTAACACAAAACAGCGCTGGTAGAACAACTAGCCACACACATGTGATGCAATCTACCATAACAAGTGTCAAATAAAACAGCATGAACAAGAACAAATTAACAATGAATTTCTGCATTTGATGGGTTGGATTTTTCATAAAATCGTACAAAGTACCAGCAGGTGCAACCAACAACTGAGAAAGGCAGTCCTGTTTCAATCACAGTCATTCATAAATGGATACCCCGTAATGCATTGAAAGTATATTAGTTTCAATACGCAACTGCTGCAACTGTCATTAACGTAGAAGCAAGTATGCTTACAAAAACGTTCTAGTTGAATCAACATGTTTTGAGCCTCAGGGCGTAATGGGCGCCGTTGCAACAATTAGACCGTGTTAAAAAATGGTTTATGAAACTAAAACGAAACAAACTTGAATGGACATCAACGTCCAGATCCAAACAGACAACAACACTTATCTAAATTAATAATACCACCATGTTAAACTGTCAAATTGTCATCAAATTCAAATGTCAAAAGCTGACCTACTGAGCATTGTAACAAATCAAGACAATAATATCATGGTGATGTGATAAATCCTACTATGTTCCAGATCCTATAACTGTGGTAGTAGTGAGAGATGGCTTGTATTGCTGGGTTACGTCTGTGTGTCGGAAAGTCTTGACATACATAAGCGCGCTCCTGTGTCTGTTCGTTTAAAATGGATATATTAGGTGCAGGACACTGGAAGTAATGTTCATAATCCACGGGTTCCTAGTGAGACTCTCCATTGAGTGAGGAACCCTCCCCTCGCGGGGACGAGGATCTGGAGATCCCCTTCTCGGTGTTGTCTGAGTTGGATCCGCTCTGGCTGTGGTGGTCTCCAGATGTCGCACTGGAGGAAGAACTGGAGGAGGGCTTAGTTTTCTCCTTAAAGTCTGTTATGATAACCGTCAGATCTCCCACTGTCACTTCCAGATGCTGTGCGCTACTCCTGTCCACATTTTTTAACCTGGGCCTGCAGGATAGAGAGCAAAGAACAGATCAGACTGGCTAGACTTGACTTCAATTAAGCTGAATAATGACACTATTGCCTTCTGAAATTGTATTTATTAGATGAAGTGAATTATAATAATAGATGAAATTTGCAACATTGACACCGTTATTGAAATGAACTGAATCAACACTGCTTTGACAGTTTCATAACTTACATATTTTGCAACATTAGTAGTTATTTTCCTGTTTATTAATGTTAAGCTGCTTTAAAACAATTTGTATTGTAAAGCGCTGAAGAGCATATAAAAGTGAAGCCCAGCGGCCATGGTTTTGCAAGTATTTTCTCATCCAAAGGCAATTAAAAAAGAATTATGGAGGCAATGATCCAAACTAATGAGCTAAGAAATTAATTAAAACATCAGAAACATTGATTTGAAGACTTATTTGGCATACATAAACATATATTTGTACAAAATTGTGCACAACATATTTCACGAGGAACTAAATGACATAATGAATATATAATATACCCATTAACGTTCAGTAAGAACAGCAATATGCTGAAATATTACAATTTTAAATGACCGTTGTCTATTTGAATATATTGTCAAATGTAATTTATTCCTGAGATGGCAAATCTTTCAGCATCATTACTCCAGTGTTAAGTGTCTCGTGATCCTTCAGAAATCACTCTAATATGCAAATCCGGTGCTCAAAAAGCATTTCTTATTATTTGAAAAAAACTTGTAAAACATGTCACTAAAAGGGGAGAAAAGTGTTCTTATCAACCTCTGTACATTGAGGCAGGTAAAATATAATTTATATTCAAACAGAATGAGGTCGTTTCTAAATAAAATGCAAAATATACAACCAGTTAATTAGTTTGGGGAGTAGGAACTGCGCAGTAAATTCATGATCACAAGGACTGTATCGCAATGTTTCACCTCATTTTCTTGTGGTTGTTCTTTTTTAGTGTCGGTTCCCTCTCGTTTTTGTCCTTCTCCGTCTTTTCCTTTTTCTCTTTCTTGGGCTGTGTGGGTGAAGCAAACTGCTGTGTGACTTGCTGGGAAACAGGACGAGGCTTCCTGTGAGAGGAGAAAATAGGGAAGAGTGAGAGGCGAGAAAGCAAGATTTCTCAAATCGAGATGACAAGCTCACTAGGGCCAAATGAAAAGGACTATGTGGGGGAAAAACAAGTTAAAACAGGCAAGTGTTGAAACCAGTTGAGAAATCTTGCCTACAGAGTAATCGGAGAAGAATTTGTTTTCTCAACAGTCGAGAAACGGCTGCAATTTCACTCATCAGTTTTCCTTTATACAGTAGGAAGACAAAAAATGTAAACGTCCAAGATAATACAAGCTGACTGCCACTAAAATACTAGCTTTCCAAGCCTAAAGATGAGCCTTAAATACAAAAAATGCTTTTAATAAACATTTTAGATACATGGTATATTACTAAAAAATTACAGTAGATTGCTCAGAAATCAAAATTTTAAATGACACCAATTAACACATCCACTTTAGCAGCCCTAAAAATAAAATAAAACAAAGAATGATAGACTAACAAAAACTAAACTGAAGAGAAAAAAAACTATTCTATAATAATAATCCTGATAAAAATAAAATCATTTTAAAACACCAGCTCTATACAATTAGCCACAGCTAGAACAACCCTGGTCATACTGATGATGTCTGTTAGTTGGATAATATCCTGCTCTTATTTTATTATTAACAACCTAACTGCTGTGGCCATAACACATTATATCTGCTGACCTACCCATAATCGATCTCAGATCAGAGCTGGGGATCAAGCCCCATCAGTAGCGTGGTGTTTAGATGGACAGGGGTGTGCTGTGACCGTTGCTCTGATGTCAAGAACAACAACTGTTACACTAAAAACAGACCACAGCAGAGCAGTATAAGGCCAGCTTATACACTGTGATTTTTAAAACAGCTTCTCAGTATCTGTGCACTGGTGCAATGTTTACACTTTCATCCATAACCCCCCGAGTGCTTTGGGAATAGCTAATTAAGTCACACATTGTGAAATTAGGACATCTAGAGCCTTAAAGCGGAGCAGCCAAGAACTGGTCATTAGCATTGATCCCGAGCCCAAGGCGAGTGAAAACAGCCATTATTAGTTGTTGTTAGCTGTCTGCCTGCCTCGCTCTCTGCTGCATGTCAAGACCTGGCTGCCTGCTGTGGACACGTAACACCCTTCACACACAGCACTGTTAGATGTGCCATTCAGAGTAAATCAATCGATCACTTTGTGATGCATTTCCTCCGTGCCAGACAGAGTAAATCAGCTTTAACATTGCTGATCCTGCTTATTTCTAAAGCGAGTGAGAGATTTTGTGAAATTACTCAGTCATTAGTCACTCTCCGTCTCACACATGTTGCAACTACGCTTTTTGCTTTATATAAAGCAAGCCATTTGTTTGCTTTCATGTACTGTTGTACGGGACAAATGTAAACCAATCAATATTGGATCTATTTTGCAATAATGACTCACTGACTGTATATTCTTCTGCTTATTACATGGCTAATTACTAAATTAATAAAAATAGACATAACGAAAATAACCGAGTCAAAGGCCATCGATTACATCGACTACAAAAATATACGTCACATTATTTACGTTCATTTGAAATAATAGCGGCATCTGCTACCGGCATGAATCCATCACAAAGCCAGATCATCAGCGTGGAGATACTTTAACGAAGGCGGAATAAAAAAGTGCTTTGTTCACTGTAAAGCCTCAAAACGACGAGCTGTAAGTGTTACAGTGAGCTCTGGGAGTCGCTGTCGTGTCTTTACCTGCTGTGTTAAAGCGGTCAGCTAGTGCGCATATGCTTGATAATAATGCTAAAATAATGTATTTTTCATATAATCATGGCAATGTCAGCTATTACACCAAATGTGTCGACAAAGATCTATTTTCTTACAGAAGTGCACAAACAAAAATTATTTCCCCACATTACGGAGTTAAATCAGAAGGACTGCGTTCTCTCCTCTGAGCCAAGAGTCTCTCCGATGTGTTCATATCTGCATGTTTGTATAATGGCGTAATGACTGTACTGGGGAGGCTTGTGTACTCATGAGCTTGAGTGATGGGAGGGGACACTATGATTAATGCGCTACACTGTGTGAACATGCAGTCTCCATACTGCTCCTTCCTTCGCTCCACTGCCAAGCCCCCAGTTTGACAGATGGCCCTCTGCCTCCCACCGTCCCACCTCTCCACGCTCTGTTTTCGTCTGTTCTTTCCAAGCATTTGCGTTTTCTTTTAGCTGCTTTTCAAAATCCCACACTACAGTTCCACATTGCTTCTCCCTCGCTTCGGTATCCAGCCTTCTCTCCTTTCATCAAAGGCCTGTCTGAATCAAAATGAGGTCAACCCGTTTGAGACGGTACAGGCGTGCACTTTTGCAAAACATATGCAAAATTTCTCTAATAAATGATAACAGGCTCTTTTAATTACTGAATAATGTGGCTGTTTTATGTGGCTTTTGGTTTATTTGGCATAGACATGCTGGGAATGCTGGCTCAGACTGCATTAGTTTCGCCTTTTTGGGCAAAGAGACGAGAACTCACAGTGCAGCACACTGGGTTTCTGCACACATGCAATTACAGAGGATTTCACATGCTGCTCAACTCCTCCAAACGGCACACTGTAGCAACTGACTAGTATAATGCCTCCTGTATAAATATAGATTTCAGAAATGTATGCAAATATACTACACAATTTTTATATTAAATAATGGTAAAAACAATGACAAATTTCATATTTAAAATATTACACATATATAAAAACACACACACATACACACCTGTTTCTGTATACGTTTATATACATGTATGTATACATTTACATTTATGCATTCGGCAGACGCATAAATCCAAAGCAACTTATATTGCATTTAAGAAACACATTAACATTCGAATCATCTTGCTTTCCCTGGGAATCGAACCCACAAACTTGGCATTGAAAGCGCCACGCTCTACTGTTTAAGCTACAGGATATATACATATATATTTGCACCATAAACTGTCCAACTGAGTCTGAATTTAACCTAGGTGGTGAACCTAGAACCAGACTAAAATACCTATGCATCCTTCAGAACCACTGACTAGTTGGTTTTGCATATTTCTACCATAGTGCATGTTGTTTTTTTGTGATTACAAAATATGATGGTTAAGATTTATGCATTCCTCAGAATTCCTCACTGACAATCATGATTGGTCGGTCCAAATCTCTTAGCGATACACCTATACAGCGCACAGGTTGTCAATACATAATAAATCAACTGCCTTAAATTTGTTGTGACAGCACAAACGTACATTTGTGTCAAGTCAAACAGAGCTCCAATGTGAAAAACAAAACGCAATACAGCATTCTTTTTCTCCATCTGTCATCGTGAGCGGTCTTGAGTTAAAAGGGAAAGAAAAAACAGTGTTTGGTCTAGAGGGGACATTCTCTCTATTTGTGGTAATTGAATGGCATAATACATTCTCTTACAGAATGAATGCTTTTGCTGGAGGGCAAAGAGTGTCGGTACCCTGAAATTAGTAGTTTGCCAGCAGGGTCAACAGGGGAATGGCTTGAAATGCTCAACAAGAAGCTCTGCAGGTTCATCATTTAACTGTCAGTCTGTCAGCACAAGGTAACAACTAGGTAAATAAACCACTCTTCGAACAAGAGCAAACACAGCTAATGATTTAAAGCGATAATTCACCTTCAAATAAAACATACATTTTTCATAATACCTTGCTGAAAAAACATGTTGTCTGACCCAATTAAAATATCTGATAAGATGCCCAGCAAACATGCTGTAAATTAACCCTTGTATCATCATTCATCACAGATCAGTCAGCCTCAGCTAAATCTTGGCCTTATAAAAGATTAATCTGCTTTCCGTTGCACACAACCTCGATCTGACAACGGGGTGTTTGCATATTCACATTTGACAGTTGCTTGGAAAGATGATGAAGCTGCATGCAGCAATCAAAACCAATGCATGTTCTTTGCGTTTATGGATACAACTGCTTGCCAAATGCAGCATAACAGCAGAATAATTGGAGAAAAGTGAACACGTGGTGTGTCAAGAAGATCTCCATTCTTCTTAAATGAATGACCTGCGAGTATCACACAATCAAGAGGACATCCTCATTAAAACCCATCATTTGTGGTGTCTCCGAGCCATTATAACAGGGCAGATGTGCAATCATGAGTTTATTTATGGCTATGAGTGTCCATGTGTGTGTGTGCTTGCATCCTGATGTGATGATGCCTCCTCTGATGACAGCATTCTTGATTAAGCCGTTGAATGCAAATGAGTTCAGGCCGTCTGGACGCCAGCTGCTGCGGTGGCCTGGACGAGTGACAGCACCCCACCCCCACAGAAAAATCCTCCGCCCTCCCACACGCACTTTTGCAGTGAAAATGAACATTTGTTGGCTTCAAATAACTGCTGTCACACTTTAATTCAGCAGTGGTAATGGGATCTGAAACTTTAAAGATAATTAAGGCTTTATAAACAATCTCCCTAAAGAAAGATGATCACTATCTGGTGCTGTTGTTGAAAGCGGAGGTCTGTCATCATCATCATCATCTGCTTTTAGTGTGCGTTTATGTTCCGAAACGCAGATGAGGAATGTTTTACTTCCTGACCTGATCTCATCTTAATGACATAAGGGAAATAACTGACTGCCGACTCAGTCGCTGGCTGTTCCAAAACAGGATTTTTATGACGGATGAGATGAAGGTGAGAGAATACGAGCCCATTAAATGTCTTCTTTGATGAGGTCATTAGCACTCTCTCCTGGATCACTGCCACAGGATAGATGCTATTTGTAAGGCTGATACAAACACCGCATTGGCTGATACCGACTAGAAAAAAACACTATGTAGGACCCCTCATTCTCCATAACAGGGGTCCCCACACTTTTTAGGCTTGTGAGCTGCTTATAAAACAACCAAATCAAAATGATCTACCTTCTATAAAAGTACAAAACATACATTTATTTATGAATATATTGAGAATTCTTTACATGCACAATATATGTTTGAAGTTACCTGTGAGAAAAATGACAACTGTCCTGCCAACTGAGATTTTAGTTCCTTTTTTTTAGTTCCTTCTCAGTTCACTTTTTAGAGGAAAGTCAGTGTCATAGTTTTTATGAACAGCCCGAAAAATGCTGCTCCACATTTCCTTTCTTCGGTATAGTGATGAAAGTCTGGCATATGAGGCAAACGCACTTCAAAAATGACAGTGGGAAAAAAAGTCGTATGGAAGTGGTACGTTTTTGACTTCTTACTTTGTCCAGCTCCCCCACTCATTTATATACTCTCATTCTTAAGTTTAAAAGAAATAAATTGGAGGCAATCTCACTAGCTTGCTAGAGTTTTGCAGCACTTGGCGCCGTTGTGCGCATGCCTGGTGACCCATGTGTCAGAAAAGGTCAGATGTCAGACTGGCTGCCCTATACGTCAATCAAGTGACACATTTCATAGTGAGGACGGATGACGGCTGACGTGATGATGGCTACTTTAATTCCATGCGATCTAACGACACTACCTTTGCGATCGACCAGTAGATCGCAATTGATGTATTGGCCAACCCTAATCTATAACTAATTAAAATGTTTTTTTTTCTTTATACTGTAGCTTTCCTCCCTATAGAGTGACTATAATAATGTCCTATGGAAGCAGTCACATTAGCAAAATGTCTGTGAAAACATCAGAGCTGAAAGCAACAATAAGCACCAATGCATTTCGGTGAAATTCCATGGGCAAAAAAGATCCACTGCCTATTGTCAAGAGCATAGCAACATATAAAACTTGTACAAAAGTCACTTTCAAACCAAATAGCTTTCTATTGGTCAACACAGAATTCACATGACTCATTGCGAAACGTTTTGCCCTCATGCGAAATTGCATATTGCACAGATTCCTATTGAAATGACTTGATTTCAATCAAATTCTCGGAACAAACGTAATATAGGCACAGCATTACCTAAGCATTAATTCTTTGCAAGTGAATTGCTGCTGAATTTGCTCATCTCCGTTAAAAATGCTCCATTACACAATACAATTGGTGGTCTCTTTGCAACCTTCCAGATCACTAACATGCTTTCAACTTGTCTTTCCCAAACACATCATTACATCAAGACACAAGAAAGCATTAAATGACACCCAGTACAAGTCTCCATCGTCCAATGTATACTATGGTAGGATCAGTGCTGTTGAAACTCACATTTCGCATGTATGCATTTGGCAGATACTTTTATCCAAAGCGACTTACATTTCATTCAAGCTACACATTGACATTCTAATCAGTTCTTGCTTTCTCTAGGAATTGAACCCATGACCTTGGTGTTGCAAGCGCAACGCTGTACGGTTTGAGCTCAATAAAAAAAAAGCTTACAATGATTTCCTTATAGGTCGTGTCATGACTTGCTAATGCACTTGTCTCCAATTACAAATGAACTGAACCGCACAGCCCTAAATTGATAAGGACCTCACTGATGTTGCACCAACAAAGCGATTTAAGTAATACGCCATTGATTGCTCGCATTGCTTCCTGTAGTTATAAACATCGTAATAACTGTGTAATTAACACAACACAAGGCAAGCGTCCGCGTCTCAGAACATAGTGAGCTGGCAATCCGGACAGGAATATAAAATAAAGTCCGAATATCGTGTTTAAGCAGGCAGTGCGCTAGATTTGAGAATAGCTGGCTCTCAGACACTCACCGCGTTGACGTTCCCTTCCTGACATCGCACATCATGCATTTGAACGCTTCGGCGCTGTTCTTGAACGTACACACGCTGCAGTCCCAGTAGCCGTCGTCAGAGGAGGGCTTCGCTTGCCGTTTCGGCCTTCAAAAAGCAAAACAAACAGAGAGAACATCACATCTCGGACTGTAGAAATCTCCGTAACACATATCTGATCTTATCCATGCACAAAGTCAGCCGGGAGGCCCGCGCAAGAGACGGGTTCTTTAATGAAATGACACTTTAAGGTTGATAAAACAGCCAGTCCGCCATGCATGGTGGCCACTCTGTTGCGTCTTTCTCATTCACGCGCGCTGCCTAATGGTCTGTTTCGAGTCTTGAGGTGGCCGCGTGTGTCTTGAAGTCACGGCTGAGGGAGTTTCTTTCTGTTTGTTTTTACCTCGTCGGACTCCTCTTGTCTCCCATGCTGTAGAAACTTTGTGCGAAGCGTGCAGGCACAGCCGCCTCTCGCGCTCTGTTCTCTCGCGCGGCTCCCAGCTGTCGTCGAACTCCAGCGCAGCGTGTGTCACGTGACTGCGTTCGACCAATCCAGCGTCGGTTTATTTTCTCAAAAGTAGGGTCGTGTTTTGTGTGTTTTTTTTTACTGTACCCCCTTAAATTAAGTCATTCGTTCCTCACTTCCTCGTAAAGTGCCTGAAGTAGAAAAAATGAAGTATTTTTTCCGTTCAGTATAAACTTTTAAAATGAGCTATTTTCTATTATTTTTCAGCAATGTTACCAAAATATGGTCGAAATGCAGCTTAAAAACCTTGATTTGTGTTTTGCTATTTTCTAACAAACAGCAAATAGACTGTTTATAAAATAAAAACAAAACAAACAAATAATAATAATAATGATAAAATAAACATGGTTAAAAAGTTACATTTTTTTGTGCCTAAATTAAGCTATTACCCAATAAAGTGAAGCAAGTTTGCAAACTGAATGTCCCATTGTTCCATTCCCAGAAGAATATTTTAATGATAATTATTTTTCCTTACAATAACTTTGATAACTGGTTTGAATAGTTGAGACTGACAAATGCACTAGTATATTTTACTAAAATGATCGATGTCAGTTAAATTATTTGTTGTATGATTTTACTCATTAGATAGGTCAAGATATTCCACTTTTATTTATGTATTACTACATTCATGAAATGTGTGGAATTTTCACAAACTCACAGCTGCTAACGTTATGAAGTAATATGCAATTCATTTAAAGTATACAGTACTGTTTTTTAATGTTTGTGTCTTTCTTATGGAGAACGCAGACACTTATTTCAAACCTTTATGATAACATACCAGTGTGAGAGTTATCAATATGATTGTTATCAAGAGCAGCGTGTTTGAATCATATCAGTGGGTGAAAAATGCAATTCAAGAGCTGAGAGATGACAGGAAGTTATTTTAAAACGGTTTATTTTCCAAGCTTCCTGGAACAAAAACATGAATGCATGTTTAAAATACACAAGATTAAACTATATTTACAAGACTTAAAAAAAAAACATTTTTACAGAGGTTTATTGCAGGATCTTTAACTCCCAATACTACATACCACATATTAGGAGGTGTAACTATCTGAATGTAGAGCATAAAATGACAACCAATCTCAGATCAAGGCAAGTAGTAGTTTTCTTTGCCTTTCATGACAACGTATAGTTTGACAAAATTAGAAATTTAGATCAATATGTGACCTTAAAAGCAGTTGAGAAGAGGCGGCCTGTTCTGAGCACATAAAAGTATGAGTCAGTCACTGAGCTCCTCCTCATCACTGAAGTAGGTGCTCTTTTTGATCCTGGGCTTGTGGGCGTCTTCTGATGTAGAGGCCTGAGATGCATCCTCTGTGACCTGCTTCTTTTTCTTCTCCTCCTCCTCAACGTGTGCTTGCTGATGATGATAGAAAAAATTTAGATTTCTCTCTGAGACCTTTTTTTACTGGGAATATTAAAGTATGATGACTGAAATGTAGAGTATATAATATACACTGACTTGGAAAGCAATTGCCTGACTTAAACTATCCAATGCTGGATCCTCTCCTTCTTCCTCACTGTCCTCTGGTTCTCTAGAAGGACACAAAAAACAATTTATTTTCTCTTAAATTATTTGCAATGAAGTACATATAAAAGATTAATTGCATGGGGCAGTCGTGGCCTAATGGTTAGAGAGTCAGAATGGTAACCTGAAGGTTGCGGGTTAGGCAGGAAATGACTGAGGTGCCCTAGAGCAAGGCCCTTGACCTAACACTCAATCACAGGCGCCGCAGTGAATGGCTGCCCTCTGCTCTGTCTGTGTTCACTGCCTTGCAGTATGTGTTTACTACTATTACTGTGTGAGCACTAACTTTGTTAAAAGCAGAGGACAAATTCCAAGTATGGGTTAGCATACTTGGCCTTTACATGTCAATTTCACTTTCATTAAAGGTAAGGAAGGCGATTTTTGGAGAGGCTAGTAATAGCAATCTAGCTTTGAAAGTACAAGATCCCACCCTCTTCTACAAAGCCACACTTCCAAAACACATGAACACATACAGGAGCAAACAAAAGTGTCATGAGAGATTGTGTTAAACTACGTCACGTCTCAAAGCATATAACATTACAATAAACAACTTAAAGAGCACTGTGCTCTACCACCTGACTCCTGCGGATTTAGTTTGGCATTGATAAATGTATGTATTATGTATTTCAAGGGCAACACTAAGTCACAAACCACATTGAGTATAACATCACAGGAATTGTAAAAGGTGGGTGCTGTTTCAGTTGCGGTGCTTGATGACTGATGTCTGTCTTACTCTGCATAGCATGAAACGCACTGATGACATGTGATGTCTGCAAGAGCAGGGTGCGCAAAGGTATGGAATACATACATTGACATGCAGGTAGCGTATTATATTGTTGCCCTCAGAATGAGGCCAATGTTTGGAAGCACATTTTATCGTCATACACCTTCCACCGATGACATACATACATATAAATACATTTAGACCACTTAACTAAGTGACTGGTATTAGGATGTGAAGAGACTGTCAATCACCAAAACAAAAAAATGTTTCTGGAATAAATCACCTACCCTTCCTTTAAGTACATGGACACTAATTTAAATTATTATTTGCTATTAGTGAGTACTTACACCTCCTCAGGCTGCTGTGCCTTTTTCTTCTTTTTCTTTTCTTTTTTAGGTGGAGGTTCTCTCTCGCCAAGTAAATTTTTGGGACAGGCGTAACTCAAGTGCCCATCTTCCTAGCAGAGATAAATGTCATGACAAAACAGTGTAAGAATCTCAAAAACCTCTCTTCATCCATAAAGTTTAAATTGCACAAATCTTTATTAAAACCGTGTTAGTAAACAGGTGAAATTGTTCGTACAGGGAACAATCTGTCCATCCATTTATGATAAAATACATCAACAACATCAATGAATCAGTAAACTTACCCCACATTCATAACACTTGGATTTATCTGTGTAGTTTCTCTTTCTGATGAATTCTGTAGCCCTCCCATTGTCAATGGCAATACTGGCCTTCACAGTTCTCCCAAACAACTGAAAGAGCAATAAAGCACTTTGGCTCTGTGTGCGTTTATTTAAATCAGTCACTTAGCAAGTCTTAATTTTGTTAAAACAACATACCTGTTTGTTGTTTAGTGAGTGGGAACAATTATGAGCAGACTCTCTGTCTAAGAACAGCACAAAAGCCACTCCTTTACTCATCCGTGTCTGCTTATCTTTGACAACAGTCACCCTTCAGAAAATGACATTGTAACTATGATCCAGCTATACTTTGAAATAATGATGCAAGTGTACCAATGTATTCATTGCAGACTAAAGGAAACTTACTTCACAACCTTGCCATATTTTGAGCATAGCTGTGGGGAAATTGAAGAAAATGTATAAATTACTAAAAGAATGTGTATTATAGGTGGAGTAGATATATATTATTCTAGGAAACAGTATCAATCTGTATTTAGAGAGGGCCCATCATAAACTGAAGTGTATCAGATGTGTCACTTGCTCAATATTAATGATGGTGAGCTTTGCGTCCAAGTGCAGGAAATTACTATTACATTGCTCTTACTGATAAACAGTAAGGTGGATTTCTTCTTCAGACAGAAACTGATAAGTATCGCAAGAAAACGATCAAGGATTTCCCACGACATGAAGCTTTGAGAACTCAATCTGGGAACATTTTGTACATTCCTAAGTTTGTTAGGTTAAAATAATTATTTCAAATATAAATTGCATTTAGTTTTTTCTTGCATGTACATTTTTACTTAAAATTATTACACTGTATATAAATAATAATAATTATTATTATTATTAAACCTTTCAAGGCTACTTATAGCTACTATAGGAAACCTAAAAATGTACAGCAAATATTGCATAATGCGTTATTACATTTTGTACTAGTTTGTTCTTATTTTGTTTAAAATGCAAATTGATCAGGTATCCCCCAACGACTCAACTTTCCCTTTGATTAGCTTACCCCAAAGTCACATTTCTACAGTCCTTTGTGATATAAATGCTTTATTCTAATTTAAGCTGATTCTAAAATATAATTATGTCTATTAGTTTCTCTCTCTCTCATATAATTAATGTGTCCATTTAATGTCAACATAATTTGAAAAAGCAATAAAGGGCACCTTGTGCAAATCGTTGTTTGTTAAGGAGAATGGGATGTTCGACACATAAACAGTGCTTTTGCTGGGCGCTAAACCACCACTCATCTTTATCTCTGATATCTGAAATAGAACAAACAAATATAACAAACATCACAACATGCAAATACACAGAAAGCAAAATATGACACTTAAGAGCTTACGGGCAATTTTATAAAAAAAACACATTTCAGACTTACTTAACCGCGAAAATATTACTGACTCAAAGCATGTTTACGACAATGAAAATAACTGTGTTTGTTATGTCTAACGATACTAAAATGTAGATGTTTAAACGGCGTGCAAAACCGATATCAGCTTAGCGTGACCCGGAAGTTGAAGCAGAGGCCGTTTTCACAACGTAACACTCTTTATCATAAAACAGATTCATTAAATGTACTATTGCAAATATAATATAAACAGGACTCATTAAATCATATTAAATAATTATATAGCGAATAATAGCCTCAGTTTTGAATTCAAAAGTTATTTTATTAAGACTGCACGTTATTATTTTGAAAAAACAAATTGGTCTAGATCCGGAAGCGTGTTTTTGATTGTGTCTGTGGAGTTTTGTTTAGCAACGGGCTAGCTACGTTTCGTCTTCAAATTAGTATTTCATAAAAGGTATTTGCCAGCGAAAGATACAAGAGTGATAAATTGACAGAAGATATGTCAAGCGAAGCACGTGAACGGTATGTAAAAGCGTGTTTTGGGGTTACGTAGGTCTGTACTGGTGAAAAACGGTATTGCAGTGTCTGATTTAACTGTGTTTATTAATAAATACGAGTTTTCTGGAGATGCATGCGTATGCGTAAAAGCAAACATTAATATAATTTGGAGTTTATTCATCTTAGAGTGGGAATTGTAGCGCAACCAAAACGGATAAACGCTGAAACTATAGTGAATGATTCAGACGAGCGCGTGCGTTGTGTGATTCAAAATAAGGGTAAAATAAAGGTTTCGATTACAACGAGCGTTTTTTTTATTGTCGGTCTAATAAGCGCTATATTGAAAGCAAATTATAGTATAGTAAAATATGATATTGTGTTATTTTAGTTAAATCTTAAAAACGGTTGGTTTGAGTTCTGACTTCTAATTGGTCAATTCGACATTCTTTGCGTCACGAGCCCGCGATACAGTAGCCGATTAGCACGTCGCTGCGCTTCGATATCAAATCGTTATTATTGTTGCATAGCAACATTCTCTAGTTTCAGGAGCTGCGTGTTGTAGCGGGAAAGTCAGTGAATTTGCATACAATTTAATCAGTGGCTATGTGTGTTCTTATAGCAACTGCTTTGTAAAAACAATAAGGTGCCCAGGACTCTGCTGCGTTGTAAATACATTCATGAAGTTCATAAGGGGGCGTCGTCCAGCATAACATAATAACATCTAGTCTAATATATATATTAGATTTTACATATATATATATATATTTAACAGTTAATCTTGTGTCAGAAGTACTAATTGTGCTTTACTACTATACTATCTATTTTTCTACAATATAAAACCTGTATGTGAATTCAATTTTTTGTTTTTCTTTCTGTTTGGCAAAACTGTATATATTTATCAGTAATAATTAACTGTTATTATTGGCTATACATAATTATCTGTCCTCTGTATGTGTTGGTACTTCATTATTTTATCTCTCATTTGTTACTAGCTGAAGACATCGATTTTCCATTCAGAAACTAAAAGTAAGTCATTTATTTAGAGGATACATTTTGCTAAAATTTAATACAAATATTATTTAATAGGATTACATTAATACATGTATTTAAAACAAAGTGTTGATATTATGCTGTATTTAACGTTATTTATTGTTTTTTTGGTAGTCATATAGACGTGTTTAAAATCTAATTATGTTTTGATTAATTGAACTTTGATGTAATTAGAATTTTTGGATAAATCCATATTCTTACTGAAATTTAAATGCTGTCGACGTCATCTGTGTCTGTTTTTGTACTTCAGTGGCTTTTAGGAGAGATCGAACTGTTATTAGAGATATTTATGAGGACCGGTTTCCTCCAGACAGATCGGTAAATATCCTTTTTTTCATATTTGTTTTGGCTATGGTCAGACATTTGGTTCATGCTGTGCTTAAGCTTTTGTGTGTGTGTGTGTGTGTGTGTGTGTTCCAGGTTCCATTTCAAAGAGGAGGTCAAGGCGATAGGAGACCTCCTTTTGGGCGTCCGGATGAGGACTACGGCCGTGGTTTTGAATACGATGGCCCTCGGTTTTACCCAAATGGTGCCCCTCGCAACTACCATGGAGAGGATCAGAGAGGTTACCATGGAGACAGCCATCACTCATTTCCAAATGACCACAGGGGTGGGCCACCTGGTCGAAGGGTAAGCATCAAAGATCAGATATTATTGATTTATTGCCTCGTATATATGTTACTTCAGTACAGTCAGTGTTTGAAACAGTCTGCCAGTTATTACAATAATTATATATATATGTATTTGATTGATTGTTTTTTTTACTTTTATTATTTTAATTGCTATTTTATTGTCCTGAGATTACTCTTTGGGATGTTATCAATCAGTTCAATAAAATGAAAAATATATTGAAATTAATTGGATCACACTCAACAATTGCAATACATAGTTCCCACATGACGTCACTGTACGGTCATCAGCCATTCTGTGGGGCAATGCGTGTTTCACTTGAATACAATTTGCAGTCACACAATAGTTAATAGCTGGGTTAAATATCGTACAAACTGCGCAGACGTTTCCGTGAAACATAGTTTTTAAACTATACCTGTTGTGAGGACATTTGAAGTAGAGCAAACAAAGACGTTAAGTGAAGAGCGACAACGGACATGGTTAGCAAACAGAAAAAAAACTCCCGTCGAAGCATTAGAAAATCTGCTCAGATCACTTCATACAAGGTACTTTCATCAAATACTGTACTGATTAGTGTCATGATTAACACTAGTACTATTAGAATATATATCACATATTTCGTACAGTGAATGAAACAGAGTTGTCGTAATTTGTGGTCGGTTTATCGTTGTTTTAAATCTTAAATTACACGTGAACTTCAGTTCTTATCAACATAACTTTTCTCAGGTATTAAACACTGACAATTCAAATATGCATCCACGTTTATATTAGTAAAAAATAAAATAAAACTCCACAATGTATTGAATATCTAGTCACTTTACTATTTTACAATCAATAAAAAACATTATTTATAATCACCATGGTCTGCTTCAACAATGCCCGTTTTGGGGGGTTTTAATGGTGTCATTCATGCGCTGTGAGTGTCGTACCTAAAATTGCAGAGAAAATTCCAGTGAATTTCTGTTATTTTGAGCATTTTTAAATGAAATACATGCATATATAAACTTTTAAAACATCTTCATAAGAAAGAAATATTTGTTTAAATGGTTAAATAAAAGCCCCTTACATTTATCTGATATACAACAATGACAACGCATTACGAGTCAGTCTATACGAAATGGTAAAAGGACTAATGGACAAAGGGAATGAATCTCAACTTACCGTTGCAATAACACGTTGTTGCTCACTTCCACGGCAAGGTTATCTTTAACCCAACCATTGACAAAATAGTTTTAAGCTTCAAGCAATTTGTAACTTTTTAAATCCTCTAAACTATAAGCACTTTTCATGTTTACTAAATAATTTAAAATGTCTATGTAGGTAGTGTCCTGGAGGCATTGGACGTTACTCGTCAATTTTCCTTTGCCAGTTTCGTATGGATCAACGCCCCCGATTAGGCTTACCTTAGCCTCGTATCTTTCGCATACTACTTTCTCTAACCCAACTTTGTACTTTCCTGACTTTGATGCCATTTCTACTTATGATTTGATTATGACCTGTTTCGGCGTTACGCTTGTTAGGAAGCCTTCAACACAATGAACTTGCCCTAGAACATGGCGACTGGAAGTTGCTTCCGCTCACTTTCCAATGCAATGGGAACTATGTATACTGATATTTTTTCTTACTCTCTATTTTTGCCATTAATTATTGCCATTCAACATTACAGTGTAATTGAAAGCTATCGATTTTAACATGAAACAGGCTTTAAAAAAATATTACAGTATTTAATTTAAGTGAACTTAAAACAGTCTTCAACAGTATGCTTCCGCTCACATTCCAATGCAATGGGAACTATGTATTGTGTGTCTTGTGTTTTCATCATATCATTGTTTTGCATTTCAGCAGGACGACTTCCCATACTACAGAGGGCCAAGAGAGGAACCTCATGGGGGTCGCCAAATAGACTTTAGGTATTTCACGAGTTCAGCTTGCCACAGAGGAAAATATGTAGTTCTAACATTTTGATGGCATTTTCTTCCCTTTTACTCTTTGGAAGTAGAGTCTCTCTTGCTATATTCTATATTCAGATTAGATTTGCAAAAGTTAACCTCCAAATATGGTTTGAGTGATCTTACAAAACATTTTGGTTCCTGTTTACACTCTCATTTAGTGCTGAACACTTGCTGCTCTTAATACAGGCTCTGAGCGGGGTCAAGGGAAGGCTTGTTCATTTAAGCTCGTGTCATTTCCCCAGCAGATGGCAGAACTGTTCCTCTGGAAAACTAGCTGTGTTCCCTCCAGCTTTAATGCCTTGTTTTTATACTTTGTTTCTTGGCTTCACGTCTATTCTCACTCAAAGTGAAGTTTCCTAATGCGGAGCATCCATCAAACTCTGAGTTGTCCTACATTCTCGGTTTGGTTTTTGTGGTTCAGCTCCCATGGAAATACCCACAGACAGTCACTCTGTCTGCCAACTGGATGAACACGGAGCATCCCAGTGGTTTTCCGTATCTCTTAATCTGCCTCTTTCCAGTAATTAATCGCAACAGTTCACAGCACAGATGGAGGGCAGCCAAATGATCCTCATGTTGTTACACCCCTGCTAAAAGAGAGCGTCAGCAAAACTTTTAGACGGTGACATCATTGTTATTTAATTGTTCAAGTTTATGTCGCACAAAGAGTCTGTATGCAGTATGATCCTTAAAGTAAGAAACAGAATACACTTGCGTAGGCTGAGGCATATATCATGCCTCATATATATATATATATCACACAGTGCACAGCATAAATGAGTAAACCCCCTCTGATCAATTCCAAAAAATTAATTAATTAATAAAAAAAATTAATGATCTCTTATACGATTTATGAACAGATGGCAAAAGTGAAATATATTAAACCTATATTTCCCTGCTTTTATTAAGTATATTTCATTTAAAAAATGAAAATAAGTAAATTAGCTTATTTTGTTTAAATGAAGGATTGCAGAAGTGGCATGGAGTGTACAAGTTCATGACAAATTGTCATATCTGTCCTGTTTAACTCGTGTTAAGATTGGGATTGTCCATGGAACATGTTTCACTTTGGGAAATTGCATATCATCATTGTCATGTTTAAAAAATGCCCAACAATGCTGGAAATGAAGTGAGGGTAGTATCTTCTGTTTCTAATTTTTGTATTTCATCACATAGTGGTGTGTGCTGAGTTTGGATTCCCAGAAGTATATATTTTGTAAATATGTGCCGTGGAAAAGGCTGGTTGACTTTGGCTACAGTAGGTAGTTCCCGTGTGGACAACAACCATGCATGTCCCTTCTGCAGGCTGCATCTTATTATTTGAGATAAAGAGTCACTCTTTTGGCTCTGAGACACTTGCTTGGTATTTCTCCTGCTCTTTTTCTTGCGAAAGATCACTTATTACTAATGAAAGCTTAAAATTAAGGTCTGATGATTTCAGCACTTGTCACAAGTCCATTGTTTTTTAATCTCTGTGTTACTGTTGCTATATGTTCACACTTAGAAAAATATAGTCTATAAATACATATATTATCCATTTTATAAATGTGCAGGCATACATATCGTGTGTGTGTATATATATATACACACCAAAAATAAATGTTTGGGCAAAACCCAGCCTTACCACTTGGTGGTGCTTTTGTTATTACTCATTTGCCTAAGCCTCTCTTCATATTAAAATCAGATGTTTTTAAATAAATGTTCTTTATATGGTCATATTGTCCTCCTAATTTGAATAATTGTGGACAATAGACATGCTTTAAAGTTTTTGTTTTAACCTTTTCAGAGCTTTAATCTATTGTGATGGTTTGCGAGTTAGAGTGAGAGGTTAACCTTTTCTTGGCTTGTGGTAATATCCTGGCTTCATATTGGCAGTAAAGACAGACATGTGGTAATTTGCTCTGTTAGTCCAGGGCAGACAGGGTCACCTGCACTTCAAACATATGTGAGGGTCATTAAAGTTTTGCGAGGTCACTGTGTGCGGACACATTGTCGTGTGTGTTTGTGAGAGAGGAACCTGACTGGGGTTCAGGCCAGGGTCACTCGGACCAGGTGCCTGTTATTCTTTTACGCCCTCTTGCTCTCTTGCGTGGCAGGTCATATAAGTGGCGCGTAATCGGCCTGCACGACCGGAGGACCCTGGCAAGGAAACAGAGTCAAGGGGGAGCAGAGTGAACTAAAGGGGGTTTTACTGCTCCTAGAACAGATGTGCGTTAATGAATGTCTTGGTTGCGGGTGAACTAGGCAAAGCTGCGGTGCTGCTCTGTTAGGCAGCCCTGCAACTTTTTACAAGCCTCATTTTGCCCTCCTCTTTGTTCAGTGTATATTGAGTTGCAATTTACAAGCAGGATGTGAAACCTTACGGTCCTTACACATATAGGTAAAGTCTTAAATAAGGCAGAGTCCAGTGTGAAGACTAGTTTAAGAGAATCTCATCCTTATCAGGATCAGGGACAGGATCCTGCATAACTAACTGGTTTTAAATACATGTCTTTATGGGCATTACTAAATCATAATTGGCCTTGCTTTTCAAAATATTCAGTGACCCTTGGGAAGGGAAATCTTAAAGGGAAGTCTTATTTTCTTCTGTTTTCATTGAAAGAAAGCGAGTTTGTGGACAAAAACAATTTAAACATTCTTCAAAATATCTTCTTTTGTTTTCTACAGAAGTGTTCGATATGACATTATACTTGTTAAAAACAGTATACATACAGAAAAAGATATCAACTATTAAATAAAAATAAAATATAAAGTCGACATCTGAAATTACCATTTCAGTCCTGAGGCCGGTGGAAACACTCACTGTCACTGTCTGACCTTACCAGTGTCTGACCTCAATGTCATGGTTCATAAAAACAACTATCTTAAGATTAACAGACTATCACCCCTTTAAAGGGTTAGTTCACCCAAAAATGAAATTTCTGTCATTAGTTACTCACAGTCATGTCGTTCCAACCCATGTGACCTTTGTTCATCTTTGTAACACAAATTAAAATGTTTTTTATGAAATACGAGAGCTTTCTGACCCCCCATAGACAGCAACACGTTACCACATTATCAAGTCCCAGAAAGGGAGTTAAGACTTAAAGTGGTCCGTGTGACTACAGTGGGTCAACCTTAATGTTATGGAGACTGACACGGAAGAGAAGAAATTGTTGAATAAAGTCATTTCATAACATTAAGGTTGAACCACTGTAGTCACACGGACCACTTTAAGTCTTTACTACCTTTCTGGGACTTAAATGTGGTAATAATGTTGCAGTCTATGGAGAGTCAGAAAGCTCTCAGATTTCATCAAAAATATTTCACTTGTGTCTCACAGGTTTGGAATGGCATGAGGGTTACGGTAACAAGTAATGAGTAATTAATGACAGAAATTTAATTTTCGGGTGAACTCTAACTTTAACCCCCTTCTTAACCTGCCAGAGGACAGTGCTACTTAAACCACATATTCTTTGATTTTGATCTGTTTTTGCTTTCTTTGTTTTGGTTTAGTATCTATTTAACTTTAGATATTTTTAATAAAAGTAATATATAATAATAAAATATATAATATTAGTCATATTTTTTCCTTTTCCGGTTCAGACCGAGTAATCGCGCAGGTCCTCCCCCAAATGCACGAGTCCAGGGTACTTACCCTCAGCCCAGGTCTCTGCCTGCAATAGCCCCTGATGCAGGAGAGGACAACCTCATGCAGGCCATAATGAACCTGGACCGGGGGTTTGTATTCAGACATTTTATGTCAAATGTACCACATTGTTCTACTACGCAATGCACTTAACTTGTATGTGTTTGTGCTTTGTCACAGGGAGGATCGGGACAGCTTGAGACGAAAGGCACCCTTCCCGCCGGTACGTGAACGCTCTCCAGCCCGGCGGGATGTCCCTCCTTCCCCTCACAGTCGGTCGGGGTCCAGCATAAGCAGCCGCAGTTACTCACCAGACCGGGGCAAAGTGCACCCTCTCTTGCCCCAGCAGGGGAAAAGTATGAAATATCTTCAGTCCAAAACTTTATTAGCCGCTTCTAAGTGTTTCTTTGATTTTGATTTATACTACGCACAATTTTGGGGTTGGTAAGATTTAAAAAAACAAAAAGCTGTTACTCCAGTCTTCAGTGTCACAAGATCCTTCAGAAATCATTTTAGTTAAATTGATCAACACTAGTGGTGTTCGACCAGAGGTATAGACAGTATTCCAAGCCTTTCGCCATTTCATTGGAGAAATCTCATTGCTGGGATCTCCCTCATGCAGAGACAGTAGATGATACAAATGGTCAGTGCATAGCTTGCAGCGTAGTATTTGACCGGTCATGGACCTTTTGAAACGTGTGAAAGCCTGTTGATTGATTTAAAGGCTTTTCTGACTCATTTGCACGCGAGCGCATTTTAATATGCCCAGCTGCAGAGTGAAAAGACTTTACCTGGTTGCTTTATTCCTCGTATAAACTAGATAAATGTTTTAAATGCTTCCCAGACAGGTTTATTTTTAGTTGTCGTGTCGGAAAATGGACAGGCTTGGACATGACTGTACCCAAGCGTTCACCGCAGACCTCTGATCACAGATGATGTCACTCAAAGCTGTCCTAATAAAGACTCCCATCTGTGTTTGTTTCCCAGTTCTCTGTTACTATAATGAGATCCTCAGTAATAAGCTCCAGAGAGATGCTTTGAGCTATCCAATATTGGATGCACATGTTTTGGTTGACATACTCCAAGCGAGAGTCTCTAGATTATGCTGTTCTAAAAAGATGGAACAGGCTTGCATGACACTGTATGCTCTATCCTCTATTACTGATGAAAGAAATGTTTTTTCTTTTATATCATGTACAAAAATGTTTTCCTCTGTTTCAGGATATGAGGAGCCGTTTGGGCCAGGCAGAGGACCGGGTGAGTAAAGCGGTGCACTTATGGGGGATATAGATGATCCAATCATATTTATTATTCATCAAATATATTTCTTAATTTAAAGCTACCAATAAAAGTTCTTAGATAAATAAATCTTAGTTCATTTTCAAGAGGTCAAACCATGAGGATTTAAATGAGCAATACATTTAGCAAACATTTTACATTTCACATGCTTTTAAAAAGTCTTTAAAGCAAAACAGAAAAAACAAATATTGGAAAATGGCCATCTAAAGCTAAATTATGTTTTTGAACAAAAAGCGAACTGCTCAATGGAACTTAATAAATAAACGCTACCATGTGGTCTTGTATCATACTGAGGAGGTTTATTGTTTGATAATGACTGGCAGACTGTACACGTACTTGCCAAATAAATAATTTCAAATTGATATGTGAGGCATGCTAGCAAAGCTACCCTACCGTTTAAAGGTCTCTTAATGAAGAGTAACAGTAACGGTTTTCTCTATAAAATATTTTAAAATGTAATTCATTCCCATGATGGCATAGCTGATTTTTCTGGATCACAAATCCTTCAGAAATCAGTAATGCTCAAATAAATTATTCTTATTGTCTGTGTTAAAAACAGTTGTGCTCCTTAATATTTTTGTGGAGACAATTTTTTTTTGTATTTGTTTGATAAATGTTCAAAAGTTTTTTAATTGAAATCTTCTGTAACTGTTGCTTTGGATCAATTTAATACATCCTTGCTGAACAAAATTAATTTATTAAAAAAATAAACTTCAAACATTTGAAAGTAGTTTATTTAAAAGTCATGCTGTCCTTGAATCCTGATAAAGGAAGCTTATGGCTCACACACAAGGAGATTTTGTTTCGCTTCGCTTTATAAGTTATAGGTCAGCCTGCAGTCACAGTAACTTGAGAGAAAGCGTTGCTAATGGCACCATCGTAGAGCCTCGTTTTGTTTGTCTGCTTTCCTCTCACTTCCTTTGGCCAGGGATCGTAAAAAGTCCACAGGCGTGTGTTCAAGTGTCTGATTGCTAAATCCTTCTTTTCTAGCTGTCATCCGTACCCTTTTTACTTTTTCAAGATGTTTGATGGCATGTCATACAATGCAAGTAGATTTAGATTTGAATCTTAAATCCATTTAAATCTAAACGTAACTTCTGGCCATAGACGTCTCTCCACTCCAAATCAATTTGGCGAGCATCCCATCTCTTTCCAAACGAATCCGAAGGTGTTGAGCTCTCAGCTCGCACGGAGAGGGTCACGGGGTGACACTGCAAGCACCTGGCTGTGGTTTGCCTGCAGGGAAGAGCCCTGATCAGCAGTGAGGGAACCACCTGGTTCTGCGTGCCAGCTGGATATTCGGAAAGCGAGCAGGATCCGTTCCAGCATGTGAAAACATTTACAGCACCAAATGAGTCAAGCAAGGCCATTTTCCGTAGCTTTCTGGGGGATGTTGATCCAAGTCCGAACTATAGCTGCATTGTTGGCTTGCGTCCTACAACAGATGCTTTGTTTCTTACTTTCTGATCCCATTCTTTCATCTTCTACAGACAGGGAAAGGCCCCCCGGCCCCTCCGTGAGTGCATCACGAGATGGTTCGCCCCATAGCTCCGTATCAGTAACTAAGGTAAGTTGCGCACACACACACACACACACACCACTCCCAAACAGATGTGCTTACCAGAACACTCCCTTTCATCCGCTAAAATAATAAGTGACATGCCAGCCATTTCAGCTGATGGCAAAAAAAACTGACAGGAGATTTTTTTTCCTTCATTTTGAAAAGCTGTTTGTTTGCGCTTTCCTCTCTCTCTCTCCTCATATGATGGGTTTTAAAGCGCCCTGTTTGGCGCATGAAAGGCAAGTGGTCCGTGTCTTGTTTATTCAGGCTGTAAGCATGGTTCTGACACAAAACACGGTGGGTCGCTGAAGGAGAGTTTGTGGACTTCATGGGGCCACCCAGGCTGCAGCAAGGCTAAAAAAAGAGGGTGAAATCCATTAGCTCAACTCTCGCCTTTATCTCAAGATCTTATCGGAGGCTCAGAGCACTCTGCACATACTCTAAGGAGCACTGAGATCCTAAAATAAATTGGTTTCACTTTTTCTCTCATGTACTCTCAGGATTTTTTTCCTTTTTTGTGTTTGGATCAACTGAACTCGAGAACATATATAAAAAAGCAAAACTATTTTCATGTTTGTCATGACTGTTCTCGAGTGTGTGTATATGTATATGTGTATATATATATACATTGCACATCTCAAATAGATTTATCCAGAATAATTTTGTGATATGTGAACCAAAGCAACATGAAACGCCTTACTAAAGAACCTGTGTGTTTCTTTTATCACTAGGGTTCACCTCTGAACCATATGTAGTTGAAAGTTGTTTCTAGTTAGTGGATGTCTCAGTCCTTGTGCCTTTGATCTTCTTCCATAGCTCTGTTCATGGGGCATAAGCCATAACCTTGTCCCTTTTGATGAAAAGAATTTGCCAGTGTAAACTGGGCCTGATAGGCGGTCTCTTAAGTTCAACAAACACACTTGTTTGGGGGATTCATTGTGTGAAGAACAAAGAGCAGATGAAGTGCATGTATTTTGCTGTGGTGGGCTCATTTTTGTTTGTAATGCTTTTGGAGTTCTTGTCTCAATTTATATTCCTTCCCAATTACAACATATTATTCTTATTGCTTTGAGTTTGCTTAATTGCTGGAGGACGATGCATTTTCTGAGATAAAAAGCATCTTCAGGGCCAAGTTGTAGATCTAAATCTTTTTCTTTTTTTCTTTCACACATTGGTGTTCTGCTTTAACTGTTTGTTCTGACTGTCTGGGGGGAAAGCATCTTTCTTTCCTGAATGTTGATTTTTTTTTTATATGGATCTTTCTTGATTTTTCTAGCCTTTAACAACGCCTGGTTCTCTGCAGGAGGACATAACATCGTTGGAAGGGCCCACAGATGAAATTCAGGCCACTGTGGATGAAGCTTCATCTGTCATGGACGACTTTCAGGAGCGACGAGCTCAAGCTATTGCTGCCAAGGCTCAGGAAATTGAGAAGGTTTGAGAGATACAAATTCTTAATTCCTCCTGATTTGGATGCTGTATATTATTAACAAGACTTCCAGAGTTTAAAAAAAATGAATGCTTTAATGCACCGAGAGATTAATTAAATAGAAGTTACATCATTTATTATGTTCAACAGCATCAAAACATAATTTAAAATGCGTTTGAATCAATTTTCTTTTCTCCCATCCTTTTTGGTCACTGCATCTACTAAGGTTATACAAGAGTAAAACACCCACTGTCTCAGCTTCAAAATGATCCTAATAAAGTTCCTGCTCTCTCCTCTTTCTCTTTACTGGCACTATTAAGACCTGGGTTTACTTCAGTTTCTGTATCTGGACGTGTCTTGCAAACAGTTGTGTCTGCTCCGTCTTCAACTGCGGATGAGCACGGTTGACACATGCGCAGGACAATTGTTGAGCACTTTCTTTGTGAACACTGAAAAACGGTTTAGATGTCTAGAAAAAAAAATCTTCTTAATTCACAGGAAGCCCTTTGAATCAGTCTGTTTTTTTGTTTGAATAGCTCTTTGTATTCTCAAACGATCATTTAAGCATGAATTAAATAATAACTAGAAAAAAAGCAAGAGTAATTGACATATCGACATTTCAACAATTTGTTCAGGATTTTTTCTTCCTGCACTTCTGTTGATGTTGAAGTGTGTTTTGATTTGCCCTGAACACACATACTTCAGTGACACTGTGTGGATGCCTTTCAGGCCAAAGCCTGTTATTTCATAAAGTGTGTGTGTTTCTGTTTAAGTGTCCACCAGATGTTTAGCTTCTCCTTCAATCTGGTCTAGCCATCTCTACACTCTTTACTTAAGGTTTTCTTTTAACAAACATTTAGCTGGCAGGCTCTGTACAGCATGCTTTTTATATACACTTGAAAAATATACAAATAAAAGGTCTGTAGGACACAAAAGGAGTCTGAAGATTTCAACCTTCAAATGCTTCATAAAAGTGGTCTCTATGCTCTAGATCCCATGTCTTCTGAAACTAAAATTTTCTACTTGACTCGATCATGTATGTGACAAACTCGAGTGTATGTGACAAATCAGATCTCCAATTTGATAATGAATTGTTCTCATTTTAATCTGTTCTGTTTATCAGTTGAATTCAGAAGCTTATATGAATTATGAGTAAGACTGATCTAGTTCTTGGGGTTCAACTTAGATACCCTTTTCCACCAAAATGGTTGGTGTTCTGCAGCCATAGCCTGTTCTTGGACCTGCAAACAGGCTGTGTGTTTCCATAGAATTGAGGAACGAATGGCGATATAAAGCTCCTGTGTTGTTTACCTGACTATAATCCTTTGACCTGGTGTTTGTGCGATCCAGTGTGATACTTTTGTTTTGCTGAAACCACTAGTGATTTTAGCGTACACCTCCCTATAAACTTCCTCTACTCTCATCTGTCCTTTTTTAAGATCTATTGAAACTAAAACCGTTGATTCACTCACTCTCACAGTTGCGCACACAGTTTTATATATTTCGATATAAAGAGCATTGCAGTGTAATGTTGTTACATTGCTCAACAGGACTGCCATAGACTGTGAAAATTAGCACCAAAGAAATGAACAACTTGAGAGTATTTATTTATTAGTTGTTTTAAGCATATTCAAACAAGTTCAGTTCAATTCATGCTCAAAGAGGAATCTAGTTGGCTCTCAAATGTTTTGTTATGACCAGCAAGATGTTATTTTACTGATGAGCCCGTGTGATTGTAATGAGACTGAATTCCTTACTGCTGAAGTACTGTAAGTAGGGCATCTTTGTTGTGATAGTTTTTGCAGTCCACAGTGAGGCTTAATCTGGGTCTGAAGCAAAGCTTTTGAGGTCCATCAGGGATGTTTGATTCCTTGGTTCTTTAATCGCCTTTGATGCGTCTGATCTGAAAATGTCAGATCAAATAAAACAATAGACTGATACGCAGTTACCTCTAAAGACCATCCTGCTTACGTGTTTTTTGCTATACTTTGTTTTCAATGCTCTTGTTCCAAATTAGTTACCGTAAGCTCTTTTTTTGCTTTTGTCAATTTGAATATGCATCCTTGCAAATTATTTAGGGTTATGAATTAGTGCTTGGTGGATTTTAGTCCATGTCGGTTAGCTTTGAGGGCATCTCTGTTAATGTGTGTACAGTAAATCTGATGACAAAATTCAGTTCAAAAATAATTATTTTAGAGAATTCCACAGCATGTAACTGATGTTAGTTGTTGCCTTTATGTATTGAGACCATAGTGCTGCACCAAAATGTAATACTTTTATTTAATAACACCAAATTTGGTCTTACTAAACTACAACTGAACTTTCATTGAACCACTCAAAGTTATTAGAGTATAGATACTTTTCCCTCCTTGACTCTCCCACCCTTCCGGAATAATTCTCTGCTATCTTTACCCGTAATCAGGAATCAGCCTCCCACTGTACGAAAATGACACATGAAAAGCTGAACAAGAACACACACAAGCACACTCGTGAGGTCCTGTTCAGCCTTCCTGTTTGATTGGGTAACAGAGGTGGGGTTCACAGGAAGTGTATGGAAGTAGAGCATGCTCTAGGAAATCGCTTCCCAGCATTCTTGGCATTGTTATGAATTATTTAATCTAGCCGTGGCTATAGTGGTTTTGTATGTTCAAGGTTATGAAACAACTCAGTACACAGCAGGACACAGCAGTAAGTGTTCACAAATATTTCACTAAAATTGGATTCTTGAATCACAACTGATGTTTATTTTAATTGTTCTAAAGCAGCAGAAGTAGCATTTACTTTAAAAATAGTGGTCTTTCAAAACTTCCTGTTAACCTCTGCTAACATCCTCGCTTACTGAGTTTAGTGGTGGTTTATTCTGAGCCTAGGAGTCTATACTACTGTATTGAATTATAGGCCACACATATAGTTGTCAGTCGTGTTTTAAAAAAAAGGTTATTCACAGCAATTTCCATTTGCAGGTCTGGGACCTATTACTCATATTTAGTTACAGCTTTGAACAAACTCGTAACCCCAAAGAATTAAACTCGTCCTGTACAATTTGTGATGTAGGCATAGATGGCAACTCGAATTGTGTGGTTTGTGAAGAAGTGTGCTATTATTGTTTCAAACAATCTGATTTAAAATAATGATTTTAAGATGAATTAAGATTGTAAGGATAAGAAAGATAAAAGATATTATTCCTATTTATCATGGAGACTAAAGGTGTCGAATGCTGTGTTTTCACAGTTGAAGTCCAATCATTTTAAAAGACGATGCAATTGCAAATTTTATGTAATAAAAATGTAAACCCCACACGGATTGCTCCGTGAAAAAATAAAAAAAATTCACACAAAATCATACGACCAACGGAGTGCTGCTTAGTTTAAAAGCAAGCCCTCAGAAACCTTGTTTATTGGTTGAGCGTTAATGCAGTTTAAACAGTCACAAAGATTGACTCAGTAACTGCAGTCTCTTAACGAACCGCCTCGAGCTACAGAGAACTTCCTTTCTGCTTCATTTATCCATTCTATTCTGGAATGTTCTAATTGACTATTATAGTCTTCTCATTGAACCTATTCGTCTTAATGACTATTAGAGGCAGTTCTCTCACAAGAACTTTGTAGGCTTTGTGTGTGGGCCTCTGGGATTCCTGGAACCAGGTGATCTCATTTTACTACTACCTGACTCAGCCATGGGAAAGAGCCCTTATGTGAAAGCTAATGAGGAGCTCACTGCTAAAATTATTAGTCAGCACAATTAGTTGGATAGGCACATTTCTTTCCAGACCTAGAGCTCGTTGGGGGAAGGTAGTGGGAATCACTGAGGATATGACTTTAAAAAAAAGATGATGCCCATAGTTTTTCATTTCCTGTTATATTTTAAGTACTTCCAGATGATTTGATCTGGTTATGTAATGCTGGGTAATGTCAAAATCTGTGTTGAGATCTTTAACCATCAGTTTCTTTTCATTTTTGATGCTCTGTGCCATCATATTCATGACAATCTTATTTTATCTCAGTCTCCTGATGTAAATTTCAAGATATGATCTTCAGCTATAAGTTACATGTCCTAAGGGCTGTGTGTAAGTGAAGGTAATTGCAGAGGTTATGCAGACTCCCCTGGGTCTGAAGCATTGCTTTGATGTCCAGAAGTGTTTGATTATCCAACCACAGTAAACATAACTGAGCTCTGAGACTTTTGATTTGGGACTTTGTTCTATCGTCTGGATGGCAGATCAGAAAGGTAGAATGCTCTCCCAAATACACAACATAACATCCTCATGTCTTTTGTGAACAGAAAAGGTTAGATTACAATACATGGGTCTCAAACCATTCTCTGATTGTCAACGTAATGCATTGGCCAAGTATAATACAAGCACAGAATATTGTTTCCTATTATATTAATGCTGCAGGTTTTTTTGTGTGTTTGTTTCAACTTGTATTGTATTTCTGTTTCATTTTGCAGATGAAAAAATCAACAGGGTGTAAATTAAAAAAAAAAATTCAACCAGGCCAGTAGGAAAAAATATTTTCTTAATCAAGAAATTGGCATATAGGCATTTGTTTCTTTGTTGATTTAGAAAACCAAATGGAAATAAATATCACGTATACTGTACGTTTAACATTCTTTCCGATACCGTTTCTGATTCACATGAACATGTTATTTGGGATTAACTAATGACCTCTGTTATGTACATTTGTACATACTTATAATGCATACTTTTTCTTAAATCACCCTTTTGGTCCATTTTGCTGCATTATAATTTGAAACATTGAGTTGTGTTTTATATAGGTCTATCGTCAGGACTGTGAGACGTTTGGTATGGTGGTGAAGATGCTTGTGGCCAAGGAACCCAGCTTAGAGAAGCACCTGCAGAACCCACTAAAAGAGAACCTGATTGAGATCCGTGAACGATGCCTTGAGGACTTGCAACACTTCATTGCTGAACTCGATGAGATGGTACGACAGCCTGAACCTGCTGTCTAAGGTGGCCCCATTTTACTTGACCAGCAGTTGTTTGTTTCTGAACCTATAAAAGAGTCCCTCATTGTTTTTTATGATTTATGTAAAGGCTATTGTACATTTGTGTACTCGATGTCCACCTAAAAAAAATCCTCCTGAATCTCTTTATATTTTTCATTTATGCAGTCCCATTAATCCATTTATACTAGTTGATGCTAAGTTGTATAATCTCTTTGTAACCTTTCAACATTAAGGAGTGATAAAAAAGAAAATAGATTGCGAACACAGGGAAATTAATGCCAGAAGAGGGTTTGCTCTGTTCCTTATTTATTGCAGAAGATAAAGAGGTTTATTGACCCATTGAGGAAATGCTGGTTATTCGGATCAAGAATGTATAAATTGAAAGGGTTCAATGTTGTTTTCCCAATTAAATCACTTAAATATTTTTCCCACCAATGTATTATTTATAGGTTCAGTTAATGGTTGCTCTCTGAAGTATGATTTAAGCTGAACAGCTGACAATAATGCATTTTCATTAGTTTTTTTAAATCACATTTTCCAGCCACTATATGAAAACCCAAAACAAGTATTTGTGTAGTTTTTCCTTTGTATAGTATTTAAAAAGTCTTGAACTTACTATAATGCATGTTTTTTCTTTTTAATTAATACAGCCTTTTTGTGATTTCATGTTTGCAATTAAATAAAGTTATGTTTAGTAATCAAATTTTTTTTTTCTCAAGCAGTCAGTGAAAATATGAGAAATCAAGTTGCAAGGGAATGTATTAAATCTCTCTTGAATTATTTTATTGACGTCTTAATGTTAAAAAGAGAAAATACGGTTATCTGTGGTGAAATGTACATGGTAAAGGAAAGAATACCCCCAACACGGTTTAAGCGCATAAGCAAATTGTGGACAGAGAAATGTTTAAGGTTGCAGGGATTACACCTGCAGAGTAATGTAACGAGACCATTAAACATGAATAGTGCATATATATTTTCCATTTGCAAACCCCTGGTCAAACGTAATTTTTTTTTCCATAAGTCATACAAAATAAAATAATAATAATTCAGAGGCCAGGAATTGTATTTAATCATTTAACATATTTGGATATAAAAATATCAGTGTTCCAATCTTAATTTAACAAATGTACATTGCTTTCACTATTAAATAATTATTCAGTTAGTCTACATGCTACTAAGTAATTTTACTTTAGGGAATAATGCTTTTGCTATACAGTATACAAGGAAATATAACTGTTGCTTTCATTGTTCATACAACAGCAACACAAACACACTGCACTTGTAAAGACAACTTAAAACTCAAGAAAAAAGTTTTGTTTTCCAGCTTCTTTAGGATCAGTCACGTTTATGTTCCAGCTGCAATAGAGGCATGCTTTAAGAAATTATGCAGTTTTTGCCCTTGTGACCTTTCTTTTTCGGTTTGGTCCGTGATCCGAAAGGAGGTGTTAAAGCGGTCACGCGAGTCGGGAAGTCCTCTGTATAATAATGAAAGCTTTGGGATCGGGGCTTAGGAATTGGCTGGCCAAGAAAGAATCCCTCCTCCTCAGACTCTGAAGATGAAGAGGAGCATGTCGAACACCAGTCATCATCATCATCATCGCAAAAGTCTTGGAAGTGGTCTTTTCGGACCATGCCCTGCTGCACAAAGTCTGATGTGGTTTCATGATAAGGGTGCTGACTGTGTGCCGAGTGATTTAGAAGAATACCGTTCCTGGGTTCTGGTATGCTTGAGCCAATTACCTGAGGCACAACATGCAATTTAGCCCGATTTTTGGAAGGCAGGTGCAAGGCGTTTTCTGAACGTGTTTTCCGGCCCTGTCTGCGTTTGTGATGATGTCTGTTAGCAGGACGTGTCTCTGTCTCCTCCATGTGATGGATCCGTCTACGAGTCCTCTCACTCATTGGTGGTTGCCTCAAGCCTAGTCCACCGTAATATCCTTTATCCATAACATCATCAGAGAACTTCACTTGCTGAGGTCTGGATTGTGGATGAGATTGAGACTTGGTCCTTCTCAGCACTGGAAGATGCAGTGGAGAGGGTAGGTCCTCTCCAAAGTAAGGTGGAATTCTGTCCTCTTCTTCTTCTCTCTCTCTTTGTTCCAGGGTCTCCTCATGGTCCAGTTCAAAGTTTAAACTTCTCAATGAATTAGCACTTCTGTGGAGCATTGAAGAGTTAAGTGTGCCCATGTTACTAATGTTATCACACTCTTCCGTCTCTCTCTCCTGCTCTTCCATGTTTTGGAGGGAGTAGATGGTCTGTCTGTCTTTACTTTCTCCATCCACAGAGGCTCCTGAGAGATTAAAGACATTTTATGAGTAATTCAGATTCATTTAAGAAGGAACAAGAAATACATGGCTCTAATATAGACTGTTTGAAGATGTTCCTACCTGTAATATTTGAGAGAGCTAGAGAGTCCATAGAATCTCCAATATTGTGTTCTGCCTTCCGGAGTTCACTTGTAATGCACTCCAGTGAGTCTTCATACCATTGCCTAGGCTCAGACCAGAATCCAGGCACTGCTCCCTGATCCATCTCCAGCTCTTGAATCTTTCTGGCACTAGCTGGGCCAGGGTGACTGCCATAGGCAGAGTCTCCAAGTCCATCCTGAGACTGGGCCCAATACATGTCGGTGTGGTGCTTCTTACTTGACAAATTGTGACCACTGATCTTCATCTCTGGTTTGGTCCTGTTTGCCTCAGAGTCTTTCATCAACCATGGCTCGGCTGGCCTGCTGTCTTCCATGTGGATGACACCACGGTCTCCAAATTTCAGGAGCAGCTGAGTCATATAGTCCTCATGCTCAGCCCAATCTTCCACACAGTCCTCAGGAGCTTCCTGTTCATCCAGGTCTCTCCAGTAGTTGTCCTCGGTAAAGTTGATTCTCTCCAACTGATGACGCATAGTCTCTGTGTTGTCACCACAGAAACTAGAGGTCTTGCAATCTGTTGCAGAATAGAGTTTTGTCTGCTGGCACTGCTCTGTAGGGCGGCTGCTTTTGCCCATTCGTATGCTACGTCTAGATTCCCGTGATCTTGCGGACTGAAAGGCTGAATCTGAAGAGTCAGAAGCATGGACATCGTCTCCTAGGCTACAGTCCTTAGAGCAGTAGATCTGACCCTCTTTTGGAAGGAAGGGACAACCCAGTAGGGAGGTTTTACATTGGGCACAACAGAAGCATTTGTCAGTAGCATGCCAGTGTACACCCTCATATGTCATTTGAGCATGGTCGACACCTGAATAAATGGAAATCAACAAGTGAGAAATGCAGAACTTTTTCAACCAGATATACATACAACAGAGGCATATATAAACCCATGACAACAAAGTTTGGTTTACGTAAATAATCCATAATTTAATTGGGTTCATGATCAGACAAACCGCTCTATTATGCACATATCCAATCTGAATATAAACTCTGATCCTGGCTGGGAGTGTTGCTGAACTTATTGCAGTGTTCTCATAACTTATATACATACATTTGTAGACATATTCTCCCTATATTGTGGCTGGTAGGCCGATGCATGTGAAGGAATGCAAATAATGCACCCATACAACAGCACTGAATTGAACAGATGAACGAACAGACCTGAAACACCCTTTTGTGACCAGAGGTAGGCAAGTTCGGTCCTAGAGAGCCACTGTCGTGCAAAGTTTAGCTCCAAACCAGCTAATCAATATCTTCAGTATTACTAAGGCTACAGGCAGATGGGGGGTTGTTATCAGGGTTGTAGCCAAACTCCCCTGCCCTAAACTTAGCTGTTTTTCTTTGTGTGTGTGTGTGTCATTCTCTAAAACGTAAATTTAGCTGCAGCCAAGTGACTTTGCACAACCTATCTTTTCTCACTTGGGTCCCAAAAATGGGTTTGAAACAGTTTGAAAAACCCCTGTTCTAGCAGTTGTGTTGGACTTGATTGGACCTAAACTCTGCAAGAATGTGGCCCTCCAGGAGTAGGAATGGACATCCTTCTATACAAGTTATTGTTACCTAGGTAACTCACCAATATTCTCCCCACAGGCCTCGCAGTACTCTGCATATAGTGACTCAAAGCATCCACAACAGAAAGGTCGGCCATCCTTCATGATGTACCTCTGTCCTCCTAAAATGGTCTCGCATTCAAAGCAAGAGAAATGTTTCATGTGCCAGTGACGACCCTCGGCTTCAGTACACTCATCAGCAAAGATTATCTGTGAAGACAAAATGAAAAAATTCTTCTTAGCCAATTCTTTCTTTGTTTCTGGGCTCTTTAGAAAAGGATTTATATACTCACCTCATCACAAGCTGAACACCGTGGCTTCAGAAGCTCTGCATGATGTCTACCGCAGTAGATTTTGCCATTGTGGTAGAAATAGATGAGGTCTACCAGAAGTTCATGACAGGTGGAGCAAGTAAAGCATGCTGGGTGCCAGCACGGGCTGGTGCCTGCTCGTGAAGCAAACACTCCCATCTCTCCAGCCTTGATGTTCTCTTTGCACTGCAATTCAAAGTATGATTTTATGAGAATCGAGGGCTGACATATGGTTGATTTGGTCATATGAAGTCATCTTGCGTTGTACTGGATTTTTCTCTGCAAATTTCTTTGGAACAAAGGACGTTAAGTTTTAATTAAAATGGACCCCCATCTTTGTTAAAATGGTCTTCTATAGACCAACCGAGCATGGCCAAACGCGTGATCATGAGTCTTTTTATAAGTACTTTTGCCAAAGTATTCATTTCACAGCTGCTTCCCATTATTACTACATGGCCGTTGGCCTTGGAAACAGGGGTGTTGAGTGTCCCGCAAATTTTTTCGGCAACGGAAACCAGAGACCCGAGATTAGCACTGCTCTGCAATGTCGTGTGTGGCAATTTGTGGTGAAGGGACACATCTGTTTTTCGGAGGTAGTATGATGCTAGACTTTTTTGGTTTGTGTTTATAGTCTTCTCAACAGGAAACAACCATGTGCACTGGCTCTCATGTGCTAACTCCAGCCCCTGAAGGGGATGGTCTTTGGCCAAAGATTGTGTGTTGTAATACTTAATCTTTTCCATGAATTTCCTCTGTGCTTTGGTTGTCTTTAGGCCATAATTGGACCATTTGCATGATTCCAAGTTGTCTGACATGCCATGACAAGTCAACATTGTTTCCAAGGGAATGTAGCATGAAGCAGAAACTTCATTTTCATGAATGTAAGCAAATTTGATATAGCCAGAATTAATGGTCTCAGAAATGACTACATGTCTTCTTTCAAGTGTAGCAGTTGATCAAATAAATATGCATTGAAGACATTCACAAAATGACCTTTACGAGTTTGAATGTGGCTTTTGCAAGTTAGATTTGACTAGGATTTCTACAAATTGTGGGGAAAAGAGCAGGAATATTTACACATACATGCTCACAAATGTGCTGCAGGGCTCTGGAAAGTAGTTTTGGGGTTCCCCTCCCGAGTGCCTCTTTCTTCCTCTGAATGCTGAACATGTGGAGTTCTCGTCTCTCCTCATCACTGAGGGACTGGCAGTATCGGATCTGTGTTGAAGCAAAGGTAAAAAAAAAAAATTAAACAAATTGTTTATTTGCCTAAATGAAGAACAGACGAATAGCTGCAGTACGTTTTATGAAAGGCTTGAAGCCAAAGTTGTGAGCTTCTTTTTCCCACTTTTCTGAGGCTAAGCTGAAAAGTACACAAATCAACCTCAGAGTTTACAACAGACTTGTGGAACTCATACAAAATAACACAAGACAAATAATTAGCTCTGTTTGGTCCTGCAGGGGGGTAAACAATGATCCCACATGTGAAGAGCCTTTTAGATCTGTAACCGCTAAAGTACACAGTTCTAGGTCTTATGGTGGTTGGCAAGCACCATAAAAATCACAGAGGGACATTTTATTGCTGCTAGTGTAAAGGAGAAAGATCTCCCTCTGTGATACCACTAAAACATCTTTATATGCAAACTCGAGAGGGATTTGAGTTTTTATCTGCAAGATCATTGAGTCCTCTTATAAAAAAAAACGTTGTGTATTCTAGCAGCATAAATGCCATCTCTGTCACACATTGTTCATTTTTTAAGTCATACCTCATTGTCATGTGGTGGCAGCTGATAGAGTAGTTGTCTGATCCTGTGTTTTTCTCCAGGACTGTTGACATATGGCACCTTCTCCTCTGGCAGGCACGAAAAGTAGATCTGAACCTGATGGGGAAAGAAGGCAAACAGCGAATGAGAGGTTTAGGGTTTGCTTTCAACAGCTGAAAGTTGAAATGAGACACCAGCCTCAATTGGTGCTACATCATTCAAACTGTCATACAGGCTTCTCCCTATTGTCTCCCCCAATAAGGGGGGAAGTGGGTATATCATTGACTGGGACAAAGCATTTAAACAGCGGTGTCTGTCAGTGGCGATCCTGAAGAGTATTTATATAGTGGTATGCCATTAAAGATACAAAGATAGATGTCTGCTGGAATGTTCCTTCTGTTTAAGTGTTACTATCTAGTTGAAGGCAGATTGTTATTTCTGTAACAGTGGGTTTGGGTGTATATGGGACATGAGAAGGATTTGATATGGAGAGCTGTCATACAAATTGCCCTAAATTTTCTATAAACCTCAGGAATGTTTTTGCCTTCAAGTTACAGTTTTTTTTTTCTTTCTTTTAAAGCTCATTGCAGTGCATTCACAGAACTGGGGGAAGAGCTTTCATGAGGATGTCAGGCCTCCCACTTTACGTTTTGAAAAACGAGGAGAAGGTGGGTGTTGGAAAAACACATTCAACTTCACTCCAGACCTTCTTTCACTCTAGTCCTACCTCCACCCTCATTGGTTCTGCATATGTTTGTGTATTACCTTGTGTCAGGAAAGTGCCAGCTGGCCCCTTGACACAGGCTCAGTTCTGTTTGTTTCTCAGGGGGTTCTCAGTTCTGTTTGCTTACTGGGCAAGAAAGTAAGTTATCTAAATGGCTGTTTTGTTGGAAGTAGTGCTTGAAACACACAAGGACAATTCAGGTAGTTCAGGCCAACACTGAAGAGCACCAACATTACAGTGTTAATATTTTTGAAATACCAACACTTTATAATAAGGTTCTATATTGTAACTTAAACTAGTTCAATAGTTATATCTGAGTAACAATGACTAATGTCATTTGGTATATAAAAAAAAAACTATTACGGTAATTGTAATGCGGTAGTTTGTTTAAGCATTTCGCCATTAATGACTTCACTTTGTCATTAAGAGACTCCTCTCTTTGGGGAAATCAAATGTCTGCAACAGTTTATGCACTGCAGGGAGGATGCAAAGTAATTACCTCTAATTCTTGTTCCTCAATAGTATTTATTTTTGAAGAAAAATGCTTGACTCTTCAACATGTAAGTATTTTCTCTCCTGAATTTTCCTAGTTCCAATTCTAAGTTGTTCTGCGGCTTTGTCCTGCCTATCAACATGCTGTCAGTCAGATATAGGTTGCATGTGTGCTCAATATCAAGGCTGAGAGGGTCCAGTCTCCACTTAGAAACTTTCCAGACTTTACACATGTCAAAAAATAGATTCATTAAGAGCTGCTGGCTCCCTGCAAGGTCATGTGTAGCTTTACTTCAGGGTAGATGAAACACAGAGGATGCATGCACTGCCTAAACCTTGTGTTCAGAAGCTCGGATCCTCTTAAAAACCTCATACCAAAGTGTGAAGGTAGCCATCAAACTGCAATAGCTTGATTTGCTGGTTTTATATCAAAGGCCTAAATTGGCTGAGAATCTGATTGCAAGTAAGACCCTTTCTGGTGGTACAGAAAGGGTAAGACAGTTTCTTCCTGAATTTTGGATGTCTACAGATAATTAGAACTATCAACAACATGAGATAAGCTTTTTACTTGTAGTTATGGCTGCCTGCCTTCAACTTTGATGAGAAATCCATGCAAATAAGGCTTAAGGTTTACCTGCTCGGGACGTAATCCAGGAGGAACCCATGTGTACTCCTCCAGAGCGCATCCAGAGTCATCATCGGAGGTTGAACTCCTCTGAAACCCAAGTGCGACTTTGGCTCCCCTCGAATTCATGTCCGGTGCCCGAGTAATGGGCCAGATCCCTGATGAAGCTTCAAGACTCATCAGATGGGGGCACTGTTCAGATAATAAAGAGGTTTTAGTTTTTAAATTTACCAATTTTACCAATTACATTTGGTTATACCCTAAGTTTACACCCGCATCTTTTTATGAACTCCTTTGTGGAAGAATTTTCTCAAAACATTAAAAAATGGAGATGGTGAGTGACTTTTTGTGCTGACCCACTAAGGGATTTCCTTTATCTATCTGAGCCTTGAGAGTTGCCAGATATTTTAAAACGATGGGGAAATTGTGCTTTGAAATGTCAGCAGAGTATTGCCTTTCAGGCCAAGCCTTAGGCTTGCAGATAAGATGTCAATGTGTACATGAAGCAGGATTAAACACTCATGGCTCTTTCTCCAGGCCTTCTTTATCTTGATGCTTAAGCACTGCAGAGCACTTTCTGTCAGAGAAAATGCCTTTAGTCCCTAGGTGTTGAAAAGAACACTCCCACTTCAAATGTTTTGAATAGCAAATAAGCCTGTTAAAGTGTGTGAAAACCCTTGTTTGGGTTGAGGTTTGATGACCCTTGGTTTGTCCCAAGTTACAAGGAAAGTCACTTAGCCCATTACGTGATAGATTACATTTACATTTATGCATTTGGCAGACGCTTTTATCCAAAGCAACTTTCATTGCATTCAAGATACACATTGACATTCTAATCAGTTCTTGCTTTCCCTGGGAGTCAAACCCATGACCTTGGTGTCGCAAGCTCACCAAGTACTGTTTGAGCTACAGGAAAGCTTTATGGAGTTAATGTTTTTTTTTAGGTCTTCATTGCTCAGTATATGTTTAGATGGTTTCCTGTCTTGTGCATGTTGTAAGTTACCTGTTATTCTGAGTATTTATACGATATGAAGCAAAGATAATAGATTTGTAATACAAAGATGCATCAACAGATAACACTTTATCCCTGTTCTCTTAATGGAAAATGTAATTTTGATTGCCTCAAATCACAATCCAGCTCACCTTCTATGACCCCAGTCAAATGTAAATTAATTTCTCACGTCAGTGCACAGTAACCTCTCACCACAATTATCGTGGTGAGACTAGGATTTTCTGATTTGTGTTTATGCATTATTTAAATGTATATACATCAAATTCTAGGTACTTTCTCTGCCACCTTTAAAAAAAAAATCTTGCAGAGTAGGAAATGCCTGCTGTGGCTTCTAGGGCCAACATACACAAGCACTCACGTTACACCTTGTCACTCTCTGGCACCAATACAATGTGTGGCTTTGTGGCAAAAACAAAAACAGAACCGTTCTACCCGGCCCTGTTTTCAAAGAAGCATACGTAGGAGGAAAGGACATTTGAAGAGAGATCTTTAAAAAAAAGTCATAACAGTAGAAAAAATATAAACACACACCAGATGTACTCCTCTGATCTGACTGGCACCCTCAGACAGGAGAGTGAGCGCTTGGCGCTGACCGGGAGTTACTATGTCAAATATGAAACACTTATGAACACAGCACTGGTGTGTGAATTAACTGAGGTTTGGATTACAACCGCTCCACCTGAGGCTAAGATTCAACAAGCCTGGGTTTCACAGAGCCTTTGTTGTCAAGTCTGGAATATGACATTTTCTGTAATGCAAATGTCAAGTAAGCTAAGTGAGTTTGACATGCTATGTTGCATCGATTTTGCTAAGCGTTGATGCATGCAGTGTAGAGACCAAAGATAAAGCTGAATGAAACCTACAGCACTTCATTGTGCAATGATATTCATCATATGTCCAGGGCCATAACTGCCAAAGACGTACATTTACTTTTGTTTTTAAAGGTCAATTGCAGAGGGACTAAATCAATGTTCAAATGTTATGTAAACTCCACAAAATTGGACCAGAGTGTTTTCCCCCCTGCAATAATCACATTATTCGGACTACAGTTGACCTCTCTGTAAAGTGAATGCAGCAAAGGATATGAGATAACATAAAACATGTATTTAATATTTTAAATAGTAAGCTTTGTTTAATATATTATTGGCCACCAAGCTAAAAAGTGCTGTAGCTCAATTATACCTGCATGTCATTTTACTAACCGAATGACACCCAATACTCAGATTTACAAATTATCAATTACAATTTTTGACTGATTTTTAATCTTTTACATTTGGATCCTCCAAGTATTTGAATACTTTGTCAAATCTTTCCCCTTAAGTTCAGTAAATTTCAAAGAAAAGTTAAATTAATGAGCATCTGCAGTATTAAAAAGGGTTACTGCATGTTGATAATGTGAAAAAATGTTGGACAAAAATCATCTCAAGTATACCTGAATTTTACAGTTCTGACTACCTGCCAGCGAAATATTGGATCACAGAGCTATCCACCAAAATCTTAACATCAGATGTAAAAGGGGCCTGATATATTCCAACTCCGCTCTCTAATGCCAAAACTGCATATGATCATAGCACGTTATTTTTACTGCTGCTTTCTGTCTGTCATCAAACATTTCTCACCCAATCAGTCTGATTGTGTGACTGTATGCACTGCGACATGTAGAGTTTCATATTTACCGTGTGAGACTAGTTTAGACTTGATTGCATTTCGAGAAGCACCTTACCTGTGTGTAATACATCTTGCAGCATGTAGGAAAGGCCTCCAATTAGAGCAAGTTGCAGAGGGAGAGTCTAGCACTCATGTCCACAATGATATCCGGTAAATTCTGTCTAAATTCCTCTGAAGGTTTGTAGCTTGAATAGTCAGAGAGAATTCAGTTGTGTCCTGTTTCTGAACACGCTGAAATGAATGTATTGATGTGTGTGTGCCAAGTACCATGTCTCCTTGTAGTCAGAGCCAACCCTGGGACAGCCCTCTTCATATTTAAGCCCTCCTACTTTACTTCAAACTGAAATCCACCCCCACCCCAAAACAACCTTCATCCACATTCCTTCTGTAAGAGAGCTGTCCACGCTCCACAACAAACTCTTCAATCCATAGAGCCATTTGTTTTTGTCGCTAAACATTCAAAGTCAAGTACATCCTGAGGGAGTTCATTCGGCTTTGAATGTTGCATAAGTTGCATCAAGGGTTTGTTGTTTTCCACCAATGGCCAAGAGTTCCTGTTATTTCAGCTACATTTGGCATGTCAAGGAAGAATGGAGTGTGCTCAGGAAATATGTTAACCTCACTGAATCCGATATTGGAACAGCATAATGAATCATCTAACAGTACTGTACCTCTCAGTAGATGCATTTCAAGTAAGCATCTGTTACAATAATTTGTGCATTTGTATCCAAAGTTAAGGCATTCACCCTCATGTCGTTCCAAAACGGTTCGTTTCTTCAAAGCGGTATCTTCTTCAAAGATATTTTGAAGAATATTTTTGTCCTTTCAATGAATGTCATTGGGTCCAACAATATATTAGATCCCACTTACTGTAATTATATGGATATTATTCAAATTATCTTCTTTTTTGTTCTCTAGAAGACAGCAAGTCATCCAGGTTTGCAGTGACATGAGGGTGATTACATTTTGTTGTTAGTGTAGTTGTTTGTCTTTGATTGACAAAAAGAACTGACTCAAGGTCATTCTTTAGAGAGTCAGACTGCACTGTTTGCACTGTATTTTGTTGATTCACTAAAAAGAACCGATTCAGCCGATCAGACAACAATGGTAATGCATTAGAGTTGGTTTCCGACCCTACTTGTGAGTCGCTTCTCACAAGTTCTAAGGCATTTCCATAAGCTCAACATCCCCCTCTTCATTCCTTCAGACTGAGCTCAGTGTGTTGACAGTGACTATGACCCCAGTGGCCATCTCTCACCTCCACACTTCAGTTGAATACAATGTCCTTATTGTGTTGATTCCTTTCCGATTCTGGAATCTCACAAAGGTAAAACCACTGAGAAATCTTCTTCTCTCAAAAAGCTTTAAGAATAATGGCCAAAAGTATAATCAATAACTTTTAGGGTTTTATTTAGTCTCATAATGCTAACAATCAATCATTTTAAGGATTGCAGCATGAGCTCCACTGTAGCTAAGCATTTTGTGATAAATGTGCTGTTTTTGTCCTTAAACTCACAAAACACAAAAGCTGGACCGTCTTCATATGCATCTCTGTTTGGTCACAGATACTTCATCACGATGCAGTTGAAATGCCATATTAAGCTTGTGAGGAATTGCTAGACTGAACAATTGCCAAATCACCCCAGTTAGATTTCAAGTCACCGTGAAGAACCTGAGTTTGAGCCTATTCCAGCTCTGAGAGGATGCTTTAGACCGCAAGATAAGATAGCAATGAGAGAACAAGCAAACCAAGATGGATTCCTCTTTGGTTTTTTGGCATAAACTATGAAGAACCACTTAACTATCAAGATAACCTTTGTTAGAAACCTTTTCCCTGTTTAAGATGTTTATCAGGAACACCATTGAAATGGCAGAAAATGCCATGGCAATTCTTCGTATGAACGAGCTATGAAACCAGGTGAATAACTGGGTAATAAAATCATTTTTCTAGAGAAACTATACATTATTTCAACTGTTTGTTCAGATATAGACAGAAAGGAACCACAATCAGCAGATGCTCTTCTCATTATTTCCTCAAGTAGGTTATTCAATGTCTGTAGTGTATTTGAAGGTTGGGAGAGCACAACCCTTCCTGCTTCCTTAGAAAGCTTAAGTTGCAGTCTATTACCTCAAAACCCTACACAGCTACCTCTGCGCTATCTTAAAGGAAAGGGAAGCTACTTGCAAAGTACCTAATGTTCACATCCTCCTCTTCCCATTGTAAAATGGGCCGACCTTCCCCTAGCAAGCCATTATAAGCGATGACGCATATTTCACCTCATTGCCACATCAATTGACAAGTGTTTAAGAATGGATGCTACCCTGCTGCATTCACATGTCACTGCTACCTAACTAATGATGCTTTTTTCAGTGACCCCTGACTCCCGCACAAACCTTGCTCCCTCCGCTCATCTCTCCAAGTCTTTAGATTCGATCTTTCCTTTCCGTGTTAATGACAAGGCATCAAACTAATGGAAAATCGCACATTTGCACGCATACAGCTGCTCCAATTACTGCAAAACCAACATTCGTAAGCAAATAAGGTCATGTTTGTGTAAAAATAAAGTGTTGAATGCCAAGCTAGGGTTTTGGAATAAAAAATGATCTATTTTCTCTGCATTCAGGGTTTGAACATCTATTTGTGATAAATAATTGTATTTATTTATTTATTTATTTTTATCACTGACTCTGCAGGATGGTGATTGCACTATTGTTTTGTGTAAGTGCCTCACTCTGCATGTGTTTTAATTCTTTCTGTCAGGACAACACATCAGAGATTCATTCATTCATTCATTTAGCAGATGCTTTTGTCCAAAGCAGACATTGCATTCAAGATACACATTAACATTCTAATCAGTTCTTGCTTTCCCTTTACACCTGACAACTGCAGTCAGTCTCATGAGTGCCACTTTCCACCTTTTTGATTTGAGTAACACTGAAGATTATGGAGGAGGAAGCGATGACGCATCGAATACTCTTTCAGGGCATAACTGCAAATTGACACAAACTCGCTCTGACATATTTTCTTGTCTGAGCATTTTTTTTCTTCATGCAATTGAATTAAGACGAACAGAAATGTAGTCTGCCATGTAAAATTATGACTTTAAGATCAAGCAGAAGCCTCTGCCAAATGGTTAAGCAATTTAAATAACACCTACTTCTGCTTTTAAACAAATCTTTCAAGGCAAATGCCACATAACGCCATAAATATTCATTACATAAGCCACCTCTACCATGGTTTGTGTGAATGATTAAGAAAGGTCAAGTTTAGCAAAAAAAATGCATTTTTATAATTTTCGTTGTATTAACATTTCAATAAACTTTTTCAAGATTTTCCCAAAGAAATACAAGATTATATTTTAAATACAACACCAAGGTCATGGGTTCGATCCTAGGGAAAGCAAGAACTGATTCAATGTGTTCCTTGAATGCAATGTAAGTCGCTTTGGATAAAAGCGTCTGCCAAATGCATAAATGTAAATATTTTAAGAAATTAAAAGATTGTATGCCTTCAAATGGTATCTCATATGAGTTTAACTTTGGCAACTAAGTGTTTAAAACCATTTTCAGGCCATTTCTGTGCTCCATCTCTGTTTTAAAAAAAGAATGATCGCAGGTAATCAGTAAAAAAATAGTCACAAAATCTTAGTTAATTGATATCTCTTATGGCTGTCATCATTATTTTCCATACAGTGCAGATAAGCAAGCATTTACTTGCACTCCAATCACAAAGTCACAAAATTCACACCCATTATCAGCCCATTGACATTTAGCACACTGAACTCAAATTTGAATTGACTTGATTCACACCTGGAAACTGCTTTACAGACATTGGATTCTGATTTAAGTGATTCAATTCTCACCCATTGCTGCCAGTCACTGCGCCATCTACATCAACAATGCTTTAGCAAGTGCATTTCTCACTGCTCTGTTAATATTCAGAGTCACGGAAGAGTGAAAAGGCACAAGCTAGTGTGAGATATCGGGTCATAAAAGAAAACGGTAAACTTATGTGTGCCAGAACTTTACAGCCTGGCAATGAATTCTTTCAAGACACCTTCACGGGGTTGTAAAGTGTAATAAAAAGGCGGTAATCCTGTTCCTGAAAAGTTTGCAAGTGAAAAGAAGGTCAGATTAACCAGCATTGCAGACACGCTGTAATGTGTAGAGACACGTTGTGTGAAAGAGTTTTTTTTAAAGGGTTTTCACACAAACTAATTTAAAACCTTTGGACATCGGCCACCATTAAAAAAAAAAATTAACAAGTATAAAGACCAAAAAGGTCTCAGAATAAAAAACACACCGTCTTCCTATACTAATCCCATGGGGATTTACAGTGTATTGTTACATAAGCCATTATTGATAGTTCTCATGCTGTAGTACAGTAAAAACAACATTATTCAAGACTATTGCCACACAAATTATATGTATCACGCTAGACTGAAAAAAGCGAGTCCTGCGGGGTAAAAATAAATATTTTGTCCGCTTTGTGGATGAATGAATATATCTATTCAGTTCGGAAACCTGACCTGAACCTGTGTTGACTGTAAAATACTGTAATTAAGACTTTAAAGTACTGTAATTGCATTTAGGTGTGACTACATTATAAAAGTATACAGTATAATGTGGAGAAGATTATAGTAATGGTGATATATGCAGAGTGTGTCTGGCTTCTCATCTGCAGGAATCCAGCTGCGTGTATGCATGCATTTACTTCACAATGGGCCCTGTTTTATTACTTACCCCAGTGTCCTTTCCTGCCTGCCTAATTTGATATTGTTCATTGATACATTCCACTTTAAAAAAGGAAAGGTCACCCTAACCTCTCCAGACACAGGTGTGCTGACCTACAGAAGATATACTCTCTTAAAGTTTAAAAAATGACATAAAAGATGTGCAAAAAACATACATTTTGTTTTTACCATTTGCTACAGCAATAACCAGGTCTCATTTAATTTTAATGTGTATATTTATGTTATACAAATCTGCATTCATTACTAGTAATGAGAAGACATTTTAAAGTACTGTAACCACAAAATGATGTATAATTAGAGGTGGTCTGAAAATGTCTGAGGGCCTCAAGTAGAGATCTAAAGACCACCCAGCCCAACAGAAACCCTCCTCAAACTCGCCTGGGCTTCCAGTGAGCGCAATGGCCCCCTCTACATCTCCTAATTACAATCATTTGCCTCATACCAAACGAACACAGAACATCTGCTCCTAATGCTGCTAACTGTGATTATTAAGGAGATTTTACTCCCAGATCGACACACAGAGGAAGCGCAACAGACAGGAATCACAAGGAGAGGTACAAGTCCGTGCGATTTGTTTTTATTAGCTAGGATACTCTGCAACATGTTGAAGCAATGAGCCTGATATGTTTTGCTAGTTCATTAGTCTGTTTTTCCTGGCTCAGGATCCTGGCATGCAGTTTAACCAGGTGCTGATGAAGAGATCATTGACTTAATGTGGTTGACGAACCTCACCGTCAGTTTACACTCGTGGCTGTAACAAAAACAGCAAAGCACATCTAGCTAACGTTTTGTAGACCTCTACCTCTTAGTAAACAACTTTTGTTTATGAGTTTTAATGACCACAACAGTCACTCAATCTTTTAACTAGTCACCTATAATACAACATAAAACAGTCCGCTTTCATAAATCTTAATGCTTAGTTGTAGTCCTGTTATACAGTTATAAGTTTGTTTACTCTTGAATGTGTGCTAGTTTGACAAACCTGAAAAAAACGCCACTAAAGTATTATTTGATATGTTATTTGATAACAGATTTTAATGTATGATTTGAAATGTTAATAAATGTAACATTGACATGGAGTTTTAAAGTTTTGGTCTAGCCTACTCATAGATAAGAAGTGTACGTACTTAACTGGATTTAGTGCCTTTCCAAGATGGCTGCAGAGTGAAATGCCTTGCTTAAAAGGGACTTTGAATTCAGTCAAGCTGTGAGTATCATTGTTAAACTGTGTCATTTCATTTTAGTTTGTTGTTTGTCACCTAGAATGCCTTAAAATGGCAGGAAGTGAAAATCTGTTCCTTAAATGCATGTTAATGGTCGTATTCTGAATTATTTATTCGTATGTTTAATTTTTTTATATTTTAAGGATCTTAAAAAAGCATTTGTAATTAAAATATCATAACTTGATTTCAGTTAAAATACAGACTTTCCCTTCAAACCCACCCCTTTTCCTTGTAATTTACTGCAAGCTTACTTTTTTGACGCGCCTCCATCCAATTTCGCAGTGACACTATAGAAGAATAATTTTTTGGTTCCCCAAAATAACCTTTCAATGTACAGTTCTTAAAATAATATTTTTTTCTTAGTGTGACTAACATTTTGAAAGTCGAAAGAATGGAAAGGTTCTGTGAATGTTAAAGGTTCTTCATGAAATGATAGATGCTGTCAGTACTTCGTCATACAGTGTCAGCACTGCACATACAGAGTTACGTAACATCTCAAACGGTATCTATTATGTTAATCTGCTGAAGTTAGCCAGCCTACATTTGGCACATTTGGTCATGTGTTAGTAAGCGATATGGGGATGTAGCGGAGGCCTCCTACACATCGCTTTGAGAGTGCCAAACAGACTTCAGTCATTCTGATGATAAATTGTGCAACTGTGAATGTTATCTTGCATCATCCCCATTTGGAAGGTAATTACTCTTCTCTCAGCAGGGAAATGCAAGCCAGAACACCAAAGGGGAGAGAATGCAACAGTAATGACACTATACCCCCAGGGCAGGTTGATTGTTTTGGGTTTAAAACACACATACACTGCTATATAATCCAGTTTGTTTCACATAATCCATAAAATGGTAACATGACAACCCTGGTCTAATCACCAACCCTACTTTTTGACAAACAAAACTGTACTTTACTTTCACTGCATGGCTATTTGTATACCTGTTAGAATAGTGCTGCTTTGGGGTGGCGGTGATATGTAATTCAACACCATGGGATGATATAGTAATCCTCACATAATGCATGTCTGTGTCAGCGGCCTCTCTGACAAAATAATGCTATTTTGTTCCTTAAAACTGGACTGAAGCTTCACTTCCACTGTAGCCTAGTCTTTTAGTGGGCGTGTGGTGATTGTAATGCGATACCCCACATCTTTGGTGCTGCAAAGATACTGATATCATAATTTATTCTCCTTTCCACTGTATAAAGTCATCTTATTTGTGATATGTGGTGAGATTTGTTAAAACGAATCTGCAGATATTGGGGTAAGGGAAGAAACATTTCAGCTCATTAGGTACAGAAGAAATGGGAATGATAATGACATATATGATATAATGATCTTCACTCATTCATTCGCTCTGAGGAGCAACAAGCGTCATTGAAAGGTAAAGCCCTCTGTCTCCAAACAGATGTCAGTGGCTTTTTGGGGGATGCTGGGTTTCACACGCTTTGGCATGACCCACAATGTGAATGTCATCGGCTTCATAGCATGAAAACCATAGAAGCAGAAAGGATGAGACTCCAAAATAAACCTTTGCATGTTGCATTTCATAGCTGAATGCGTTTAGATAATGAATCTTGTCCTGACGTTTTTCTTTTCGTAGAAAAGGGTTTCCAGGGTTCATTCATTGCACACAGGTTGATTCTTTACAACTTGTTACTTATGCAAGCTATTAAACCTCCATACCTTTACTAGCCAAACAAGCACACAATAAAATCTCTGTTTAGTTGCTGTGAGCTGGAAAGCCCCAAGCATTCATTAGTAAACCACAGAAAATGTATAAGCATGTCTTCCATCCCACACTATGCGGAAAAAGCCATTTCAGTATCTCAGCGGTGACGTACATCATTTTTGTTTTTGATATTTAAATACTCAATATGAAGCAACACCTTTAAGAAAGTTATTTATAGAGTTGAAATTATGTGATTTATTCAATTGCTCATAATGGCTTCCAACTAATAGATAATGGTTTTCATAAAAAAATAAAAAAATAATTCAGACAGTTTCTAGCATATTTCTTGTTTCTAGCAAAATACATATTTTAAATTCCAAAATGTTTTGAAAAAATTACACAATTCACTTTTAAAATTGGAATGAAATGTATGTTGGGTTTTTAATTTTTTCCCCTTTTTCTCCTATGCAATTTGAAATGATACGATGGACAGTATTGGCAAATGTTGCAATCCAATTTACTTGAAGAGACATTAAACGAGAGAGAAAGAGCGGGAAAAGAAAGGTAAAAAAAGAAGTTAACATTTACTTAAAAAGGCATATCCTGATTGAATTAGCTCAATTTTAAGGCCTTGAAATGTGACAACATTCAAATGAGAGTAATCAGAGGAGAAAATCCTTTTGCGCACATGCCAAGAAATATGTATTTGAAATATCACACCTGCTCTTTTAGTTACAGTTGTAATGTGAATGTATATATGTAATCACAATGCCGGTCGGTTATCATGCCGGCGGAAGCATTGATCTGTGTTACTTCTCAATCCAAACAACTGAAACCGAGGCAGCGTGTCGCCTTTCAGCTGTCAGGTCGGCTGTATGATCATCTCCACAGCAGTTGAGATGTCCTTATCTCCATGCTGTCGGAAGCGGGCAGCTGCTGAACGTCTGCCGTACATGTTTACCTTGTCTCATCCTCACACTTTGATTATAAGGCAGCTGCCGGCAGCCGTCTGTCTGACGGAGTCAAATCATTACCTGCCTTTAATCTCCTGCTCTGATATTGCCTGTTGTGGGTAATTACTGCGGTGCCAAATCAACTTGCTCTCACTTGCATTTACAAAAAACTAAACAAGAAGAGAAAAAAATAATTAAATCAATTACACTGATCCCTTGGCTTTGCAAAAAACTCGTTCTTACCTCATACTCATTACTCAATTTTTTGTCTCCTCCTTCATGTATTCTTTCAAGTTAGATTGTTGCGATTTTACATGTTTTAATATCAACCTGCTGTTCCACAACACGTGGATTTGATACACGAAGAACTCATGAATATGATGTGGTTTCATGAGTGAGCCAAAGCCAGACATTTGTGTTTCTTTTTCATGCACCGAATAATTAGAAAAAACTCAAGCATCTCCCACAGGGAGCCAGACAAGTGCACTGACCTACAAGCTGTCAGTCATGGTGGGTAATTTCCATCAGTTTCTCTGCGCTCATGTGTGATCAACTTTACGTAGCATTCAAAAGGATTTGCACGGTTTGCTACACTACTGTTCGTTAACGTTTTTGAAAAAAAAATTGATAGAAGACTTAAGGTTGCATTTATTTGATCAAAAATACACTCAAACTAAACTATTGTGAAATATTATTATAATTTAAAATAACTTTTAATATATTTTAAAAGGTAAGAAACTATTAGTCTAGTGTTCAGTGTCACATGATCCTTCAGAAATCATTCTAATATGCTGATTTGGTGCTCAAGAAACATTTCTTATTATCAAAATTGAAAACAGTTGTGCTGTTTAATGTTTTTGTGGAAACTACAATGCGTTTTTTCAGGATTCTTTACTGAATAGAAAGTTCTAAAGAAGCATTTATTTAAAATAGAATAGACCTTTAAATTGTTACAATATAATTCTGTCACTTTTGATTGATTTAATGTGTCATTGCTGAATAAAAGTATTCATTTCTTTCAACTTTACTGACCCAAACTTTTATTCAGTAGTGTATACAATAGAAAGCAATATGTCAAGACTGGAGTCATGAGTTAAGAATTGGTGCCATGTCCTCCTATGTTTTTGAGCTGTGGTGCTTATGTGGGCAATTCAAGTTTGAATCCGGCTTGCATAATTTTCAAATTTCCCACTCTCTTTATTTAATCTTGGTGTGATTAAACTGGCACTGAAGAGTACAATGGCAGCTACGAGCAATGACTTGCATTGCTTTAGACTACTTGGCTTCACTGGAATGTTGTTCTCGTTGCTATCTGAGGAAATATCTGTTGTCTAAAGTTGCTAGTTTACCAGCTGGCCTGTATCAAAATCTGACTGTTTGACTCTTTCAGCTCTAAAAAGAGCAGCTTGTCTCTGTCCCACTCTCCATGCTTGGCAGCATTCACAGGCCGGGCAAGAGAAGAGATAGAAAGCTGCCAAATGTGTTTGAGGTGTGGGGTGATTTGCATAGGTGAGCACACGTCAGGGCCTCCCAGTATAAACAGGGCACTGTGAACCTCCTAGTAAATCAACACAGATACATATACAAGCACTCCTCAGAGCATATCCTGTGGGCTGGGATCTGAGGTTAGAATCCCTCTTTCTGTCGTTCTAGTAGCTACATGCACACATACAGACTTGATCTCACACAAATGTCTCTCTATTTCATATACTAAACACATTTATTTATCAAATAAGTTCCAAGCACGGCTCTAGCTTAACAAAACTTTAAAAGATGGGTTTTTTTCTTCCCCAAAACATGCAATTAAGTTCTATACAATACAGAACTCTATAGATTAGAACATTTTACAAGATTTTCCTATTTTTAACCACATTCAAATCCACAGATCCACTCACCGTCCTTACAGTGTTTCTTGCCTTTTCTCAAAAATAGCCCCGATTTCTTGTAATCAAGTCTTAAAAAATAAACAACTTCAAACACATCTAAGAAATATTTAGACCAACCCACGAGGACACACTACATCACTCTATAGTACCGTCAGCTGAAACCGAGCTTCACATGTGGTCATAATGGCTCATCTATTAACCGAATCTTTACATAACAATCTCAGATCTCTGTTCTGTGCCACATTTGGAAATCTGCCACTTCCACTCAAGTCACCTGAGAAGCCCCAGGGGTCTAGTTAACTGGTTTGTCATTCACTCCCACATGGAGTCTCTTTTAAAATACCAGTCATTGGTTAAAAGGGTAGATCACCTCCTCAAAAATACCCAATTCTGTCATTTTCCTCACTGTTATGCGAGTTATACAAACTGTTACGACAGGCTTCTAACAAAATGCACTTTCATCATTCATTTTTGTTGACGCAACGCTGTCATTCTGCCTATCACAAGCATGGGTAAGCAGCCTAAATGATGAGTTTTAATTTTCGGTTCAACTATTCCTGTTAGTACAGGATAAAATATATCTGCGGTGTATTAAAATATTTTTTTAATTAAAAAAGTATTAAGTTTGCTAATATAAGTTAACCTTGGTTCTGACGTTTTCTTAATATCTGTTGCTGAGCAACTGACACGACGACATTGTAAGGCCAAATCTGCAGTAATAGAGCAACCGCTAGGGGACACTAACACCTAATTCAGGCCTACAGCACACGCTCACGTTCAAAGATAAGATACAGACCGAGATTGTGCTGTTTAAGAGTATGTTTTTTCATACGTTATTTATTCAAAGTAACGCGCTTATGAGAGGTATAGTAAGACTATTTGCGCCATCAAGCAAATTCGCGCTCAAACAAATCTTTCAACAGAGAACCGCGAAGGTAAAGTCTTTTTTTCCTTATATGGAAATGGACCCGACGTTCTAGTTTTTAACAGCTAACAGCATTCGTTTCTTTTTATTATGGAAAAGGCGAGTCTTGGGGTCATAGATTCGTGAGCTACAGGTCAGGAGGCAAACGGCACCATGAGTGACAGGAAAGAGAGGAACTTGAATGTCAGCAGTGACCAGAGTGACAAGGAACAGCTGAGTGTACACACACATACACACACACCCTCTCTCTCTCTCTGTCTCTCTCTCTCTCTGTCTCTCTCTCTCTCTCTCACACACACACACACACACATACACACACACATCTGGAGACCCGCAGGGCTTCACAGTAGACATTCATGTGTTGTAACCCACCGTGCGTCTTTGCGCACTAGTTGGTAGGCAAAGTTCCTTTAAACACATCATTTGTGTTAATTTAGTTAGACGGGTGTTTTTTTAAGCGGTCATGGGTCCGTAGCGCATTCAGCTAGGCTATACAATTAAATAGGCTACATTAAAAAAGTGTAATGCTTAATTTTTTTAAAGGTCTCGGCGGTTTAACTGTCTGAAGACTCGGAAAGTCTGTTGACATTTTTTAGCCTTTTATTATTATTTAAACAAGTGAAGCAACTTTTGTTTGCCAGACAATAATATTATTTTAAAAATAAAAACAATGCGGACACACAGAACGGACACACATATTTTTAAAAGGTCAAACATTTTGACCAGAAGTATTTTAGTACTTTTTACTTTACGATTAGACCACGTGACATTTTAGGGTTAGCAAATAATTTAATTAAAAACGTATTTTAAAGCCAACATGAGTAAAAACTATTTCTATTAAAATCTTTTCATTTGCCATTGACCCAGACGCGCACAGAAAGTTCGTTGGCTATTAGTTCATTTATTCCCTTTAATTCATGCAATTGTCCGTATTTTTGCATATTATAATAGTAGAGATCGACATTTACGACCCCGTACTTTTTAAAAACAAAACAAATCAACCCATTTTAAGGGCATACCGAATTCGCAAACATACTTACGGGGATGAAATGTGCTGATTTATTCCGTTGCTGCTAGAAAATATTCACAACTGGTGTCATTTGCTCGAGACCAGAGGATAGAAATTAAACCGGCGGTCTTTGTAGTGGACGTGGAGCTGCTCAGTATCCAAACAGCGCAAACCAATGCTTCAGCATAGCGGAGACGCAGAAAGCGAGTTTGAATCCCAGCTGCGATGAGTAAACACGCAGTGTGCAGTCAGTTAAAGAGCCCGTGTGTTCGGTGCGCTGAAGTGACATGAGCGATACTCTGCGCTGATTGGCTCAGACGCGCGGCCCCCACCGACCCCCTCCACACGCTCACATTCTTCTCCTCTCTCACTTTCAGAGGGGTCCAGAGTAAATCAAACATCATCTGAGGAATGAATGCGCAAAAGCTCACATTGAGTGGTGCGATATAGTGAAGAAATCCAAATCTTAACCCTTTCACCTCCTAATTGCATTCTAGCGACACGAAAATGTGCTTTATTTATAAACAGCCATAAATGATCATCAACAAACATCTCTTTGACCATATTTTAATAGTTATTTCTAAAGTTCATTACAATACACTTTAGTTTTGAACAATAGCAACGCCTAGAAAATTACATAGATTTTAAGAAAAATTAGCATATATTTTAAGTAATATATGAACTATAAATAAACTAAGAGCTGGTGTACATTGATTTTGATTTAAAAGTTCCCTATAGGTTCACTTTACTTTAACATTTGTGCAATGACTCATGCTGTTTTGCATTGTTATTCCAAGTTAGTAAAAAAAAGTATATATATTAATATTATTAATAAAGTATATTAATATCAATAGCTTTATTCCCATGGCTATCAGACTGCTAAACTATTTTTAATTTTAATGTTAAATGTTTTTGTTGTTTTTAAAAAAGCTATTGAGCTATTGCGTCGAAATTTTGTTCTGTGTACACAGAATGACAATAAAAAAGCTGTCTATCTATCTGTCTATTTGTAATATTATTAATTATCAATAATACACTTTTGTAGTTTACAAAAATCCTTTATTTATTGACAACGGAAAGTTTTGTCCGTAACCCAGGAGTTAAGACAAATAACTGGCTATTAGAATTTAATAGAGAAACCTCCTCTCAAATATCATGTGCACTTCTTTATTAAAATATGTCAACATGCACCAGTGCTGACATCAGTGACATGCGTCAAGAAATAATACTGCATCATCAATGCAGCACAATATGTTCCGAACAAAACGCTCAGTTCTTTGGCACTGTGAATGTCTGGAAAGAAAAGGGAGGCATGGAGAGAGATTTACTGCACTCTTGAGGATCCCTGAAGCGAAGTGGCTCACTCAAGGGCACTTACCCTCCATCCCGTACCATTGTAACCATCCTGTATGTTTGATTGAAGGTTTAAAACAAGTGACAAAACTTTGATTCATATCAATCAAACAGTTATTGCATATCCAGAATTCCTGTCCTACCAGTAACTCAAAGTGTAATTAGTACAATGCATTAACTGGAATGTTGACAGGTTAATGCTACCCAGCTGATTTTCTTCAGCCAACAGTGTCATCTGTACCGTCAATCAGTACCTTGTTACTGTGTGTGTTTTTGCGCTGAGACGTTCACTTTGTAGCTTTAGAGTACAGAAGCATCACTTTTCTGACACCTTGACAGAACCGGCTCCACAGCTCTTGACAGCAGACGGCCTGGGCCCCTGACCTAATTCACAGGGCTGCCCCCAACACATACACAATGACAGCAAAAACCCCTTTCTACCATACATTTTAATCTCATAGGCTTATCTCCCCTATTCATCTTAAGTCTCCACACTAACACACATACATACGCACACCTCCCACAATTGGAAAAGTAGGCTCAGCTTGAAGATCGTTTTCTCTCCATATCTCTCTTTCCTCTCTCCACCTGCTCTTCATAGACAAGGACCTCTAGCAGTGCTTTAGGCCTTTATGTATCCCACAGACAACTGAAACACTAATCCTATTTACAGTGGGGCATAAAAGGTAAGACTATACACATGCTGGGAGCGAAGGGAAGTGCAGATTAACTCGGCAGAGCTCACATCTGACTGAGAGAGAGGGGTCAGTTTATCCCCAACTGCCATTTTGGACTTCATGAATGCAGATGCTTGTAGCTCTGCGACATATAAGTTTTTCCTCAATAAAGAAAAGTCTAGTTTAAAATGAGCCAAGATCTTCTCTTTTAATTCATGTTTTGTTAATGATTCTTAGGTTAAAAATAGATTGAATCGATGTTTGTACACATTAAGCATCCTATTTAAATATATAAAGTAAATTTATTTTATGTGTAATACATTTATTGTAAACTATTAAATCGTTTTCTTGCAAATAAATCTTGCCACATTACATTAACATTCTGAAAGAACCTTTTGTTAATATATATATTAAGAACAAATCAAAATAACAGCATTCCATGCTTAATTACTTAAAGGTTTAATGAGGCCTTTTACTTTGTGATGAAATGAGAACAGTTGTATCACCCTGACAGTTTTCATAAATTAGAATGAATTTCATAATTTAAATGCTCATGAACTCATAATTTAAAACCATGTTCATCATAGAAAATGTATGTGCAAATCAATGTATATATGAATTGGCGTTTTAATGTTTTATATATATACATATCAGGACAGAACAAATCACAGGTATTTTGTTTTCTTAATGCTCCAGGCCAGGGGTTGATTTGTGTCATACACAAATGTGCCATACTTCATCAATATAATGAAGAATCTGAACCCTGCCAAAAGTAGCAAGTGATCTAATTACATTAATGGTGTTAGAATTTTAGAAACAGATCTACTCATATAGCCATACCATATCATGTAGCACATGATTCGGGGTAAATCACTCCTTCACGCTGTTGCTGAATCGATAGTCTGAGGTTTGGGTTGTGACCCAGTAATCCATTTTGTAGCATGTGATAGGGTCAGTAGGTTTATAGACTTTTCAGATGACTTGTGTCTCTGTAAAACTAAACCCAATGGATTCTTTTCAGTTCTTCCTTGCATTTTCAGCCTCTGGCAAGAATGTATGGCAAGAAGTCATTAATGTTTCATTAAGGGAGTGGGAGGGGGTGTTAACTCATAAGTCAGACCAGCACCAGTTATGCACCCTGCGTTCTGTGTACCCCACACACTTAAACTCTGGCCTTTGACCAAAACAAAGAGCCTGTTGATGTGCAGAGGAGAGGGTCTCTTATTACTCTGGGTAAAACCCATTGCTTTATACATGCAGTATGAGTCAGCTAAAATGTCCTACTTTCTATTCCAAACAAATTTGTGATATTAAATGTTTAATATTTGTTTAATATTGGTTTGTTTAATAAATCGACTCCTGTGAAATATCAGATCAACTAAATGTGTACATATTCTGAGACTTCTGAGTGTTTTTCTCTATGAACTGTTCTTGATGGTTACTAGACATTGGATTATCCTTCTCATGTTATCATCCACCAGGTGAAAATTGTGAGTCTGATCACCTCAAGAAGCAATCCACTTTGAGATGTTGCATCTGTACTTTCCGGTGCCGGATGTTTTGAAAAAGGTACACTCTCGACTGGATTCGACTGCCCCTGCCATTTATTATTTTTGTCAGACCTGTGATGGAAAGTCAGTGAATTCTTTTTCCTCCTTAATCCCTTTTAGGAGTCTCTTTTCTGCAGTTCATTCCTACTGAGTTCACTTCCAATCTAACCTTAATTAGACTCTTGTTGCAGGATCCAAACTTACTTTCAAAAACAGGTCAAGCACACTTAAATACTTCACCGCCTGGTCTGCCCATCACGTAAAGTCAATCTGGTCCCTTCAGTGCCCTATTAGAGATGGTTTAATTAGCGTTGTTCTTTGGACATAATTGTTAGAACGGAAGTTTACTGCACATACTGAAGTCAGCTGCTCTTTTGAGGTCCGCATACAGATGATTTCAGGGGACTTAATGTCAAGGACTAAGAACCAAGCCAAGGGTTTGCAAACCTTTCTCAATTAGGTCAGATTATCCTTGTTGTAAATGGACAGTCTGTTTAACAGACGGAACATTTATAATTGGAGTAGTTTGCTACTGTTTTCTTTTTGTTTGAGGTTTCACCATCTAATATAAGACAAAGTTAAAACACAATGGGTTTAGAAAGACTACCGTTGAAAATGCTTTGTTTCCTTTTTTTTTTTTTAACAGTCAGCCTCATTATAAGGATCTATAGAGTTGCAAAAGTCAGTGTGCAGGACCGGGCATGAAAGTGTTTTTCTCAGTTTCTCTGGTTCCAGTTGAGTACAACTGAACTGCTGTGGAGTTTTCCATATAATGAGTGCAAATTGAGTTTTCATTTCCAGTGAACTCCGAGGCCAAGTGCTGCTGGAAATGTTTGTTTCAGAGTTGTGGTGCTCTAAAGCTCACGGTCACACGTTGTTTCCATTCTTTCATTGGTGAGAGAAATATTTGGCATTTCGACAAGTGCGGTTTTACACCTGATTGGTATTCTTTGCTGTCACTGGCACTGCTTCACTTCTTTACAGTTTATCATCCTTCTGACAAAAACTACAACATCAACTCTGGCTGTTAATGCCAGATCTCTCATTAACATCATTATCTCTCTTGACACTCTTTAAACCAATATTAACCCTATGGATTTTAGTTCATTACTTATGAAACTGCTTAGACAAACACAACCCAGGGTGAGTCTATCATTGGTACTTGCAAGACTAAACGGAACTGTGCAAGATCAATGATTGGAATGTAAAACAAATTGTGGGAGGTTGTGGACAGGACCAAGCAAACATCTAAATTGCTTCCTGCTCGGCCTTGGGTGGTAAAATAGCAGGGTTTGATAGGATGGGAGGAAGGGTTAGGTTCTCATCTTTTGGGTTGATGTTTACTGAGGAATACTGAGAAACAAACAGTGAAAAAGGGGGGAAATGGAAGGAGACACCACACCACCCCAAGGTCTGTCTCAAGCGTATCTCTGACTGCATTTGATCATTGGCTTCTCTACATTTTTCGGACATTTGTTTTCTTTTAAAACCATTGAACTTCAAGTTTAAAACCTTTGTTTTGCCGCAAAATAGCTGCTAATCTGCAGCATGTGTTGGTTGATCTTGATTTTCTCATTTTGGATGCGGAGCCCAAAGACTTCTTGGAGTGAAGGTTGTTTTCCCATTTTGGCAGGGAGGAAGTGATGGGCTTCACAGAGCTCCAGGTTGTCCTGTGGAATGTCACAGTCGTATAAGAGAGCCAAGGGCAAAGCAGAGGCCAACGCGTCAGGGGATAGAAAGGAGGGAGAGGGGGAATGCAAATGTAGAGAGGGAAATATAAGAGAGAAACACTAAACTAAGATTCTCTCAGCCTTTATGAAGGCTGAATGACTTCAAACAGCCTAAAACTGTTTTTTTTTGTTTTGTTTTGTTTTTTGTGATGGTCTAATAATTGAATATCTCAGCCAACAATTTTATTTTTTTTGATGTGGAGATCAAACATTACCAAGTCAGACAAATCTGCTTTGCACAGTCATTAACTCTTTTTTGTTGTTATTCTCAAATGCTTAAACTTTAGTATTTCAAAAATTACAATTTAGATTATCATTTTGTTTTACTGTACTGGTAAATTTAGAAGAAGGAAAAAGCAAATACTAAAATGAACTGTAGGCTGTAACTAAAATCCAAAGCAGATTTTAGGAGGATCGCACCCCACTCCCCTGACAAACGGCTTCTCTCATGTTTCTGAGATAAGCCGGCCTGTGAGACTGTGAGCGCCTCTAATAGGCTGTCTGCACCAGGCTGAGGTGAAGATCAGGAGGAAGTCTAGCTCTCCCCATTCAGTCTCTCCGGGTTTGAATTTCTGCCCCTCTCCTGATCCCTCTCTGACCCAGTGGTCACAGGACACTCTTGGGGAGGGCTTTGCTTTTGGTGTGAAACTTTCAGCCGTGAAACCCTGAACTTCCTCTACCTGTGACCACACGCAACCAGAGGATCTAGAAGAGAAAAAGTTAATTGACTCTCACGTAGTTTTAACTTTCTTTCTTTCTTTCTTTCTTTCTTTCTTTCTTTCTTTCTTTCTTTCTTTCTTTCTCTTTTCCTCACAACATTGTGCCAGTTTGATAACTTGTGATTGGTTAAAAAGATAATTGTTTAATTAGTTTGGGGTTTGTTTCTCTCTAGAGTCATGGCTCATTTGAAGTCAATTGCATTTGCAGCGTCTTATTTGTTACTTTTTTGGTTAATTAACCCATAGACATTTTGTTTTTCGGCTTGCAGACAAATTTGACATAACAAAACATTGTTGTTGTAACTACATTTTCTTTCCAGTTTGGACATTCTGCAGAAGATCTTTTGAGCTAAGATGATGTATGGGTGAATAAATGATAATGACGACATGACAGAGTCCACATTCATGCGCACATGTCTGAGCCTGATGTTAAACCCTTTTTTATAGAGTTCAGTCGGTTAATATTGACGCATTACAAGGCTTAATCATAGATTCTACAGTAAGAAGGATTGCTATTGTCCATGAACCCAATAATGCAAGCCTGGAGCATTGAACACCAATTTCAAAGTAATCAGGGTAATACAAATAGTTCAACTTCAAATGACAGGTAAAAGAAAACAGACTCAATGATGCATGTAGCTGATTTTTTAGCATTTTGAACTGTCTGATATTAATCTTTCATCCACTGGTTGGCTTTTTAGGGAAATTACTCTTTGGAGTGTCCAGGCTGGTAATACAGATAATTTGTCCCTGTAGTTAAAAGGATGTTTCTGAAGAGACATCTGTTGAGCATGTGCCAGACGGCCTCTGTCCTCACCTCTTGGAGAGGCTTTGAGAAATGGCTACTCAGGGAAAACACTACATGCGACCTTGCTGAGACCAGCCCTTTCTCCATGTCCCTGATGCAGATCCAGTCACAGAGGTTTCTGTCTCTTTCACTGTTTTGGTCTAACCCTCATTGTAACTGTGTGATAACCATTCCTTAATCTTTTTTCACTCACTATGTCTGACTTTCTGTGGAATTCTGACATTTTATCTTCTTTTCCCACACATCTATCATTCCTTTTTTTCTTTTACTTCTTACTCACTGCATTTTCTAGATTCAAGCTGTTCTCATTTCTATTTGCCTTGTCTTAAACTAAAACCTTGTGAATTTGGTGGATAAAGCGCCATCTGATATATGATGAGGTCTAACTGTGTGTGTGTGTGCGTGTGTGTGCGTGTGTGAGTGCGTGCGTGCGTGTGTGCGTGTGTGTGTGTGTGTGTGTGTGTGTGTGCGTATGTGTGTAATAGGAACAATAAGGATGACAATACCAGAAATCCTTGTCCTTGTGTGGAGATTTTTAGGTGCCCATGAGGAAAACAGCTTATCAATCATACTAAGTGATGTTTTTTGAAAACCTATAAATGTAGAACACTTTCTGAGATGGGTAGAGTTAAGGGATAGAATATATCATTTTTAAACATTATTATGTCGATGGAAAATCCTCATAAAACATGAAAACCTGTGTGTGTTTTATACCAGTCAAAAGTTTAGAATAAAAATAAGATAAAATAAAATTTTAATTTATTATAAAAATCTCTTATGATCACCAAGACTGCAATTCTTTTCTTTGATCAAAATTACTGTGAAATTAATATAGTTAATATTATTACAAGTGAAAAAAATTTCAGCAGCCATGTCACATAATCCTACCCACATCACATGATGAATGAAAATATGCTGGTTTTATCATTATCAATTTTGAAAACTGTTAAAACTGAGTTTTCTGAAGTTAAAATTGAATACGAATACTGATAATACATTTATTAATAATAGATGAAAATATTAAACAGACCAAAAAAAACAGCTGTTTTTAACATTCATTAATTAAAAAGTATTTCTTGAGCACCGAATAATTGTATTAATATAATTTCTGAATTTCGTGCCACACTGTATTTTGGCTGCTGAAAATTCAGTTTTTCATTGAATAAACTACATTTTTAAATACAGTGGAGTTCACTTATCTCGAGTCACGGTTAACTCGCCAATCCTATTGTGTCGACGTTTTTGAAGTGGAACCGCCAAACTCCCTATTTGTCTCAGTATTTTTGATCCTTTAATGTCAATTCGTTAATGTCGGCGAAATCTAATATCTCGAGCACGAAATAGGGATGAAGTTGAAAACAGGGAAATTGTTATTTTGTTTTGCACGTGGATCATGGTCCGCTCACGGTTCACTCCCTGTTGTTGATCTCGTCTGAGGAATAACACTCTGTAGCATCCCGCACGTTTTTTGTGATTTTGTGAGCAATCTTTGTGTTTGCATTGTTAGAGAATATAATTAATGGTTTGTATTAAGAATCAAAGGTGTTTTTTATTGTGGTGGTTTTACATATGCCTTTTGTTGATAAGGCCCAGTCACACAGCGAAAACGCATGAAGAACGCACGAATTACGCACAGATTTTCGTTTCTGCGCAGCGTGTGCGTCATATGCGTAATTAGTCGGTGGAACGAACGAGGACCGTCAGTGATTGTAAGTGGATGTGCGTCGAAGGTGGTTTGTGCGTGATTTTGAGTTTTGAACGGTTCAAAAATTTTCTGACGCACAGATGTGCGTCGGTGTGCGTTATTTATGAGTCGGCATGCGTAGTTTATGCGTGACATGCGTGGGACACGCGTCGGCCGTCAGTGCTTATGCGTCGGAACTGGTTCGAAAGCGCGCACGTCCACTGACGCCCCACCTTCATATCACTCATGAACCGCGCACCGTGGCGCACGTATCACGTTCATTCCACTGACAATGTGGATTCTGAAAGTGCTTGTTCGTGGAACGTTCGCGAAGCGCGCGTGTTGGGACGCGCTCCGGCAGTGATTCATGCGTCGGGTGTTCGTGGAATACTTTGGTCAATTTCTCTACGCACAAGCACGCACAAACCCAATCTATGCGTGATTTGTGAGTAATTCATGCGCGATCGGCTGTGTGACTGGCCCTTTAGCAAACATATACACAGTACAGTGCATGTACATTTTTTTAGATGAATGCCGATGCTTCATGAAACAAATCGCGGCAAAACTGTTGTGTAAAAAGACACCAAAAACACGAGCATGTACATTCTCATTTAATAACTCACATCATGTACATCAATACATTAAAAATTTTCTTTCTTGCGAGGATTGTTGTCTTTGGCGATCGGACAGCTAACAGCTGGCTGTGCTTCCACTATCACTCTGACAGCTGCATTGATAGGCTGTCTGACCTGTCAATCATGCAAGAAGACGTGATTGGCTATGCTGCCATGAGGGCGGGCTCTTCTCATCTGATCAACACAACACTCTTAAAGGGACGAGCGCAGTGGGAGAGACTGCTTTTCTGTTCTGATTCTGACTTGTGTTTGTGTTTTTATTGTGTGAATTTCGCGCACAAGCACTGTGTACCGAGCCTGAACAGGTATGGATAATTTAAGTCATGCGAGCAACATTTGAAATTCGAAATGTGATCTTACACAAAAAAAGTTCATCAATTTATGGGTGTGGGTTATGCCAACGATTTTTTTACACAAAACCCAAAACCCGCTGACTATATGAGCGTGCGGATTATCTGCGTCTGCGGGAAAATAATAGATGTGGGAAAATATATGTTAATATATGTAATATATGAAAAATGGGTTATCTCAATGCTTTTTTGCAACCCCCGAGGCCGTCGACATAACCAAACTCCACTGTATATACAAATAGAAAACAGTTATTTTAAATTGTAGAGAAGCAACCAAAATCTATTATTGACTGTGAGACAGCCATTTCTTCTTAAATACATTCAGGCAGAATCCATTTAGTAAATTCAGAATTAAAACTTTCACTGTCTCTTTTGGACTTCATGTTCTCACTAAATCATTTACACAACCTCTTTCTCTTTTCTCTCTTTGTTCCTTTCTTCTGTCTGGCTCTCTTTCCAAGATTTCATTCATTTTCACTTTTCAGTTTATTCTCCATCTTCCATTCCAAACACATTTCTCTGTAGAAGCTGATCTTTATCTGCATGCATCAATATGTTCAGGCGTGCACTTATCCTTATCTCTCTTTCTCTTTCATTTCCCTGTCTGATTTTCTCCCTGCCACACATGCAAACAAGAACTGACACTGAACAAACCTGTAAGAACTCAATTGCTTGCTCAGCCTGTGACTGTTTACTAAAATGTAGCCAGGCTAATAGTGTTAAAGCAGTCAAAGTTACTTTTAAAACAGTTACAATATTGCTTTACTCCTTAAAAAGTAACTAATTGCATTACTTATTTACTTTGAATGGCAAGTAATGCAATACGCTACTTTTGCATTCTGTTTTGACTCAAAATTTTTGGCAATTTTGTAAAGGCCCGTTCACACCAAAACTGCAAAAGAGCGAAAGGAATTGCAAACTGAATCACAAATATATTTAAAAAATATTAGTTCCCTGTCAAGGGAACTCAACACTGCGTCGAAACGCATATGGGAACGCATTAGTGTGATTGTCTCTTGAAGCGCAATTGAAACCAGGTGTGCGAGTGCACGTAGCCGAGTGTGACGTCATGAGCCAGGAGTATAACTGCACGCAGCAAACTAGAAGCCTCAGCTTAGTGTCTTCAACAGCGCTCAAAGCTAACGTGTGTTTGAGTTGCTCTGCTGGCCCTAAGTCGATATTTTCCACTTACCTTCTTAAGAATGGCGGATTCACAGACTTTTAAGCGTTGTGTCACTTCTTGCCTGCGTTTTATCACGGGTAAGGACACACACACTCTTTGTGTGTTTTGTTTGGGCGAGGCTCATGCACGCTCAGCACTCGAGGGCACTGAGTGTGCAGAGTGTCTGCAGCTGCCTCTGCGCACTCTCCGCTCACACCTGGCAGTCTTCGAGGGGACTGCCCAGGCTCGCGGTCCTCGTGGGTCTGGTCCCGCTGCAGCTGAGGCTCAGCGGCGGCTGCACTCATGGGGATCGCAGCTGGATTTAGCAGCGGGGTCGGAGACGGGCGATGCCTTTTCTCCTCCCTTACCTGTTGAGTCCGCTCTCACTCAGGACTCGGAAGCGCACCATGCGGTGATTACTTCCGACCTGGGTGATGACGCTCTGCTGAACCTCTCCAGTTCCGAGGAACTGGAGGTGGATGTCGTCAGCATTGACGTGGATGAAGCTGAACCGCCATCAGCCTCACCCGCATTTGAGGAGCTGCTTGAGGTTGTCACTCGGGCAACGGCAAGGCTTGGTCTCGAGTGGCCAGCCGAGCCCAGGGACGCTCGTCCTAAGAGTCGGCTGGACGAGCGTTACCTGCCCGCTCGAGTGCAACCTCAGCGCCGGGGTTTGCCGTTTTTCCCGGACCTCCACACCGAGGTGTCGAGGTCTTGGAAGCGGCCCGCCTCCCACAGGGTGCATAGCAGCGTTTCAGCTAACTATGCTACCATTGTGGGAGCCAAAGAGCACGGCTATGGGGCGTTGCCTAGAGTGGAGGAGGCGTTGGCTAACTACTTCGCCCCCCACTCATCGCCGCCCCTTAAAAACCCGACGCTGCCCACCAAACCCCTCCGGGTTACTTCCACCATGGTGGGCAGAGCATACTCCGCGGCTGGTCAGGCTGCAGCGTGTTTGCATACGTCTTCACTGCTGCAGGCCTACCAGGCGGAGCTGCTCGCAGACCTCGACGAGGGCGGGGGAATCGGCCCTGAGGCAGTAGCCGAGCTGCGCAGGGCCACCGATCTGTCTCTGAGGGCTGCCAGGGAAACGGCCAGTTCCATCGGCCGCTCCATGGCAGCCCTGGTGGCCACAGAGAGACATCTGTGGCTTAACCTGACTTCTCTCAGAGAAAAAGACAAAAATGTCCTCATTGACGCTCCTCTTACGCCTCCTGGTCTCTTCGGCGACGCTGTCAAGATGGCCGTCGAGAGATTTCAGGAGGCCGCTAAGCAGGAAGTAGCGTTCAGAAAAATTCTCCCCCGCCGCTCTCGGGCAGCTGGGCCTGCGAGCCAGCCGCAGCCCAGCAGCAGCTCCTCACAACGCGCTGCTCAGCGGCAGAGTGTGGCCTCTCGCCAGCTGCAGCCCAGCAGCAGCTCCTCACAACGCGCTGCTCAGCGGCAGAGTGTGGCCTCTCGCCAGCCTCCCCAGTCGGGCGGCGGCGCAGGTCGTCGCACTCAGCCACAGCCCTCGGGCAGAAGGACAGATCTGAGGACTGTCCTTCAGGCCAAAAAGGCGAAGAGCAAGAGGCCCTGACGGTTTTTGGTTGCGGCCTCGCAGCACTGGTCCTCCTCGAGGGGTGGATCAGTGCATGCTAAGCGCGGTGTATGGCTCAGGGTCTCGAGGGACCCGGGCCATGCTCAACGTGGGCAGTTTTGTCCAGTCACGCTCCTCACGGGCCGTGCTGGGCAGGTTGCCCCCTCCGAGGAGGGTCCTAGAGCATCCGCCCCGGCGGCTCTCTGGTTCCGGCCAGGGCCCCGGGGTGGTAAAATCCTTATGTCCAGAGGTCGGTCTCGAGAGACTGATACCCCTAGTAGATTTCCTGGCGGCGTGGCAGCGCCTCCCAGGTATTTCTCGATGGGTCCTGCGTACCGTATCAGAAGGATACGCTATTCAGTTCCGGGTTCATCCTCCCGTCTTCGCGGGCGTGTTACCAACAGTGGTGAACCCCGAGCAGGCTCTGGTCATGGAACGCGAAGTAGACTCACTGCTGAGGAAAGAGGCCATAGAATATGTACCCCTCTCAGCCAGAGAATCAGGTTTTTACAGCCGGTACTTCATAGTTCCCAAGAAGGGTGGAGGCTTACGCCCTATTTTAGATCTTCGCACTCTGAACGATTCTGTCAGGCGACTGAAATTCAGAATGTTAACTCTGAAGCAGATCATAGCTCAAATCAGGTCCGAGGACTGGTTTGTCTCGATAGATCTCAAAGACGCGTATTTCCATGTCGCCATCCTTCCTCAGCATCGGAAGTTCCTCAGATTCGCCTTCGGGGGGAAGGCTTATCAGTATTGGGTTCTTCCGTTTGGCCTGGCTTTGTCTCCTCGCACTTTCACCAAATGCGTGGATGCAGCTCTAGCTCCGCTCCGATCCCGAGGGATCCGGATCTTGAATTACATCGACGACTGGCTCATTCTGGCCCAGTCTCGAGATTTGGCGGTTCAGCATCGAGATGCTGTTCTCGCGTATATGAAGGAGCTCGGGCTGAGACTAAACGCCCAAAAGAGTGTACTCTGGCCGAGGCAGAGCACTACTTTCCTAGGCGTTGTATGGGATTCTATGTCAGCACGGCTCTCCCCCGTGCGCATTACATCAATCCTATCTTCAGTCAACGACATAAAGCTAGGCCAGCTGGTCACTGTCAGACATTTCCAGACAGTTCTGGGGCTCATGACAGCAGCCTCTTGCTTGATACCGCTAGGTTTGCTTCACATGAGACGTCTGCAGTGGTGGCTCAAGGCCAGGGGGTTTTCCCCGAGAGGGGAATCCTTCCCGCCTGATCAAGGTTTCAAGGCGCTGCCTGCGAGCCTTGAATCAGTGGAAGAATCCCTGGTTTCTTGCCCAAGGACATACAAGGACCCGTACTGGGACCAATCTGTCACCGCGTGATGCTGTCGACAGACGCCTCCCGCTCGGGTTGGGGGGCGGTCCTGAGGGACCGCTCAGCTCAAGGTTTATGGAGCGAGGTCTGCCTCTCTCTGCATATCAATGCGTTAGAGATGTTGGCAGTTTGGAAGGCGCTTCAAGCCTTTCTCCCAGACCTCCAGGGCCACCATGTGTTAGTCCAGTCCGACAACATTGCGGTGGTATCCTACATAAACCATCAGGGGGGTCTCCGCTCCCTTCGGCTTTTCAAGCTAGCCGGGCGGATCCTCCTCTGGGCTCGGAACAAACTTTGCTCCCTTCGGGCAGTTTATATTCCGGGATCCCAGAACACGGAAGCAGACTTCCTGTCGAGGCAGGGGCCGAGGCACGGGGAATGGATGCTCCACACCGAGGTGGTGGAGCAGATATGGGAGGATTTCGGTCGAGCCCAGGTGGACCTCTTTGCATCCCACGAGGCGACCCACTGCCCTCTGTGGTACTCCCTCTCTCCTCCAGCTCCGTTGGGACTGGACGCGATGCAACAGGAATGGCCGAGGCTACCCCTGTATGCCTTTCCCCCAGTAGCTCTGCTCCCGGGGGTTCTAGAGAAAGTTCGCCTGGACAGGGTCCGTCTCACCTTAGTTGCCCCGCGGTGGCCGGGCAGGGTGTGGTTCTCGGACTTAGTGTCCCTCCTAGACGGCACTCCTTGGAGGATTCCCGTCAGAGTGGACCTTCTGTCTCAGGCTCAAGGCAGGATCCTTCATCCTCGCCCGGAACTATGGAATCTGTGGGTCTGGCCTCTGAGGGGGCCCGACTCATAGACTCGGGTCTCTCGACTGAGGTCATTGAGACCATTCTCCACTCTAGAGCCCCATCCACGAGGAAACTCTACACTCGGAAGTGGGCTTTCTTCACTTCCTGGTGCAGTGAAAAACCTGTAGACCCGGTGACCTGCCATGTCGGTATCGTCCTGGAGTTCTTACAGGAGAGGTTCGCTGCCGGGCTGTCCCCCTCCTCGCTTAAGGTGTACGTGGCTGCCATTGCGGCTTACCATGTACCCCCGAGTGGTATACCTCTGGGTCGGGACCCCCTAGTAGTTTGTTTCCTCCGTGGCACTCTCAGGCTGAGGCCTGCGGTACGCTCCCGGGTTCCTCCCTGGGACCTGTCCCTGGTACTCCAGGCCTTGTCCCAGGAACCCTTTGAGCCGCTTGAGGACATCTCGGAGAAATTCCTCACTCTTAAAACGGTGTTCCTCCTAGCCATTTCCTCATTCAAGAGGGTTGGTGACCTTCAGGCCCTGTCAGTGGCCCCCTCCTGTTTGGAGTTTGCTCCTGGTCTGGTGAAAGCCTTTCTCTCTCCCAGACCTGGTTATGTTCCGAAGGTCCTTTCGAGCCCAGCTCGTCACATTGTACTGCAGGCCTTATGTCCTCCCCCCTTTGATGATCATGACCAGGAGTTCAAGAACAAGGTCTGTCCAGTGCGAGCACTGGACGCCTACGTCCGCAGAGTGGCCCCATGGCGTAGGTCGGACCAACTTTTTGTATGCTTCGGGGCTCCTAAGGGAGCTCCAGCATCTAAACCTACTTTAAGCAGGTGGATAGTCGAGGCTATCTCACTGGCTTACGAGTTGGCGGGTCAGCAGTGTCCTCTGCATGTCCGCGCCCATTCTACTAGGAGCATAGCTACCTCTAAAGATTTTTGCGCAGGGGCTCCCCTTGCTGATATTTGTGAGGCGGCTGGCTGGTCCTCACCGCATACCTTTATTAGGTTCTACCAGTTAGACCTTAACCCCGCTTTGGGAACCTTGGCCCTTTCGTAGTGAGCTACGTTAGCTTGGCGTACTCCGTTCGCTGAGGCGGCGTGGGTATTCTCGTTCCCATATGCGTTTCAACGCAGTGTTGAGTTCCCTTGACAGGGAACGTCTCAGGTTACTTACGTAACCCTAGTTCCCTTAGAGGGAACGAGACACTGCGTCTCGTAGCCTCAGCTCCATCGCACGCCGGCTGTTTCAGACACTAGTTAAGCTGAGGCTTCTAGTTTGCTGCGTGCAGTTATACTCCTGGCTCATGACGTCACACTCGGCTACGTGCACTCGCACACCTGGTTTCAATTGCGCTTCAAGAGACAATCACACTAATGCGTTCCCATATGCGTTTCGACGCAGTGTCTCGTTCTCTCTAAGGGAACTAGGGTTACGTAAGTAACCTGAGACGTTTTTTATAAAATATATATATATATATTTTATAAAAATATTATAAAATATTATTTTTTTGTTTATTATAGTTGAATTGGATCATCAAAGGTCAGAAGCAATGACAATGGTCAAAGTGATATTAATACATTTATTTGTATTATTTTAAATTTAAGTATTGCTGGTTTGCTTAATTCTGAGTTTATATTTCAGTTTTTGTTCATTTTGAGGAATGCTGAATCTGTTTTTGTGCAAGTGACATGTGCAAATGCATGCTCACATAGAGTCCAGAGCTACAATAACCATCATGTTTGCACAGCGTACACAACGCCTTTGCACCTCACTCACAATTTCTTTCAACATGTGGACAATAGAGGTGTCAGCCAAAAAATGGGAAAGCAAAGTAACTTTTTACTTATTTGAAAAACATAACTCAGACATTTTGTTATCATTTAAAAGTAATGTTAGTTTACATAACTCACATTACAATGCGTTACTCCCAACACTGCAAGCCAGAGGCATTTAGAAACGCACAGTAGTCTTAAGAGCCACTGTTCTAAATATCATCCTTGAGCAGAACACCTGTGCTGTTCTTAATCATGAAAAAAAGAAAAAGAAATTAGCACACATTCGGTACTGATTACAGAATAATTAAATTTCCCTTCATACAGCTGCTTTAATTTTCTGGGTTGACAAATGTTACCATATATTTCTACATTTTCCCAATATTTAATGTCTAAACACATTATGAGTATTTGCAAAACAGATAGATTGCTAGATAGACAAACAGACAGATAAGTCACAGACATGATTAGACACATATATGCTTCCATAGTGTGTCTGTTTACCTTTGGCAGAGAAAAGCAGGGCAAAACGTGATGGCATTATGATAAACGACTGTCTATGTGTATCTAAAAGTGTTGGTGCTTAAAGTGAGGCGCCCTTTCTAAGTGCTCAGATTGAATGCTGTATGTGTGAGAGTGTTTTGTTCCCAAAGGACTGTTCACCACACTTTCTGTCTCTTTCTCTCCAGACTGCACCTGTCCTTGCCGTCAGGATCTCTAATTAATCACAGAGGACCTTCTCCTCCCCACTTTCTCCAACCCAGTATACTTTCTCATTGCCATATTTGGCCCTGACAGATGGCTTCATAGTGCCAACTTACAAACACACGAGTAGATTCTTAACTTAACGCAGCACTATGAATAACTATGACATATTTCCTGCTTATATCAATACTTTTTTCTTGAAAAGGCACTTGGTCATCTTTAATGGTTGATATCTCAGATAAAGTAGAACCAAAACACACTGTAATGACAGTTATTTTTAACAGAGAAAATTCCAGAGGCACATCTTTGTTTAAAAGCTTAGGCTTTTAAACTTTAACCAGTTTGTCAGTGGCTTGTCACCTCAGGGCTGAGATAGACGGCTTTTCAGTTTCCACAAGCACAGTGGATTTCCACAGCGGAGCACGGCATCTCTCACCATTCCCACAACTATGTAAACACAGACCTGTGCCAGTGAAAACAGCTGAACGTGTGTAGAATATAATCTCTGCTCCTTTATAGCGCTCTTCTCACAAACTATTCCGTTGGATGGGTGCACATTGTAAAATAATTATAGATGCACTTCTGAAATGCTAACCGTTATCCTTACTCTCAGCAGTCTTTATTTATGTGACTGGTGTTCGATGAGAAAAGACAGCAAACCTTTTGCATTTATATATTTCAGGTGCAGGAATGCAAAAGAGCTCATGTTGGATTTTCATATGTGACATTGCCTGCTGAAATGTGAAGCTAGCTTTAAAAATCATAACAAACTGGTGTTATGAAATTCAGTGTGTCTCATTTTCTTAAGCTGCTTTTTATTGACAACATTTCTCAATGAAAAAGTACTAGATACACCTGGAACGAAGCCCTTGAGACAATTTTTCCTCCTTTCCTGTTAGATAAACACACACTAACAAATCAACAAACAAATGACCAAATTACAACATGGAAAATTATTTCCAGCTCCCAAGGGGTTCAGATGTTGATAGTTGGTTTAATGAGAAAAGTTTTTTTGTATTTATTTACTTGCTTTTTCTTTCATCCTTTCCAGCGGGGGTGCTTGTGGCAATCCAGACTCACTCATGCTTTAGCTTAAGACATGAACTAAGGAGAATAACCTACATATGTGGTTTAATTTTGTTTTTTGTGAACCAAAACAATTATATTCAAAATCTAAGGAGCAGTGTGCATATTAAAATGACTCATGCAGTTCACTGTGATCTCATTTTGTGCACTGTCTTGATGTGTGTTTGACCTGCTCTGGGTGCTTCTGATCAGCCTTAAAGTGTCAGACTTGACTCTGGGCATGTCTTATGTCTGATTCAGCCCTGACACAGAATGCAGAATGTCACTTTGCATTGGCCTGATTTAAAGACTCAGCCACCTCTTCAGAGCTCATCTGGTTTAGATTGATGAACTAGATGATTTCTTCAAGGTTCTATGAAGAGATGAGGTGATTTGCAGCAGTTCTTTCAAAATGACGTGTGGAGTTAATAATATGCTGTTTGGGAGCTTTGAGGATAGAGTGGTATGTAGCTTTGTCATATGTTCTCTCTGTGGTATGGATAAACATTTTGACACCTACTCTCTGCAATCCAGGACACCACGCTCTCTCATACCATAATCTCTGACTGCATGTGTCCTTACAAATCATCTGTCACGATGCCCTTATGAAGAAAACCCAGCCAGTCTGGGTCACGCCAAATGGACTAGCAGCCAAGAGAATAGGTGAGACCTCTGGCGCCTTTCAGATTCACTTCATGTCGGCCCTCTATCTGAAATGGCGTCACAAATGTACCTGATGTGTGACACTTTGAAATAACAGTGACTGTTGTCTTGTGTGTTTTGCAAACACATTTTACTGTGAAAAAAGATATTTGATTCAACATCTTGATAACATGAGCTGCTTTTTGATACAGTGAAACAGTAACATTGTAAAATATTTAAAACAATTTTTTCTTTTTAATGTATTTAAAAGCCCTGTGATAGTTAAGCTGACTTTTCAGCATCATTACTCCAATCTCCAGTGTCATATGATCCTTCAGAAATCATTCTAATATAATGATTTGCTGCTTAAGAAACCATTTTTATTTCCATCAATGTTGTAAACAGTTGTGTTGCTTCATATTTTTGTGGACACCCTGAAATATATTTTTTTCAGGATTCTTTGAAAATAGACAATTCTGAAGAAAAACATTTATTGGAAATGAAAGTCTTTTGTAACTATAAATGTATTTACGGTTACTCTTGATTATTTTAATGCAAGTTTTCTATTTTCTATTTTTTATGATAATGCATATATATATATATATATATATATATATATATATATATATATATATATATATATATATATATATATATATATATAATTTTTTATTAGAAACAGCTTTGTTGACTTTGTTGTATCCTGCAGACTCTAACTTTACTGCTTTCTCGTTCGATATCATCTTATTTTAGGCACCCTGTCTATAGAAAAGGGGCATCCGTGGTCTGGACCAGTTTAAATTTAATCTACTTCTTCAAGTCTCAGCTGTGAGCAAGGAAAATGGCCAACTGAGGAGAAAGAGAAAATCCTCAAGGGTTTGTTAGAGGCTGCATGTTATATGAGTGGCTAAATGGCATGGATGTGTTTCTAATCCTGGAGTCAAACATCAGTTTGCTGAATAATGCATTTACATATGCCTTTAGAATAATGGGAAACAAAGAAAGCAACAGAATAAAAAGACAAAAACATTGGCAAAAGAGCCAAGACCCACAAAGATAGTGCGTCAACATGCTTCACATTACCTTGCCTGATGAATACAACATAAACATCCTCTTATCATATGAACAGAAGAGCCCTTATTTTCAACGTACTTACAGAGTCATTGTTTACTTAGACTTAATGACTACAGTCATGTCCAACACACCCCTCCATTCCATGAATCACAAACTACATGCCCTTGGAACAAAGAGATACACATTCCACTGGGAATAATAATCCCATAAGTAACCACAAAAAATTGCCGTGGGCTCATGGACTCCCCTGATGTTGCAATGCATTATGGGGGTTTCAACTGTATGAGAGGTTGTTTTACGAGCCGGAGCAGAAAAAATATGTATGGACAAAATCTCTTAAATGCTAGACTTACAATGTGTTTTTTACATTGTATGTATTCAGTATATATATATATATATATATATATATATATATATATATATATATATATATATATATATATATATATATATATATATATATATATATATATATATATATATATTTCCTCATTTCTTCTTGGCAAGGTGCAGGCTGTCAATAGAGCTAAAAGAGGACCTGGTTGAGGGAGGATTTGGATTTTTGCAGTGCTGGGCCCTCATGGTTTAATGCCAAGAAAAGCAACCCAGCTGAACAAATGTGAGAGAGGGTTTTAAACAAAGCATAAACAGATCTCGGGCCTCCAGACCGCTCCTACTAGTTTGAAGTGAAAGTCTTCATCATGGCTGCCATAACAGCACGCCATGTGTTTTTCTGCACTTAGCTTGACAGCTAAGGAATACAACATTAATCACTTGTTACTTATTACTGAAATTAATAAGGTTTCGACAAGACTCTGAGTGTTCTAAAAACGCTTGGACGTGTTGGATGATGAGATAGGAGTGGCAAATATGAAATCAATAAAGCTTAAGATCTTTTTTCTTGGGAGAGAAGCTAGCACTGTTTGTTGCCAGCCATCTTGTCGTAGCTTTCCAACACTAAACAGTGCATACAATCTTATTTGTTGTTTAAATGAATATAAATCATTCAATAATTCATGAGAGATTAATTGTAAAACAAAACAGTTAAGTCAGAAATACGTCAGTAAGTTGGATGTGGATTAGGTGGGATTGGCTCTTGACTGGTGCGAACACTCTCACTGTCTCATTTGACTGTTTTCTGGATATCTCCAACTGTGTGTTTACATGCTTCTCTCTTCTCACAGCAGGAACATGCCCTCAAAGCTTCAGGGTTCCCCACGGAGACAACCTTTACGCTGCTAAAGTCAGAGGTCATCAGTCCCGGAGGGAAACAGTGGCGACACCCCAACGGCGGAGGAGACTGAGTCATTCAGTAGACTAATGGGGTCTGACTTCATCATTAAAAAGGTGGACAAATCATTATATACACCCACACATCAATTTGGGAGACATAATGTTTGCGCTTAAACCTGCACATCTACTGACATTTATCTGAAGGAAAACATTCAAAGAATTAATTTCAGCCACATTTTATTTATGGTTTAAGATCATTGCCTTTGTTCCCTTGTTATCATTTGCGCTTTTTTGGACTCAATTTTTACAATTTCTAAATTAAAGATATTTTAAATTTTAGAGTCAAAAGAGAGCCACTGTTCCCCCCTAGGAAAAGTCACCCCATCATCCTAAACTTGTCCTTTTACCGTGAGCAATTGGATTAGGCTGTTTGGTTGGTGTAGTGTCAGAGGCTAAATGGATGGCTGGGCACTATGATGGATGAACATTGCCAACAAGGCGCCTTTCCATCTGACAGACCAACATACATCATCTATTAGGCTCATTTTTGGCCACTCAGTGGCCACAACATGGCCAAAGTAACCAAATGTGTGACCACAGGGACAGCACTATCACAAGTTTGCATCTTTAACCCTTTAATGCACCTCTTTGGCGTAAACCATTTAAAATGATTGAATTTAAAACTTTAATCACATTTTAGATGTAGGAAACCTGGGCTATGTTTCCCAAAAGCTTTGTAAGCCTAAGTGGATGATAGAACCATTGCCACCGATGGTCCTTACCATCATCTTTGCTCACCTTTGCTCATTTTTGCTTTTGGGAAACACAGCTCTGGTTGTTTTGTGTGTGTGTGTGTGTGTGTGTATAGAATAAATCCTCACAAAGTCATAATTACATGAAACAAAAAATTTGTCATTTTAAATGCACAACTTAAAAAAAGCATTATTAAAAAAACATTTGCCAACTGATGTTTTTGTCATCATTAACTGTTATGATTTTCTTTAATGGACAAAAGAAGATATTCAATGTCCAATGCTTTTTTTTCTCATATAACGGAAATGAATGGTGACCATGGCTGTAATTGATATGTTGATGTATTTTCTTAAATAAATATTTTCAAACTTCTTTAAATATATTTGCACTTAAGCGTTGTTTATTAATGCATAATTTTATTGTTTTATTTTTAAACTTTAATTTTTATTATTATTTTTGGTAATTTATAAAGTGATTTATAAAATGCATTTTAAAGACTTGTATTGTATTCAAAGTTAACATTTATTCAATTAATGCATTCCTATTCACACATTCAGTTTAATGTTTATTTTCAAATAAATAAATTAATAATAATTTTTTTAAGGGGCACTCATTACCCTCAATTCAGAGTTTACACCCATAAATGATTAATCTGGTGGTTTCTCTTTTTTTAATTAGTGAAAAATGAATTCAGTGGTCTAAACCAGCCTAAACGTCCTTCACTCTTATTGCATGCATGCAAGCATTGTTCTTCTGCCCTCCATATGGAGGCGCAGCCTCAGGGAAGATCCAGGCACCCCCTCCCAAGCACTGGTTATTTGTTTACACTTTGGTTCATAGATAATGCAGCCCTCAGGCCCATATAAAAACACTGCTGCTATTACTAACGAACCATTGATTCACAAAGAGAGTTGGTGTCAAGCTGTCCTTAACAGAACCCCGTGGGTTACCACTAACTGTGTGTGTTGTTCCAATTGGGGCTTTTCACCATCCCATTTTCCAATGGTTCTTCTGTTTGTATATGTGTTTGGCATTGGGGTTAGATAAGTTCTTTTCTGCTCTAGGATCGACCTGTCAAATCAGAGGAATTGTTTTTCTTAAGCTCCAAAAACAATACAATAACGTGACCAAAGCATGATTAAACATTGGCTGCAATTAACCTCATTTGCTTGATGAGCCATGTGCCAGGGCTATACTGCTCTAAAATAGGCCATAGACAAGGGTCAGTTATCATTATTTACTCATACTCATATCTTGTAAAATGGAATGACCTTCTTTCTTTTACAAAAGAAGAGATTTAAGGAAAAATGTCCAACCTTTTCTTTTTCATACGATGAAAATGAATTGTGACTCCGGCTGTCTAGCTAGATTTTCAAGACTTATTTCTTTGACTTCTAAAGCTATCATATTTCTTGGAATATACCGATGTTATGAAGAGAACAGATTTTATGAACTATATTTATGGTTTTATGGTGCTTGTTTAGCATGATTGAAGTTTAAAACATTTACTTTCGCTATATGGAAAATTGCAGCTTGAACATTCTTTAAACCATGTCCTTTTGTGTTCCTCATAAAAAGAAAGACATAAAAGTTGGGAATGACGCGATGGTAAGTAGATGAGGACAGAGTGTTTACATTTCAGGAGAATTAAATTGCCAAGGCAGTGAGTTTCGTGGCATACGAGACGTGACATGGGGCTCAAATTCTCACCGCAGAGCATCTGTGGCATTACAGATCAATTCGGCATTGAAACCACCATGATGAGGCGTTATTGAACCTCCCCCACTTGCTGCATTGATTCACAGCTGGAGTTAGGTCAGACCCCCAGTGTGGAGGGCTAAATGTAGTGTGTGCACATGACAATTAATGAATAACTTACCACAAGTACAACACAGATTATTGAAGTTACTGAACATTAAATAAAAACTCACACAAGAGGTTTTTATATACGGTCACAAGAGCCTTAATCGACACTTCTGAGTGAACTCTTGAGTGTACTCTTGATCATTCTAGGTCGGTTATCATCTTCTGGACTTATTCTGGACCATATCCCAACAAAAATGTTTCAATGGTCCAATCTATTTCCAGGTTTAAAATGGATAAAAAATAGCAGCATTCGGTCTCAGGCATTTTGATCCTGTATATCATTCAGATTTTAAAGGATATTTCATTTATACTTGTGAACTTTCTATGACTCTTACATTCCGTGTGTGCTGGCACTTTACAGTATGTCCCTTGGCAGACACCTGCAGTTCCCTGTCAAGGGAACTCGCACTGCGTCGATGACGCGATTGGGAACGCTTTAGCGTGTATGTCTCTTGAAGCACAATAAAACCAACGTGCGGGCGTGTACGTCGCCGAGATGACGTCATTACGTCATGACCCAGGAGTATAAAGGCACGTCACGACCCGGAAGCGGGTTAGCTTTTCGTGTCTTCACAGCGCTCAAAGCTCAACGTGTGTGTGTGTGTGTGTGTGTATGTATCTGCTGGTACGCGTGCCCCGAGTCTAGTTTAAAAGAAAAGGGATTTCACGTGTGATTGAGAAAAGTGCGCTGATATGGCAAACTTACCATCTGCACCTTCGTTAAGGCTTGGGCACTGCGCCTTCAAGATATCCATGTTCTGAGCCTCATCATGGCTCAGTCATGGCAGTTAGCAGTTCGGCATCGAGGTGTCGTTCTCGCTCACTGGAAGGTGCGGGGGAGGGCTAATCTTACATGGTCGGCGCTCGAGGGAGTCGACTGGGTAGGTTGCCATTCCTGTCTGACAGTCTTCGAGGAGACCGTTCAGACTCGCGGTTTAGGTCCTGCTGCAGCTGAGGCTCAGCGGCGATCCCTATCGCGGGGACTTCTCAAGTTCCGGAAGCACGCCCTGTGCGGTTTCTTCCGACTTGAATAACAACAACCCAGCTCTGAGGAGTTGGGCGTTGTATTCACTATGTGCCATTGGTATGTTTACAACTGATGTGGTACAGTGTATACGGTGTTTGCCTATCATGCTGGAGATCGGGGTTTGAGACCCGGTCGGACGCACTTTTTCCAGCACCGAGAAAAAAGGAAAAAATGGGTGAGGAGCATGCACGATCAGCACTTGAGGGTACTGATTGTGCAGATTGTTTGCAAATGAGTTTGCGAACGCTCCGATCCTGCCTGGCGGTTTTCGAGGAAACTGCCCAGGCTAGCGGCCCTCGTGGTTCCGGTCCTGCTGTGGCTGAGGCCCAGCGGCGGCTGCGATCATGGGGCTCGCAGAAGGACTTGTCAGAGGGGTTGGAGACGGGCGTCCTTTTCTCCACCCTTACCTGGCAGGTCTGGCCTCGTTCAGGAACCGGAAGCACGCCCTGTGGCGGTTTCTTCCGACCCTGACGAGGTGATACTGCAGCTATCCAGTTCCGAGGAACTGGACGTTGTTAGTATCGATGCTAGGAGGTCCTACTTGCATGGCGATCCTGCCTGGCGTCTTTTGAGGAAGTCGCTCAGGCTCGCGGTACCCATGGTTCCGGTCCCGCTGTTGCTGAGGCTCAGCGGCTGTCTCGACCATGAGGATCGCAATTGGATTTGTCAGCGGCGGACCGACCTGAGGGTCGTTCTGCAGGGCAAGAGGGCTAAGAGCAAGTAACCCTGACAACTACGGTGTCTGGCCTCGCAGGGAGCCCCTCGTTGGTTCACCATCAGATCAACGCCCTGCAGGCGTGCCTGCGGATCTGGTATCTCAAGGGAGCCAGACCAAGCAGGGATTAGGTGGTCTATCCCAGTTGTCACCCCGGCAGGGCGCGCTGGGCAGATCACCCCCTCCAAGGAGGGTCCTAGAGCATCCACTCCAGGTTCTCTCGGGCAGTTTCCCGGGGCCTGGGGTGGAAACCCAAATTTCAGAGGCTGGTCTCGAGAGACTGGTACCCCTAAAGGAGTTTCTGGCGGCGTGGGCACGTCTGCCAGGCATTTCTCAATGGGTCCTGCGCACCATTCACTTGGGTTATACCATCCAATTTCGGTCGAGCCCTCCCAAATTCGCGGGGGTTCTTCCGACGGTGGTAGATCTTGGGCAGGCTCTGGTTTTGGAACAAGAAGTCGAATCATTGCTGAGGAAGGAGGCCATAGAGTATGTACCTCTCTCAGCCACAGGTTCGGGCTTTTACAGCCGGTACTTCATTGTTCCGAAGAAGGGTGGGGGTATGCGTCCTATTCTAGACCTTCGCCTGTTGAACAAAACAGTCAGGCGATTGAAATTCAAGATGTTGACATTAAATCAGATCGTGTCGCAAATCAAGTCTGAGGACTGGTTTGTCACAATAGATCTCAAGGACGCTTACTTCCATATCTCCATCCTTCCTCAACATCGGAAGTTTCTCAGGTTCGCCTTTGGGGGCAAGGCTTACCAGTACCGAGTACTTCCTTTCGGCCTAGCGTTATCCCCTCGCACCTTCACCAAATGCATGGACGCAGCGCTAGCCCCGCTGCGGTCCATTGGCATCCGTGTACTGAACTACATCGACGATTGGTTGATTTTGGCTCAGACACGAGAACTAGCGGTTCGGCATCGAGATGTCGTCCTCGCGCATTGAAGGAGCTGGGGCTGAGACTCAATGCCAAGAAGAGTATCCTCTCTCCTGTGCAGAGGACAACCTTCCTAGGCGTTGTGTGGGACTCGGCGTCAATGTCTGCACGGCTATCCCCCGTGCGCATTGCCGCCGTTTTGTCCTTAGTCCAGGATATCAAGCTAGGCCAGCTGCTCACTGTCAAGCACTTCCAGAGAGTGCTGGGGCTCATGGCGGCAGCGTCCAGTGTTATCCCACTCGGCCTGCTCCACATGAGACCCCTGCAGTGGGGGCTTAAGACCAGAGGGTTTTCCCCGAGGGGCAACCCCTTCCGTCTGATCAAGGTTTCAAGGCGCTGCCTTCGAGCCTTGCATCCGTGGAAGCAGAACTGGTTTATTTCCCAGAAGCTCGCACTGGGAGCTATCTGTCACCGCGTCATGCTGTCGACAGATGCGTCCCGCGCGGGCTGGGGGGCGGTCCTGAGGGACCGCTCGGCCAGGGGTCTATGGGACGGGCACCACCTCTCCGGGCATATCAACGCTTTGGAGATGATGGTTGTCTGGATGGCGCTACGAGCGTTCTCTCCCGACCTCAGAGGCCATCATGTAGTAGTCCGGACCGACAATACGTCGGTGGTCTCCTACGTGAACCACCAAGGAGGTCTCCGCTCCCGTCGACTATCCAAGTTGGCGGGCAGGATCCTCCTCTGGGCCCGGGGGAGACTGCTCTCTCTTCGAGCAGTCTATATCCCGGGGGCTCAGAATTTGGGGGCAGACTTCCTGTCGAGGCAGGGGCCGAGGCCCGGGGAATGGCGGCTCCACACCGAGGTAGTGGAGCAGATTTGGGAGAGATTCGGCCAGGCTTAAGTGGATCTGTTTGAGTCTCAAGAAACGACTCACTGTCCGCTCTGGTTCTCCCTCTATCTTCCAGCGCCTCTGGGCCTGGATGCCATGAGACAGGGGTGGCCAATTCTACCCCTGTATGCTTTTCCCCCCGTAGCTCTGCTCCCAGGGGTTCTGGAGAAAGTTCGCCGGGAGAAGGTCCGTCTCACTTTGGTTGCCCCGCGCTGGCCGGGCAGGGTGTGGTTTTCGGACCTGGTGTCCCTCCTAGACGGCACTCCATGGGAGATTCCGGTCAGGAGGGACCTTCTGTCCCAGGCTCAGGGGAGGATCTTCCATCCTCACCCAGAACTATGGAAACTATGGGTCTGGCCCCTGAGGGGGCCCAGCTCATAGACTCTGGTCTCTCAACCGAGGTTGTGGAGACCATTCTCCACTCCAGAGCCCCCTCCACGAGGAAACTCTACGCCCAGAAGTGGAGTATCTTCACTTCTTGGTGCAGCGAAAAGCGGCTGAACCCAGTTACCTGCCAGACTGGCACCGTGCTGGAGTTCCTGCAAGAAAGGTTCGCTGCAGGGTTGTTCCCCTCCACACTAAAGGTTTACGTGGCTGCCATAGCCGCTTACCACGTACCTTTGAGTGGCGCCTCTTTGGGCAGGGACCCCCTCATGGTTCGTTTCCTTCGTGGCACTCAGAGGCTGAGGCCTGTAGTACGTTCAAGGGTGCCTCCTTGGGACCGGTCCCTGGTGCTCCAGGCCTTGTCCCAGGCTCCCTTTGAACCGCTGGACGAGATTTCAGATAAGCACCTTACTCTTAAAACTCTCTTTCTTCTCGCCTTTTCTTCCCTCAAGAGGATTGGTGACATGCAGGCCCTCTCTGTGGCCCCTTCATGTTTAGAGCGCCCGGCTTGGCTAAAGTTTTCCTCTATCCCAGGCCGGGTTATGTACCTAAAGTGCTTTCTAGTCCTATGCACCACATAGTACTATTGTCCAGTGCGAGCACTGGACGCCTACGTCCACAGAACTGCCACGTGGCGTAGGTCAGACCAAATCTTTGTCTGTTTTGGGGCCCCCAGAGGCTCCCCTGCTTCTAAGCCTACTATGAGCAGATGGATTTCGGAGTCTATTTCTTTAACTTATGAGCTGGCAGGACAGCAGTGTCCACTGTCTGTCCGAGCTCATTCTACCAGGAGCATGGCTGCATCTAAGACCTTTTTCGCAGGGGCTTCCCTCGCTGACATTTGTGATGCGGCTGGCTGGTCCTCACCGCATACCTTTATTAGGTTCTACCAGTTAGACCTAAACCCCGCCTTGGGAACTCTGGCGTTGTCGTAGTGAGCTACGTTTCGCTTGGCATACTCCCGTACGCTGAGGCGGCGTGGGTATTCCTCGTTCCCAATCGCGTCATCGACGCAGTGCGAGTTCCCTTGACAGGGAACGTCTCAGGTTACTATCGTAACCATAGTTCCCTTAGAGGGAACGAGACACTGCGTCTCGCAGCCTCAGCTCCTACGCATGCCGGCCTGTTCAGACACGGTTCTAAGCTAACCCGCTTCCGGGTCGTGACGTGCCTTTATACTCCTGGGTCATGACGTAATGACGTCATCTCGGCGACGTACACGCCCGCACGTTGGTTTTATTGTGCTTCAAGAGACATACACGCTAAAGCGTTCCCAATCGCGTCATCGACGCAGTGTCTCGTTCCCTCTAAGGGAACTATGGTTACGATAGTAACCTGAGACGTTCAGCCTACTCTTGTCAAGATCTGTAAGCGTGTGTTTTACAACATCACATTTTTCATTTAGCCCCCAGAGCTCTCTTTGCCCCTAAAATGAATCATGCACAATATTTCCTACTGAGAAGTTATTTGTGAACAAAGGTCAAGCTTTCACCTTCAGGCATGTTTGATTCAGTGTGTTTATGTTGTGGACATTCACTTTCTTTTTTATTCTTCACTTTCAGGATTATCTTTCCCTAATGTCCCCAAGTTGATTCGGGATGTGGATTTCACATGCACCTGTCTGATCAACAAATAGATGGTACTGTTTACTGTGATAACAGACTTTGCCCCAGGTGAGTAGCATGCATGCTTCAACTTTCTCCATATTTTGGTCAACAAAAACCCAGAATGACCCTGATGATCTCATTTACATTTCATTGGCTGAGATTGATGCTTTGTTTTGGATTGACTCATGTACTAAGCAGCCGTTTTAAACACATCTGTCACACTTAAATGTAACAGATCATTATTTTTTTTTAAATATTAGTCAAAGATAACACAAGTAAACACAAAATGCAGTTTTTAAATTAAAGGCCCAGTCACACAGCGAAAACGCATGAAGAACGCACGAATTACGCACAGATTTTCGTTTCTGCGCAGCGTGTGCGTCATATGCGTAATTAGTCGGTGGAACGAACGAGGACCGTCAGTGATTGTAAGTGGATGTGCGTCGAAGGTGGTTTGTGCGTGATTTTGAGTTTTGAACGGTTCAAAAATTTTCTGACGCACAGACGTGCGTCGGTGTGCGTTATTTATGAGTCGGCGTGCGTAGTTTATGCGTTGAGTATGCGTGACATGCGTGGGACACGCGTCGGCCGTCAGTGCTTATGCGTCGGAACTGGTTCGAAAGCGCGCACGTCCACTGACGCCCCACCTTCATATCACTCATGAACCGCGCACCGCGGCGCACGTATCACGTTCATTCCACTGACAATGTGGATTCTGAAAGTGCTTGTTCGTGGAACGTTCGCGAAGCGCGCGTGTTGGGACGCGCTCCGGCAGTGATTCATGCGTCGGGTGTTCGTGGAATACTTTGGTCAATTTCTCTACGCACAAGCACGCACAAACCCAATCTATGCGTGATTTGTGAGTAATTCATCCGCGATCGGCTGTGTGACTGGCCCTTTAGGTTGTTATTATTAAGGGAAAACAAAATCCAAATGGTTGATTTACGTGTGTTATCTTTGATGAATATTTATATTTGTTCCATGATTTGAAACACTTAAGTATGACAAACATGAGAGAAATAAGAAAACTCTTTTTCACATCTCTGTATGTAAAGATTTGTATGGACAAATTAGTTTCATTGGCTCAAGAGGAATACATGCTGTTATTGTCCAATAAGCCATTATTGTGCATTTTAATGGTAACATTTTTATACTGATGCTACACAAATCGGACACATATTTATTGGTCTGATAGGAAGTCTAGTTAACTGCCTTGTCTTTATAGGCAGGATTACCAGAGATGACCCTAACACAAACCTAAGTCCATCCAAGCCTAAAGGAGAATAAGTGTTTCTAAGATGATTGATGTGCAGGAGGAACGTAGAAAAAGTGAGGCCCTTGAAAAGAAAAGGTTAGTTTGAAATGGATGAATGCATGGATTGATGTGTTGATATATTATCTGGTGAATCCTATGACCTTGCAACGTCTGTTTTCTGACACAACCTCTGTTGGACAGGCTTAAGGAGTCTCGTCCTTGATTTTCTTGGAGATTAATCTAACTCATTAATGGGCTGAGGGTACTTGTGTTTGTAAGACATGCATTTGGCTAATCATGCCATATAGTCTTCAAAGACGCTTCTGCATTTAGTAGGCTTGCAGACGCTTTGGAAAATGATGCATAGATTATACACTTTTTTTCTAGCAGTAAAGACACTCACCATCCCATAGAGTTGGAGAAGGCACCAAAACTAACATAAGAGTGAATGTGCTTTAAAAAAAAAGCCCTGTCTTCCTCCGAACCCTAGAGAATGCAGACATATTTATGAACAGCTGCTCTTTGAATCAAATACAAGTGAAAAATGAATTGAACTCATTTTGCTTTGTGCTGTTTTATTCTTGGAACAGGGATCTTTGGGAGTGTGGGGGACTTTGCCAAGACTATACAAACACAGATTCATATCCTTAATGTTTCTCTTTGGCTTTCTGTTCATGGAAGAGAACAATATAATGATCAAACATGTAAAAACAAAAAACAAAAAATAAGTAGTCATAAAGGGTATGTTTTTGCAGCGTTATAAAATAAAGTAAACTCCAGACATGCGATGATCCCCTATTAATACATTATTTGACAGCATTTTTTTAATTATTATTTTATATGTATCCTTTTTGCATTTACAAACTTGAGGTGTAGAGATTTGAAGGTTTGTAGATTGTTGGTCATTGCTGCAGTTACACATAACACTCATTGCAAAATCTGCATGGGGAAATCCTTCCTTCCAGATTGTATGGATTCCTACAGAAATATATTTGATTTTGGCTGCTCATTTAGAGATTATTTCAGAACGTTCTAATGCTTCTTTAAAAATAGATACAGTATGTTTCAAAATAAAAATCGTAACATTTCATTTCAAATCTTAACATGCTCAACATGTTTCCGTGATTCTGGATTATCAGCATCAACCCGGAGTGGTTGCCAGGATGTTACACTTACTATACGTTTGCTAGGGTATTCTGAGTATTTGGTGGCTCAAGTCAAAAAAGGCCTCTTTCAAGTCTAGAAATTTTTTTTCCCCGGTTGTCTTTTCATTTTATAGTTTGATTGCTTAACCTCAAGTATGAGCATAAGTTAGTGATGCTTGCACTAACAAGCAACACTAAGTATATATTCTATCATAATTTTTTTCTCTCTCTCAGCTGAACAAAGACTGTAGGTTCATTGTCTCTCTTTGTTTAGTTGTATAAATCTTTCACAGAGAAATAAAAGTGGGCTCAACCCGTCTACATCTCTGATTTACGTGCAACAACATCGGCATGCACTTCATTGCTCTTCATTCAGTGTTTTCTCAGAGCGCTGAACCTCTTCAGCCAAGCGCAGCATATTTGATGTAAGTGTGGCAGACAGTCATTCCCCGTTCCCCTCTGCTCGTGTTTTACGAGCTCTGACTATAAAACCAAAGGCTGGACTGCCCAATAGGAAACAGTCTCCCAATGGGATCATAGATGGCCTTGAATGAAAGGAGGGGAAGAGACTAATTCTTTTTTTGACATTGTGAGCATGTCACTAAAGAATGAATCTGGGGGTGTGTTTGCACGTACATATGTTGCTGTAAGTTTCTCATCTGAGCAGAGAGCAATAGGATTTTTTAAAAGCTTTGTTTTCTGATTTTTGGAGTAAAGCCCCGCTCAGATCAAGGATGATAAAAATAACAATTACAATAACGATAAAGATCTTGTTCTAAAAATATTTTTAGATATAAAAGAATAGCTGAGTCTACCACAAAACTATAATGATATCGGCACAGATGAATACCTTTCAGAGCAACTTTTTTCCAGCGGTTGAACAATAAAAACATTAAAAGCCAAAATCCATCCCTTCTTTAAAGAGCTGGAGCATTTAAAACGGAAGATGACAAAATGCCAGTGCGCTCTAAGAATAAACAGAACATTATGGTGTGGATGCTAATATAGTTATCGTTTTATCGTTCTTGGAGTGAACGGGTCTGGTACAATGGTATACATGGTAAAATGTTCTTTTTTATTGGCTTGTTTTTGACTAGGACACATGAAACATGAGAAGGCATTCATCCCCCACCATCACTAAAAAACAGTTTGCTTACTAATAATTTATAAGCCCATCTTTGGCTCATCATTTTGACAGTCATAATTAGAGCATGACATGGGAGGTTGTGACCCCTGGCAGTGCAGCTTATAACAAATGTTAAGCCTCGAGGCTGAAGGCAGGTCAGGTCTTAGATCAGGAGCTTCAGGCCACCCAGTTTGGCAGGTCTACCTATATACAAGGATGTGAACTGAAGAAGTTTGTTCACATGTGATTTTCATTTCTATATAAAATGATCACTGACCAGTGATGAAGGATCAAAAGTCCAGGATGACAGATCTGATTGTAGAAAAGCATCATTTTGTATGCTAAACTATCATCTACTGTCATAAACAAGTTGCTTATGTTTAAAATATCTTCAGTTTGCATTTATTTTACGCTTCTATATATAGCCTTGCAGTTAATCATATATCTCTGGGTAGATCAGCAAATCACAATCGACATTTTACTGTTTTGGAATGGAGTGTGTTTATGTGTGTTTTTATTTTGTGTTTCATTTCTAAATGGGGTCTGTTGTTCATTTGGTCTGTCACATTCACTCAAAATTTATTCCATGTCCTCATATGCCATTTCTTCGTGGCAACAAATGTTTATAAGCAGGAAACAGAATGGCTAACACAGCAGATTATCAACCGATTTCCGTCAATGTTTTCTTTCTTTTTTTTTGTGTGTAAATTCCACAAAGAAGTGGTGGTCATGGTGAAGGGATACAACAGAATGGAAAATATGTCTAAATAATAAATAGAGCTGAGCAAAGATAATTGTAACACTTTTTTTACTCATTTATGTGAAGAAACCCTCTGAAATTATGTCTCAATCATCTTTGATATGTCTGTAGTCCACCATGTTAATTAAATGTACAAATTTATAGGAATGGCAGAAAAAGTACAAAAGTAATAGATCTGTTAATAATTTGATCCTTAAACAAACAAGTAAATACTATTCAACAAAGTGTGTATATGAAATTATTAGATTTGTCCCCTGAGACATCACATAAGACTTTGACAGCTCTATACAAGTCAGTGTTTGACTGGGGTGTTACAGAAAATCTTAAAGTCACTATAAATAAAAATAAATTTTTTTAAGGAATATTGCAGCATTTATTATAAATTATTTATCCACGCATCATCATTATTTTTAAATGTACACACCCCCTTAATCTTAATTTAATACTTTCTCTTCTCTGATGACATATTTACTGGCGTTTCTCACGTGAGATCGGCCAATAATAAAACCACAACGATCCACCTTCCCGATGGACAAAATCAAGTCCTGCCGTACATTTTTGCTTTTTCAAGAAGACATTTTATTCTGATATACGTCAAAATAAGGAAGAAAAGAGTATAACAACTTCCTTTTCATGCCAACTGTAATATCAACAATGTTATTGTTTTAGTTAGACACTCGTCAGAAAGACGTTTCATATTTCTTTTGCTCTTATGGGTCTAAAAGGGAATCTTATTAACTAAGTCTAATACATCTCTACAGATTCTGTGGTTATGAATTTTTTAACATGATAATGACTTTATCTACTGATAAATGTGTAGCACTCAATTTAACAATTTTATTAAAACCTTTGTTAAAATCCATTCTGTTCATTTCCACAGGTTTTCCCAAACGAAATCACTCCAGAAAATGTGCAAAAATTCCTTCTGGCCCCACTGATATGGCATAATCAGTGACCTCTGGGTTACCCGTACAGCCATGTGAGACTTTAACTGAAGTCATCACACACGTCCTCTATCTGTCTGTCTGTAGCCCATATACTATTATCTCATTGGACAGAGATTCCAAGTTTCATAGTAGCAGACTGCACATCTCTGCAATGACTCATTACATGCAAAGGCCTATGGGAAGAGGACTTTGTCAGATTACATTACTGTTATGCATATACAGACATTAGCTGTGTCTGTGCACAAGTAAAGCACACCATCAAAAAATAAATGGGTGTTTCTTAATTTCTTAACCAGCTGTAATTTTCAAACATTGTGTGGAATCATGTCAAAAATTATTTAATTATCCGTATTTAGGATACATAAAATGTTAGCTAAGAATTAACATCAAATATTTTATTCCAAAAATGTTAAAATATAATGCAACTTAATTTCAAATGCAGTGCATAATTTACTGTTCGTTCAATTTTACATTAAATATTGTTTCACTACTTTCCTGTAGCTCAATCAGTAGAGCAATGCCAAGGTCATGGGTTCAATCCCAGGGAAAGAAATAACTGATTCAATGTGTTTCTTGAATGCAATGTAAGTCGCTTTGGATAAAAGCGTCTGTCAAATGCATAAATGTAAAAAATGAAATTTTCCAGTTTCCACAAAATATTCCACAGAGCCAGAAGCCACATATAGTGAAAGCAACACCCTTATGCTGAAATATAGATTATCCATTGTAAAAACCAAATGTAGAATGGAGTGCCTGGCTCTTTTTTCCCATTTTCTCTCTCTGTCTCTCCCTCTCACTCCCTTCACTAAACAAGAACCATGTGTTTCTTCCTACATCTTCATGTTCTCACAAAGTGCTGTTCGCTAACCTTCCCAATGCTGTGACCGTCAGTATCTCTCTAGAGTCATAAGTCTTAACACATGTTCCAGACTTTAATGTGTTCAGTATAAATGTTCATTAGTACGCCCATGGCCAGAAAATTACACAAATATTAATTTTCACAAAGTCTGCTGCCTCAGTTTTTAAGATGGCAATTTGCATATTCTCCAGAATGTTATGATGAGTGATCAGTTGAATGGCAATTAATTACAAAGTCCCTTTCGGCATGAAAATTAACTTAATCTCCAAAAAACAAATGACATGCTGACATCATTTCAGTGATTCTCTCATTAACACAGGTGAGAGCGTTGACGAGGTCAAGGCTGGAGATCACCCTGTCATGCTGATTGAGTGAGAATAACAGACTGGAAGCTTTAAAAGGAGGGTGGAGCTTGAAATCATTGTTCTTCCTCTGTTAACTATGGTTACCTGTAAGGAAACTTGTAGTCATTATTGTTTTGCACAAAAAAAGGATTGACAGGCAAGGATATTTCTGCTAGAAGATCCTAAATCAACCATTCATTGGATCATCAAGAACTTCAAGAAGAGATTGTTCAATTGTTGTGAAGAAGGCTTCAGGTTTCCCTAGAAAGTCCAGCAAGCGCTAGGACCGTCTCCTAAAGTTGATTTAGCGATTCATCAGTGCAGAGCTTGCTCAGGAATGGCAGCAGGCAGGTGTGAAGTCAGGTGGAGATGCAAAGACTTTTGGAGGATTGCCTGGTGTCAAGAAGGACAGCAAAGAAGCTACTTCTATCCAGTAAAAACATCAAGGACATACTGACATTCTACAAAAGGTGCTTTGATTGGACTGCTGAGGACTGGGATCTGGGATCTGGGATCCTTTTCTCTGATGAATCCTCTTTGCGATTGTATGGGGCATTAGGAAAAAACCTTGTCTGGAGAAGAAAAGGTTAGCACTGCCATCAGTGCTGTGCTGTGTCATGCCAACAGTAAAGCATCCTGAGACTGTTCATTTGTGGTGTTGCTTCTTAGCCAAGGGGTTAATTAAAGGTACAAAAACCTTTATTCATGACAAAAAGATTTAAAAACACTGATGCAGTAGACTTTGTGAAAATTAAATATTTTTGAGTTATTCTTAAAACCTTTGGCCACAGCTGTACATAATGAAAATGTTGTAAAAGAGTCTCCATCTGGTTTGCACTGGTTTTTCAGAATCTGGTCCATCTCCATTAGTTTGCAAGGAACGCCCAGATTTAAATAGGTTGTTTAATTCTCCAGTGCTACTTCAAGGTTACTACATGTAAAATTCTGTAATGCGCAATAAAGTAGAAAGTGGTGTGAATGTAAATTTACAATCAGAAATTTCCATCACTCTGGGGTTTTTGGGGAGAGGGAATGTGTATGAGACACAGTAAGCCAGGTTTGTTCAAAGCCCTCAGCCATTTTTCCAGCATGCCCAAATCTCCATACAGGGCTTATCAGGCCTCTCTGCACATTCCACACAATGTTAGCTGGAGACAATGCTGTTACAATGCATGATAATGTACTTTCTCTCTCTCTCTCTCTACACCCTTTTTAAAGATGCAGTCGCATTAAACTTCAAACATACAAAATTACTTATGGACCCACAATGATTGTGGACAGTAGGTTATAATTTCACACTCCAGAGCTTCTGGTTTTGAATTGTATTGTATATTATATTTACTTTTCTGTATTTAGACACACACATTTACAGATGGACTAGACATTAGACATCCCCCTTCATTTCCTTAGCTATTTGTAATGTGCTTGGAAAGGGAAAGGCATGATAATATGGCTCCATTACTCTTTTAGCCACTCATACAACACCTAATGCAACCCGTTTCCAACTCATTCAAGTATTCCCAGTTGTTAAGAGTAACTCTGTTAGAGTCTCCATGTTTGTTCAGCAATTATGATGAGGACCTGCATGACAATGGTGTGAAGATGACTTTAATAGAATCCATCTGTGGAGTCGGCCATGACAGTTAAGAATGCTAATAAGGTCTTATTAGTCTCGGAATGGGACTGTTGTTATCTCAATGGCTGACATTTCCTCCCTCTAGACACCTTGATCAACCATACCAATATGAAGAAGAACTGTGCCCTCTTTTGATGCTAGCTCTTGATTCTTACTCTCTCTTGCAAACTAATTTATCCACTTCGTTGTGGTATTTCTCTCTCTCTCTCTCTCTCTCTCTCTCTCTCTCTCTCTCTTTGCATGCATTTAAGTGGTACTCTATCTTGTAACGATGCCTCCAGATGTTTCTAATAAAACTAGTGTCAGGGAGGAGTATTACTGGCAGATATGCACTTTTGTGAGCTGTTCTTCGACATTTAGGGAAAACACGCTTTAAGAGGACTGCAGGGCAGTAACTCAGTGCTCTTTGGGGAGGGGTGGACAGTTTGGCATGACTTTGAAAGGGGCCCAAGGAAAGGTACTCATGCATTTGTCTTTTTTCATCATGCTCCATGTTTCTGGTTTCTGTTGTCATGATACGAATGATCGTTCAGGAAATGCGAGGGACCCAAATCTTTTTCAAACTTGTCATCGCTGTTAGAGATCTGCTCAGGCAGGTCATGCAGCCAGACAGCTCAAATTATTACCTTTCAGAAAAAATAAGGACCAGGATGTCTGATAATCTCTTACCTTTGTTACATGCAGCTAAGCTACAAAGATACATTACGAAAACGTATTCTAGCTCGAATTAAAGGTTAGGTGTGTCATTTTTCAGTGTTAAAATGCTTTTTTCTTTGATTAATGTGCCATTCTGATTTCATGAGTGTAAACACTTAAAAATTAGGGTAATTCCGAGTCAAATTCAAATTTTATCCTGGATTAGTAATTAATACAGCTTTCTTTACAGTGAACCATGGGTTGATGTTTTAATTTGCATATTTATGAGGTCAATAACATTGATTGGATGAATGTAACTCACATTTTCAAACCAGCTTGGCAAATGAAAAAATGAAACTTTTTTTCTCTGTTATATGAATTTAAAAAAATTTCAAAAATTTCATTCAAATTCAAATGTTTCAGAAACATTGTAATAAAAGTTCTTGTCTCCATGTATATAACAGAAACGCGAATTTGTGGGAGCGATGACATCATGCGCATACGTATTATGTGTTCAGTTGATAGTTGCACAGTGTACAAAGTGTTACAAAGTGCCTGGCATGCATAATACAGCATTTCTAATTGTTTTTGTGTATTCGTGTGAACGGTGATCGCTTTGACAACATTGTGGTCTGTATGTGAAAACTTTTGCATTGCTAGTACATTGTTGTCATGTAATCATACTGTATTTTGCAATTTTATACTTTTTTGTCGGTCACTCTGTTACTGTTCATGCCGCATAATCCAATCTTAAATAACATCAAGGTCGTGGCTTTAAATCCTAGTTAGTTCATAAACTAATAAAATGTATATTTATGTCGTAACTCATAATGTCTGCATCTGCTAAATACATAAATATGTAAATTAGCTTAGAAGAACCTGAATGTTAAATTATCTTTTACACAGACAACCTCAAACACAACTGATTGTAAGCTTTAATGTTTTCTGCTGTGAAGTGGATTGTTGGTTTGAGAAACTCAAATCTGAGATAAATCACTCTGATTATCCTGAAAGGCTGTGATTTTATCACATTGTAATTTAAATTTTCAATGTGAACAAATTACTTGTTGCTTGAAACTTATCTTGTTGCATTTCTTTGGGTCTTCAAAGTAACGTCATCATGTTTTAACCGTTGGGTTATTTTCATTCAAGATCATTTTTTCTGTCACAGAAATATGTACCATCATTAGTCACCATGAAATATGAGTAAGCATAAATCTCTGCAGTACCTCAAGTGAAATGAAGTGCACTGTTTGATCTCAAAATATGGACTGTTTCTGCTTTGTGTTATTTCAGTAGGTTTGCATTTGGGGATTGTTTCAAGGCTGTCAATTGCTCTTGGTTGGTTCCTTTACTCTGTGACACATCTTACTGGAAATGTCTTGGATCTGTAATTGGTTTAAGATGCAGAGCACACATCAGACAGAAGTGGAAATAAATGTGGATGTTTTCTGTGGTTCAAGGGTAATAGGTGCTTGCATTATCGTGAGACTGGAATTTGATGGAATTAATGTCCAATTTGACTAATTAATATAGTTGGTTTATGCAAAAAAGGTTAAGGTTCTTAATGGTTGAGGCTTAGATATAGACTAAGGATACTCTTCCAGTAAAATCTACTTGGACTTAGCCCAGAGGCCCTGGCCTTGTTTCTGAGGTCATCTTGTGATTCTCATCTCAAGTCTGCTTGACTGTTTGGCATTCTTGGAATGGAATGTGAGACTGAGTAGATGCCACCACCATAGTTGTCTTGGCAATGCAATTTACAGCCTGTTAAACCCTGGAATTAGTCTGGAGAAACGGCATCCAAATGTTGTCCTTCATCACTGCGGATCCTCAGATTTTAACCTTTGTGTAGTTCAAGGAAAAGCATATCCTGGGCCTCTTATATTTGCTGATATAACCTTCTACATGACTGGACTGGAAAACAGTTTCTATACTTGGATTGCAGGAAATGCAATTACCCTTTCAAGAAATGGCATTTACAGCCCCGATTGTAAATGGCTACATTTAAGAATGACGTTTGGTATAATTTTGGAAAACATAAGTTAGACCCAGTGTGCAAATTATACTGTGATTGTTAGGTGATCAACTTAAAAAAAAACAAAAAAAAACATAGGCAATTTTTGACATTTGTAATCCGTTGAGATTTGTTTTGTGCAACCAAAATGAACTTTTGGTGCTTTAGCTTGAAAACCATTCTTTTATATCATGTATTATAGTTTGAAGCACAAGATTTGCTAGTAAATTTCACAAATAATTACAAAGAAATGGTAAGTAAAATTTAATTAAAATGAAATTTTGAAGTAGAAAAACTGGATTATTTTCTTGTAAAATGTATTCCATAAACTTATTAAAAAAATATTTTTTACACTGCTGAGATATGCAGATCTATTAAAGGAAAGTAATAAACAACAGATTAATTTTAATCAAGGAATTGTTTCCTCACAACCATAACATCAACTAGCATACATTTGGTACTAGGAAAACAATTTGCTTTCTTTTTAGCTAATGTCTAATCTAACATTTTGGTTATGGTCATTTTGTAAATACTAATGAAATGTTTGGAATGTAGTGGGTAGAATGTATGTACTTTTAAGACAGCCAGACTTTTCTTTTGACTTTCTTTAGTGGACTGAAGCTTAGCTAATTAAGGGTGTCAGAATATCCCTTCCCCCAGTCCTCTGCCTGTAATTTGCAACCTGGTTAAATCCGTAATGTCTAAATGCTGTATTTCTCTTTGGTTTAAAATGGGTATGGAATGGGGCATCAGGGTAACATTTTATCACATCTAAAACCTCAGGAATGCAGTTATTTTAACACGATGTAAGCTTTATTATTCTTTGACAAAACAACTCTTCAGCGGACATATCACCTGTCTAATCTCTTTTATGAACCATGAATAAATGCGTTTGGCCAGGCTTTACAGCAAAGCAGTCTAATGCTGGAAAAGCCACTTCAGTGGAGCTATAAATTCAAGGATATAGACCACAGATATTATCAGGCAGGAAAAGAAACATGCATTTTTCGTTTTTATTTCAGACTGTGCTTGGCTCTGGCAAACAGTTTTAACATCCAATAGATGTGCAATCTTTATTTCTTGGATTGTTGTCATATAGCCTGCAGGATACAATATTTTGTTGACCTGAGGAGCTGAACCATGAGGGCACCAGAGCTAAAGAAGAATTTGGACACAATGGCAGACTTCAGACGCCATCATCCAGCTCTTGTCCAAACAGACAGACATAAAAAGCTTAGACCTGTGTTGCAAGAGCTCTGGAGCCAAGAGTGTCAGATGAGCTGCATCAGCCTAATGCAAATTCAAGAGGTTATCCTGACATGGGAAAGCCGTGAATAGGGCAAATTTAAGGTCAGGAACAAGGTTGAGAACCATTTACAGTTATGTAGAGAAATACTTTCTGTTCAATAATCATGCATTTTAAAGGGTTAATTTACCCAAAAATGATGTATCTGTCATTAATTAACTTTGTTCATTTTTGGAACACAAATTATGTTTTTTTTTTGGATGAAATCTAGGAGCTTTCAATCCCTCATTGACAGCAATGCCATTACCAAGCTCTTGGATTTCATAAAAAATATCTTAATTTGTGTTCCGAAGGTCTTATGAGTCTGGGACGACATGAGAGTGAGTGATTAATGACAGAATTCAATTTTTGGTAAATGTTTGACTTTAATCATCTATTAGTAATTGGATTTTGAATACTAGAAATAAATAAATAAATACATACATTTCTTTTTATTTTGAATTAGCTGAATTGTGAGTGCAATTTATAATAAATAAATAAATGCGCATTTTATTCACATTTACCGTAATTAATTAAATATTAATTTAGCTTTGAATCAATTTAATTTTGAATGCAGTTTCAATGAATATACAAAAATGCTATTTTTTGAAATGGGTGAGTTTGTAAGTTCCAGCTCAAAGTCTGAAAATGCTTCACATTTTTGGTTTCATATAAATATATTCTCACATATTCATTTTTTAATTTCTATTTGTTAAATATAATTCCTGGTTTCAGTGTCTGCTAGAGTTGTCTCTAAAAAGCATGTGATTGATGTGCTTGTTTGTGTCAGAATGGTTATGGGGAAATCACACTGCTAGTGATTTTGCCCTGACCTGATCTTCATGCAGAAGTAAACCGGGACAAACACCACCGCCAGCTGAATCACAAACACAATCAGTACATTTTTGCTGTCACTTTAATATTCAACTAGTTAAGAATGGAAGCGATGTGAGTGTTTTTGTGTATATGCATATATTAATGTTAGCAAGTAATCAACATTATTTCAGATGCATTGCAAGATCAACTTATTAATGCATAAACACAATCTTTAGCTCTTAAAAAAGCAGATCACTAATAACATTTATAGCAAGCCTGGGAGGAAATTAAACTTCTCTGAAAAAAAGATGTTGAATGGGGAGCTGGAATGGAGGTATGCCCAAAAAATAGTCATAAGGAATGAGGTAAGCAGCTGTTTGTACAAAGTCATCATTATGTCTGGTGGGATTATGTGAACACGCATTTTGACAGCCGTTACCTCCATAGAGTAACCTTTTCTTGAAAATGCAGATTACATTCAGTAAGCTAGAAGAAAATAAAACTCTCTGGGCATGAATAGGCAGATCATTTCCTGACTTTAATAAAAAACTTTCCACTATCTGGATAAATCATGAGAAATTTATGAGCATCTGCAACGCATGCTCTTCCTTCTGAATAAAACATTAATTTTGCCCCTTGAAATTTACGATGGTATGCTAGAACGTTTCTGGACCTACCGGATAAATGACCGAGGGAGGCTGAGTTGGACTTGTAGCATAGAGAGAAAAGAACAACGCAAAGATATTCTGTAAGCTGTCTGTCATAGAAGAATGAACTGAGATTTATGTCAAAGTAAAAGAAACTCCTAGTACTGAACTGAAAATTGGCCTTCAGCGGCCCACAGACCTGTGTCACGGCTCATGTGATTTATGAGTTCGATGAGGTTTCGACTTTTGTGTGGGAAGCAGCTGCCAAAGAGTTTTGACAGCACTGAGATGGAATATCTTCACCATCCCCCTCCAGAAAATACACCCTGGCCCTCAGAAGCCCACAGCACAGCAGGGAACATCCACCCAAGATGAGCAGATAGGACAGTAGACTGATCCATCTTATCCAACATCAGGTGACAGGACCTCCGCTGAGTTTGCGTTCCGCTTCGTTTAGGGAGATTTGTCTGAAGAGGGCGAATAAAGTAGAGTAAACAGGACTGTGGCTCGCATGGTTTTCAGTGAAGGAGAAAAAACATTTGGGCAATGAGAGAAGAACCTCTAATAGAGATAAAGATCTGAGTGCTTATGGCCCTCACGTCTGGCAGCTGAACAGACAACATGACTGATTACATGAGGGGGGATTTTCAACCTCTCCATGGAGAATAGTTTTAGTGAAGAGGGAATGACAGAGAGATGGCATGAAATCACTAGCTCATATCACAATAGAGTCCAAGGATGCCAGGCAACTGACATAAGTAAAGAAAAAAAGAGTCAATTCCAATTTCATTAAAGACCCTGAAATTACTTGACGAGCAGAGTGTTTTTTTCTGGTGTTTTTCCTTTGGGGATGACTTTGCTTTTTAAGCTCATCAGTAAGGTGGTCATGCTTTCTTTACAGAGTTTATTTAAGTTCATGCTTCATCTGTATATAATTGAAAATGACAAAAACAAGTTTTGGTGTGTGCAGTGTGACCAAGTCATTCTGTGGTGAGCATTTTTAGCTGCTGGTAATTTGTGAGCTACTTCACTGTGAAGAGTTATTTAATGCTTTGAGTACTGGAGAATATTGCAGAATGACTTGCTCAGCACAAAGGAGTGATCAGACAATGCAAATCTGAAGGTGCTTGAGAACAAGTCCATCAGGCTCATGTTTTGGCCTTGGCCAATGTCCAGATTTGAACTCTATAGTGAATATTTGTTCTCACATTAAACTCAAACAAACTGGAAGACATTTTTCAACTATTCATGAACTGTTTGAAACCATAAATACTGATATTTGACAGGAAATGAACTGTGAGAGTAAGAGGAGAAAGGACCATATATGTAAGGATTTGAACTCAGGTCGCTAATGTACAGTACGCAGACAAGGACAACTGAACGAGTAGTGTTGCTTATTGATAAAAAAAGAAAGAATATAGTTTGCCATGAACCAAAACTATGTTCACTGAAAACTATGATAACTCTACCTGAAACCGGAAGTTTGGGTGGAACATATCGAACATTGAATGCATAACCGATAGGCTTTAGCTAATTGCTTGTGAGTTGCAGGTGGTATTAGCAGAAGGCACATTTGCTAAAGGAAAATTTGTGGTACAACACAAGTCATTCATAATTTTGTCCTGTTTTCTTTAGTTAGTACCCTCTGTTAGAGTATAATTGCTGTAACAATGTTATCGTATGTGGGGCGGCCTACGAACTCCTTGTGAGACCTGAAGCTGGCTTCTGCTGATTAAACTACAAACTAAACTTCACTAAAATTTCTTCATTCAACATATCTGGTCCTCTAGTCTTAACTGTAAAACAGGAAGTTAATCATCCATCGGAGCCTGCAAAGGTATGTTTAGAGAACAAGAATTCTTGCAAAAAATTCAGTTTAATATACTTAATAGTTCCATTTTGACAACACCTTTTGATTTTTACTCTTTAATAGGAAGTGTCCTTTCAAATCCCCTAAGATTCATCCTCTAAGCTGTTTCCCTCTTAATCCACAAAAGGAAGTCAATTTATAATTAATTCATCATCTCATATTTCCTATAGGAAGGCAGGGGACAGTATTGATTATTGCTGAATTGGACACACAGAAAGGTCATGCCTCCAATTATATCTATGTAGCCCTGCAATCTGGAGATGACCCTCTTGATTCAGAGCTGCCCTGGTGTGCTTAACTTGTCCTGGGACAGATTAACTTCCCAGTGCAATCAATCAATCTCCTTCTGTCAGCCATTTGCAAATCCACAGGGGGGCATCCTTAACAAAAGTGCCCCACCCACAATCCCTTGCTCCATGGGGTCAAGAGCGAGACTTACAGGATAACTATAAGCACAAGGCCTCTCAAGTTTTCCATTCTGATGTGTGGTTTTGCCTCAGAAACTCCAATTGTCAAACAGATTGAACACAAGGGTGCTTTCCAAAACATATGGGTTTCTTTTGTAATGGCCATAGTGCTTAGACCTAAAACATGTATGTGGAAGTCTTCTAAGTTATGTAGTTTGTCGTGCTTCACTTCTTATTGACTTGTATTTCACTGATAAAATTATCACTCCTTGTCAATTGTTGGTTCATAAAAAGTGTAAGCAAGATCAAATGGTGCTGCTTGTACATTAATAATGTAGAAATAGTTTTCTCTGTTTTATGACTGGAACCTTCAAGAGCACTTGTGAGTTGTGGTATTTGTGGCTTGATTTCACTTCTTGTGTTTGATCATTCTTATTAACCACTCAGTTTGCTTGTTATCCACAAACAGTACAATAATATTTACACAAGTACACAATATTTATTTTTTATAAAATATCTGGATATATGCAGATTTGAGTGAAATCTGCAGTGTTCAAGTGCACCGCTTAAAGTTATTATGGTATTTTTTACCTTATGAATATTAATTACAAGACACAGCTTAAGGTCACATAATCTATGTAATATTCATCATAGCTGAAAGTGATCATTAGTCATATTTCAGCATTACATTTGAGGTAGGTTGTTGCAGACAAAAAAGTAAGTCAGATTCCCAAATTGTTGTTAAAATAGGAACATTTAGAAAATCTTTTAGAAGTAGGTTTGCATTATAATATGCATATTTTTTATTAAACGTAATAATTAAATGGATAAAGAAGTTCATTATGATTAAGTGTTATATTTATTATTAATAAATATTGATATATGTTTCATATATGTGTACTTTTTGCAATAAATAGCCATTAATAAATAACAACTATAAATATTTCTACTATGGTGTATAATAATAGTGGATAAGATTCTTTCTTTCTCCAATTACAATCTACATCTTTGTTTGTCTGTCCGTTTTTATCTATTTGTTGCATATTAGAAGTTCTTAGAAGAACATATTCTTCCATATGTTATAAGGTACATGTTGCAACTATATTCTCCACTTGAGCTCATTATGGCCATCTGCCTTGTTTTAAGTATGCTTAATATGCTGTATCTGTAGGTACATGCTCACATCAATCTTTCTCGTCAGCTAAATGAAAGTTAAATTAATTCAAATGCATGAATGCCTTTGTTGGGTGCAAGCATGTTCGAAGAGCTGACAACCTTTTACAAGGTTAGAGCAGATAAGACAGACACCCACACGGGGGAATTTGAAGCACATTATGCAAATAGATGCATTAAAGTGAGTGGCTTATGCTGTACAGACATGTAATGGAGCCAGTATAATGTCTTTCATTTACTTTAGGGCAGTCACATCACCTCTGCTTTAACTGGCATTGATCATATTCTGCTTTTGCATGCAAAGTTGGAAGTTTCTGAATAGCTGATAGTTCCTAACATGTGTTTGTGCTTGAGAATGGCTTCTTAATGCATTTCCAGGAAAGACCGAGTAGACTGCTCCCAATTAACAAAAAGCAAATAACACAACAAAAATAGCTTAACTTGACTAAATTGTTGATAATGGTTCTACATGTAAAAACTATATACATACATACACATACATACATACACACACATTCACACACATACATACAGATATGTGTGTGGTCCTGGTCAAGACAATCTCCTGAACTCCAAACTGTATGTCAGAATCGGAAAGAAAGGTGATTTAAGCAATTTTGAGCGTGTCATGGTTGTTGGTGCCAGACGGGCCGGTCTGAGTATTTCACAATCTGCTCAGTTACTGGGGTTTTCATGCACAACCATTTCTTTTATTTTACAAAGAGTGGTGTGAAAAGGGAAAAACATCCAGTATGCGGCAGTCCTGTGGGTGAAAATGCCTTGTTGATGAGGTCAGAGGAGATTGGGCCGACTGATTCAAGCTGATAAAAGAGCAACTTTGACTGAAATAACCACTTCAACCGAGGTATGCAGCAAAGCATTTGTGAAGCCACAACACGCACAACCTTGAGGCAGATGTGCTACAACAGCCCACCGTACCACTCCTCTCCATTACAGACTGGAAAAAGAGGCTACAATTTGCTCAAGCTCACAAAAATTGGACAGTTGAAGACTGGAAAAAGTTTTCCTGGTCTGTTGAGTCTCGATTTCTGTTGAGACATTCAGATGGCAGAGTCAGAATTTAGCGTAAACAGAATGAGAACATGGATCCATCATGCCTTGTTATCACTGTGCAGGCTGATGGTGGTGGTGTAATGGTGTGGGCATGTTTTCTTGGCACACTTTAGGCCCCTTAGTGCCAATTGGGCATCGTTTAAATGCCACGGCCTACCTGAGCATTGTTTCTGACCATGTCCATCCCTTTATGACCACCACGTACCCATTCTCTGATGGCTACTTCCAGCAGGATAATGCACCATGTCACAAAGCTCGAATCATTTCAAATTGATTTCTTGAACATGACACTGTACTAAAATGGCGCCCACAGTCACCAGATCTCAACCCAATAAAGCATCTTTGGGATGTGGTGGAACGGGACCTTCATGCCCTGGATGTGCATCCCACAAATCTCCATCAACTGCAAGACTGCTTTACCATAATTAAAAATTTCTATTCCTATTAAAAACAAAACATATATTCCCTAAATCTATTTCCCATGCAAAACATATTTGGAATATTATCGATAATTCTGATGTAGCGCCTCTCAAAGTGAAATCTATTTCATATTCATCAAAACCTTAAAAGAATACGATTATTAGTTGTCAAAAAAGCACATAGTGGGAAAAAATAACATGTAGAAAATGTTTGAATCTGAATGTGCATATTTTATTAAATAAATATTTTACTGAATAATAATTTTATTTAATAATATTAACTATATTGTTTATTTGTTTAATTTGAAATTGTATTTGTTTGCCACCAGGGGGCTTTAATCTGAACCAGTTGAATCAACATATAGTTTGATGATAGTTTTTTTTTTTTTATACTAGTCATATAAGAAATATGTATTCAAAATGGGCTTCATTCTCAATCTAAGCACAGCCCTTCAGCACATTGGCAATCCCCATAAACTAATGTAATAGAAACTTCTAAATCTTCACATACAGGTAATTAAACTCTCCTTCTTTTCTACCTTTTCTGAAAATATAACACTTAATAACAAAAACTAACTTAAATAACACTTCACGAGTTCACACTTACAAATGATTCAGGAGCAATAAATGGTAAGCATATTTGGCGTGCTGTCCGAGGAGAGGGCTCCGAGCTCGGTATTCAGCCCGAACCTGGAGCACTCCCCCCGTATCCTGATTTTGATAGGAACAATTAAGTGTGAGGAGTTGGGGTGGTGGAGGGATGCCGAAAAATGTCATAGGATGAGACTAGGATGAGGTGAGGTGTTGCTGATGACGTGTTGATTGTGTTAATCATTTGAACGTGCTCCTCCCGAACTTTGTTAATAAAACATCATTTAATTTCAACATTTATTTTCCCAACTCAGTCCCAAGCAAAGCATGCTGGAAACCAGAAATCCACTACCCAGTTTCAGTTAAAACAACTAAAATGTTATTCATGTAGTCCCAATTGTTTTGTTTTTTTGAGTAAATATTCTTTAAACTATATTTATATATTTATATATATTTATATTCTATAAACTAATGTAATCTCACAAAGGATATTGTGTTAATAGAAAGATGAGCATGAGTTATCATGGCCACAAGTTATACGTTTTAGCACAGTGTAGGCAAGATGTCATTTTGTGTCTCTATTAAATTAAAGTTCTGACTGTTAGACTAAAGACTGTTACAGATGCACAGAAAGAATAGCCCCATATTTTCTTCCTTTTGTCTGCAAGAGATGCAAATACGTTTTTGCTACGGGGATTAGAAGCTGCTTTCGCCTCCCAATGCAGTCAAGTGACCAACCACTCTTGTGTTAATTAGTCTATACTTGGATCTCTTTGAGACATGAGACAAAAAAATTCTGTGGCTGGAGGTCAGTGCAGTGTCTGGGAAGCTATCTGAAATAATAAATACACAAAAACATGCCAGACTGCATTCTGGGAACAAAACCCAGGTATTTGACCTCAATGCTTTGATGGGTATATTTAATTAAAGACAGATTCTCTTTACTGCATTTTTAAATAACTGACCCTCAATTTACGTCTGACTCAGAATGGACGCCTGGAGCCAAAGAGAATCTTGCGAGTGGAGCTCTGATCACAGATGTAGCCGCATGTTCTGAAAGGCCTGAAATAAGAAACATGCTGCCATTATCATTTGGCTTAGCGTTGGACAGATTGCTGTGCTGTTGTGGCATGTGCTTCCTCCGTTCACTGATATATGGCAGTGATGTTGCAAGAATGGAAATGTGAATTTCTTCGGGATGTTTGGCTAGACCTTCCGAGAATATCTATGAGTACTTGCAGTATAAAAGAAAGTTGGTAACAGTGGAGGATGTGTAGTGGGTTCAAAATGTCTGAGAACAGTTGTGAAAATGCTTGCCTTGAAAAATGTATTTCTATATGTAGTACTTTTGTTGTAATGACAGCATAAATCAAAATCTTATGCCACAGGAACTTTCAAAATGCTGTTTCATGAAGCTTTGAAAGCTTTACAAATGTTTGGCTTCGGACCAGTGTTTTTTATCATTTTGATAGTTTGTAACAAGAGGGCATAGACCTTAAAGTGAAGGCATGAATAATTCTATGTATATGTATATTTTTTAATTGATCTCATCTCCGTTTTAAAATTGTAGGTTTAGCTTTAATTTCATTTATTATATATATATATAAATTATATATATATATATATACAGTATTATTATATATACAATTATATATAACACATGTATAATGAACACATGAGAGTTAACGGATGTCATTTGTCTGTGATTGACCTGATTAGCTTTCCTAAAAGCTTACAAAACAATCAGTAGCCTACAACACAAATTATACAGCTTCATAGTTAATGGTATTTAATTTTGATTTGAATTTTTTGTAAATGTATAATTTTGATCGTTTGCCACAAGGGGGTGTAAACCTCAAAGTGAACGCATCAACCGTTTCTAACATAAAACATAAAATTGATCTCCTGTCAGTTTTAAAATTTAGGTTTAATTTAATGTACATTATATATGTATATTATATGTATATATATGTAACACATGAGAATTAACTGATGGCAGTTGTCACTAATAGACTTGATTAGCCAAGGCTTTCCTAAAAACATGAAATTGTGATGGTCCGCTGCTAGAGAGCGTTGATCTGGTCGACCTGAACCAACGTCTAATATGGCTTTGATTGATCTCGATGTTGTTTTTATCATTTAGGTCTTAATGGCCAATAGGTTTTTAACCAGTTTTAATGGTCAACATGTGTTTATAATGGAAAAAACATTTTCTATAATTGGCCAAGACCTTTCAACAAATACACAAAAACATTGATACATTAAAAATTAATAAGTTATACGTAGACTTCATATTTAATGATACTTGTCATTAAATACAAGTATCATTGTATTTGGGCTTGAGCTTTTCCAAAAGACTGAAGAAATTAAATTCAGTTTATTCAGAATTTTTAAAAGAACTTTCTTTCTCACATGATTAGTTTGTGTGATTAGCAAATTAGCAAATGTAAAGACTATTGTTGGCTGAGAACTCCCCAAACCCACTTTACAAAATTTAAAAGAACTAGGTGAGTTTTTAGTCTGAACTTAATCTTTTCTGAGCCTGCTGCAAGGCAAGCTGGGTAACTGCAATACAACACATTCCCAAAGAATTCACTTTGTTAGTTCTCACTTCTTCTAGCTTGAAACACTCTCTTTCTCCCATCATTACTCACCTTTACGTTAAAACATAGAACTGTAAAAGTTAGTTTAACACTTTTATTGTACTGCAACATTCAAGCTACAACATGAATGCTATAAATATAAACACTGAGTTCATAATGGGGCCATGTCGTTTTTATTTGAAACATCCTATAAAAATGATTATTGTGAATAAACATGATTCATCACTTTTCTCATACAGTGTGAATCTTATATTAACATCTCCAAATTGAGAGCAAACTCAATCAGTTCAGGTAAACTAACACTACACATTTGGCAGTACAAACAGGCATTAGGGTAGCCACACAAAATAAACTTTTAAGACCATGAACACCCTCCCAAACCCATTTTACACGATTTAAGACAACAAGGCAAGTATGCAAATGCTTTTCTAAGCCTGATATGCAAAAAATATTTTTTTTCAAACACTAATTACGACTCAAATTGATACATAGAAATCATATACATACACTCACCTAAAGGATTGAGTGTTCAAAACACCTCTTCAATTTCTTATTTAATGCAATTATCTAATCATCCAATCGCATGGCAGTTGCTTCAATGCATTTAGCGGTTGGTCCTGGTCAAGACAATCTCCTGAACTCCAAACTGAATGTCAGAATGGGAAAGAAGCAGTCCTGTGAGCGGAAATGCCTTGTTGATGCTAGAGGTCAGAAGAGAATTTGCAGACTGATTCAAGCTGATATCAGAGAAACTTTGACTGAAATAACCACTCGTTACAAACGAGGTATGCAGCAAAGTATTTGTGAAGCCACAACACGCACAAACTTGTGGCGGATGGGCTACAACAGCAGAAGACCCCACCGGGTACCACTCATCTCCAAATAGGAAAAAGAGGCTACAATTTGCACAAGCTCATCAAAATTGGACAGTTGAAGACTGGAAAAATGTTGCCTGGTCTGATGAGTCTCGATTTCTGTTGAGATATTCAGATGGCTGACCACTGTGCAAGCTGGTGGTGGTGGTGTAATGGTGTGGGGGATGTTTTCTTGCCACACTTTAGGCCCCTTAGGACAACTGGGCATCGTTTAAATGCCACGGCCTACCTGAGCATTGTTTCTGACCATGTCCATCCCTTTATGACCACCATGTACCCATTCTCTGATGGATACTTCTAGCAGGATAATGCTCCATGTCACAATGCTCGAATCATTTCACATTGGTTTCTTGAACATGAAAATGAGTTCACTGTACTAAAATGGCCCCCACAGTTATCAGATCTCAACCCAATAGAGCATCTTTGGGATGTGGTGGAACGGGAGCTTTGTGCCCTGGATGTGCATTCCACAAATCTCCATCAACTGCAAGATGCTATCCTATCAATATGGGCCAACATTTCTAAAGAATGCTTTCAGCACCTTTTTGAATCAATGCCACGTAGAATTAAGGCAATTCTGAAGGCGAAATGGGGTCAAACACAGTATTAGTATGGTGTTTCTAATAATCCTTTAGGTGAGTATAGATATCATGTAAATTGTGCTACAAAAAATTTTTTCCGTAAAAAAGTTAAATGAAAAGAATGCAGGAAATGTCACAAACTTTGTTATGTTGGAACGCTTTGCTGTTGGAATTTATTGATGTAACTACAGGACACAACAGGTCCATGAGTGCTTTATAATCACTAAACGTTTGGCTCTACAGTGCTTAATGAGAGTTACCATATAAATGCAGTCTGCAATAATACAGCAAATTCTAGACTACAGTTTCCAATGAATTCCTTTTTTACACAATTTAAGACAATAAGATGAGTATTTAGTCTGAAATCAGTATAATTGGCCAGTTCTTGCTGCAATGCATGCTAGGTAGCCTGCTGTTCTACTATATAATTCAAAAGCATTAATCCTTGCCTTAAAGGAAATTTCTTTCGTGTTGATTTCACCTCTGTTTCCTACAAATATTTTTACTTATATTTGAGTTATCATCTGACAGCACAAGCAACAGTTTACGGATGCGTTTTTTTTATTATACTGTTGGCAATAAATCCCAAAATAAATACACTGTAATGAATTATGGAAGTGTGATTTTACTTTTTTTGTTATCCTAGATCAACTCATTCTTTACAAAACCAATCATGAGTGCTCAGGATTGTAAGCACATTATGAAGTCAGACTCCTTTGCCACACTGAAATCTTTTGTTGACAGTACAAGTATGGAATGTAGACAAACAAAATGAAAAATAGGTATAGCTGGCAACCCAGCCCTGCAGTTTTGGCACTACAGATTTAAATGAGGGTAACCACACAAATGCAATATGCAATAAAACAGCAAATTCAAAGACCATTGTTGGCTGTGAACAACTCCCCAAACCCACTTTGCAAAATTAAAGACAATTGGAGGAGTATTCAATCCGAATTTAGTCTTTTCTTAGCCTGCTGCAAGGTATGCTGGGTAATTACAATACAACATATTTTCAAAGTATTCACTTTGTTAGTTCTCAGGTTTTCATCCTCTTAGATTCATTCCTCTCACTTCAGCTCGTAATGGGGTTTGGCTGACAGACCCCATAAAAGCAACCATAATGGTGTGCTAATGACTGATCCATGAAGCTGCTTTTGTGTAAGTCCACAATTCCATTCACACACACTACAAGGGAAAGAGTTGAGCATTAAATCACTATCAGATGTTAATTTAGGCGCATTTCACAAAATCTGCTTGTGGCAAACACAATCCGGTTCATTGTTTAGCAGTTTTAAGGCACTTGAGCTGAGCTTGAGGGCGAGTCGCTCTGACATTAATACACAAGCCCACCATGACAGGTCTGGGGTTTCACATTGTTTTTCTTTTAGTTTAAATAAGTGTTTTTTCCCCTCCCCCATAAAAATGTACCTTATGTAACTCATTTAAGCGTTTTTTAATCACCCCCTATATATACTTCTTGATGGCAGTCATCAAAAATCATTTACCCACATGTTTAATCTACTGCAGTCAACATCTAATCTTTTTGAGCTGAATTAAACACGGGATTGTAATTGCTAGATGAACTATGCTCTAATTAAGCAAACCTTCCAATGCAGAATTTAAAATGATGATGAAACCAACTCGAATTAAAAGTTACTAATATAGAAAACTCAGTTTATTCAGTTCTCTTTTGGGTTTAGTCTTTCTTTGATGCATATGCTGTTGATCACCTGGCTTTTGGTTCGTAAACAGATTGAAAAGCCATGGCTTTAATTGGGCACTTTGCCTCTTTAGTGTAATGCATTCAAACTTCAGTACAGCCACAGATAATAAACAAGAGGGGAAAACTCATTAGGTTGTGGAAAGATTTTAAGAGAATGTTGAATTGAAGAACGTGTTTGCAGGAAATTGTGTGATGAGTTCTAACTTTGTTTTTATTCTCTCATTCGTTCATTCATTCATTCATTCATTCATTCACTCATTATTTCTTTTTGGATTTGCCCTTCAACTGAAAGGAACATTTCACCCAAAAATGAAAATAGTCATCATTTACTCATTCTCATGTCATTCTAAACCTGTGTGACTTTCTTTCTTCTATTGCACAAAAGATTTTCATGGAAGTATAGCTGCCATAGCAGGGAAGGACAGTTTGAATCAGTATTTTAAAAAATCTTTACTCAACAATTATTCATTCAGAAATATCATTAGTATATTTGGAGAAGCTGCATCACATTTTACAACCTGTACTTAACTTTGTCTTGTCAAAAAGCATTGTTTATTGTCAAATATTAAAAAATATATAGATAAGCAGTTTTGTTAAAATACCATTATTTTTATTATTGTTAAATTAAATTTAATCCGCTGAAAAAATATTGGTGTTGATTTACTTTGAAACAATTATCATTCAGAAATTGCTAGTAATTTCAGAAATAATTACAAACATTTTACAAGTAACCAGTTTAGTGTGAATTTTTGAAGTAAAATATTTGCTTGTAAAAGATAGTCGTTTAATCTTTTTTCAAGGATATTTTTGTTACAGTGTACTAGACAATAAGGTTGTTTTCATTAACCTTATCAATTTCTGTTATTTTAATGAGGCTTTTTTTCCTTCATTATGATATCAGGACAGTTATATCAGTTATATCCATCATGCCCAAAAAGATGTCAAAATTAATATTAATTCTGAAATTAAAACATGCTCATTATTGAAGAGATGTATCCAATACTTTTCTGGACAGACAGTATGGCCTCTGTAATATCAGCAACACCTATAAATACTCAATAAGATGCTCTCTATCAATTAAAAAAATTAAAATTTAACAAACATATCCCTTTTGTGAATAAAACACTGTCATACTCTTTTTCAAGTGTACGACTGTATCTCAGTATCTTGTACAAAGCATTCCCCTTCCTCAGCTGTTCTCCTCAGGGACTCATTCCAACCTTTTCTCACAGAGATCTCATCGTTGTGTGAGATCCGGCGGCGCTGCTTCAAACACGTCTCGTGGTCATGAGATCGCAGGCTGATTGTGTCGCAGGGAGTGTGAGCAGATGCACGTGCATCAGGACCCAGTGCTGTCCTGTAGGACGCCCGAGTGACGACGTGGGAATATGGGTCGTTTGATCTGCTCTCAGCCTCTCTGCTTTTGTGAGTGCATAAAGAGTCAATGCATTGATCCAGGACAGATAAAGGGCGTAAGGCTTTGTATTGAATTAATGTCCGCTGCACTGGCTTAATGCAGCGGAGAGATAATGGTCACACTGTTGTTTGTGTGGATGTCAAAGATGCATTAGATAATATGACCAAAAGAAAAAAGACGAGAGTGTATTTAATCACACAAACAATGCTTGTGTATGACACTGTGTCCAATTTATCCTTTCTGTTATATTTAGTACATTTTATACTACTAAATGGGTGTACATACAGTCAATATCACAAAAATTGGGTTTGTATGACCCTGAATGTAAAATCGTTTACTCATGTAAAATCGCCAAAATTACTCACTCTCAAGTTGTTCCAAACCTGTATGAATTTCTTTCTTCTACTAAACACAGAAGATATTTTGAAGAATATCGGCCACCAAACAGTTCATGGGCCCCATTGACTACCATAGTGTTTTTGTTCTCCATAATAGAAAAGTCAGTGGGACTCATCAACTGTATCCACAAATACACATATCCACATATTCCAGAAAATAATCTTATTTTTTATGTTTATAGTCAGTAATGTGGAAGGATCACAGCATTCTGTCCATGTCTGTCAGCATCTACATCAGTTTGAAAGATTTCTCCCTATAAAACAGCTCAATAAACATTTGAGGTCCATCCACATCCCAGTAGATAACAATCTCTGCTAAGAGCCATGCTGTGCGAAGGCCTAAGCAGAGATTCAATTACCTCTTTAGTTAAATGTACTTATAGACAGTAATTCATTTTTTTAGTCTGTTCAGATGGTCGCCATGGCTGCAAACCAAGAGATACAGAGATGGAGATAATCATTCATGTGAAATGGAACGCTTTGTTCTGTTTCACTGTTCGACTGCTGCAGACACTAAAATTAGACAGCTTTTTATTACTAGACTGTGGTGATTTAAAAAAAGAAATGGAAAAAAGCAAGAAAAAGATTTGTTATTGTACTTTTCCTTAGATCGCTCTGTCTACAATTGTTCCATTAGTGAACAAACACAGAGAAGACTGGGGCTAGTTGTCACATGGGGAAGTTTTCATAATGGTTAAGTTTACGTAAATGTTATTTTTCATTAACTTTGTGTTTGATCATTTTGTTTAAAAGCCACAGGCTGTTAATGGCAGGTTCCATTGTGGAAACTTTCCCAATATATTGTAACTTAACCCCATGTTATCGGGGCACGTTGTCACAAAAGTTCAAGTGTTTAATATTATTTATATTGGAAATCACTTTCAAAAATAAAGCTACTCTGACAAATTGTGTGTGACAACTAGCCCACTCTCCCCTTTCATCTTGTTGGGATGATCCTAACTGTATAACATTTCCTAGTGGAATTAATTGTTGGGTTACATCTCTCTCTCTTAAAAAAAGATCACAGAGCTTTTTGAAGGTTTATCATTGTCAGTTCTCAGTAAAGAGCATTAAAATGAGTTCTTATCATGGGACACCACTTTTGGCGTTAACCTCATAAGACCTCACATATCAGGATTTGATGTCAGTGGTTTCGATTTGTATTTTTATTCCCGTTTTCCAAACCTCCTTTAATTTAAGGCAAAAAGCCAAGCCTAACAGTCCCACAGCACTGCAGACGAGAGAAAGTTATCATCTGGCCATAAAATGTAGCCTATAGATCTGGTCTATATGGCTGCTCTTCAATTACCCCAGACGAGCTAGAAATTACGCTCATGTCAACCTGTTAGCACCTGATCCAATCCAGAGGTGGAGACATTTGCAGCGCCAGTGATAATGAGTATCATTGTCTCTGTCTCCCCACATCAAACGGAGACTTCACCTTTAGCTCTTTAATCATTCATGGCGCTAGTTAACGCAAAGCCCCATCTCTTTTGAAAGAGTTATTTTCATAAGGACGACGTTGACCTGGAGAGACGAAAATATTTAGGATGATCCCAATGGATATTGGTTCCAGTAATCTTTATCTCCTAAGCAAGGCCACAACAAAAGAACGATGGAGGTACGTTGACCACAGCAAAAAGTATAAAGTTGATAGATGCTCAACAATAGCGCTAGATGAGTCTCTTTAGCGGTAAGAGGGCCCAGTCAATGAAAGGACAGATCTTATCAGCTGATAACTCTGTAGTGTAACCTTTCTTCATGTGTGGCCAAGATATGCTCTCTCTGTCTGCTTTTGTCCTGAAATCTTGAACCTCTGTGGCTGAGAATGTGACGTGGATGAACTTGAGAGATAAGTGTGCTCTTATCTCGCAGTTGTCAGCGAGTCAACTTAATCTTGCATTTTAATAACTGGTAAGATATTCGACAAGTAACTGTCTGGTTTGCATTTTTTTCAATGATGAATTAGGTTTGAGTCTGTTTGCTTTGCTTCAAACACTTTTTTAAAGGTTATTTGGTCATGCTTGCTACGACAAACACTGTTGTGGCAAGGTGCGGTCACATTAGTGAATTTTCAGTGAAATTTTGGAGATAGGAATGTCCAATGTCAATATTGAAGTAATGTATGAAACACAGCTAATACAGTCAATGCCAAACCAAGCAGCCTTCTGTTTGTCAACCGTATAAATTTGCATGACCAATTTGAGTCCAATCGTGAAAACTCTGATGAATAATCTTTCTGCCTATAATAAGAAATTCTCCATCACGTGGATTCCTGTTGAAATGGTAAGAAATTTGACTGCACCTTTAGCATTTGTTCTATGGACACCAATGACACCTTAAATCATGCAGTGATTGTTATTTTTCTAAGTTATTTTTTCTAAACGATCAGACTTATTACTTTTTGCCCTGGTGGAAACTTACCTCATAACCGAATATGCCTTTACTATGTAATCTGCCAAAAGAAGCAAGAAGTGCGTCTGAATACATAGTATAAATATCCAGATAACTTACTCGTTCTGCAGAGGTTCTGAAGTATGGATCCATTGAACACATTACCCCATGAGGCCATGGTAGACATGTGTAAATAGTGAGGAACATTGATGTGGCTGGTGTCGTAGGTCGCATGACGAGGCGAACAGACATGCCAGAATACAAAATAAAAAGTAATAATGAGTAAAGAGTTACACATTGAATTAGACATGTAATGAAAGACTGAAATAGTATTTTCTTGTTAAAAATACTCCAATAATCATTTTTATAGTATAGAGCATACTTTATTAATGGCTGAGAAGTGCATCCGATGCAGTATTCTCAGTATACAATTTGCTTTACATTGATGGACTCTATTGATTTGAACCAGTTAGTATCCACATAGAAACATGTTAACAACTACAGAACACCTTTTTTTTCGGAGAATATAAAATCTGCATTCTTTTTCTTCTTTAATGTTAAAAAGAAGCTGGAACAGTAATACTTAAAAGCATACCAAGACTATTTTCTGTTTGTTTAGTGCATTGACTCATGTTTTCTGTCCACTTTCTCAGTGAAGTGGAGCATGAGCAATAGCAGACGGCGTGTGTGACCTGTGTTCCTCTTAGCGAAGGGGCATCAGATCAGATCCTTCCAGGGTCCATCAGGCTGATCCAGAGCTGGTTTCATTGAAGCAGCATATGGGCACAGAATTAGGCCTGTGTCATGAGCATGAATTTAAATTTCAGTATATCCGGTGTTTATTGCATCGTAGTGCCAACAGGCATGAGCGTGAATCATCTGTATTTCCCTATCATTGCTAGGCCTAATTATTAAAATTTCGATCCGTTCCTCACAGAAAGCTATCATGTGACTCCCGAAGACTTAAAATATAGTGCAAAAGTCATATGGACTGCTTTTATGATACATTTTTTTTGGCACTTTGTCAAGTTTTATGGAGCTTAAAACTAATTGGTTCAAAAGAATGTTGTGCCAGTATCAACAATCCCAGCTAACAGAGAACGTTCTCAGAACATTGGCTCCCATTCTTCCAGTAATGTTAATAGAAGGTTTGTTCAAAGTTATCTCGTCTTTGATAACGCTATCAAAACATTTGCACAAAAACTTTTATTTACACATCAGTCATGGAACGGTTTCTGAAACATTTATGTTGGACGTTAAAGTGTAATGTTTTTTAAACGTTACTATTTCAGTGAACATTCAGAAATGAGGTTCCCATGATACTTGCAAAATGATCAAATAAAGAAAACATTTTCTTCATGTTTTCGCTAACTTTCACATTCAGAAATAATATTTTCAGAACTAACTTTAGCAAAACTTTCTTAGAACATATTTTTATTAGCTGGCATGCTGATCCAGGAACATCCTGCATTGCAAAATCCCAGTAAGATAAGGAAGAGAGGAAAGATAGATTTGAAAAAAATGGAGAAGTCAAGACTGCAGGGCTTTCTAGCCATCTTTCATTGGCAGTGATGGATGCACGTGTCTCCTGCGGAGGACTGATGGTCGTAGAGTGGAGCTGAAAGACATTTATTATTCCCTTATTCTGTTACTAGTCTCCATCCCAGATGTTCCTTCTGTCTAATGTTCCAATGTTCCTCCTGCCTAAGTGACAAAATCTTCATATACAATCAGTTTTAGCTGAATAGAGAATTTGAAGTGATCTGCTCTGTGGGATGAAGGTGGTTAATATGTTTGATTACAGGCCACTTCCTCAAGAGGGACAGACTGTTGGAGGGGATCTCTCTCTCTCTCTCTGTGCGTGTGTGTGTGCGTATGGTGCTTTCACCCTTAAAACGTCCCCCACACAGAGCGTTTGCTGAGGTTGGCAGTTTGTCAGTGCCATTGCTTAAGGCTCTGCAGCATAGAGCCATTAAAAATAACGAGCTTTCTCTCACCATGGCAACCAAATAACTCATCACACAATAGTTTTTACAAGAGCTTTTAATTTTAAACCTATTCCGTGAAAATTCCCATTGGAAAGCACCTTTGCACTTTCATACGCCAAACATTATGTTACAGTTGTAGATGATACGTGAAAACAGCATCAAGAGACTGGTAATGAAATGTGGAATAGCACAGCTAAAAACTCGTGAGCTGAATTGATTGTGTGTTTATTTCAGTTGGCCGAATCCCTCTCTGAAATGTTAAAACATTGGCAACATTGCCTCCAACAATTGCTCTCCATCTCCATTGCCTGTCAGTTGTAGATAATTTAGCTAGTGGTTTCCACAGATCAATATGTTTGCCCTGTGGAGTGACACTGAACAGATTTGTGTAACACGTGTCTGCCATCACAGAGAAAATTTAGGACACTGCAGGAGTGAATTGCATGAAAACTGAGAAGGAATGTCTGGGTCATATTTCACCCCATAATTTAAAGAAAGAATCACAAAATTATATTTTTACAGAAAAAAATTAAAATCTTGTATATGCTTTACATCTATCTATTGCTCAAAGAAATTAAGAGAACACTTAAATCACACATTAGATCTCTTAAGTAAACAAGTCTTTATTTATATACATTCTATAATTTGTAAAGAACAAAATTATGTGACAACAGTCAATGGAAAACAAAAGCATCAACACAATGAGGGCTGGATTCAAAATCATGCCAAAAAAACGCATTTACAGGGTGATCCAACTTGCATGAAGTTCATCATAGCACCTCATAATATAATTAAGGGAACCATTGGCGAGCACGTGGAGGTCTGTGCGACCCTCCAAGGATAGTCCTCCCCAGACCATTACTAATCTACAGCCAAAGCAGTCATGCTGATGTTGGATGCAGAATAATGTTCCCCACAGCATCTCCAGACTCTTTCACGTCTGTCACAAGTGCTCAGTGTGAACCTGCTTTCATCCGTGAAGAGAACGGGGTGCCAGTGGAGGACTTGAATTCTGGTGAATTCTTGAATTCTCCATGGTCTTGAAACTATGCTGGGAGACACACCAAACCTCTTTGCTACAGCACGTATGGATCTGCCATCCTGGAGTAGCTGGAGCTGTGCACATGATTGGGTTGCAGGATAAAGACAAATCAGTCAGAAAGAATAAGGAGAGAACAATTGTCTACAGCCACCACCTGCAAAATCATTCTCTTTTTGGGGGTTGTCTGGCTGTTGTCTCTTCAGTGCACCTGTTGTCACTTTTATTTGCATCAAAGCAGGTGATACTGATTTATGCTTCCTAAATGGACAGATTGATATCCTTTTACTGTATAAGTATGGTATAGAATGATTTTATTTATGCAAAATATCGTTTTTCTTTTCATTTTGGAGTGAAAGATGAATCAGACATTTCTTCTTGAGATTCAACCGTGAAGTAAAACACATTACTCTAGTATCACTTTAATGATTTGTTCATTTTAGTGTTCACTTTCAGCCAAGCTTTGCAAATCTCATGAAGCTAGAGAAGAAGAGAGGACGCTGGGGTCTCAATGTCAACAACCGAATTCCTGTGAAAACATGAGAGAGAGCATTGTTTTTCAGTTCCAAACAATTTAACATCCAGACCAAAAATTAGACTATACTTGTTTGTCGGTTGTTTACCATAGCTGACACTAGGGTATAATCAACATACCCCATCCTGACAGATTTAAACAGTGACCACTGTAGCTGAGCCACACAAAACACACTGCTTCCTCAGGCTACAACTACATAAAATATTTTCTGGATGTGGTAAAAGTGCCAGAATGAAATAATTTAAATAATTTAAGACCGCTGGGAAATGAACATTATGACCCAGTCTCTTTATCAGCCCTTTTATTCTGTTCTTTTGGGTTTGATACTATTTAAAGTTAGTTAACATTAATACTGAGGCCTACTTTGATCTTAGTGTATTGAAGAGATGACTAACAAAAATAGAGGAAAGACATCAGATCTAAACTGGAAGATTCAAAGAGAGAGACAGGGTGAATGCTTGTTTAAAATTGGGTCGGATGCCATGAGGTTGCTTATGTTACTTATGAATGAGATCCTGTGTTTTTATAAATGTCCGTCTACAAGTCAAAACCCAACTGACCACAGATCTGTGAGCACTGATAGGTCTTGGACCTGCAAAGCTGGTCTTTCAGATTCTGACTGACCAAAATCAGTAGTAAAAAAAAAAAAATTAAAACAAATAAATATACAATATGATTTTTAACCCTACCCGTTTACCACCTCGCAACCACTGAATCTTTCAACACAAATGTAGGCTGACTGAATTATGGTTTATTTTTCAAAGCTTCTCTGCACAGATACTGCCACCTGATGGACAGAACGATAAAGTACAGCAAAGACCACAGCTATGTTATTTATGTGTCTGTATGTATGTGTGTATGTATGTGTGTGTGTGTGTGTATATATATATATATATATATATATATATATATATATATATATATATATATATATATATATATATATTTGTGTGTGTGTAATGCCACAAATTGAAAGATCATAATATATTTAATATTAATTTAATCAATTAATGCTGTTGATGCACTTATTGGCCACAGGAGAGAGCCGGTGATCAGATATTAAGAAATGAGTCGGTGACACAACCTGAAGTCATTTTCAGTCTGTTGTTGGCAATAACGCGACTCGCCTGATAGAAACTGTGGCGTTTGTCTTCCGCTCCACTAGGCGGCGAAAGCGCGTTTTAGGATCAGCTCGACACCTGTGGATTCTTGTCAACAACATGACATCTGATGACACTCTTCAAAGCACGTTTTGATCGTTTTAATGCCATTAAAGTACAAGTGCTGCAGATGAAAGCTCAGTGACAGCCCCATAACGTCACTCAACATCACATATTTCAGCCCATCTGCAAAAACAAAGTGCAAGAATGAAGAATATGACCAGACTCACCGGCAAGTTACTTTCCACATCAAGTGCTTTTCTCTTGTGAAGTCACTACCACACGTTACACAGCAGTCGTTATTTGAATTGAAGTGTAGATTTGTGTTGATGTGTTATTCTTCTGATGTGTCAAAGAAGGCCTTTCATGGGGTTGCTGGATTATTTGGGGATGCTGCTCTGTCTTTGTCACTCATTCTCTATTTACAAGTGTGACTTTAACTTTGCTGTTGCTCTGTACCTGTAAAGCAGTAGAGCTTTTTATCCGCTGATGTTGTGGTCACTGATAGTCTACTGGACTCAGGAGGAGTCAGTTGGTGTTTTGTGAAGCTCTGATCTTCTAGCTAGTTTACACAGTACACTTTTCACGTTGCATTATTTGCTCATGATGTTTTCTGAATCTTTACCTGTTGTTTTATAGATCTGGGATTCTCTGTCTCTACACTGTAACAAAGTCGTTGCCCTCGGCTTCCCGAGATTTGGTTTTGAAGACAAAAAGGTGAGATTAAAGACTTGTGGATGTGTAGATGAAGATTGTTTGTGCTTTATAAAATGTAGTGTTTATATATACAATATGGAAGTTGATGTATGTCTTTGCCCCTACAGAATAAGAGATGTGTTTGGACGTTACACTCAGGGACGTGTGGACAGACGTTGACTGCAGCGATGGACGTGTGGACAGATGTTGACTGCAGCGATGGACGTCTGCTCACGCACAGGTAAGGCTTTTATTTCATTGTGTTGTAAATGTGTAGGTTACTATCATTTTGTTTTTGAAGGGCCTCCCCTTTGAAAATCAAATGATGGTAACCTAAGTAGGTGGGGAAGGGAAGTGCATTTTTCTAATAGATATAAATGTTTTGGTTACTTTTTTTAGGCAAAAGCTGCATAACCGCTGCTGGACATGGTGCCGCAGGTCGGGGGGGGGACCCACACGATCCCCCGCACCTTCTCAATCAGGCCTCTTAATCAGACCACTCATTCACATTCACACCACTCATTCATATCGCAGAGATCCAACTGGACTTGAACCAGCAACCTTTGAAACCACAAGGCAATGCTCTTTCCTGTGAGCCACAGATCTCTTGTCTGAACATGTGAAGGAACTTCTATTTCACTGTTCACCTGTATATGACCTGATATTCAGAAATAAAGCAGTTAAATGAGTCTTACTCGCTGAGCTAGGGTTTGAACCCATGAGTTTGACACGACCTTTTCTCCAATTGTTATGTTTTCAGCCACTATACCACCATGACTTTTGAGACATTTTGTTGGGTATAATATAATACAATACAATACCATTTAACCTCAGGGCAACACTGTCTCTTGAATCACTGAAACTTGTGAGGTAGTGGGGTGTTTACACTGATTTTATTTGAACTTTAATTTTACACTGACCTTTGTGTTTATTTTTATATTACCTTTGTGAAATTAGTGTTAATATTAAGTATCCTTAATAGTGGGATTTTAACTCAGGTCTCTAAGATTAAAATGCAACAATTTATATCCTGTTTTCTATGAAGAAAAATATTAGCAATTGTGATTGGAAGAAAGAACTCCACGAATAATTGGCAAACGATTAGCCATTGAGACAGAATTCATGGTGTTTTTTTTTTAGCATTAATTAAAACAAGTATTTAATGTCAGCAATAGTGAGATATAAATTCAGAACTTTGTCTTCTGAACCACAGCCTTTGTGGAGTTGAAAAGTGGATGAGGTTTTGAGAGCTGTGTCATATGATAAAAAAACTCAAATACTTGCATCAAGGGATTTATTTCAAAACAAAATTCCATCAAATCCAAACTTATAACACATACACTTGTTATTAACATAATTTGTTTATTCAAAATAGGTTTATATACACAATTGTCATAATGTAAAAAAATTGACATATATTGATAAAATATTTTATAAAAAAATAATGGCAAAATAAATGAATCCAAAAATAAAGATCTTGATTAGCTGCTTAAGCTCTTTTTAATCAGGGTTTGAGCTAAACTCAGGAAAGTGGATTATCAGGAGCAGGATTAGAAACTTTTTAAAATCTCCTTTCTCCTCTTGCTATTTTCATCTATTAATTCAGATACAGGTATTGTCCACAAGAGGGAGCACATGAATATTCATCTGCTCTCATGCACGTGACCGTTATCCATCCACCCAAAGAGAAACAGGATAATGTGCCGGTTCATTTAATCAGTAAAAATTGAGACACATTAGACACATTTACATGGGTAGCCGTTTTAAAACCCATTTGACTTTGGTTTAATCTGCATTACACATCACATTGGGTTTTTTTGTTGTCAATGCCAAAGTTTCACTCCAATCATAACCTCGAGCATCCAGAGCTTCAGAGAGCCACGTTCCTCTTCAGTGACAGACACAGAAGAATTATCCAGTCCAGATTGACTAGAAAAACAGCTCCAATCTGCAACCAAACAACAACTGTGAACAAACACAACAAATTAGCAATAAACACCAACACAGGCAAAGTAAAGGAATTTCCTAAGCTCTTTGTCCCATATTTTCCATGTTTACATTGCGAGTTTGCAACAGAGTTCAACAACACAACATTGAATCTGTTTTACCACATCAATTGAGTTGATCTGGGTCATTTAACGAAACTACTAGATCTGTGTTGAACCGAGCTGGTCGAGACACTGACAAAATCATTAATGAACTACAACCACCTCGGGTTTGTAGTTTCATTTATTCATGCGGATAAACTTATTGCCCACAAGAGAAAGAGCTGATGTTCAGCTGTTAGTCTCCTACCTTTTAACATTTCACCAGGTATAGAGAGTTTTTGCTTTAGTATGAACATATGTGTAAAGTATGTGTAAAGTTGTGAAATACAACTGGGAGCAACTTTGAGTCTAACTTTGTTAGCACAAAAACACAAGAAACATTTTTATTAAATCTTTGCATATACAACTTCAAGACCCACCCAGAGCTCCAGATATATGACGCTGAGCCTCCTCATCGATGACATTGGCACAGAAGTTACTTTACCACTTTAAAGTCCCTAAGGCACATGATACAGACCACTGGAATACTCTGAATATGTTGGTTTTAACAAAAGCCAATTGTTTTCTTCTAATACATCCAGACACCGTGGTTATGGAATGGTTAGCTATCCAGATGTTCCTCTTCTGTTCCTGTAAGTGGTTAATTCCTTGCTTGATGACAATGATTGAATGAACATTGAATGAACTATGAAAGATTATGTTTCATAATCTCTCCGAGACACACAGTAGCGTAGCACGATGCATCCAAGTCAAAGTTTAGTGTCAGACTTGGCTCCTCAGTCCGCAAGCTGTATGTGATATTATGTGGCTTTGCGAGCAAGGCGCGATAACATCCCGGGACATTAAGTTTAAGAGGAGTCACTCTGAAACGGCATGACTCCAAGCCATCCTGAGCCAATCTGTCCTGGTACCATTGGCACAGTAGGTTTTCTGGGTACTTGACAGTATTTCCTGGCATTGGAAGAATTACCTAGAAGAAAACCAGCAGATATGGAACTGACAGATAAGGGGAAATGAGAAACAATAAGGGGAAACAAGAGGAAAGGAGACATTTGAGCACAGTACCTGGTTTAATGAGAAAATGTCATCCTTCTCCTCCTCAGAGGTCACAACATGAACCTACAGCACAGAAATCAACCAATTACTACAAATGAAATGAGAACAAATTATATATATATATATATATATATATATATATATAGAGAGAGAGAGAGAGAGAGAGAGATAGATAGATACAGAGAAATTATGGAATATTATATTGTGAAATATATATATATATAAACAAAAAAGTAGAAAAAAATATGTATTTTAAAATGAATTAAGCTAAATAATAGCAATGTTCTGTATAATAACAATCAGTTCTGTAGATGTATACTATTTTTTTTAATAAAAGATTTACTGTTACACATTTCTAAATATTTAATTTGTAATATAAATAATAATACATACATATTATACATTTATGTATTTATATAATTTCTGAAGTCATTTCACATAGTAATTTCTTTAGAATATTTATACATTTATGATTTATATATATATATATATATATATATATATATATATATATATATATATATACACAGTACATACATACAGGTGCCCGACATATAATTAGAATATCATCAAAAAGTTGATTTCACTAATTCCATTCAAAAAGTGAAACTTGTATATTGTATTCATTCATTACACACAGACTGATATACTGTATTTCAAATGTTTATTTATTTTCATTTTGATGATTATAACTGACAAGTAAGGAAAATCCCAAATTAAGTGAAATAAATTAACTTTTTGATGATATTCTAATGATATGACCAGCACCTGTGTGTGTGTGTGTGTGTGTATATTTACATACACACACACACACACACACACACACACACACACACACACACACACACACACACACACACACACACACAAGTATACATCTACAGAACTGATTGTTATTATACAGAACATTGCTATTATTTAGCTTAATTCATTTTAAAATACATATTTTTTTCTACTTTTTTTGTTTGTCACCCACATCTAAATACAGTCCATAATAATTATTTTTCATAGCACAAATGCTTTATGCCAGTAAGTCCTAGAAGTCCAAAATATTTCAAAGTCCATGAGAGATTTTGAGTAGATGTGTGGATGAAACACTGGTCCAATATTTATCAAAGCATGAACTAAACCAAGTTCCTAACCTGTGGAGGGTTCAGTTCCTCTTTGGTGCTTCTGAGTCCCGTTTCAGATCCAGCCCAAACCAGATCTCCTTGGACAGGCTTGAAGCCCAGTTTTTGGAGCCGGTATTTGGCTGCTTCGTTCCACACTCTGCTACAATACGAGTGGAGGTAGAAGACCCTCATGCTGTGGGGTAAACTGAGCCATCCACGAATGCAACCCTCCTGCCCGCTGCCGTACCGGTGGAGTGCACGGAGCATTAGCCGCTCTCTTGCTTTGTAAGCTGGCATGAGTGCCAAACTCTCCTTGGCATTTCCTAAAGAAAGAGATGCAAGGAAACGGCTAGTTGTTCTTTGGTGCACAGGAACTGAAATCTACAAAGCAACAATGTTCACTTTATATCTTCAGAAAGACTAGTATGCAACAAAAAAAAAAAAAGACATGGGTTTGGAACGACACGAAGGTTCAGCAAACGATGACCACATTTCCATTTTTGTATCAAGTATCATAAACTTCTGTCATCTGTCAGAGAAATCTCAGCACAGACCTGTGAGAAGAAAATGACGTTTTGCCTTGTTCTGGAGATCATCACCATCCTCGGGGGTGAAGAACAGCTTAACAGAAGCCTCCTGCTTAAAACACAAACTGTTTTAGGGTTTTCAAACAAAAAACGGCGCACCACTTACAAACATTAAATGGGAATAAATGATTTGAAGTGGTACCATTTTCTCCTTCAAGAGCGCAAGTCCTATTTGGTCTGCTTGGACACACGATCCACTTCCAAACCGCTGGGGACCATAATAATTCACAAAGCCTCTGCTCTGTAAAGAAAAGAAAATACATTTTTAACTTGTATTTGTTCATTTCAGTTTTTCAATAAATACTGCTGAACATGCACATAATTACCTTCACATTTTCCACTGCCTCTTTCACAATCTGCTGCAGCTCTGCAAGCCCACGTTTCCCATGAGGCTTCAGGTCTCTTATTACAAGTTCAAAGTGATTTCCCTGGAGTCTGCCAAGCTTAAGGGGTTCAGACACAGGATGGACATGAGAGACCTGCATACCTCTCCGCTCAAACTCTGAGACTTTGTCCAGCAACCTGCAATATATATATATTTTTTTACGATTTATGTATCTATTCAAAACTCTTGATGAGAAGGACCCTCAAAATTTGTTGTCAAGAGCCTCACACAATGTTCATGTATCTACACTGCATGAGAAAGATTGTTTGAAATAATAAAGACAGCAAAATGGAAAAAAATGAAAAAAATGGACAAAACAATTTTTATTTTTATAGAAACGTAAATAGTTTTAATACTGTCAGTGTACCGAGCAAAAATGCAAAGTATATCTGGGGAAAGAAAAATAATAAGATAAATAAAATCTATAAATGTCTCTCTATATATTTATATAATATATATATATATATATATATATATATATATATATAGAGAGAGAGAGAGAGAGAGAGAGAGAGAGATCTTAAGATACAACTTTTTTTGTAAAAAAAACAAAAAAAGTGTAGTTCATTATGATAATTGCAGAAACAAAAAAAATGACAGACAACTCAAAAGTTAAAATATTTTCAAATCTATTTTCCCTGTTCTTTTCTCTTATAAAATGCATTTAATTTTACAAAATTTATTTATTGTTTTTTTTTTTCTCTTAATGTTAAGGGAAGACAGAATAACATTTTTGTAATTTCATGAATTAGTTTTAGAAAGCAACATCAACTGGTAATGTTAATCAATTAAAATCACTGTTACACGTGAATATTAATACTAATTTTAACAATTTTAACTTAAAACTTTGAAGTCATTCAAATTTTCCTCTATTTGGAAACCCCTATAAAGTAGAACAAGATCAACGAGACATTCCCATTAACTTTTTCCTTTTTTTTTTATTTATTACATTCAAGGAAAAAAAAAACAATGGGAAAAGACTGGGCTAATTGGCCAATGGGCTGTTTACCGCTCTGGAGAGATCTTTTTCACTACCATGGCCTGGTAGGTGACGGCTCTCTTGTCCTTGATTCCTGCGTAAGTAAAATCAGATGGAAGCACTCCAAGTACTGCAGCCATGTAGCTGATGGCCTCCAAAGTCTCCAAGTTCTCCTTCCGCAGCGTGAAAGCTGAGGGGAAATTAAGATTGGTATTTTAGGCTGATTTCCACAGAACCAGCAATAAACGATGATAAGAAATGCATTTTCTCCGCTCACCTGTATATAACGTCATCTCCTCCTCTTGACAGTCTGCTATGGTTCTCTTCCTGGGTTGTTTCCTTCTCTCCCTTAGTCTCACTGTAATGGAAGTCTTCTGCTGGTCAGTGAAGCTCTTGGTTTCAACGAGTTTCCCAAACTGTCTGCTAACAAAATGATGAACTGATGTTCGGTGCTCCTTGCTATCATCGGGCAGGAAGGTGAACACAGAGCCGGGTACTTTGGCATCGATGAACCTGAAGAACTCCTCAGCTTCTCCTTCAGAGGCTAAATTGGCGAGCTCCTGGAAGTCTGGGTCCTTTCTGACCCGAATCTCAGATTGGTTGGTCACAGTCTGGAGGAAGGGGAAGTTGTATCGCACTGCTCTGTGGACAACAGCTCTCATGTGCTTATCAGGATAAGTACCTAAAGACATTTCCGCCCGTTCTTTGTCACAAATTTCAGTTGGATTTGCTCTCACTCTTATTTTGTTAGTGAAATGTTCCAACTCTTTGTTCAGAGCTGAACCCAGGATTAGATTCAGATCAAAGCAATCCTGGTTTAAAATATCAGTGTCATCTGGTTTAGATGGTTTTAATTGTTCACCCTTTTTATTAGTTGGACTTTGTTGAGGTCTTTGAGTGCGTTCTTGCTGAAAGTTAGGACTGTTAACAAGTTGTCCACGGGTGTCCATCTCAATAACCACAAAATCTTGGGGTGAGTTTTTTATAGTCCCATAGAAACCTTCATGGAGTGATATAAAACAGGAGAGAGTGTCCCTCTCCATTCTCAAGTCCTAAACAAAAACACACTTGGCTATTAAATCAATTATTTATTTTATTATTATGTTAGGATATTTATTAACTTGTATAAACATATGATGTAAAGATAAAATAAAATGTAAAGAGTAATTAAACGTATTAAAATGTAACTTATTAGTCGTGCGTTTAACAAGGTTACGCCATAAAAGAAATCACGCAAAATACTGGCCAAAACAGCGTGTTTACTCACCCGCGTGCTTTTGTTGTCAGTTAGTGCTTCCGGGGCACGTGATGCCGCTCTTAAAGGCACAGAAGCACTGAATAACAAGCGTCTAAAATTTGTTTAAAAAAACAACAACAACCTTCTATCCTTTTGCAAATGTACTGACTTGGTATATATAAAGACAAAATAGCATGTATTAATCCAAAATTAAATTTAAACAAAATAAACATGCACTATTCGTGAGACTAGATGGATGGATGGATGTGTAGTGTTGGACTTTTCATAAATCCCTCAAGTCTGCGTGTTACTTTAATGAGGAGAGCAGAGATGGCTTTTCTTTTAACTATTTAATACGTTACATTTATATAGCGCTTTTTCCAGAGCTCAAAGCGCTTTACATAATAGGGGGAATCTCCTCCACCACCACCAATGTGTAGCATTAACCTGATGCGACGGCAGCCATATTGCGCCAGAACGCTCACCACACACCAGCTTATAGAGCGCGCCCGATCGTGACGTAGTTTTACGACAGCCGCCATTTTGGGGGACCACTTCTAATCAATCTCATGGGGGAAGCGACGTTAAAGCCAGTGTTATCGCAGAAAAAAAACATTTTATGTAAATCTAGGGAGAAAATTGAGCGTAAGAGTCAAACTAAATATAGAGATGGACTTGAGAATTTTGAAAGAGAAAGGTACGAGGCAAAAATAGCGTTAATAAAGGGACAGGATCCGTATGAAATTGTGACCTGGTCTACGGACGTCAATCTTCTACCGAACACAACATACATTAATGTTCTCAACTATCTGGTTTTCACCCCAAGTCCTTATACATACGAAGATCTTCAGTGTTACAAAGGACTTGACGCTTACAATCAGCTAGTGTGTGTCTGGGTGCGAGAAGTGTCCTGTGTCATCAATGACAGATGTGTAACAACTGCCAAGGTAGATGAAATGGTTTTTTCTACAGAAAATACACTCAAAAACCCCAAACAGAGGTCAGATATTTTTACATATATTATCGGCAAACTGTTGGATACCGTCTTTCTGCAGGCACATAATATACATGGATATAATGCTTGATAACTGCAGCGCTTTATGTGTGTGTCGTGGGATGGTTTTTATTCACTGTAGATCCGGATAAGCACATCCATGTGATCTAATCATGAGCTACATTTGTTCACCTTTAATTTTATTACGTTATTGATGGGCAAGAAGCAAATAGTGTATGTCCAGATCTGGATGATAGCATTGAATATTTCTGACGGACTAAGCCAATCACTCTCTCAACATGAATTCGACTGTTTGCATTTCTCACGTCTGGCCTTTGACAGCTGTTGTGTACGATCACCTTGGTGTGTTATTACCTTAGGCAGCCTAAAATATGACTGTTTCACAACATGATTAACATTCGGTGCGCGCTGTATCCAGCTCTACTTGTCCCCCATTATGGCGGCGACGGTGCGCGTGACGTCATACGGGCACGCTCTATTGGTGGAGAGGAGACAGCAATGAAGCCAATTATAGTATGGGGGGGATTAGGAGCCCGTGATGGACCAAGGCCAATGGGCAAATACTCTTACGAAGGACATCCTGGGATTTTTTATGACCACAGAGAGTCAGGACCTCGGTTTAACATCTCATCCAAAAGAAGGATATTTAACTATCAATTAAGTCATATGAATAAAGCATACAGAGCCCTTGGTCACAGCTATCACAGCTAAGCTCGGGGGCGCCTCACATACAGAAAAACAGCTCCTTCTATGGCAGGTCATCTGCACACACTCTTTGTGGTCATCTCTTGTGATAGTCCTGATTCAATCATCACACAATGCTCTCCAGCAGTCTTCTGTCGTTCCAAAGTTTGAAGACTATTGATTTATTAGCATAACCATCTTTTACCCCTTGTGATGAACCATGTGATCTAGCATGCATACCATCATTCAGTAAAACAATAATCACCTTAGAAATGTCATTAAACCATGTAAATCAGTATTAAAAGCAGTATTATTTCCTAGATAGACAGATAGAGGAACAGACAGACAGACAGGCACAGGCAGACAGACAGATAAATAGATGACTCATTTTGTAAGGTATCTTCAAATCTTTTTATTTTTTTCTCTCCTCTTTCTTATACAATGCATAGAAAAAGACATTCAAGACTACAATGATTCGGTTCCATACTTCATAATACCCTTACACAGGAGACAGGAGTTAATAGTGGTTTGCCTGTTGTTAATCAGCAGATGGATCGTCCCGGAGGTAATGGGGCTTACAGTCCCTTCTCTTACGAGTGGTTTCAACTGAACTCCATGCACTGCATACATTAGTGTGGTTGTGCATGGCATTAAATGGAGGTTGACCATTAGTTGACATGTAAAACATTCGTTCAGACAGACAGGATGGTCATAAACCCCTGAAAACATGGACACTCGGTTCAAGATGTTAGACAATGACGTCATCTGGACAAACAGCTGTACAGGCTTAGAAAAATAGTATCTCTGCAGGTTTAGTCTTCACTAGAAGAATGTGAAAAATAGCTAATAGCTTTTTCAGATTTGTGTTGTGACTGATTCTAATATAATCATATCTCTGCAATTAAACAATTCTACATAAAAAAAGCACAAAACAATTTTTAAGAATTAATACATATTAAAAAAGGTATTGGAACATTTTCAGCACATTATTCGTGGCAAAACCTTCATTAAAATAATCCGCACCTTATCGCTACAAGGTTCAGTGGCTGTCAGAATACTGATGAACATATCAAGTGATTTATTTGGTCAATCTTTAGAAACGTTTCAACCTAATCAATCAGAAAGTTAATAAATAATGCTTATGGCCTCATACAACAGATCTGAACTCTTGACCTTCCTGATTAGACGACCTCTTGGAGCAAGATTCATGGCCGTGTACTATAAAAAATAAAAAATAAACCTTTTGGGCTTGTTTTCCAAACATAAATCTTACTTAATCTCCAAAGATCCAATTTTCCAGACAAATATTAACGCTACTCCTCAGCCAAAATGCACTTTTTTTTTTAAAACTACCGCTGAAGTGCAATAAATAACTGGACTTGATAAGATATTTGTTTATGGGAAACCATCTTTTAAAAAAAAATTGGTTTTGTTTTTCCTTTAAAATTTTCTTCAAAAAGATTTTTCCTTGCAAATCAATATCTATTTCTGGAAAACAAGCACTAAATGGAGTATCTACTTCAACAGTATTTCACTCTATATCATAACCTTGTCTAATATGCATGTAAACAGCATAATAGTGTTAAAACTATTACCAGCAACATCACAGATGGCATCCTCGGATGCAAGTGAAGCTTTGTAAGATACATTCATGTACCTCAATCTGTGTTCTTCAACATAGCGTATCATATTGCAAGCTACAAAATGTAATTTCACAGGCTTAGTGTTTTACTTTGTGCATAGACCAGTCTATAGGGCTGTGATCTAGATAAGTCAATGTAAAATGGAAATTCGCTTCAGGATGGGATTCATTAGGCTAAGTGGAATGTACCACTGTCAATCTCGAAATAGGTAGAGGTTTAATCGTCATCCCCACCGTCCCCTGGCGCCCGTGTGATTCGACGCCCCCCCCTCTTCCCGGTTGGCCCCTTGGGTTTGGCAAAAGCTTGCTTGTGCGCGTGCTGTTTGGGATGGACCTCTTCGTACAGGAAATCACTGGTTAGTTCATCCCCATTGTCAATTTCCAGCTGAAAGGATGACAAATTAAATGAGAAATTATTGTAAATGGTCTGATAGCATATTCATGCTTTCAGGAATTCAACAGGATGATATATGCTGTAATGAACTTAATACTACAGTAAGAATGGTCAGGCAAGCATATAATACCTTTTTTGCAATTTCAATGCCCAGGTTTTTCTCCACTGTGTCTATGAGAGTGTTCTTGCAGCTTGAATACAGCATTCTCTCTTTGATGCTGCATTTATAACCAGGCATAGAGTAAATGAACACTGAAAAAAGAAAAAAAAAAAAGGATTAAAACAGTATGTAAATACAAATACTATACATATTTGTTTCTCATAAGCACTTTTCAAACTGCTGCTAATGGAACAAAAAAGTCAAACAATACAATTACATTTAAATAGAAATTTGAACATGTTTTTTTTTATAACATTACACATAAAATGTCCTCTTAATTATAAGTGATATACATTTAATTATATTTAAGAAAAACAGAAATATATAAATAGTAGTAGTATTTTAATAAAAAAAACAGAACTATTAAAAATGCGAAAACGTGACAATATTGTATATTGAAGACTTCAAAGAATTCAGCTTTGCCCTCACCTGAATAAACTATATTTAGAAATAATTCTAAAATAGAATAATTATTAAATTATATTAAGTGTTCACAATATTAGTTTTTACAGTATATTTGAGCAAATACATGAAGACTCACTTTATATATATATATATTATATTATGTGTTAATCTATAAACATTTGATTACCTGTGGACTCGAGGTAGTCTCCTTCATGAGAATGTTTGTAAAGGAAAAAGTGATACCTAGCCGCATCATTTGGGATCCTTTTAGGCAGATCTTTCAGATCTGTAGGAGCTGTGTTGGACAACTTGATAGATTCTTTAGGAAAATCTATTTCCTGTTAATGGGATGGACATAATCAATAATTATCATTGAATAGTTACTCTACAGTATTTCTGTATTTCTGTCACATGTTTAAGGTTGTGTGAATAAGGGTCAGCCCAACCAGTCTGTCAACAATTTCAAGCCATTATGAACAGGTGTTATTTCTTTGACTCCAATATATAGAGCGAAGAATAAAAAGGAGGGATAAGATGCTATTGTACAGAGCTGCTGGGAGTGCTGGAGGAAAAAAAGGCCTGAAGTACCAATTGAACGTAGTTAATCCTTTTCTCCCTGAACTGCTCCAGAGCCTGAATAGCGTCTCTCTGCATAGGGAATGCCACTCCCTGAAGAGTCTGCTGCTTTGTGTCAACATGGACGTCTGTCTGCAACTGAAAACACACAGATAACCTTAACAATGTGTATGCACTGGCCTGTAATAACCAAAGCAGTCACAATTGTTGTTAAATGAATAGTTAGGATCAACTCATGGTGAAGTGAAACATTGACAAATATATAAACAAATATCCATACATGTACAAATGTATTCAGATTTGACTTATTATAATAAGTCAACCATTAACTGCAATGTCACCAGTGTTGACAAATCTCACCCAAAAAAAAAAAAAACCAATACAAGCCTTAAATTATTTCATGTATTATTAAGTATTAATTTCTTTAAAAAAAAAAAAAAAAAAAAATATATATATATATATATATATATATATATATATATATATATACACACACACACATACATACATAAAATTACAGATTATTTTTTACAAAATTACAGTTTCCACAACACTAACTGTTGTTTTTAACATTGATAATAAGGAATGTTTATTGAATCATTGGAATGATTCCTGAAGGATCATGTGATACTTAAGACTGGAGTAAAAATGCTTAAAATTCAGCTTTCACATCACATATATATATATATATATATATATATATATATATATAAAATAAAAAATGGACATGTCAACACTGCACGGCGCATTCTGTATTGCACCCACTGAATGAACTTCCTGCTTTGCTTCTCTGCCTCCTTTCATCCAGGATTGGGACCAGCATTTCATCCACCCATCTACTCAAAAATCGCTCTTTCAACAAATTAATAAAAATAAGACATCACAAAGCTGCTTTCCTCTCCTCTTATACATATAGATTAGTGTAGTATTATCTTCCTCCCACAGCTGCTGCTCTGAGGGGAGTTCATGGATCCTTTTGATTGGTTCATTAAGCTGCCTGTCACTTAGAAAGAGCCAACGAGGCATTTAAAAGTCAGAGCATATCCTTTTATGGTTTACGGGCGGTTTGCCTGCACTGCCAGCAGCCTTCTTTGCAATTGGTTCCAGGAGCTGGTTTAAATGAGAGAGTCCCTGGGACTGAGCTTCTCTATTTTTAGTCAGCGTATGTTTGATGTTAAATATGACATTTATGTTTTAGCAGACTCTTTTCCACAAATCATGTAACGCAAAACGGAATCATTATATTATACACATTTTATAGATTTATATATATATAAAAAAAACAACAATGGCAAACACAGAGGAGAAACTATTCTAACCCAATGGCTTCTGATTTCATGCAAAACTTAACAAAAATGTGTTTTAGCACAGTTCATGAAGTTACTGCATACAAAAGCCCTGAGGTGGACTGATGTGGTTTTCAGCTTATTTTAATAAAACCTCAGCAGGGCCTGACTAAGGTGTACACCCATGCTGTGTTTACGCTGATGTCAGCATTACCTCATTGAGTTTGATTTGCCTTAGTTCCTCCTCCGCTGCAGTCAAAGGCAGAGGCGCCGCCTGCGAGGTGAGGTACTTTTTATAGCCGTTAAGAGAGACGTCGTCCTGGCCAGACAGATGCATTAGTGGGGAACGCAACTCTGCGATTCTTTCATGAGGATTTGACTTAAAGAATGGCAACTGATACATGTCATACCTTCACTGTGCCAAAAATCTCCTCTTTAATGTGGCCACCACCAAACTCTTTTTTCAGCGTGGCCCTCGTAGCAGCATACAACATCTTTTGTCGGACCTGAAAGAATGTTTGTTTGAACATGCGTCAGATACATTTATGTTAACAGGCCAACATACATCTATAAATAAGAACTATTAACAGACATTGCCAATATATAAAGAACATTTGTAATAATTGTAAAAATTGTAATAATAAAAGTTACATATAGAATAAGAATACTACATGTATAATAATATTCCTGTTTCCAGTTCAAATTTAAGATTGTTTTGAAATAGAAGAGAAGTTTGAACCATTTTATCTTGCTCTAGATCAGGTTGTTGTTTAACATTGAGGGAAAAAATTAGAATGGCAAATTTTTAGTACAGAACCACAACTGTCCTGTTTTCGATATCATGTCACCCCATGCTTTTCATAAAAGCAAAAAAAGTATATATACTGTAAAAGCTAGATTAACATCTAGATTTTTTTCTTTAATAAAAAGACTCCATTATATAAACTGCAAGCTGTTTTTACTTCATTTTTAGGATATGAATTCTTGATATCAACAATTTAGTGCTCACTAGTTAATATGCTAATTCTTGACATCAAAGACATGTAAATGATGGCTTGTCACTTTAAATATACTCTTTTTGTTATAGCAATATCCTTGATAGTATATCTAATATCCACATAGTACTACGACAGTCTGTTTTAATATGGACGGGCTTAACTGGGATGTTTTTTTAAAGAGCTTTAAAACAGGGATACTATATATGGAATGGATGGATTAAAATGCACTGCACGATGTCATCTCATGATTTCCTTTGGCCTCATAGGAGCTGAAAGAAGACAACATCACATTGCAAACAAACTCACTGGAGAGTGATCTGGAGACCAGGCCAGAAAGATCCACTCATAACCCTGGTTGTTGGTGGAATCCAACCTGTAGAGAAGGTACGAGGGCATGTCGTCCTCCACGAGCGGGAGAACACAGCTGTCCCATTCCTGGTCCCATTTCTTGGCAGCTCGTTTACTTCCGCCAAGAACTAACTTCTCTACAGAGACACATGGAAGATAGGAAAGTGTGATATGATTCTTTGGTCATATATTCTTTTTTCTATTTAAATATTTTTTCCATTTAGTTTAGCCAAATGCAAAAGAAAAAAGTACAAAGCCTAATTTACAGTCAGAGTTTCTTGTTTTGTGTTGTGTTGAATAAATGAGGGTTTTTTTTATTGATTAAAGGCCGGTTCACAGTAAGGTCGATAACTAACGATGAAGATATAGTTCTAAATTTAGCACACCAGAATGATAACGGCACAGAGGAATTATATAACTGGAATCATTTTCACAACCATTTTATTTCCAGATAAAAATATTGATAGCCAATCTGAATCCCCTCTGACTTTACAGAACTTGAGACTTTAAAGCAGCAGACAACAAAACTACAGCATGCTAACATAGTTGTCGTTCTTGATGAGTTAATCAAGACTAGATGAGCCTTTAGTCTTGATTTATGAATGTAAAATTTTGCTGAAAATAATTAAAAGATTAATGATTTTTTCAGAAACGTGAGCCTTAAAGTAAAAAAGGTTTTAAAATGTAAAGCTTTAAAAAATTGTATCTTATTTTCCAAAAATAAAAAAACACGGACAATTGATGTTCTGAACATTACTGACAATAAAGGCTTCAATAAATGCTTGAGCTCTGATGTGTAAAATGAAGTAAATCTGTCATCTCACCATTCTCAATCACTACTTTGATAAGCCGATATTCTCCATTCCGGGCCTTCGCAAAGATTTCTTTCACTTCCACGGTAGCTGAAAAGAGAAAGCCCAGGGCGAGAACAGACACAATGAATCCATTTATTCTGATCTGAAACAAAGCTGACCATCTTTGGATAACGGAATTGAAATTTGGCTGATGAACCAAAGCGAGAAATCTAAAGAGGCATTGTTTAGGGGCGGTTTTTGGAGACTGAAGTCCATTCCTGAAGTATGTTCCTTGAAAGTCTTTAATCTTTAATTAAACCATCAGCATACCTGCACTGATTCATAGTATTGTGTTGTCATGGTAGAACAACGCCAATGCAGTAAAAACTCAATGAAAACAGATGTCCATTGCATAATGCCTGGCAACAGCTTTGGATAAAGGTGACACGGTTATTACAGCTGGACCTTTGAAACCTGCTGCCTTCCTTATGAGAGGACAGTCCTCGACTCCAGTCTGACACACACACACACACACACACACACACACACACACACACACACACACACACACACACACACACACACACACACACACACACACACACACACACACACACACACACACACACACACACACACACACACACACACACACACACACACACACAGATAGTGAGAGACCAAGTTTATTTGCATGACCATATTCGAGCAGCAAAAAAAAGCAGAGTACACTTGACACAGATTCACTGTCTGACTGTCTCGGGTTTGTTTACTGCAAGCTCCCAATAAAACTCTACAAGGCAATTCAATCTCAGCAACGACCACAACAGGTTCTTCTGTTTACAAACAATCGCCAAATAAAGATACGCGCATTATTGCGATATAACAAACTCTGTCCGACTTATTCGGATTGAAGATATAAGATGGTAAAGGATTATACCTTGGATGCCGGTTTGATGAGACATTCTGGTTGTCCTGTGTCGGCGGGCGGGTTGATGGTTGTAGTGAGAGAACACGGAAGAGGGAGAATGAACTACAGTCACTTGAGACGCCTGTCATGTGATGTCATCACGTGGCCCCGCCCACTGCGGCGTGGCGTGCAAGTGTGCCGGTGTGAACGTTTTTTAATTATAAATATGTAATACACGTCATTTTTATAAATATAAAAATTATTACAGAAGTTGCCTTGAAAAAATAGTTTCCTAAAGTTGGCCTAAACAATAAAAGAGACCAATGAAATAATACAGTATTTTCTTTATTCATTATTTTTCATTTCATAAAACTGCCTTTGTTCAGGGTTTGGGTTAGGGATAATTTTAACTAGAAAAGGAAAGCTGGTCACAAGAGGTTTTTCTAAATTCATTTTTCATGAATGTGTATGATGGTTAAATTTTGACCAAATATTGAAATTAACAGTTTGAATTGAATGATAACTTCAGTATGCACTTTGTCAGTATTTTTCAAAACTTTTGGACCAAAAGGGTCTGTGTAAAATAAAAATAGAAATAAAATAAAAAAAATAAACAGTGTAAAAAAATAATAAACAAATAGGCTAATAAAAATAAATAATAAATAAATAAACAAACATTTGAATAAAATTATTACTACAGATTACTAGTAGAAAAACAATGCAATAATGTAGCTTAATAGTAACTAAATATTTTCCAAATAGAAGACATATTATTTTTTATAATTCCACATTATAAATAGGGTCTTTATACAAAACTAGATGCTTTTAAAGTTTTAGCATGGGGATCCCCCTCATGAGAATGATCATATTTAAGGGTTGAAAACTCCTGCATGCAGTTCATGCTGAAAGAAGCAGGGCACTTGGCATTAGGCTTGGTTCGCTTGGGACAGATCTGGGAAGTAGTGGAATTTCTCAAATGCAGGGTGGGGTTGTGAACATCCCACAGACATACTATATAAATATACTGCCAGACTATAGTGTTGATTCAGTAGCTGTGTTGTGTGTGTGTGCGTGTGTTAAATGAACCACAGACTCAGCAGGAAGGGGTGGCACTATAGAGCAATGGCAGGGTAATTCATGGTTAAAGCAGACTAAACCTTCTTTGTGGATTAGAGGTTACTGGGCCACACACCCCAGTGCCAAAGGCCTTAATCAAGATCCTCTGCAATAGTTGTGTGTAATAGGATATTCTATTTAAAGAAGACATTTCTATTATTACTTAAAAATTGGCTGCTATAGTTCATTATTATAAAGTCATTTATTCCTTACTGACTTCTCTTAAAGCATTTTACAGCAAAACATTATCATTGAATTCAGCATTCCAAGAAAGAATGAATTGTAACTTTACATTCCTCCTTCATCAGTTTTGACCTGATAAAACAATCTATTTTGTAATATTATGTGAATACCTGATTCAAGCAGCAGGGGACAGTCATTGTGATTTGTGCTTCTCCTGTTTATCTGGTTATGTAAATCTCACAAAGGACAAGCGAAAGTCACATTCTCACAGCTGTAAAATATGCAGAGACTCTGGATTTTCACAAATACTCAACGTGTTCTTGAGGATAATTTATAATGAACACAAACTAGGACAGTATACAATGTGACTAATAAAATTAGAAGAACAAGCCTTCAAATGCACATTAATCATAAGCTATTTCTGGAATATATGGTGTGCAATGCTTTTCTATGCATGGAATAAAGACCTACTAGCCAAAAATCACAAGACACTACAAGAAAAACAGTTAGCAATTTTTTTTTTTTACATTTCTGTTCTGCATAATATACATAGAAATTACAATAACTGCGTAATGACTAGGTACTAATACTGAACCTACCCCATACCCTGAACACCTTATTACAGTACTGTCTAAGCTAAAAACACAGTAAGTACACATACTTTAAACTAAAGTGCAACCAAAAAATACATATTCCATTATGCAATGTGTTTGAGTTGAAACTTCCAATTCCATTGTGATTAATAAACTTAAAGTAGCATAATTCATAATTTGTAACATCTGTTTTTGTCTCTTTATTTGTCAAATGTTAAGGCTTTCCAAAATTGGATTGAAAATGCAAGTTTAGTTTGATTTCCAAAATGATAACTGGATGTCATTCACATGCATTTTGATGAGGTCATGTATAGCATACAACAGTTTGAAATGTTCATAATGCAATAATGTCTACAGGTTTTTTTTTTTTTTTATCAAACACTTTCAGGAAAAAAAAGGTAGAAAAGCTGTTACCGTGGCGGTACCTTATTTGCCCCTGAAGGATGCATATAAGTACCTTCAAGGTACTAAAATGTACATAATAGTATCTAAATGGGGCGTAAAAGGTTACTGTTTAGTTAATTTAAAAAAACAAAATTTTGAGAGTGTACACAGTATACAGTTCATTCAAACTGGTATTCTATTTCAATCATTGCCACTGGCATTAATGCTGATTTAACCACTAGGTGACGCCCTTATCCTATTAGTTTTTGGAACTCCTCTGGACTCTGCCTACATAAGAATTGTAAATCCAGGAAAATATTTGCAGATTGCAATATTCACTTTCAACAGATGTTTAATTTTATAGACTCAACAAAGAATGTGAATCTTCATTAAAGCCAGCTCTAAAACGCAGACATACAAAACAAACAAAAAATCGATTTAAATGCAATGGACAAAGTTAACAAGCTGTCATGAGACACACACCCAGACAGTCAGGAAGGTTTTCATGCAAGTAAAAAAAAATCCTAGTAGGCCTACACACATAAGGCACAATATTGTCTGCCTTGCTGTAATGGGAAAATAAATAGACCCATCCAAATCTGCCATCAGGTGTTTGTCCAGAACTGAAAGGCCATATCAAGATACATATAGAGGACATAACTCAAGCTGTCTTATTTGTTTGTGTGTATGTGTGTGGCTATGGCACAGACTGAGAAAGAGAATGAAAATGTGCAGGCTTATGTTTTATTGTTTGTGTGTGTGCATGCGTGGGAGGAAGGGAGCGAGAGAAAGGTAGTGAACAGAATAGATAAAGACTGAAAAGATATTTCTGTCCATGACTGTGATATTAGTGTACATAATTAAGCATAGGCTTAGAAAAGCACCTACTGTAATGATGCATACGGTGTGGTGACTCTTAGTTTAATATGAGCTACTGTACAATGGATCCAGCTGTTGGCCCCTTTCTAATGTCATTACTGAAAACCATCACTACAGGAAAATCCCGCCATTCATCCTCTAACCTAAACCAAAGAAGATGTTATACCTGCGTGTGAAAGATCTGCGGGGAAATTCACAGGCATTAGTCATAAAAAGGATGAATGCTTTCTCATTTTATTGCCTCTGAAAGCGTTCTTGCCTTCATCCGTCACTGGGCTCCTGGTATAGTGGCTTTGGCATCGCACGGCTGCTTTATAGCTCATTTCCAGATGGACATCACCAACTTTTAGTGCTTAAAATTTCATGACCTTCAGCTGCAGAGTAAGAGATTTATGGCTGACACACGACATCCGGTGCTACATTTATGAAGGAAATTCACAGGCTTGAATTTATAATCGAGTGTGTTTCATTTCACAATGTGATTTGATGCATTTAGACCTACCAAGGCAATTACTGCCTCTCTGAGACATGTTGATCTGCCAAAGTGTGTGTTTACATGAGGTGTAATGACTATATTGTGACAAGAGCTTCTTGATTATGAAATCATTTTCAAGTTGTGACTTTTGTATACTTTCATCTATGAATCATACATGGAACCCAATTTTTTATAATTTATGAGTTTTCTTCAAAGCAATGAGATTTCAAACATTTCTGTACCAAATTAGTTATCTCTGAATGAGTTAAATGATCAAGCAGCAAGGGAACACACACACAGACACACAAACACAGACAGTGTATAAAGTACAGGGTGGACAGGGGTTACATTCACTATTATAGAACAACAAAGGTCAAATAAAATGTATTTATATAGCACTTTATACAATTCAGATAGTTTCAAAGGAGTTTCACAAGTAATAAACATTAATATAAGCAGGGTCAATATTACAAAAGTGTGCAACTATTGTTCTGAAAGCACAATAATGTTATTCAAACATTCTTTCAGTATTTCCGTGACGGTCAGTATAATGTGACAATAAATGTTATCAAACAATAATGTGTCTAATGACTTTTAAGCACATTGTAAGACATGTCTGGTCATCTTTAACTGCAGTTGGATCTTTCTGAATGTAGTTTCGAAAAACAGGAATTGTCAAACTGCCCTATAGTCACGACACTAACAAAAAGTTAATAATGCTTTCATGCTGGTTTTTGCCAAGTAAGACGTTCCAACAACAAAAATCAACATTCCTTTCTGAAAATTTAGTCCTAACCCTATTTCTACCTCTAAACCAGTGGTTCTTAACCTTGGTGGAGGTACTGAACCCCACTAGTTTCATATGCGCATTCACCGAACCCTTCTTAATTGGAAAACTAAAATGTGATTTTTTTTTTCAAATTCAAAACATAATCATATGAGTCGGGAGTGTCTTATCCTCCGCCGAACCCCTAAGACTGACTCACCGAACCCAGGTTAAGAACCACTGCTCTAAACCTAATCTCACCCATAACTTATCCCTAAACTATAAAATGTCCATCAAAACTGTTTTCTTTAATTGGAATGTTGTTCCAGGAACAACAAAGATGTTGATCCAGGAACATGATACAATTGGAGAAATCACATTAACATGCTAATGTTCTGTAAATGTTTTTTTAGCTCTAGTTTTTTGTTTTGTTTTTAAGGAACATTCTGAAAGCTTATCACTTTCTCTCATGAAACCCAAAATCAAACACATATTTGTATGTTAGTGTCCAGTTTGCAATTAATCAAACACCATTCAAGCCCCATTCCCTTTCGTTCGCACAGCTCTCACTGTGCTCCTGGAGATATTTTTAAAACACAAAGAAAATAAGCCACAAACAAGTTTAAAACCAAACAGTTTTGCTCCAAAATGACGTTTTGTGGCATTTTCTAACAACACTCTATATTAAATACAAGGTTACCCCTGGGTTGAGCAACTGGCTACCACAATTTCACACTAGTTTATCAATGAATCAAGATATGATGGGTGACAGAATGGTGCCCATGCTGCATTGTCGATTTTTATTAAAGTCATATTTTACAGTTGTACCAATTCAAGCCAATAACTCATGATATACGTACATTAATACATCCTCTAGAGGAAGCAGGATATTTCTCTTCGCATTTCTTTTGGGGGGGGGGCAGGGTACTTGCTTTTGTAATCACCCCATCCATTACTCAGGTCATAAGGTGGCAGAGACATCATTCATGGGATGGGGGAGGGACTAGGCAGTGAGGGATCTCTTTGACACATTGCTTTTATCTCGTAATTTAATTTCACTTAGAGTAGCAATAGCAAATTAATCTTTTGGACCAGATGAAAAAAATAGACGGGGGAAAAAATGAGAGAAACATATTTTCTTGTATTTTCTTTCATCCCATGCTTTTGTTCATTGTTCTCTTGCTGAAGAGTTGGGTGTGGTGTGAGGACAGGAAATTAGATGGTCAGCTTTGATAGGACCTTCACATCTCACCTGTTATTTTCGTCTTTATTTCAGTTGAATACACAAGCCTTTCTAAAACTCCCTCTGTTATTGTGCTGTATTTAGATGTCTTTTTGGAAGTAATCTTATAACCTAGTGAAGACCGACACACTTCTTTATAGTACGGTATATGTTTTACAGATAGACACCCAAAGCAAAAGATATCTGATGTAGAATTGAGCGGATTTCTTTCTGTGGCATTCGTCACATACGATAGTTACAATAGATACAATAGTTTTAAATATACAATATTGCATAGAAACTAGTAAATTAGGAAAGGTTGAGTCTCATACCCTCAACCGGTACAACATTTAAACTATAGCTAGTATTAGACACATATGCGCACGCGCACACACACACACACACACACACACACACACACACACACACACACACACACACACACACACACACACACACACACACACACACACACACACGCGCACACACACACACACGCACACACACGCACACACACGCACGCACGCACACGCACACACACACATGCACAGGTGTGGTAGGCAACAGGAAAGAGGGAAAGCAACATGTGTCTGTGCCTGACCAAAATTAGTCCCAGCAATTACAAAAGAAATTATTTCAAATTAAAATGTGAACAATTTGCATTATTCAGCATGAGAATAAAAGGCCAAAAGTTGGCCAGAAATTATCCCTGTACTTAATTAGACTGAACCTATATGCAGATTTCATTATCATGACATATTTTCCCCTTATAGCTAATTTCTTAAAGTCCTATAGAGGGGTTTCTTCTGCTGTGAGAGGCAGATGGCTGTGCTGTTGATACTAATGAACTGGTTTAATTGTACAGATATGTATTTGACCGTGAAAATTCCAGTCAAACCGCTGAAAATGCTTCTCTCAGCATGAATAACTCTTGCTGATTCAATTAACATCACCTCAGTTTACACACCGCCATTTATCAAACAATGGTACAGCACAGTCTGTGTGTGTGCGTGTATTGGGGAGTGGTGCAGAGGGATTTATTTAGAATGATATATTGTGAGGGGGATTTTGAGGCGGTAAATGTCTTACACTGAGAGGGCCATTAGAAACGCCTGCTTAGTCGGATTACAGCATGCAGCTAGTTCAGTTTTCCATTCATCTCCTCCCTCTCATTGTCTTCCACTCAGCAACCTCCCTCCTGTTGACCCCATTCACTGTTTCTCCAAATTCAATGTAAATAATGACCAACCATGCAGCTTTTAAGGCTAATATTACACCTAAATATGAGTTAGAAAACCTGAATTGGCATATGAAGGTACTTTATATATATTTAAGTACCTTCATATGCTAATACTCTCACTCTCTCTCTCTCTCTCTCTCTCTCTCTATATATATATATATATATATATATATATACACAGTATATATGACGTGGTCTCTCATTTTGTTTGACTACATATTGTGCAAAGATATATTTCAAACATGTTTCCACAATTATTCTAAGCAACATTTTGAACATCTGGTTGCAGTGCCAATGCAAAGGATCCCATACTTCCGTTCTTGTCATCCAATCAGCATGCAGAAGGCATATTGCATATTCAAACCCAGGCCCTCAGACACAATCTGTCCGGAAACGGAGGCCCAATGAAGAGCCCAGGGGGTCTGGCTATCAGAGTGATGCATGGCATCATGTGAACAGACACCTTTTCATGCTGCTGTAGTGGGTTGGTGAGCAGCCCGCAGAAAAACGATTAGAGGGCTGGGAACGTGACCCCCACAGCTTGCTAATGACACTTCTACAAGCTAGTCCAGAGCCGTGCGCTGCTTTGCTGAGAGGAATATTAAGATTTTGCCTCTTTCGGGGATGATGCAAAGAGGAGCTGTTTAATGGATGTAGATGATTGCTGTTCAAGACCGTTTGATGCTCTTCAGACAGAGCTGGTGAGACATACTGAGAACGGGTTTGGGTGAAATCTGCTAGTAAATATAGTAATTATTGTATGTAATATAAATAATTATAAGAGATTTATATTTATTGTAAGTATTGCCCTTTAATTCAAATGTTTTCTTAAATAGCATTAAAAATAAAATTACCCCCCCCCCCCCCCCCAATAAAATTATCGGAACATCTTTAAAATAATTAAATGACTTGAGAAGCAAAAATCACATAATATTTCAGGACATGGATTTAGAGAATACATAAAAATAAAATATGTTTCCTAAAATCAACAATGTATATGATCATTTACAAATTAAATATAATATTATATAAACTTAACATTTATATTGTTTAACATAAGACAAAAAATTATGTGAAAGAAAACATCTAGACATAAAACATAAAACATTAGACACAATAATAATGTAAATATAAGTAATAATTCATTACATTTATATAACCACAAATGTAAAAATACTGGCTTGGTGTGATAAATTAGGTTAATGATTAACAAATGCATGAAAGTATGAATTTGCATACTTTACGAATAAGCTTTGGTTTTGTGACAAAATCAATATCAGTAACTGAACATGTGAGGGTCCCAAGAGGAAATATGACCCTATTTGTGATTTGTCCTTTTGGACAAGGTACTTTTTAAGCCTGAGGGGGTTTGGTGATTGGAGAATGCTGGAGCAGACAGTAATTTAATGACGAATGGTTGCAGAGGCTGCCATGCTGTTCATGACCTCTCAGTGGAGACCGAATGGCTGAATCCGCTAGTCTCTTATTGCTTTAGTATGATAATGATGCCTTATGGGGGTCCAGATGTACAGCTGGTGGATCCAGAACACCTGAGTCCATCCGGTCACTTAAAAGTGAGCCACAGCAACAATTATCGGAAGAGAAAGGAACTGTGGACGCCTGAATTAATATTCATTGCTGAAGGCAAACTCGAACATTTGTCAGATCAAATATAAATCTCAAACCACACTAAAAATTTCACTGAAAAACTTCTGCCTTTTAACATTTTCTTTGCTTATTTTGTAAGAGTCTGAGCAAAAGCTTTTTTAAAGTCTGTTTGAAAAAGTAAGAATCCATAATCTTACATCTATTCCTCTGTACCAGACGACTGCGGGGGTCTCTCTCCAGGTGTGTGCTACCGAACAGATGCGCTCCACAGGTGGGATGAATGTGTTTCAGAGTTTTTTTTATATATATATTCATGAGTGTGCTGACGTGACTGTATGAATGTGGGTCGCTCTGATGGTAAGGCAATAGCCCAGCAGGGGCGTTCAGTTTGTATTTCACAAATGCTGCTCCCCTCACAAACTCATAATTAGCACTAGTGAACTAAAATGGCTAATGAGTCAGATAGCGAGTTCAAAGATTAACCCACAGAAGCAGAGACGACCTGGGGTTTATGGTGACAGGTCTTACATTCAAGTTTCAAATTGTGACATACGTGAATAAAGCATGCAAGTGGAACAAAGGAAACATGATTAATCAAATTATTTTATATTTTTTAAATCAGCATGTGAGAGAAAGCGTGAGCCTTGTCTCAGCCTCTATGGTGCATATACAAATTAATTTCAGACACTTAACTAGTTTATTAATAATAATAATAATAATATTATTATGTATTGGCTTGTGCTACAAACATTTTCTCTTTAAAAAAACAACAACAAATATATATACAGAGGAGTTTGGTTATGTCGACAGCCTCGGGGGTTGCAAAAAAGCATCGAGATCAACGACAGTGAGTGAACCGTGAGCAGATCGCGATCCACGTGCAAGGCAAAGTGAACTAGGCACGCAAATTAGTCACAAAATAACCATGTGAAGTGGCGAATTTGTCCCTTTTTTGTGCTCGAGATATTAGATTTCGGCTACATAACAGAATCGACATAACCCATAAGAAAATGCTGAGACAAATAGGGAGTTTGGCGGTTCCACTTCAAAAACGTCGTCATAATAGGATTGGCGAGTTAACCGTGACTCGAGATAAGTGAACTCCACTGTATGTATATATATATATATATATATATATATATATATATTATAAAAATAAAAAAATATATTATAAATATAATTTAAACAAATCTATAAAATAAAATGCTTTACTTTGAAAAAAATGTAATAAAAAAGTTATATTTGCCTAAAATGTAGTAATAAAGTACAGTAAAATCAAATAAAAGTCACTTTATCTGCCCACCCCTAAATGCCACCTAAAAAGTTTTTGGCAACAAGTCAGACAGCTAGGCAATTTTTTAAAGAAAAACAAAGTTAGAGAGTTTGAGCCCTGAGTTTCATTAACATAATCAAACTTCCCGTTTACACTGACCAAAGTCATTCAAATTGCAGTACTTTGACAAGTCAAATACAGCCTTCATACTTTTAATGTCACAGAAATCCGTTTGAACCAGTTCTAAAAAGTGCATTAATGTAATTTAAATGGATTTTGAGATATGAACCCCTAAATTGAACTGCAATTCTGTTATAACAAACCCCTGTATGCGAGAGATAACAGCGGCCTCTTCTCTGGATGAGGCACAGGTTCAGGACACGAGAGGTTCCCAGGCTACTGTGGGTTTGACGGACGATGGGGATCTTCAGGTCTAATGAGCTGTGTAGGAAGCAAGTGGAAAGGAGAATATTTCCTGCAGCGAGTCAGCCAAAAACGATTTAACAAAAGGAAATATGCAGGAGGTCCAACAGTGAGGGGCTTTTCATTTTCTCCCCTCTCTCTTACTGCCTTCCTCTCTCAATTTCCTGCCTCAATTTGTGATCGCGAGTGAGAAGAGGAGATATAGAGAATGGGAGAGAAAAAAATTGTTTCAATTTGTGAGGAATAGGCAGCGCAGGCCCGGTGAGAGCCATGTGATGTGTGTGTGGGTTGGAGTTAGCTCACAGTGTTTTGACTTTATTTTTAATATGGAATAAAATAACAAGGCTTTGAAGATCAGGCAGGAGTGAATTTGTATCTGGAGTCGATCATTTAGTTCTCGTTATGGCTGATTTTGAGAGGAATGATGTGGCAATTTTTTTTACACAGTATTCAGCGTCGGTTTGAATCGGTTTTTATCTACACCTACACAGGTCCACTGAACAAGATGTAAATGATCTCACTGAACCATGAGCTCAACTTAACCTGAGTGGTAAATAAATGCAATATATATGTACAGTGGCAATATGTGGGCAGTAGAGCGGCAGGAGGAATTGATTCAATATAACAATCAGAATACCGTATATTACTATTAAACTTCAAAGCTGAAGTGTATTATATTATGTGTTGTTGTTTTTTTTAATTCAGACTCACTACACATTAAAAGGACCCACAAAACAAGGTTATTAGGGCACATAAATCCAAATATATTTTTGATACCAAGATGAACAAAAAAACTTTTATATATAGAGTTTTGTAATTCCATTTACATCCTCTTCACTGCTTAAAAATTATTTCAGAACAGCATCAGCTGCAAACTTCCCTCATCCTCTGGCCTTTTCTTCTTCCAAACTGTACAACACACATGCACATAGTTTCATTACAGTCCCTGGAGCTTTGACTCTTCATTCATCTACTTGCAAGATGGTCTAGATCCACTCAAGGAAAAGAAGGTGACCCAGATTCACTGGGCACTATCACTGAGACTAGAAAGCAAAATCTCTCAATGAACAGTGAATACAAAACCACCTACAAATACAACTACTAATGAGTTTTTTCTTCTTATGAAGCAGCTAATGGCCAGGTATTGATTGAGAATAAAGAGTCCTCAGATATGTTATGGTTGTTTGGCACAGGATAAAGCAACTTTCACTGACCTATTATGATCAATATTAATTTTTAAGGGTTTAATATTTGTTTTAGCAGACAAACCAATGACTTTTCAGTGTACTTAGGATTAGATGTGATTATATACACTAGGATTGTGTCGGCTTTTTAAGTTAAGGCAGTGGATTGAGGGATTGCTGGTTATTTTGAATTTACTCTTACACAAGGGGATTTTCTTAAAGGAGGAAAAGAAGAAAAGGTAAAATAAAAATAAATAAAATGAACAAATGGTCATTTATTCAACTTCATGTAGTTGCAAACGGTACTTTCCTCTTTAAATTATATTTTTAAAACTATATATATGTAAATATTACTCAAATTAATGAATAAAATAAAGAAATACTTCACGAAAATCTTAATTTCATAAAATGTCTGCAACAAGGATGATGGATCACTTTTTGTTTGGACAAACAGTCATTACATAACAGATATGGATGAGGATCAAACAGACTGTGTGAGTGGGACTGAATCCTTCACTGTGATTCAAACACACACACACACACACACACACACACACACACACACACACACGCACACACACACACATGCGCACGCACACACACACACACACTCATGCACACACACACTCCCTCTCTCTCTCTCACACACACAGAGAGAGAGAGAGAGAGAGAGAGGGAGAGAGAGACACTGACGGCAGTCGCACTCAGCCATACAGATTGGCACTCACTCACTCATTCACACGTCCACTCTATAGCACTTTCTCCCACTCATTTTCTTTTTTTCCCTCCTGGTACTCATCTCTCTTTTTTCTTAAGATGCTGCTTCTGTTATTAGTCATTTGAAGACTCTAGAAAAAGATCGGCCCTCATGTTCACAAAGAAATGTACGTTAATTGGGGTTATTTTGAACCGCACAGAGTGGTGCAGTTAAATCGATTTTTGTTCTGTAAAGCCATCTGTCTGTCAGCTTAAACATGAATAGGTGGATCCGATTTATTATCAAGATGTAAGGTAATTAATTTTACACATCCTCTACAACTGGCAACACCCTAATGCTCACTATAGACTGTGCTACAGTACTTTTGATCTTATTCCTTTACTCAGTTTTGAAAACAAGTATTTTGAATTGAAGTTTTGAAGAAGAAATTACTTTTTGATGAGTTTTTAATTATTTTTTGGACTTGTTTTCCAATAAAACATCTAAAAATCTCTGGGGAAAAATTCCTTTGAAACAGCATAAGATATTAATATCGGTTTTCAGAGAGTTCTTAATTTTTAAGGGAATTTTATTGTACTGGCAGAGTTTAGATATGTTTTAATACATTTTTAAATGTATTAAATTGTTATTCTCTGGAAACTTAATATATATGAAGGTTGTGTTGCTTCACAAGAAAATGTATTTCTATGCATTTGTAAACATTATAACAGGATGAATGAATTAATGCATACATATATATTTGTGGACTAAGTTGTGTAGGAATTTTAAGTCAGTATTTTAACATTGAAAATAAATATTCATTGACTTGTTTTAGTAGACCAACATGAACCAGAGCCCCTCTCCCTAAAGCAGTCTTAAAATTCGCTTAACATGGCAGTATCCAATGTATCTCATCTCAATGGAGAATAAATTACTTTTTAATGAGTTTTTAATTATTAATTTTTGACATGTTTTTCAATAACATTGAATTAAAAAAATGAAAAAACTTGAGAATCACTGCATAACATATTAAGACATTTTTTTCCCATACTGTTCCAAACCTGTATGAGTTTTTTTCTTCTGTTGAGTACAAAATTAGACATTTTAAAGGATGTTGAGAACCAGAGAGTTTTCTTTGATTACCTGCATTCTTTTGGTTTTGTGTTCAGCAGAAGAAAAAAGACTCATACAGTTCTGGAACAATATATGAGGGTGAGTAAATGACAACATTTTCATTTTTGGTTGAATGGAGGATTTTAAGGGGGGGGGGGGTTATTTTGAGTGGGGCTAATAGCAAACATATAACAGGCAGTTAGACATCATTTGAAAGCAGTCAATTAATGATTGTCAACAAATTTAGACTACAAGTACAGTGCACATAAAACATTTTGGCAATCTTAATACCAGTTGTAACCGGAATCTATAAGAAAAAGCTTCAACAGAAGTGCTGAGAGAGTGTTCCGCTGCACAATAAAAAGCAGTAAGCCATTCAGAGACAAGAGATAGAGAAGAATTCAAGATGGAGAAAAGAATGGCATGAGTGCGTGAGATTCTTTAAGGTCAGAGACAAGAAGTTGGATGGAACTTGAAGGGGAGGAGGGAAAATATGGGTTTGAGATAAAGGAAAGAGAATGGAGAGATGGGCTGGCTGGGAGGATAATGATGAGACTGTGTTTGAAAGTGCTCTGACAGTGTCCTTTAAAACACCCTTTCTGCTTCCTTCAACAGAAAAAGAGAGAGAGAGAGAGCGAGCAGCCATCTGTCAAGACTTTACACTGCAGTCTTGTAGCTATCTGATAGCCGGCAGGAGAGAGCGGCCTGACAGTTCAGTGTAACACCTGCATTAGCATTCGCCGGGCGGAGAGAGAATGCATGTAAGGGCAGGACAGAGTGCTGAATCCTGCTGATATTACAAGAAGGCTTTTTAAGCACAAATTATTCAAAAGTAGTCCTTTTGTGAGGAAATTCACTTTCCTCATGCATCCGCACACACACTCGGACTCCATTTTGCCCTTGGGGAAGAAAATAAACATTTGCCGCAGGATAGTCTTTGTTCTCAGGGTTTATTGACATTTCAAACAGATGAAAAATGCTGGGAGTCGTTAATGGCTTACCGTTGCCTTGCTGTTCAAGCAGGTTTTTACGGAACGGTTTATTTATTATTAGTAGATAAAGCAGGTTATTTATGTATATGGGTTACGGAGAATGCAAAACCTCACATTGGCTGATGCTTGACTCCAGTATATGCACTAGCCTGCTAATTTAATGCTTTTTTGAATAGGTCACTTTTACACCGAATTTCAGCTTGAGCTTAAAAACTGCTAATTATAAATTTGTGCATGTATGATGAAATATAGCTCTTTTTTAATCCCATGTGAATGTGATAAGTTTTAAAAATATTATTAAAGTCTGAAACCTCCTTTTCTTGATTGGACTCTCGTCCCAGGAGTCTTGAACTACCAATGCTGACTGACAGATTGTTCACAAGACACAGTCTTGGTAGTCGTTAATATCTGTCTCTCTCTGCAATCTGTCAGTAATAGTTAATGTCCTACTTTTTAAAGCATGATAGATACTGGATAAAATGCATCAATCTTAGTTGTGTGGCACCATCAACAAGAGACTAGATTAAAACTACATTTCTATAGAGCTTTGTGTTCAACTAATTAGACCCCTGTCTCTAAACAGCAAGAATCCAAATTAAAATCTATTGCCTCTTCAAACACATCTGGAAACTAAATTAATTCTTGGCATATTCAGTGGGATGAGAAGATGAGGTCATGAAAGAACACACTGGCTAAACATAATCAAGGCCGACACGAACATGCTTGTGAAAGAATTTTAAGCATGGAGAAGGATGATCAAGAAAGTGGTAGAAAGTCGGACTGAACTGAACAGTTACATTACAATCACGTACCAACAAAACCAACCTGTGTAAATCACGTAGAAACATCCCTTTAACAATTGCAAGTTACCACTTTTTACAATGAATACCCTAATGCATTGGATGTTGGACCAGTCACATCATGCAGAGAGTGTTTAACTTCAACCTCTTGATTTTATATGAATAGTCATCTCCTCATCTTTGTTCTTGTTCACTCATCTGAACTGTTTATCTCTCTTTCCCAGAATAATATACAACAATGACAGTATAATAGCTACTGATCAGCCGGTAAGCTCTGTGTCTATAAGCGTGATCCAGCGGGATGTACAGTATATCAGCGTGTCTGCAGTCAGAGAGAGTCATGCGAGTTTGCTCCTCCCTCCTTGTCTCATACTACACACGATGACACCCAAGGTGATAACGATAATTAAGCCTTTTCTTATAAATCATAATTAGGAGGGAAAATATTCAGGTTTACATGTTAGGGGTGTGTTAGTATATCACCCCTAGATCATGTCCCATTATAGTCCTGTAACTGAAAACTATCCTTTTCTACTGAATAGAAAACTATGAATGATGAAGTCTATTAGGCTAAATTATTCAAGCCATAAATTGGAAATAAATGCTTTTTTTTGCCAGACACATGAAAAGAGGCTCATAGAAGGAATAAAAAAGGATTTATTTCTTAGCGACAAGCTTTTAAATCTGCATTAAGACCCTTGACTGTAGCACCATGCTTTATTAGGGAGAAATAATAAAATAAAAAAAGTGCCTGCTCAAAATATTCATGCTATTCAAGAGTGTTCATTACTGCATGAACACGCTCGATGGCACAGACATCAAAGGAAAAGCCCTGGTCGTAGATTCACTGAACCTTCAAGACAGCATAACGAATCCCCCTTCTGCCATCCTTCAGTATTCATACTTTTCATACATTGAGTGCTTAGGTGGCTTTATATCAGAGTAAAATCATATCAAAGTAGAGGTTTTGACTTCCGATCGGTTCAAAATGACTTTAAACTGCAGAAATAGTGCTGCTGGTAACAGTTTAACTGAAAGCACCAGCGAATATTATGTAAAAAAGGAAACTTCACTTTCCTTGCAGTGAAATTAGATAATTCAAGCTGCTTCTATAGGTCTATAATAGTAATACGGCAGAGAAAATAGATCTCATGACCATGTTTCTTACATTTCAATTGATTGAAGTGAGTTGTAAAGGTAGGCTTGAAGGAAATAGGGAAGGGGAAAGCAAGGGAGAGTGAAGACTGAGATTTCACACCGTGACTTTTTTCATTCACTGAAGATCAAAGGTAACATGATTCCTTTTCTTCTGTTGGATCAGAGGGTTTTAATGTGTCTGCTATTCTCTAAAGTGCTGTCTTGCTGAACTGGATACTACTGGTCAGAATATAACTGGTAACTTAATGGAAATTTCCTCCTGTCAGAAAGAATTGCTATATTATGAAACGTACATCACTTCATTTTAAATGGTAAAGCATCTTTTTTTTATTATTCTTCTTCATATGGAAAATGAGCTTAATCCTCAAGTTGTGTTCAGGGTTCGAGGAAACACCGGCAACATTTTAATAGCTCAAAAATATACTATTGAAGTATTAAGTTGATACTTTATGAAAGTCTGATAGTCCTTTGCTTTGAATTATTTTAATGTATTTCTAAAGATTTATTGTCAGAATAAAATAAATCAAAATAAATAAAGATATTTGTAATGAAATCTGTACCTCCATTGACACCTATGTAACCACCACTTTGATGCTTCAAAAAGATCATAAAGAGATCATAAAAGTAATGAATATGAATTGAGTTGTTTATTAAACATTTTATGTTGAGACTCGATCGCTTTATATCATGAACATGTTGAATTCAGGCTTTAATTCATATTTCTACTCACACAGCAGTTGTGAAGAACAGAAGCTCTAGCTTAAGAGCGTGAGAACGTTTGAGCTTCAGCAAGAGAATGAGGTTCATTCTCATGTTACGCAGCACATTTGAGCTTCCACAAGAACCAATGAGGTTCATTCTTGTATTATTTTACATATTAATTTAGCAGACTCTTGTATCCAAAGTGACTTACAACTTGAGCTATAAAGAAAGCGATTCATCCTAAAGCTGCAAAAGTACAGAAGAGTGAATATTGAATTTGAATATTGCTTGAAGTAGTACAAGCCTGGAGAGTAGAGGGATTAAAGGAAGGTGTAAGCAAAGAAGGATTTTTTTTTGTCATGTTAGGTGCTCACGGAAAATATGAGTTTTCAGCTGTTTTTTTTTTATTATTGAAAAGGATTCTGCATTCCGGATGAAGGCAGGGAGATTGTACTACCACCAAGGAACTTCGAACATAAATGTTCTTGAGAGTTTTTTTGTGCCTCTCCAGTTGTCGCTCATTGATCGTTCGAAGGTAGCAAGAGAAAGTATGAGGGTGCTGAGCCTGTGTTAGCTCTGTAAGCAAGTGTCAGTGCTTTGAATTTGATGCGAGCTGAAAGTATGAGCCAGTGCAGAGAGATGAAGAGTGGAGTGATGTGGGTTCTTTTGGGTTCATTGAAAACCAGATGAGCTGCGGCGTTCTGGATCATTTGCAGGGGTTTGATTGCACTAGAAAGAAATCCAGCCAGAAGAGCATTGCAATAATCAAGCCTGGAAATGTCCAGCTTGATCCTCCTGATGTTGTGAATCTCAAACCTGCATGATCGAGCAGTCTTTGCGATGTGATCTTTGAAGGTCAACTGGTCCTCAAAGATCACTCCAAGATTTCAGGCAGATTTTGATGGGGTCAGATGATGCTTTTTCATTCATGCTGAGATGTCCGCTAGATAGCATGTGATTCGCGCAGCTACCATGGGATCATCTGGTTGAAATGATATGTAGAGCTGTGTGTCATCGGCATAGCAGTGATGGGAGTGTGAAGTGATGGGATGGGGTGTGCCTGTATGATGGGACCCAGTGATGTGGTGTACATGGAGAAGAGAAGGGGTTCATAACTGAACCCTGAGGAACCCCAGTGATTAGTTGACATTCTCTGGAGACTTCCCCACACCACACAACCCTGAAAGACTTTCCTGTGAGATAGGACTCAAACCAGTGAAGCAGAGTTCCTATGATGTCCAGGGTGGTCAGAAGGATTAACACTGATAGTAATGCAATCTCTGTTGAATGGCCCTTGATGTCCAACTGGCAATTCTGTGAGAGGAAAGATGATACTTGGTTGAAAATAACACGTTCAAGAGTTTTTGATATGAATGGTAAGAGAGAGACGGGCCTGTAATTATCTACAAGTGATGTGTTTAATGTGGGTTGAAAAACATATAGGAGGGATGGCTTGTAGAAGATGTGAGGGGATGGGATCTATGGGACAGATGGTTGGATGGCTGGAGAGGAGATATTTAGATGTATCTGCAGCTGTGAGTGGAGAGGAGTAGGAAAGGTTTCTGGTTGCATCAGTGGTCCGTCTAAGTTCCTGTGTGTGTGGAGCTAAGAACTAAATGCTGATAGTTGCTGTTTTGTTAATGAAGAAACTGGCAAATTCATGGTGGGTGCTTTTGTGGTGGTGGAGGGGGGCAGAGGAGAGAGTTGAATGTTTTGAAGAGTGTGCAGGTGTTAGAAGCGCTGTTGATCTTGATGTGGAAATGTGAAAATTTTGTTTTGGTTTATTTGTTTAGATACACTAGGTTTAGGGACATGTGCCCTTTATTGTAATTTTGGTTTGGTTAGTGAGTGCAGGTAAGATACGACGTCTCGGACGTTGAAGACTTTCTTTCTGCATTTTTCTTTTGTATTAGCGTAGGTTTGGTTTAAATGGGTTAGAAAGTGTTTTCTTTGCTTTGGCACTGCCCGATTTTCCTTTATCCTCCTTAGGTTCTGGATATTATATTTGTGCTGGTTTCTTTTCATATCAGTTTATTTACAGTATGTTGTCTTGTTTTGACTGTAAATATTTTTTTTAAATATTATATATTGGTTAATAATATCTTCACTAATAATAAATTGTTCTCTTGTCTTGAATGATTTGGGTTGATCCAATTTACTCTCCCAGTAATTTAATTGTAGGAATTGCCTAAAGATGTTCCCCTTCTAATCTCCAAGACTTTTTATACAGCAGTGAAGGGTCGTAACTTGCAACATGTTTGTGCTTCCACAAGAACCAATGAAGTTAATTATTGTGTTATGCAGCAAGTTTGAGCTTCAGCAAGAACCAATGAGGTTCATTCTCGTGTGTTACGCAACACATTTAAGCTTCAGCAAGAAATTTGTTCTCGCACATCAAGCAGGTTCGGCTGAGCTTCTGTTTATGTTCGCCGATCAATGTTTATGTGAATAAAAGCCTGAACTCAATCTGTTCATCATATAAAGAAATATATCTTTAGACTATTGGGACTAAATCATTCAACTCATGTGGATTAGTTTAATGATCTCTTTATTAAATCTTTTTAGCGTGAAAGGGATAATAATAGGTACATTTCAAAATTATGTTGGCATTGTTTTATAATGCACCCCAAAAATAATACATTCAATCTTAACAGAAGGTGATGGATACAAATCAATTGAATGTCTCAGAAAACTTTGAGAAACTAAAAATGTGCCATTAGCAGTGAATAATGACTTAAAAACCAGTCTGTTCATATACAGACTGTCACATGGCTTCATATGGGTCACTTTTATGCTACTTTTGCATTCTTCACAAATCTTCAAAACTCACAAAACCCCATTCATTTTAATTACATGGAAAAGACAGATGAGCAGAGTCTTTAACATTTCTTCTTTTGGTTTCTACATCAGAAATATGAGTACATTACAGGTTTTGGACAACATAAAGGTGAGTAGATGATGCCACATTCAACACTGAGTTCAACACTGTAAAACTTACACAAAGAATCAAAAAGAGAGTGTTTTCAGAGTCAGATTTCCTGGCATTCTGTCCCACAGGCACTGACGTAAGAGAAGCTCTCAAAGGAGCTCTCCATGGTGCTGATATTTCCGTTGAAGCGTGGGGCTCTACTCTGCTACGGGCTTCTCAGAGCCAGCTGGATAACCAGACAACATGCCGGGTCACTTCATCTCCCCTCCCTTCTCTTCCTCTCCACACTTCACAGGCATGAGGAAGCACTAGTCAGACTCTTGGCTATCCATTTGCCAGGACAGACAGACAAATATAGAGCCAAAGTGCCCAACAGCACGAGGAAAGAGACATTGCCAATTAGTTTTGGCAGGGCTCAGATTCACCACTTCAGCAAGATTACACACTGTGCTGAAAAGGGCAAGAGATTAAAAAAAACAAGCACTTGGTGAGAGAAAGAGTAGAATAATAAGCGTGGCTTCAAAAATGTAATCAACATGCTGATTACATAGGTCAAAGGCGTGCTTAGTAATTTTTCACTACTTAGAAAAAGAAGAATTAATAGCACTTTTGCTCACATGAAATGAAAGCTTGTGTTTTGTTTAACAGGGTCGCCTCATAGGGGTCACACTCATCACATGACCAATATAACAAATACTACTCACTCTGTCTTTGTAATCGGGCAATTTTGCTGATGGCATAAATTATTTATGGTAGCACATTAAGGACACTGGTAACCGAAAATTTTCCTCTTGTACTACAGTCCTGCCATTTAGTATTGAACATGTTGATGTGCTTAAAATGATAAGAATATTTGAGGGAAACTGTACCCCATCTCTCCTCTCCTTTAGTGTGACAAATACATGTAATGCATAAACAGCAGAAGCAACAACAACAATATTATAATCATAATTACAAATATAAATGTTATTAATATGTGGTAATAAAGACTGCCAGCAAATTAAGATGTAAAAATGTATGTAAAATTCCTTCTTTGTAAAATTTAAAATTAAACTTAAATGCATGATTTAAACAATTAATAAATGCTACTTAAAATAGTTTTAGATGGAACCGTTTCTATATTCCTAAATAATTTGAAGTACGTATGCCGTTAGACAAATATACTACTTTAATAATAATAATAACTATTATTATTATTATGTTATAATCTATATTGAAAAGTAAAAAAAAATATTATTAAAAAAATAAATGAATGAACACACTCAACACATTTTGTAAAAATTAAAATAAAAAATAAAACTGGCAGCTGTGGTTGCCAGAATAATTATTTAAAAATACAGTAAAAAATGTAAACATGTTTTACTGCATTTTACTATTACAGGTTTCTTTCCCCAAATATAGTACAGTAACCTGCTGTTAACCAGTTAATAGTTTTCTTTCTTTTATATTTATAATTACAATAATTTAACAATAATAATAATAATTTGTAAATGCTATTACAATTTTTAGATGGAGCTTGGCACCAACTAATCAACTAACTAATAACACTAATCAACCTTCTAAAAGTATTTCATACCAAGCACACAAATGCTGATAGTAGAACTAGCTACTCACATTAGGCATGTTTCATCAAGAGTAAACAGTGTCACGGTTGTGTATGATGGAGGAAGGCACGGAGGCACGGAATGAACTCAAATTGTATCTAATAATCAAACTCAACAAAAATCCAGTTTAAATATGACAATAAGGGCACGTATACTGTAGTGTAAAAATGTTACTACGGGTTAACAGAAAGAGACCACGATAGAAACACAACATTAAATGGACACTGATGGAAAGGAATACACAGGTTAGATATACACCAGGGATGAACATGGAACAAGAAACAGCTGACAAGACTAACAAGGTGACTAATGACAAGACGTGTGTGGAAAAACACTGGGAGAGCACGGGAGGAACCAGAAAATACATAGAGACACACGTAATACATAGAGACATGCCCAAACCAATACGTCCATACAAGCAAGCACACACTGTAGGTCAGATAGAGGTTGGCACATGGCGAGGCCCTCATAGAGCAGAGGGCTGGCACAGCCACATCAGATCTGCAGTATGGTCACTAATCTGTGGGATCAGTAAAATCACGGAAATGAGAGCCATCACACTGCAGTAATCTCCTATGTCGGGAAAGCTGTGTGTGAGTGTGTTAGAGAGAAGGATAATGTGAGATGAGAGAGGCTGCAGAGTTCAGTAAACAGTACCAGTCACGATCAACCAACTATTTAAACCACATGTAATTACACAGGATTACTTGCATTGAAATAAACCCAAGTTCAGACTGAATGTGAAGAGTCCAGACACCAGTTTGATGAAAAGAGACAAGGCGGCTGGAAAAGGAAAAAATACATCGGAGGTGACAATGAATCAGCAAGAATGGAAACAAATGGGCAAAATAATGCTGCAGAAAAGAAAATATCATTATTTCCGATTTGTCATTGTCTATTTTGTCGGGGGTTTTTTTTGTGTGGTTTTTTTGCAGCCTGAGAGATCCCAAAGCCCCTTTAATATCTCAAAAATATACTTACAAATATGATCTAGTATTATCTAGTCTTATCGTGAAAGATTCATCTGTGCATGTTATTCCAAAATGTAATCTTTCATCAAACTCAAAATGATAATAAAACCCTCAGAAATACTTTACATCAAGGAAGTAATAATGGTTGTAACTTTGTATTGACTGTAACAATAACAATATCATATTGATATTTCTATAAATCTAATTATTCTTGATTATAAACAAACTTAAGCATCAAACGTCCTCCTTGAAAAATATTGTATAACTTCTGCTGATGTTCTCAACTGCAATGAATTTCTACATGCTAAGATTTTTGGATACCCACTGATTTGGATATATATTGTGTTTTTGTTTAAATAAATAAAAAAGAACAAAGCATCTGGATATTTTTTCCATGGAAACCTTTTATTTCACCATGACACAACATTGAAGTCATTGAAGGAAACAAAACATCAATTTGACAAAAGGTGCAACATAAAAACATCAAAGTAAAGACAGAATTCAAAAGACGTGAGAAACAAACACATTAAATAAACTATTCACAACATCAAGATCATATTTCCCCTTGAAGGGGAATGGAAACTACCATTAATACTGAAAGAATTAAACATTGGTAATACCTGTAGGTCATTTACAAAGGGTTTTACCATGTCTGCAGTCTGCTGAACCCATTAAGCACAAAACACTGCGATTAACGAGAAGATAACCTTTATTTTTTACGTAGTTTTGACATTGAAACCTGAAAATTGAATGTTATTAGCAAAGGTTGATCTCTTTATCTGAATATTGCGTCATGGTTTCCAATGATAATTGATGTACCACAAATAACCACGTTATCAAATGCATCAAGCAAATCTGAAACACTCGCAAAGTTAAAACTATTCAGTTGTCTGATTGTTTCTTTTATTTTTTTGTCATGAGTGACTGAGCTATCTGTTGTTTATGTTATAATACACATGAAGATTTGGTATAAAATGGTCTTCTGAAGAGGAGAGCCGAGACAAAGAGGGGGGAAAGAAAAACAGAAAAAAGGAGAAAAAGTAAAGGAAAAGAAGTCAGACATTTTGCCTGTGAATAGGACTAGAGGCACAAAGGGTCCACAGAGCAACAGATGTGACCATTCTGTAGAGAAAAAGAGAGGGAGGTAGGGAAGGAAAAGGAGAAGAGGCATTAGTCAAAAAAGAAAAGCAGCCAATGTGACACTCACTCATCCACTTCCATACTGTATGTGCGTAAAGCATCAGTACAGCCTCTCACTCTCTCAATTCATTTTTCAGCTCAAATGATGCTGCATGACCTTGGCCAGTCACATAAGGTGCTTTAATAAGTAGATGAATTCTCTCCTGTCCATGAGCGCAGTTCTTTATTCCTGCATTCATCTCTGTTCATTCCTCGCCGAGGCAAATCTGACAGTACCCGGGACAGTTTTCTGTGTGCTCAGCTGAATTGTCCGTTTCTATAAATGACTTATCCCATAATTTCAGGAAGAGTACCAATGCAAGAAACCACAAGTTGAAAGTACATCTCTTTTAATTCATATCTTTTTTTTTAAACTAAATTATTAATTATTAACAATTTAATGTTAAATCTTTTCATTATAATATATAGTTCGTAATGAATATTGATTATCATATTTATTCAATATATTGTATATTTTCAGCATGATATTTAGAATATCTTTGAATTTGGTTGGCCTCTCTTTTTTCTGCATAAACTCCACAAGTTTGTATAAAACATAACATCCACAGAGCATAATGAGCTTCAATGTAAAAACATCTGACTCTAAAAAGAAAGAAAAGTCACATAAAATCACACAAATTTGGTTTTTCAATGAGACCTAGATTTTTTTTTTTAAACTTGAATTTAAATTTAAACTAAAACAAAAGCAAAGAATATATATATATATATATATATATATATATATATATATACACACATAAATATGTTTTTTATATCTTTATATCATAAAGCTCCATTAGTTTCCATTTTTAAAAACTTTTTAAAAAAAGGTTTAAATTAGATTTCAAATCTCACATTCTCAGTGAGGTCTCAGAGTTTTTATTTCACTGTAAGCGTTTTATGAATATTTATATGCACCAAAACCATAAAATCAAAGCTTTAACTGGGCACACAACCAAGTGCCTTTAACTGAATTGGTATTAAAATGTTTAAAAGTAAATTAGCCAGATGTCCCTGAAACCCTCAGAGTGGCCGTAGCTGCTGTGTTCATTTTATGTGAAAGGATCCAACTTAAAGTCAGCACGAAACAGACATTGCGATTAGCATTTTCTTGCTAATGTACTTAGCATTTTGTCCATAGGTAGTTGATTGGATGGTTGTGGTTTGCTATTGCTTTGATGTCATATGAGTGACGGGTTGTCCCGCCCTCATGCCAGTAAACACATCATCAGAGAAGAGATGTCGTTGCAAGATGGAAAGAAAGTTATTTTTATTAAAGATTCTGAGAGTATATGGAGTTAATCATTTATGATAAATACTACAATATTCCATAAAAAATTTACTGGTGACTTCAACATAAACGACAACCACAGGGGTTTATGCCTTAATACTCAAACACTCAATAAAGTGCCTAACCTTGGTGAATTGTAATGTGTGTGTCTGTGGGTGGTTATGTAAGTATCAAGTACCTTGCACTGGCAGAGGGAACACTCTGTGCCGTGTTTGGTCCAAGCAGAGCCGCTGAAGCGAGTGATTCCGTATTCATCCACGCACGTCTTGGTGATGTCATTCCGAACGGTATCGGCCAGGCAGGGGTCTGTAATGCAGCGCGGACAGCACTCGCCCTCAGGAACCACTGTAAACTCACAGTCAGAGACCGGAGCGCATGATATCGGCCAGCAGTCCACTTCACCCCTCTGAGAAACACAGAGAGACATATTTCTTTCCCACACTGAAAATAATCAATATTTTTGCAATTCCGTTCAGTGACGCTAGTGGCCCATAAATTACACACTTCCACTTTAACAGGCTGCAAATCACAAATACCATGGTGTGCTCACTGATCCAGAGAGGAGTGTGTAATTAAGGATCAATATGACATTTCTAGGTCAGTGCTGGTTTAATATAGTTACACACATGGCTATCTCCGTTCTGTGTTCTTTAAAATTTAGTGCAACATCTGGAGGTGATGTGTAAAAATATATCAAGGCTTTGGTCCTTTTTGGATGTCTTCCACAGGTGCAAGGATAAAGTGACGGAGTACTTGGAATGCCAAATATCAAAGTGTGTGAAAGTCACCTCCGCGAAATCCAGAGAGCATATGAGATTAATATGTTTTCTTAATAGATCCTGGGGGGGGGGGGGGGGGGCACTCAGTTGAACTCAGTGTCAGGTCATAATTTTGAATTGAAGTTATATAGAATAAGCAAATGTTTAGTTTTTAATCATGGATGTTATGAATGCTATTATTTACATTCATTTTAAGGGTTATCTGTAAATTAATCATTCTCGTTTTGTAATTCAGAGAAGATAAAAAGTCATACAGGTTTATTTTTGGGTGAACTGATTGCTGTATTCCATTGCAAGACAAAGAATGTTTCAGATTACATCCTGAATCAGACCGAGCATCTAAAGTAGACCTTGATTACAAGAGGAATGCTGATATTTCTCTGAAAGTCTCTCTCTCTCTCGCTCTCCTATCATGGCGTTTTCTGTTCCGGAAACATTCTTTGTTCTTTCACTCCTCTCACTTTTGTATCCTTAAAATACAAAGAATTCTTCCTGCCTTATTCTCTCTTTTTCTGTGTCTCTTCCTTTCTTTCAAGTTTTGTGTTCCTTCTACTTCACAGGGAACAAGAAAAAAAACTGATGAGAACCAGGATTCGAAGTGCAAAGGGGATTGAAAATGACTAAAAGAAAGAGCTGAATAAAAGAGAATGTGATAACAGTCCAAAAGTGTAAGAACAATAAAAAAGAGACAAACAAAAAACAGCTGTACTGAAACCTGATGAAGTTTCAATATGGCTATGCAAAACTGTCTCTGCTTGATCATGTTCCTTTCTCAAAGCTGGTTTAATGGACACAGATTATGCTTGTGTAGGATTAAAAAGGGGTTTCAATTGAAAGTCAGTTACTGAGCAATTAATCCAGTGCTTGGCTTTAGCAATTCATTACAGACCGACAAGTTTAGCAGTCCTAAACCCAGAAGAAAAAGCTTCATTCTCTGTGTACCAAAAAAAAAAAAAAACAACTTCTCAAAGAGAGAAAAAGCGAGCTGGGAGCCTGGCATGAAAACCAGTTTGAGCTCATTTTCAGTTCAACAAATACTGTAGGATAAGAATTTTTGCTAGAGAAAAAGATTGGGCTGGACTTTATAATTAAATTATACTCATAGTGCAAAAAGTTCTACATTAAGAAAGAAAAACTGCTATTAGATGAAAGCTCAGGGCTGAACCACAGCACACAGGAGGGGGATAAACACCAGAGGGGCAGAAAACTGCATTGTTCAAGGTTTGGCGCAAGACTTCCTGACTGAGATATTGCAGAAAGTTCCACTGTGACCAGCAGTTTCACAGTAGTTTCTTTGTGTAATAGATCTGAATCTAATACACAGAGTACAGAATGACAAATGAGTTTATTCAGTCCATTGTGCATTTGTGAATGCATGCTGTTTTCTAAAGATTACATATTTCAAACCTTTGCATCATATTCTTTCCCTCAAGTCCAGTTATTTCCTTAGTCAAGGTTTCTTGTAATAAAAAAGGTTCTATTATGATAAAACAATATTTAAAAATGTCTTAAACCAATTATATATACATTTTTAAAAAGTTTGAAAAGAATTCAAAACTAGCATTTTCACTAACAGCCTCAGGCACTCTAAAAACTAAGATACTTTAAAAAAGTAGTTTTCTAATGTTCATCAGCAATAGTTCTTTCTAACATTGACCATATAACATATACTGGTACTTTGCCGATGCATTGCCACATCGAGTTTTGCCACATGCTGCCACTCACCATACACTGGCACTGCTGGCAGTTTTCTACCCAGGTTTCTCCATTGCTGTATGCTAGCAGACCGTTCTGTTGCAAACACTGAGAACTCAGGCGAGGGTCGCATTCAGGACAGCACAACACATCCACAGTGGGATTCTCACAATCACACACCATCCGTCTGCACATCACCAATCCCGACTAAAACAGGAGAGAAAGACAGAGACTGTGTAAAACTAATTTCTCAGTTTTCCCTCGACTACAATTCCCATCAGCCCCTTTGGCTCACCTGACAAGAGCAGACCGAGCACCTGTCGTCATCTAGCACCCAGATCTGCCCATTGTGTTTCACCTTCCCGTCATGGGCGCAGTCTCCCGTGCAGTTCCTACCATGTGGACAGCGGCAGTCATAACCTCCATCCACGTTAAAGCACACGGTGTCGTTAGCACAGCTGTGCCTCCCCGTATCACATTCATCAATGTCTAGCAACAAGAAACAAACAATATAAGTCATGGGTTAAATCCAAGGGGTCAATGTTTAGGTGGTTAGCATGACCCCATTAGCCTCTGTTGGTAGATGTTGTAACTACAACCATGCTGAAAGTGAAATGCATGTTTCTCCAATGACTTGTAATAGAGACGAAAATCCATTGCCGCTTGTATACATTTCTTATTTTGTATATATACATTCTTTTCTTTTCCTTATTTGTACACTTCAATCTATCACCTATGTAAGTAATTATTACTTAAAGCCTTTCTTTGCTTTTCTGTATTTTTCCATAGAGTAAGGATGAATATTGTATGTACTTTTCAACAGATAGAAGGAGTTTAGCCTTGGAGAAGCGGTGTATCTGTGTGTGTGTTAACATGCTCTGTATTGGTGAGGTGATTAACTGGCACCATAAGGAGACGGGATGACTTGTTGTCCTCGACATGTCACGTGGAAGGTCACTAACCTGTTGACCATGTGATCAACGAAGATATGCTTCAGACTGTATGCTCTTGTGTGGAAAATTACTTTTGTTTATCTTTCTTTCTTTCTTAGCCAATCAGAATCATTTAACCGTCATCATTGACGTAGTTAGCACCCTCTGTTACGAGTATAACTGGTGTAACAATGTTATTGTATGTGGGGCGGCCTACGAACTCCTTGTGAGACCTGAAGCTTCTGCTGATGAAACTGCAAACTAAACTTCACTAATGTCTTCTATTGACTGCACTTCTGACTCCTGGTCTTCATTCAACATATCTGGTCTTAACTGTAAATCCCCTACACTTGCATTGAAGCAAAGCACCATTTCATTAGAAATAAGTTACCTTCACATGATTCTCCATTGGCTGAGAACATTCCGTTGTCATGGTATCCGTCACGACACTCGCAGTGGTACCAGCCAGGTAGGTTGACGCAAGTGGCTCGACTGTCACACTCCACAAATCCATCGGAGCACTCGTCGATGTCTAAGGTGACAAGGTGGAGACATGCATGAGGAAACCCAAGAAATGTATGAAAAAAGCACAGTGTCAGTCTGTTGCTTTTAACAGTGATAATATGAAGAAATGTTTCTTGAGCAGCAAATCACCATATTACAATGATTTCTGAAGGATTAAATGACACTGATGACTGCAGTAATAATGCTGAAAAATCAGCTTTGCCATCAAAGGAATAACTAAGTTTCATTTGAACAAACTGAAAAAACTGCTATAAAGTGAATATCAAAATATTGTGTTATGCTTGACTATGTTATACTCTCAACAAGCTTTTCAAATTCTTAAATGAATGCAAATCGGTATAAGTATATTTTATGCGTGTCCTCACACCAAACACAAAGGAAGTGAGGCAAATAGAGCTTTTGCCATGGTCGCCTTGAAAGCAGCGTATCCAACAGCTGTTGATAATGATGATCTTCAGAATCTATTCAACTTTCAGTCCTTGTCCTTGGATTGCACTCGCACAGAAAGCTACACAGAGTCAATCAGACCCAGTCAGTTCAATGACAACTTCAAGCACAATGGCATACTGGGTTAGAAATGATTTTGTGACTTTAACCGTAGACCACAGAATGTGTTTAACCTCACCCATCTCATTAGATTGTTAAGGGAGACTTGTATTGTGATGTATTTCAATGCCAATTTTAATGTCTGAAATAAAGGCAAGGCTGAGTAGAGAGGGTTAAATGAAAGCTGATGAATACTCTGGGTTTGTGGGTATGTGTGAGATGGAGAAAAATTGATGTAGCCTTGAGAGTCTTTGTGAAAGAGCATAGAACATGAGAAAGTGCCTAAAGGACCTTGTGAATTATGTTTGCATGTGTTGCTTGTTAGGATTGCATGGGTTGAGAAATATTTAAAGGGATAATTCACCGACTAAAGGATAAAAAATTCCTTAAATTGATCTAAACCTGCTTGACTTCATATTCAGCAGAATGTTCTTTCTGCTCTTTAACACAAGGAAATTAAATAGTGACATAGGGCAAAAAATGCATAAGTAAACCAATAAATCAGTCAATCCAGCTTGTGTCTTGTGAAGCCAAAGGATAACTTTGAGAGAAAAACTAGAATTCAAAAATATGGGGTCAGTAAGATTTCTGAAAGTCAGCCTATACTCACCAAGATAGCATTTCTCAAAATTACAGTAAAAGCATTACTGTGAACGTTATGAAAATGTAAAGTTATTTTCAGCTATTAATTACTACAATCTTCAGTCTCACATGAACCTTCAGAAAACATTCTGATATCATTCTGATTTGGTGTTTAAGAAACATTTCTTATTATTATCAGTGTTGAAAACTGAAATTTTGCTGTGAAATGTTGCTAATTTTGCTGTGAAAATAATGATATTTATTCTTTCATGAATAGAAAGCTCAAAATAACACTATTTAAAATAGAAATCTTTTAAACATTATGAATGTCTTTCACTGAATTTTTCTTTATACTGTATTAAAATATTGCTCAGAAAAACGGATCAGAGCAGGCTTAACACTGTGAACACTTAAATACGCAAATATTCAAATCACCGCAATTAAATTTGAGTGCACTGAAGGAGAGTTATTGTACCTTTCAGGTTTGTGAATGATGAACTGTCCTTGTATTCTGAGTAACATTTAATCAGAAAAAGAATGTCTGATATGAACATTTTTCATGCAAGCGTTCTCACTGTCTCGCTTCTAAGACTTCCACACTTTTGTCAAGATTTCACTCCCTCAACACAAAATCCCTCATCCATTAAAAACAGAGAACGGCGAAAATAACACAAACAATACTGAATAATACATAGATGTAGGCAGAGCTGATGACATTTATTCATTTTCTTCCTTGAGCACAAACACACACCGCACTCATCTCTCTCAGAGGAATGGCTGGCATTTGTGCTGTCAGAAAGCAGTCGCAAGTATTGATTGACTGTGTATTCATGGGCAAACCCCCAGGGTTCCCGCTGTCCTGCAGCCCTGCCACTAATTTGTCACGGAATGTCACAAGTCGACGACACAATACATAGTCTCCATCTCATTTGCTGCATCTTCAGTATTTGGTATCCTCGTACACTGAGTTTTGGACCTATTATGCACTTTTTCATGCTAGAACTACATTATTGCAGTACCTCTTCCCGGTCTGTCAGTCTCTATAGGCTCTGACATGTTAAACGTGTGTTGTGATTGGTCAACTGCTTCAAGCATGTTTCAGAAATGTAACACCCCTTTACCATAACCACAAGTTTCAATGTACGACTAAAGCAACACAATTAGACCTCATCCCTTTTTGTGCGTATGCCTTAGGTTTGCCTTAGGTTTGAAAACCCAAAATACATTTCAGGGAGAATAATTATAGAGAAAAATTGCCTTTGGAATGGACTTTGAACTTTGTAATTTTGCAGACGTTTTTCATTCTCAAACAGCAACATTACACACTAAAGAAAGTTGAAAATTGAAAAAAGGACAATGGAACCTCTGTAAGATAATAAAAAGACAATCAGGATGCAAAATATATAAGTATACACAATCTACAATCTCATGAGGACAGGAATAGTTATGGGTCCACAGTGGTATCCTCAAGTCAATTTCTTCAGGGACGATTCCTCAAATGGTAAGTCATCAATCCACTCAGTCCCTTAACATCTTGGCTGTTCCCATCCCAGCCATCTCCTTTATCTGCACTACTCTCATCTCATCCCCTCCCCTTCCATTCATCCTCCCCCTCCATCTTCACACTAATGAACAGATTCACACCCACTGCTGGGTCTCGCTGGGGAGCTCAGCACAGTATAAGGGCCTCAATGCAAACGAGGTACGCTAAGTGACGTTGTGCGCATGAAGGCCTGGTTCCATTCTCAAACAAAGAGACTTTTGTTTTTTGATCAGGAAGTTCAAATGCACACCTTTTCTTACAGAGAAGACAGAAAGCAGACCCTCAGTTCCCCTAATAAAAGCAGACATTCAGAGGCAAGTCTTATCTTTAAAATCAAAGTGAATTGCAGTTCACAACACATTTTATTGGAAATCAGAGTGAAACAGATATTTAGAGAGGCACAAAGTTTCGTCTGAATAACATGAAACAACCCTAACCTTAGAATACGGAATGAGTAAACACCGTTGACTTTGTATTCTGCCAGTCAATCAAAAAATTTTTTTTTATAATAATAATAATAGAAAATGTCCATTATACATATAAATAGCAACTTCAAAGCGCTGTACACAAAATAAACAATAAACCTCTCTCTCACACACACATATCATATATATATATATATATATATCATCATTGAAGTGTATAAAAAAGTGTAAAAAAAACATTGAAGTGTATAAAATATATAGAAATGTACAAAATAATATAAAGATAATCCAAAATATAAAAATATAAAACATGTTATCGTTATTTTAGATTATAATATTACATTTTATGTAATATTTCATATTAGTTGTGCAGTGTTAACCGGAGGTCTATGATGCAGAGAGAAGACATTCAACAGCTAAACTCTAATTAGCTCCACCTCATTAGACATGATGAGTAACGCCTTGGAATACATGAACTTAATGAAGCAGACACAACCAGAGCACTTAAATAAACATGGAGAAGTTTTATCAGAGGACAGAACCAGCATCTGTTTTGAATCTCTTTGTACACACAATGTTACGCTCCTCCCTGTGGGACTTTCTCACTGGAGCTTCTGAAGATATTCTCATTAAAATTTGATAGCAGTAGGGCTCCATTCTAGTTTTATATTACGAGAAAACACTTCTCAAGACTCCAATCCTGGTGCAGAGACACATTTAAGGTAATCAGTGACAGAATGCAGCCATTTTATCTGCAAGTTGAAGGTTCTTATGTCCCCTTACTACACAACCATCTCATGAAGAATTAACAAGTAGCCTGTGGAAACGTCTTGTTTAAGAGGAAGGACCTCCGAGCCCAGGGCGTTTAACCCCTGAGGACCTGCTGTAATTGGGTTTCCTTTATGAACAGAGTGTGTGTGAAGCATCTGAGCCAATCCGATGGATAATACATGGTGCCAGTCTTCTAAGAGGTAAGAGCTGAATATGAAAAGAAATGTGACTCTCTACAGCTTTCTTTTTCAGAGGAAGATAAAAAGAAAGTGATTCTTATTCAGAAAGCATCTCTACAGCAGGATATTTGATGGAGAAGATAATTCTGTGTCTTTGTGATTCAGTCGATTACTCTCATTAAAGAACAGAATAACAATAAAAACAACGCTCTTATCAAATAACTTCTCTATTTTACCAGGAGTACAATATCCCCTGAACTAATGGATTGCTTTGTATTTACAAAACTGGCAGGGAGTCACCATATGTGGTCATATGTGCCAACGTCAAGCTGGCATAGATAAAAAAAAGAAGGCTTACTGACAAAGACGGAGAGTTTAATAATGCAGTTCCTTTAGTGGAGGGATAGGAGGTTTCAAAGGGATGGAGAACAGACTTTTCTTTGCCTCTTATGTTTGTTTGTGCAATATTTATCCTCTTTGTGCCTTTGTCATAACATTATATTTCCCCTCAGAGGAAGAAAGAAAACATGAGGGAGAACCCGTGAGGGATTACAGACAACTGAGCATACAAAACAAGCATAAAGAGCATAATCTGTCTCTCTCACTCACAGAAAAGTGTTAGGATTTGGCAAATGTCAAAATAAAATAAAAAATAAAAAATTATAATAAATGAAATGTGTTCTTGGTGTTTTTTCACAGATTTTTGTTTACTAATTGAAAAAAGAAGCTTTTTTCTTTTGGTAATTTCTCTCTGTAACACAATAGGCAAACAATAAATGAATGAATAAAGGAAGGAAGAAAGAAACGAAAAGAAGATAGGAATGAACAAACAAATATAATAAATATGGTCTTGTAGTTTCGTTTTTATTTCTCTGTAAAAGATTTTGGTTTTTGCCTGTGCATTGTTCATTTAGCTCTGTAATTCACAAATAAATAATAAATAAATAAAAAACAATTTACAACCATTTACAAAGTTAATTTGTTAGATTTAGATCCCATTCAGTCAATCACATTCTAACTTGCGTCGGACTGAGGTCATGGGGCCTAGGAGCCCAATCACTTCAAAGGGGTCACTAAACAGGTCAATAGTAAATGGTAACTACTTGATTTCATTGGCCATTGAGATTTGCATGCCGAGTCACACCTACCCAGACATACGGGTATAAATATACGGGCATTACTCAATTCATTCATACTTTGCTTCGGAGCCGAGCATACAGCCGGACATACAACACGCTGAGAGAGCATAATCTACTTCTTTAATACAAAGGCACGAGTATGTTCCTGTGGGTATTACTGTTGTCCCTTTGATAAATCTCATTCATTGCCAGGGAGCCTGTCTAGCACTTCCCAGTCCATCCCGCTGGCTCATTTGAACATAAGACTCGGCTATGCGACATCCTACTCCAAGTTCACTACCAGGATTGGTTTGCAGTGATCGTCCAAAAGGACGCATACTTTCATGTTTTGCTTCTTCCTTGACATAGACATTCCTTCGTTTTGCGTTTGATGGTCAAGCATACCAATATAAAGTCCTCCCATTTGGGCTCCCCTTACCCACCTCAGAGAAGTAGGCATTCACATCATGAACTATCTCGATGACTGACTCATTTTGGCCCATTTTTGGGATTAGTTGTGTAAACACAGGATCAATTGAAAAACTGAAAATCAATTGAGAACACGAGATGTCCATGAGACCGCTTCAGCACTGGCTAAACGAACGAGAAGGGCATGGCGCCATGGCGCCTGTGTGTGGCTTTCACATGGAGCTATCACCAAGGGTTGGTGTGAAAGCTTTGGTTGGACACAAAAGATGACTTCACCACTAGCTGGGGTGCCGTGTATATACTGTACGATGGACAGGCTGCCTCGGGCTTCAACTTCAGTGGCATATCAATTGCACATCTTGCCGTGTCGATTTTGACTGTTGCTGCACCGAAAACAAACTCACCTAAAGGGTTATTAGGAACACCTGTTCATTTTCTCATTAATGCAATTATCAAATCAACAAATAACATGGCAGTTGCTTCAATGCATTTAGGCGAGTGTTTTTCACACACAACCATTTTAAGGGTTTATGGTGTGAATGGTGTGAATGGTGTTAAAAGGGAAAAACATCCAGGATGCTGCAGTCCTGTGGGCGAAAATGCCTTGTTGATGCTAGAGGTCAGTGGAGAATGGGCCAACTGATTCAAGCTGATAGAAGAGCAACTTTGACTGAAATAACCCCAGCAAAGCATTTGTGAAGTCACAACACGCATGACCTTGAGGCAGATGGGCTACAACAGCAGAAGACCCCACCGGGTACCACTCATCTTCATTACAAATAGGAAAAAGAGGCTACGATTTGCACAAGCTCACCAAAAGTGGACAGTTGAAGACTGGAAAAATGTTGCCTGGTCTGATGAATCTCGATTTCTGTTGAGACATTCAGATTGTAGAAGTCAGAACTTGGAGTAAAAAGAACATGGATCCATCATGCCTTGTTACCATTGTGCAGGCTGCTGGTGGTGGTGGTGTAAGGGTGTGGGGGATGTTTTCTTGGCACACTATAGGCCCCTTAGTGCCAACTGGGCATCGTTTAACTGCCATGGCCTACCTGAGCATTGATTCTGACCATGTCCATACCTTTATGACCACCATGTACCCATCGTCTGATGGCTACTTCCAGCAGGATAATGCACCATGTCACAAAGCTCGAATCACTTCAAATTGGTTTCTTGAATATGACAATGAGTTCACTGTACTAAAATGACCCCCACAGTCAACAGATCTCAACCCAATAGAGCATCTTTGGGATGTGGTGGAACAGGAGCTTCGTGCCCTGGATGTGCATCCCATAAATCTCCATCAACTGGAAGATGCTATCCTATTAACATTTTCAGCTTTCAGCACCTTGTTGAATCAATGCCAAGTAGAATTAAGGCAGTTCTGAAGGCGAAAGGGGTTCAAACACAGCATTAGCATGGTGTTCCTAATAATCCTTTAGGTGTGTATACTGGTCTGGTCAGACAACACATCAACACAATTTTGTTGCATACATCAACACTTACAAGGTGGTTTACACTCCCGTCGCATGTCAGGTAGACCTGTTTGCCTCACAGGAGTCCTCACTCTGCAGTTGTTCTTTTCCTTGACCGGGGGAACCTTAGCAGGGATGCACTGGCAGGCCCCGTGGCCTGCGCAAATTTGCATTCCCCCCCAGGGAGCCTTCTCGCACAGTCACTGTGCAAGGTCAGCGATGGTGAGGAGTAGGTCCTGTTAGCTGCACCGTACTGGCCCAACCGGAACTGCTCTCGCAGGGACAGGGAACCATGTGGCACCTGTGTCCGGACTACTGGAACCTCCATGTGTGGTCTCTGGACAGGATGAGGAGAACTTAAGTGGTCTAATGCCTGCAATGACATTATCCCAATATCAGCTAGAGCCCCCTCTGCAAGGAGTGGAGTTTGTTCACTGAGTGGTGTTCATCCTGGCAGGAAGACACCCGGAACATGGTACACCCGATGGGTTCTAAGATTTCCCTCCTTCAAGAGGGCTTGGAGTGGAAGCTGTCTCCCTCCACCTTGAAGGTGTATGTTGCCTCCATTGCAGCAAATCACAATGTTGTTGATGGCAGCTCACTAGGAAATCACAACTTAGTCATCAGGTTCCTGAAAGGAGCCAGGAGGTTAAATCCTCCCAGGCCGTGCCTCATCCCCTCCTTGAATCTCTCCATGGTACTTTCTGATCTATAGAGTGTTCCCTTTGACTCCCTGAAGTCAGTTGAGCTGAAAGTCCTGTCTCTAAAGCAAGGGTGTGGGCGTCAACGAATCGTGTCTTGAGTTCGGGCTGACACTGTCTCACACCATCCTGAGACCCCAGCCTGGATACATTTTACATTTACATTTATTCATTTAGCAGATGCTTTTATCCAAAACGACTTACAATTTGAGGAATACAGAAAGCGATTTGTCCTGAAGATTCAAAAGCAATTAAGAGTGCTTACAACACAAAGTTTTGAACATTACATACATTAGTACAAGCATGTAGAACAGAGGGAGTAAGATAATTTTTATTATTTTTTTGGTTGAGGTGAGGTGGTGGTGTGTGTGTCATGTAAGGTGCTCATGGAAGAGATGATTTTTAGTACTCTTTTAAACCTTGACAAGGAATCTGCATTCCAGATGAGGGCAGGGAGATTGTTCCACCAACAAGGAGTGGTGAATGAAAATATTCTTGCGAGTGATCTTTTGCCTCTCTGAGATGGAATCACGAGTCGTCACTCATTGATTGATCGAAGATTTCTGGTAGGTGTGTAGATTTGTAGTAGTGAGTGGACGTGTGAAGATGCTGAGTTTGTGTAAGTTCTGTATGCAAGAGTCAGTGCTTTGAATTTGATCCATGCTGCAAGTTGAAGCCAGTGTAGTGAGATAAAGAGTGGTGTGACATGAGTCCTTTTGCATTTGTTGAAAACCAGACGAGCAGTGGCATTCTGTATCAGTTGCAGGGGTTTGATTGCACTAGCAGGAACTCTGACCAGAAGAACATTGCAATAATCAAGCCTGAACATGACCATGGCCTGCACCAGACGTTGTGTAGCTTGCTCAGTTAGGAACGTCCTGATCCTCCTGATGTTGTGAAGTGCAAACCTGCATGATTGAGCATGATTGAGGATACGTGCCCAAAGTACCCACCACTCCGTTTTGGACCAGGCGGTGAACTTGCAAGCGCTGGCCCTGGAGGAGGCAAACCCAGCCCTCGCAATGCTGTGTCCCATTCGCGTACCGTGTTTATCCGTGGACTGTACTCAGAGCTTCAGAAGCTCAGATCAACTTGTCTACTTTGGAGGCCAGCAGAAGGGAAATGCTTCCAACAAGCAGAGGCTAGTCCACTGGATAGTGGATGCCATCACCCTGTCGTACCGGTCCCAAGATGAGCCATGCCCCCTGGGGGTAAGGGCTCACTCCACTTGGGGTGTTGCTTCCTCCTGGGTATTGGAGCAAGGCACCACTCTGGCAGACATATGCAGAGCTATGGACCGGGCGACACCTAACACAAGATTTTCTTTCCCCTATTGAATGCTTCCCCAGCATTAATAACACTGGTCATGTCTGAAAAACAATGGGAATTGAGATCTGAAGCACTCTTTCCTGTGACATTTCATGTTAAAAGAAGAGTAGCCACGACCGTCCCCCCAGTAAGTCCTGTCTCTTCCATTCGGGATGATATGGAAATCAGTTTCAAAAAAGCCACGCCATAGCTTGCCAGCATCTGCATCTCCAACACTCATCATATAGGGACCCCATGACATCAGTCCAAAGTAACGTTGACTGACTGAATGGTAATGTCTAAGTTACTTTAATGTAATAATGTAATCAATAGTTGTATCTGTTAATATTATTAAATGGACCTTAGCTAATCTGAACTAATAATGAACAGTTGACTAGTATAAACAAAGATTAATAAATACTGTAACAATCTCATTGCTAGTTAATATCAGTTAATGCATTAACCACCATTAATTAGGTGGGACCTTAAAGTAAAGTGTTACTAACTAAATACATAAAATAAAGCCCAAATAAAATTTAAAGAACTAGGTTCCTCCATACAAAACCAGGTTCTACCATTTATGTTTATTAAGCTGTTTTCCTATTTAAGTGTTTTCAGCTTTTACAGTCCTAATGGGGACATTTTGTATAATGTAGGCAAAACCTGACCCACGTAACATAGCTGTGAGTTGGTTTGTGTGTCAGCCAGTTCTCCCTCCAAGAACGGTGAGTCAGGCGTTCAGCACACACAGTGTCTCGCAAACCATACCTCACTCTATCTTCTCTCTATCTCTCCACCAGCTGTCTCCTTTAGTCCCCATGCCTCCTCATTTCCTCTCTCCTTACTCCTCTTTTTCTCTTTCCCTTCATCATCCCTCTGTCACTCACACATACGAACGAGTGGGTGTTGGACCGATTTGTAAAAAACCACCGGCAGATGCCCTGCTGGGTAACGTTGAGCAAAGGGTTCTGAGGTCTCTGATTCTTGCTCACACACACACTAACTCACACATACACACAACGATCCCCAGAGCAATAAAAAAGCTTCATGTCTATCTCTCTTCTGCTATTCCAGGGTACAGTGGCTCGCTTGAAATCATACCAGCCAACAGAAGCCTGCACTGCAAAAAAATATTTTTTTCTTAATCAGTACTTTTGGCATGTTTTTGAATCAAATTTGGAAACTTCCTCAGAATTTACTTAAAGAAGGAAAAAGTGGGTAAAAAAATAATTTAGGATAATAATTTAGGATATTTAGGATTTAGGTTTTAAAACAATACAGACTTCTTTCAATGAAAAATATAAAATACAAATAATTTTTCTTTTTTTGCGGCGTTTCCTTTCTGAATTTAAAAGTTTGCACCCACTCAGGGAGAACTTGTCTTCATGATGACAAGACAAATTCTTAGCAGAGTAATTTATGTCTACACTAAAAGCAAAATACTGCACAAAGCCACAAAATCACAGCCTTTCAGAAGACATTTAATGTATAATATAAAGCTATGGGGCTAGTCAGTGCAGCGTGACAAAATACAAACAAAGCAACTGGCAAGACGTCTTGTCTTGCGTCATTTGTCATGGTTGATTAGGACCCAAACTGAAATTACATGGAAGAGATTTGATCTATATCTTGACACTTTCATACCATATCTTTTGGTTAAAACACGTTGTCAGGGGAAACTGTTGACATCTATCTTCACAGTCAGACACAAATATATTTAAACAGCTAACCACTGAATCTTACTGATTGACAATGCAATGAAAGAAGAGTACAAGAAGACTGAAGAAGATATTAGCTGTCATAAGTTGACCATTCTACTTACAAAATAAAAAAATATAATGATCAAAACATTTTATATTAACTTTAAAAAAAAATCATTATCATTGCTACAGAGTACTGAAAATAAATTAATATTTAACTTAATATAAGTCCAATTTTGATAACATTAATTATAACATAATCCTATGTCATAATATATTTAAAATTAATTTATATTAACATTTAAATTATATTAATATACAATACATTTTGAGATTGAATTACATCATATTTAAACATATTATAAATACAGTGGAGTTCACTTATCTCGAGTCATGGTTAACTCGCCAATACAATTATGTCACAGTTTTTGAAGTGGAACCGCCAAACTCCCTATTTGTCTCAGTATTTTCTTGTGGGTTATGTCGATTCTGTTATGTCACCGAATCTTAGTATCTTGAGCAAAAATGAGGGACGTATATGCCTCTTCACATGTTTATCTCATGACTGAGAGTTCACTGCGTATGCGCTGAGTTCGCGTTGCACGTGGATTTCGGTCCTCGCGCAGCAGATTCTGCCCAGATGCAGGCAGAGCAGATCTTCATTCCTCCACATGCAAATGAATCCGCATGTCCGGCAAGCCGCCGCTGGCTGATTACGCAATGGCAGTACAGGATGTCAAATGTTCTTTGTCTAAAAAAATAATTAAATCACTGCACAAATATAAATCGCTGCATTTGTTTGACTCACACAGCCTCAGTCACGTACTCTCGTCCACTGTGTGTGTGCGTCTGTCTGTGACAAAAGCTAACTAGCTGGCTTGCTTATCATGTCTCAGTCAAAACTGTACACCCAAAAATACAGGAAGGAGTGGGAATCAAACCATGAATTCCAAGGCTGGTTAAAGCCGTTTAATGGTGATAATACAAGGGCATACTTGTTGAAAGTATGCAAGAAAGTATGCAATTTAGTACAGCCACACAACGCGCATGCATGCACGCGCACACACACAAACACATCCCTGCTTCTGTTCTGACACGGTCTGTTGGACACGCTGCGGATTTAAGGTTATTAAAAGAATTTGTTGAGAAAGCACATTAGACGGGCAGAACACAAGAAAGTATGCAATCTAGTACAGCGTGATGACCTCACGAATATGTTATGATTGTTTATGCTGTGAGCGAAATTGTGTTTGCAATGTTGGAGAATATAATTAAAGGTTTGTATCGAGAATTGAAGGTATTTTTTATTGTATACTGGTAAATCTCTGCTGTTAGTTGGTGCACATATGCCTTTTGTTGTTAGCAAACATATACAGTGTGTGTACATTTTGATAGCATGCCGATCGCTTCATCAAATAAATCACCATATTGGCTGTTGGTTATCTCGATAAATGGTTATCTCGATGCATTTTTGCAACCCTCGAGGCCGTCGAGATAACCGAACTCCACTGTATTTGTTTGTTATACTCTGCATTATAAAACTGCAGTATGTTGTAATATTTTTGCAATCAGCAAAATATAGTCCAGCAGCTATTTTACATTATATTAATATTTATATTTTATAGCAAACATTATTCATCAAATTCATAGCAAACAAGCATATCTACAGTGTTATGAAATATTGCACAGTCCACAGAGAGACATTTTTGGTCATGTTCACATTTGTAGAAATCATCTGAGGTAAATCTCATCCGCCTGGAAAATTTATAAAAAATAAATGGCCTCTCATGCCTTCTGCAGCTCCTACAGCTCAATTTTTCTACCAACTCAGTCCTTCACAGTATGTATGTTGTACACTTTTCTATAGTGTAAAGTTTTTGCTCTGGCTCGCATTGAAAGGTTCCAGAAAATGGCCTTCCATTGTCCTAATTGGCTCTTACCTGTCTCACATCTCTTTCCAGTGAAACCCTGCTGGCAGACGCAGGTATCTGGCATGACGCAGGAACCTCCGTTGAGGCACTGGCCCTCACAGAGTGCTGTATACCAAACGCAAGACACAGGGGTCAACACACATTTCATCATCACATTTCATCTGCACCATACCAATAAAAAAACAGAGGCTGAGCTAATGCATTGTGTGCAGTTTAGCAATGCAAAAGGTACTGATTCCCAGTGTTAGGGAAAGTCACTTTTAGCTTTCCTGTAGCTCAATCAGTAGAGCTTTGGTGTTTACAACACCATGGTTATGGGTTCAATCCCAGGGAAAGCACGAACTGATTCAATGTGTTCCTTCAATGTGTAAAAGTGTCTGCCAAATGCAGAAATGTAAATGTAAATAAATGTAAATGTTTTAAAAATATTGTGTTACAACATTGTGTTACTCCCTAAAAAACTAAATGTGTTTATTTTATTACTTATGGAAAGTAATGTTTACTTTTACTTTACTTTTTGTCATTTGGGCTGGGCTTACTTGTTTGTTTTTGGATGAGAAAATTATACTTCTGTCAAATGTAAAGGTTCTTTCATACCAAAAATGAAATAAGCCTTAGGCTAAAGGAAATGCAAATTCACACCTATACAGTAGAGGTGAAAAAATGGAAAACTTAAAGTAACTTTATATATTTGAAAAAGCAATTTTGTTGAAAATTTAAAAGTAATACATTACTTTTTAGTTTAAAAAAGTTACTGATTATGTAACTCGAGTTACAGTATTTGTGTATTACCTCTACATCTACTTTCTTGGTACCAAGTCAATACTACATAATTTTTTCCAGTTGAGTGAGTTTGTGTACCTGAATACTGTTTGATTGGCATGAATATGGAGAGGAAACGTAACATTCTGAATTTAAGCATTAAGTCATGCATTCCAGATACAGTAATGGACTTATTTTTTTATCTGCTTTGCTTAACTGCATAATAATTTTAGGAAAAATCTTTTTGCTTAAATGAGAACAAGAATGTATTTTCATTCTTTTAATTTCATACAATTTCTTTAGAATTTGAATTCAGTAATATGCATGTCAACAATTAATATCAATAAATATATCATAATTTATCATTCATAATGAAAGGAAAGCTAGAAAAACTGGAATAATTTGTTAATAATCTTTGCTCTATTTCTTTTATTTGTGTTTAATGTATTATTTCATTAAGTTTGCTCAGTGTATACGTGTTCCATTGTTTTATTTGCGTGAATTTATTAATTATTTTGGTCTTTATTTTTTTAATAATTTATTTGAATTACTTTTGAATTATTTTAATTACTTGAAAAAATGTATACTTTGTTTTAATATATGAATATTAAAATTAACATTAAATTAGCAATTAAATGTATTGATAGTAATATTTATATAAACAATTACATTCGTTACTGAAAATGGTTACTTTTTATTGTAATATTAGTACAGAGACTAGTGCAGTGTAGCAGGGTTCAGATGTTTGCTCTTACCTCTGCACACAGTCCCGTTACCGATGTACCCTGGTTTACAGGAGCAACTGTGTCCACCAACCATATTGAAGCAAAGAGCGTTTTCGTCACAGGTATTCAATCCACGCACACACTCATCGTGCTCTGAAAACATAAGAGAAGTGGGCCTTAGTGTGTTTTTGCACACTTTCTTCTAACTTTTTGCACGTTCTGCACTTTCCATCTTGCTTGTTGCTGTTTCTCCTTGAGGGAATACAATTCCATCTCAAAGATGAAAAAAGGCAGAAGGAGGGAGAAAGACAGAAAGAAAGAATAAAAACACTGAAAGGGGAAGGAGTCAGATGTGTATGAGCATTGTGCTTAGGGAATAACTGACACTATTGTGCAAAAATAATATGCCACAGTCTTTGCTGCAGGTTGTCTGCATATCGGAGATGCTGTCAAAGAATTTTTGCATTTGGACTAAAAAATCAGAAGCTCAAAACTCTGAAAACGCAATTAGTTTATTGTGTTAAATAAATAAATAGTATAATTTTTAGTGTAAGCTTTTATAACAAAGCCTTTCTCTGTTATTGTGTTTTTTTTTAGTCTTTGTTTTTGTCCAGATACAGTTTCTTGAAGTGCAAAACTCAAAACACTAATATATATATTTTCAGCCGTTTTGCAATGGAACGATGACCATAATGATCACTATATCACCATTCATACCAGCGGACGAAATTGCTTTGATCTTAAAGCAGGTTGGATTCTGATTGGCTGTCAATGTTTTTATCGTTCATCAGATTTCAATGCTCTGAAAGTGATTCCAACAATATCATTCTCTTTTATAGGTGAGTTATGGACTCTGTTATTATTTTATATTTATAATGATTTTAAACAGCGACAAACTTTAACTTTATAATTGTAGTTATCGTCAGTTTTATGGTGATGTTCAATTAAGTTTTCAATGTAAATGCTCTCTTTGTATGGATGAGGCAGGCTCAATTTTAGCTTGCACTATTCCATCCTCATTACCTTTAATGGATTTACTGAAATATGCTCTGAAAAATGGCAATCAAATGGTTAAAGTATGAGTTCAATAAACAGGGACACTGGTAAAAATCAGCTACTCTGACATAACTACATTACTGGACTAAAACATTGATCTATAATAAAGTATTATAATCACATTTAACCTGATTATGAAACTTTCAACAATACTCTCACAATGTTACAGTTTTACAATGTCTTTGCTCAGCCAATGAAATGCCAATGTAAGGTCCTGTGCTTCAGAGACTCTGTCATTAATATTTCTGTTTGGGGAAAAATGTTCCCAAAGCAGCCAAGAGTTCAGGAGAATAGGAGAGACTCTCAAAGAGAATTGTGAACGTATTCTGTAAAAATAGTGATCAATCTAAGACTGAACATCCATTTTTCATACTTTACAAAATTATTGATTTAGTACTTATTTTATTCATTACAAACCCCAAATTGTTTATTGGTAAGATACAACATGTTGGACACTGAAAAAAAATTCTTTCTGCATTTTTCTTTTGTATTAGGTAGGTTTAGTTGAAAAGGGTTAGAAAGTGTGTTTTTGTTTTGTTTCTCTCTTTGCTTTGGCACTGTCCAATTTTCCTTTGTCCTCCTTAGGTTTTGGTTATTATATTTGTGCGGTTTCATTTTGTGCGAGTTTATATATTTGTTTTCTTGTTTTGACTGTAAATAATTTTGTTTAACATTATATATATATATATTGGCCCACATCACTTAGAATAAATTTGTTCTGATGATTCGTGTTGGTCCTATTTCACTTTCCCAGTATTTTTTTTTACTAGGAATTGCCTAAGGATGGTCTAATGTTACCCTTCTTATTCCCTAGACTTTTTATAAATCAGTGAAGGGTCATAACAAAGCCAATGAACAATTTGGTCCAATATCAGCTCTATTGGATTCGCTGATGCCAGCTCTGTTTACCTCAGTGACTGAGATGAATCCCTCACAGTGGACGTGTTTGTGTGGTCTGATTTCTCATCTGCGTTGACTCATCTGCCCATGACAGCTAATGTGACACCAATTATCCTCCTAATTATTCATTAACAAAGCTCTTCTCTCCTTCTCTCACACATATTCATTAATTTTCTATCTTCCAGACGGGCAGAACTGTCAGCTATCACCAGCTACCAATGTTCTCTCTCCTTTTCAGGCATACACTGACTGGCCTGTTTACAACAGACCTAACTTGAACCGCAATAGAAGAATCACATTGTACTTTCTCACTGAACCTCTGTACCAGTGGCATAGCCACGGGGGGGCCTGGGTGGGCCTGGGCCCCCTCATTTACATGTCCGGCCCCCTCAGATTTTCAATTGTTTAAAATCGCGACTGTGAAAACTAAAGTGAAAACACATATTGCCCGTTGCACAAGACGATCGCAACGCACCCCCCAATTCAAAGAATAGCATTCTGCGCATTATACCATAACCAGCCTTGGCTGAGAGGTTAAGGCGATGGACTAGATATCCATTGGTTTGTCCCTGCGCAGGTTCGAATCCCCCTGGTTACCTTATGCTCAGGCCCCCTCATTTTAAGCTGGGCCCCCTCAAAAATAAATTTCTGGCTACACCCCTGCTCTGTACATACATTAACTACCTTTACACACACTTACATAGATAGAAACATACATACAGTGTATAAATATACATATATACACATACACATACATATACATACACACACATAGAAATAACATGCATACATGCGTATATTTGGCTTAATCATACAGTGTTTACACCTGTCTGGTGTATTTTTCTTCACTATGTGTTACTTTTCATCTCCTCAAATTCCCTCCAGTGAAGTGAAACTGCCTAATCAACTTTACTCATAAATCTCACAACACAGATCTTTAAATCACACTCATTAAAACGTCATTAAATCATCTCATTAAAATACACTTTTACTGATGAATGATGCTGATTGGCTGGGCGTTTTTATGCTGCATTTGAACATCTAAGGATGTATTTCCAGCGGAATTGAGGACCGTTCAACAACATAATGCAGATCACATATTCAGCATGAATGCTCTGCTTCCTTTCACATCGAAGAGCGAGACAAAAACCATATTCGTTGGTTCTTATATGCCTCTTATCAAGCGTGTAAGAAAATCGCTTTTGGAAAATACGACTATGTTTGTACAAGAAAGGGATAGTAAATCTAACAATTAAAAGCATTTACTCATCCTCACATCTTTTAAAAGCCTGTATGACTTTTATTCTGTAGAAAACAAAAGGAGCTGTTTAGCAGATCATCCAAGCTGCTCTTTTCTACATTATAAAACAATGGCAACCATGATTGTGAAAAGGCTTTCAATTTAAATTTCTGTTTCTCACACGAACATATCATAAGGCTTTAAGACTTTGAATACAGTGAATGAGTCAAAGGGATAATTTTTATGATGCTTTCATGGTGTTTTTTGGAGCTTGAAGGTCCCTGGTCACCATCCACTTACACTGTATTTAACAAAATAGTGTGAACATTCTTCAAAACATCTCCCTACGTATTCAATGAAGCAAAGTCACAGAGATTTGGAATGACATGAGGGTGAGTAAATGATGAGTAAACGTCTCAGGTTACGTATGTAACCATAGTTCCCTGAGAGGGAACGAGACGCTGCTCAAGTTCCCTTGAAATGGAATTAATTTTGGGGTGAACCATAGAAACTAAATGAAAGGTGATATCTATGTGATCTTTGAGGACACATTTACATTGACTCGGTCAAGAACGGCAGATAAATTAGATGACTGAAGACTAAAGACCTTTTAAGCTTAACATCTGCTGACAGCTCAAGAGGAACTAATGAGAAATTGTGTGAGAGAAATAGAAAGATAGGAGAAAGAGGAACTCCATAATGTCCGTTATTAATGCATATATTCTTTTGCGAAACAACAAATACTAACTAATGACTGCTACTGTTCATGTAACTGAAACAAAATCTCTTCTCATGCCAGCAAGTTTGTTTATTGCCGAGTAAAGGATGTAATTAGTAAATATCACTGAGTCGATCATGAACGCAAGACAGAGCTTTAATGAACAGATATGGACACAGAAGAGCACAAATAAAATAATTACAGCAATTCAAATAACGTCTGATGTTTTAAATTAAAATAAGATCGGTTGATTAAACGTTTTCTCGTTTTATACCAGGTAATGTCTATTCCAGCTTCAAATTAAATTAATTCCAGTTTCAACCGACATGACTGCAGCCTGCAGATTAACTCATAATAATCCCAGAGGCAAAATTTGCAATATATTTCTCTGTGTGACTGCACACATGAATAATTGAAAATAATAATGTTTTGCCATCAGAAAACCAGCCTTACTGAGACTCTAAGTAATTACAGAAGCAGATGCACAGCTTTGAGCCAATCAACAACAGACGCATGGCTTTCAACCAATCATCAATGGGCATGAAATCCAGAGGGAAGAATGAGAGATTAAACATATAGAGCTAAACTGATAACTGCTACAAGTAATGATTTTATTAAATTGGCATGAAAGCAACATGGTGTGCATTTAAATGAAGACATCTCTCACGTGTATGCTTTGAGAAAAGACAAACTCAGAGGGAACAAACAAAATCTGGTTCTGAGTCAATTCTGCGATTCTAAAATAGCTTTTTAGCCTTTGAAAGGTCATTGTGAAGGTCAAGCAAATTTAATGTTATAGATGTTTGGGGCTCAATGCTGTTCAAATGATGTATGTTTCCTCATTTGTTCGAAGAGAGCAATGAAAAGCAAGCAATGTTGAAGTGCACTTCTGCTTTCATACATTAATCCAGCCCTTTCCATTACAAAACAAGAACATGCAGCATTGAAATTGAACAGAGGTCAGAAAACTACTTGAAAATAATAACAATAAATGATAACAATGCAGCTGGTCTTGATTTGAGAAGATCACCAGGAAAAAAAAAATCCAAAATAACAGCTGAATTGTTGTTGGTCATGACGCACCTTACATCCCAGGTGCGGTGTTCTAAGCCTTTTTTCTATTATTTTTTATATTTTGCGTATTTATTGAGACAGAAACCTTCCTGGACTCTTAATTAATTCAGTTTTAAAGTAGGTCACAGAAGGACTAAGGCTCATTTATCGTGTAGCTGTTCCCTTGTGCCGTGTTTCGCTTCCTTATCCTGTGCTCCTGAAGAGATTTAATTGCTTTTTTAAGTTAAAGATCAGGAGCACGTACCATCTGCACTTTCCATCAGTGAAAACTTTTGCATATGCTGTCTTTCCTGAACTTTATGTTTCGTTCTTGTTCCTCCTCAATTGCATACATTATTAAAACAAGGTCAAACAATGCTTGATAAAATGCATAAAAACTCTTTAGAAAAAAATAATATTTTTTATAAATAAACAATAATATTTTGTCGGGTCTGCATGTTGCCAGGAGATGTTTAGCATTTTAATGATTTAAAGATTAGTAATTCAATTTAACTATTTAACTTTATTTATTCATTTAAAAATATAAATAATGCTATTATGTCATGTTTTAATTAAACACTACAATCTCTAACAGGTACAACACAAAAATAAAATGAAATATAGTTGCTGCATCGTTAAAATATTTAAATAGTTTTAAATATTTAAAATATTAAATAGTATAATATGGGTCTACATACATATAATATACAGGGTCTTTAAAATAATTTTAAGCCATGGTGCTGATCTGACAGATTGAATCCAGCTGGCACTGTGTCTCCTAATAATTCCTAATAAATCCCTGTCAAAAAAGCACATTATAATGATGATGTTTGTACTCACCTGTGCAGGAGTAATCGTCAATACGGACATAGCCGGTGTGACAGACACACATAAAGGAGCCGGGTGTGTTCATACACATCGTGTTCTCCCTGCAATAGTGTTTCCCTTCTGCACACTCATCGATATCTGCAATTATAGCAGAACACAAGACATTCTGTACTATGACCTGAACACAACATGGTTTTCAAAACATTTGGGAAGAAGCTTTGCCAAAAACCACCATTCACACTGCAGCTGTGATCAATTAACAGCATTTGTCAAGAGTACTGGAAGATTCAGTCATTACATCATAAGCGTTCTGTTGTATGAACAACATTACTGTTCACACGGCTGCAGGAATCTGAAAAATTCTGTCATTACTTAATTTTGTTGCCTTGTCTTTCATCGATGGAACAAAAACAATTAAACAAACTATTCCTTAAAATCACAGCAGCTTCAGCATCTAATCTTTTCGTGCATCAGCCTGAAGGTTTGGCAGCATTGATGACAGAGAAAAGATAAATACATCTACAGTAAAGAGTTTGAATAACTTGGAAAATAATGTTTCCTCAATGTAAAAAAACACGGAGCACTTCTAGACCTTTCACTTTCTGTCCCTTTTCTCCACCTCCTTCACTTTCTCAGCCTCCAGTTTTTTCTCTTACACTTTTCATAGACATGCGCTTGTCCTTCAGTCCACCCACTCTCTCTCCTCCTCAAGAACACTTTATATAATCTTCTTCATATTTCTTTTCGCTGTTTAAATCTACACAGCACAAAATCATTCTCAATCAGCATTTTGTCTCTTTTCCAGGAGAATATAATAAATGAAGAAATGGCTGCTTGTGATACAAGTATTAAGAGAGTATTAATAGTTAATTTGTTTTACCCCATTAACAGATGTAACCATAAATTGAACAGATTTTTGTGACTTTTATGATTAAATAAAAATCCATCCATCCTCTACTCCAACCATCCATCCATCCATCACACCCACCAATCCAACCATCCATCCCACACATCACTTCAGCCATCCATCCAACCATCCATTCATGCATATACAAAATAAAATAAAAAGAATTCTCAAATCAAGTTATATTCTCTGAAAACAAGTATTATTAACTAACAAAGAGACAAAGCAAACACTTTTTGATCCATCAGAGCAATGTGTTTGGCGTAATAGCAAATAGTGGGAAGAAGCCTTATCTGTCCCAGTGTGTCTGCTGTGGAGGATTCAGAGAAGGGAAAAACGCACTCATAAATTCTGTAATTGAAAATGTAATGCCTTTTTGGTCTGCTTTTGTTCTAGAAGATATGAATCCCAAATTAATAATTTAAAGTTTATTTCAGAGCCGCATTGGCACTGGTATAATTCATATGCCCAAAGCTGCTGCAAACTACAGAATACAATGGTTCATGCAAACATGCTGATTTTTTCCCACACTAACAGGTTATTGACAGTTATCTAAAACTGATGTGTGTAAACCTTATATATTATAATATATTAGACAACTATATTAACAAAAATGCATTGCTTTTTGCAAAAAGCATAAACATTTAAACAAAGAGACTTGCCTTTTCTGAGAAAATCAACACATTCACAAATGGTAAAAAGGTTTTTTATATCATTGCTTGATTTAGAGTGCTATTATGACCCAGCAGGTCTTCTCAGATATGCCTCAGAGTCTTGGACCAACATTACTGTACCACAACAGTGTTACGTAAATTCTTCCAGGCACTTACAGAAGTTTTACAGAAGAACTTACAGTGCATTTCTGGTAACCAAAGGTTTTTGTAATGTCACTCCACAATTAGTTTTTTAAATTGTAGGTGTTCTGCTACAAATCACAGTGATAAAGGTGAGAGTCACATTAAGACAAAGCAAGTGGTTCATTAATCACGTTAATCCGTAGCCAACCATTGACTTTTCACGGTTTTCGATTAATATGAGGGAAATCAAACTGTTGTACAGCAGGGCACAACTTGTTTTTTGCTCTAATTCTAATGGACAAAAACAGTTGAAACAATTTTCAAAATATTGTCCATTCTGTTCCATTTATAACATAATGGGGGTGTGTAAATGATGAAACAATTTTCTTTTTATGGGTGAACTGCACATATTCTAGGTAAATTAACAGAACATAACAACCAAAAGAGGACAAAAGGTTGCGCAAAAGCACGTTTGAAAGCAACACTAAGTTATAACTAAAAAAATAGTCATTTTCTTTTGAGTGGAAAGCGATATCCATCACATACTCGCTGGGCTGCTGTTTATGTTTAGACAAGGGTACACCCTATTAAAAGCCAGAAAGCCACAGGAATCCCCCTTCACATCTCACTTGCACAGCATGAACTCCAGGGCTTACAATGCATTAATTACAGCTGTAAGGATAATAGTGGTGCTGAAATATTCATTCAGCGAGACACTAAGTAATCACCAGTCAACAGCTTTCATCGGCAACTCCTCCATCTGTGATTGCAGGCAATTTAGTGATTTGTGAATGCCCTGTTATTTGCTTATACAAAACAGAAATTTTAAGCAAGCAAATCTGTGGGGGGGGGGGGGGGGTCAAAAAAACAGGTGCTATGTTTGGAGCAACTGATAGCTTGATGGATTAAGAGTTTCATTTGTTTGTATAGAGTTTAGAAACATACATCTATAATTTATTGGCAAGTTTGTCTGTGTGTTCAGAATTGGAATACCTTGGCAGTAGGCGCTGTCATCCCTTAGAGCATGGTATCCCTCTTTACAGCTGCAGCAAGCTCCTGCCTCTAGGTTAATGCAGTCCGAATTCTCCACACAATTGCGGTTGTGGCCCTCAGCACAGAAATCATGCCCTGCGAGTGAGGTAAATAGAGTGTAAGTGCTATGCAATGCCTAAATCTGAGATTTATAATTGATGGATTATAAATTACAGTTACATTTTGCCCCTATTTTGACAAATTTTCACCTTGTAGGCCTGTATATCCAATTGGAGGAGGATTTATTGTTCACTCCTGGCTAATTTACATGAAATAGGATGTTGGGACGTTTTGGGGGCATTCATGCCCTGCGGTGTGACAGGGAATACAACATCTAAGCAATTTTGAACATAATTTTGCTAATTATTTTATAATTGTTAATAAATGACTTCTTAATGAGCTTTTAATTGGTCTTTTTTGTCACGGTTCTGTCAGGTTCAGTTCCGGTTCCAGTGTTTCCAGTGACAGAACCGTGGCACTGCTCTCTCTCCTGTGTGTTTGTCTCGTTAGCGTCTGCCCCGCCTCCTTGTTTCCCATAATCATTCCCAGCTGTCTCTCATCATTACCTCCCTCATGTGTTCCCTATTTAATCCCAGTGTGTTTGCTGTCCTGTGTCGTGTCGTTGTCATTATGTTCTGCTTCTTGGTGTTTGGGTTAAGTGTACCGTTCCATCCGGTTTGTTCCAGTTTAGTTCTATGTCTTAGTTCAGTTATGTTTTCCCCTCGCGGGTGTTTCTGTTGTTCTGATTTATGTTTCTTTTCTTATAATAAATCCCTGTTTTTCCCCTGCACTTGAGTCCTCCCGTATCAATTCCGTGACAGAACGACACGACCCATGAGGACTCAGCGGGGAGAGGGATTCCGTTCTCCTCCAGCCACCATGGACCCCAGCCTATCTTTCCACCAGTCACTGCAATCAAAGATACTGGGCTCCCTTCGTCAGCGTGGGTCAGATTTGAAGACTTTTGCCCAGAAGTTTGGCCTGAATGCAGCGGGGCTGGTGTTCAATGAGGCTGATCTCAAGAACCTCTTCAATGCCGCCCTAGATGAGCCTTTAAGCTGGAGGAGGATGAGGGGGCTGGAACATCTGGACTTTTGGGAGTTCGTGGAATTCCTCACCACGCCCCCCACCGATGTTCCGACCCCAGAGGAGGCCGCAGACTCTACACCTCACCGCCGGAGAAGGAGAAGGAAAGGGGCTCCTTCCCTTTCCAATGGCCCAGGGGCCGTCGTCCCAGAGCCTGCAGCCAGCCAGGGGGCCATCGTCCCAGAGCCTGCAGCCAGCCAGGGGGCCATCGTCGCAGAGCCTGCAGCCAGCCAGGGGGCCGTCGTCCCAGAGCCTGCAGCCAGCCAGGGGGCCGTCGTCCCAGAGCCTGCAGCCAGCCAGGGGGCCGTCGTCCCAGAGCCTGCAGCCAGCCAGGGGGCAGTCGTCCCAGAGCCTGCAGCCAGTCAGGAGGCCGAAGCACCTCTTATCAACCCTGCCAGGGCCAAGAGGGCTGTTGACCTTTTTTTTGTTTTGGCGGCCCTGCGTGCCTGGAAGATGCACGGGGCTGCCCACCCAGGGTCTGTGCAGCTTGACCCACCGGCCGACCCAGAGCCCGTGCAGCCTGACCCGCCGGCCGACCCAGAGCCCGTGCAGCCTGAGCCGCCGGCCGACCCAGAACCCGTGCTGCCTGACTCGCCGGCCGACCCAGAACCCGTGCTGCCTGAGCCACCGGCCGACCCAGGACCCGTGCAGCCTGACCCGCCGGCCGACCCAGAGCCCGTGCAGCCTGACCCGCGGGCCGAACCAGAACTCTGCCTGCCTGACCCGCGGGCCGACCCTGAACTCTGTCCGCCTGACCCGCGGGCTGAACCAGAACTCTGCCTGCCTGACCCGCGGGCCGACCCTGAACTCTGCCTGCCTGACCCGCGGGCCGACCCTGAACTCTGCCCGCCTGACCCGCAGGTCGACCCTGAACTCTGCCCGCCTGACCCGCGGGCCGAACTAGAACTCTGCCCGCCTGACCCGCGGGCCGAACTAGAACTCTGCCTGCCTGACCCGCGGGCCGAACCAGAACTCTGTCCGCCTGACCCGCAGGTCGACCCTGAACTCTGCCCGCCTGACCCGCGGGCCGAACTAGAACTCTGCCCGCCTGACCCGCGGGCCGAACTAGAACTCTGCCTGCCTGACCCGCGGGCCGAACCAGAACTCTGTCCGCCTGACCCGCGGGCCGACCCTGAACTCTGCCCGCCTGACCCGCGGGCCGAACCTGACACTCCGGCCCTGCCGGACCCGCCCAATCCACCGACTCTGCCGGAGCCCACCTGGCTCAATCCGCCAGTTCCGCCCGATCTGCCGGCTTTGGCGGAGCCCACCTGGCTCAATCCGCCGGTCCCGCCCGATCTGCCGGCCCTGCTTGAGCCACCCTGGCTCATTCCCCCTGTTCCTCCCTCCCTGGACATTATGTATTGTTGGGTATTTCTTTTTCTGGTTATGTGGACTGTTTTTTTTTCTGGGTTTTGTGGTTTGGACCTTTTGGTATTTGTTTTTTTTCCTTGGTTGCCCTGTTTTGATTTTCATTGATATTGTCTGTCTGCCCTTCCTCCCACTCGTTCCTGATTTCCCATATATATTTTTTTTTATCTTAGTTCTTCCTTCTTAGCTCCCTGTCCTGTATGTTTCATGCGGTGTGGTATGGGGTTTCGTTTTATGTAGGAACGCCATGGGGCGTTCCTTTGAGGGGGGGTAGTGTCACGGTTCTGTCAGGTTCAGTTCCGGTTCCAGTGTTTCCAGTGACAGAACCGTGGCACTGCTCTCTCTCCTGTGTGTTTGTCTCGTTAGCGTCTGCCCCGCCTCCTTGTTTCCCATAATCATTCCCAGCTGTCTCTCATCATTACCTCCCTCATGTGTTCCCTATTTAATCCCAGTGTGTTTGCTGTCCTGTGTCGTGTCGTTGTCATTATGTTCTGCTTCTTGGTGTTTGGGTTAAGTGTACCGTTCCATCCGGTTTGTTCCAGTTTAGTTCTATGTCTTAGTTCAGTTATGTTTTCCCCTCGCGGGTGTTTCTGTTGTGAGTTCTGATTTATGTTTCTTTTGTTATAATAAATCCCTGTTTTTCCCCTGCACTTGAGTCCTCCCGTATCAATTCCGTGACATTTTTTACTTGTTTCCAACAAACATCCTTAAAACTAAATTGGTTAACGAAGCCTATTAAGCCTTGTTTTAATAGATTGTATCTTAAATGTAACTGTACATTCTCCTGCTTAACTGATTTCACTTGTTTTTAATGTCTTCACACTAAAACAAAAGAAAAAAATATATCTCATTGATTTCTAGATATTTTAATTTGAAAATTAGACAAAATCCTATCCACACATTTTTTCAGTGCTTATGTGGTCAAGTTAATATAGAGAATACATAGACTATCGTTAATTTTCAAAATGATTTTTATTGAAACAGGACCCTTTAAAAAAATGTGACAAAAAAAATTAGACCGGAAAAAAAACAGTATTTCAGTCCTTTTGCGAATGAAATGTAATGAAAAACAAAATAAAAATGTATTACTGTATTTGTCAACCTTTTGTATCCCACAGACTATAGGTTATATTTTCAAAGTGTTACTGTACACTGTGGTTTGATCTGTGAAGAGGTCGAGCATCACTTGCCCTTTGAAATATCACTATTAAACAGGATGTTATGCGTGTATGCATTTTATATGTGCGAAGAGTGGAAAAAATAGATGTTTGCTGTCATGCACAGTCACGGTTTGGTGTTTAGCACAAATCTAGTTTGTGTGTACAGTAGTCAAAGGTGGCTGCCCTTAATTGGCCTCCAATCAGTGGAGTGACGGTGTGTGTTGTTTCTGCGTGTGTGAGTGTGGCGCACCTCTGCACACTTTGCAGCAGCGATCTGTGAGTGTGATCTGCTCTGACTCTGGGCAGTTCAGTGCTGGGCAAGCAGTCATCTCAAGCCTACGCATACTTCGATCCTGCAAACACACAAAAAAGTGTTTATTCAATTCATCTTACAAGTCAAACATCCAGCTTAAATGCTAGCTGATAGTTAAGATGCAAGTTTTGAAACATGATAGCTCTTTGTAAGCTGGTCTAAGCTGTTTCAAGCAACAAACCAACTTTCAAGATGGATCCAGGTGGTTTCCAAAATAAATAAATTAATTTAAGATTAATTTAAGATTAAATTGAAACTGGAAATCAAACTGGTAACCAGTCACAGACAGAGAGAGAGAGAGAGAGAGAATTCAAATGCTGTTTTGCAATCCACCTAACACAACTCCGAAGATTTCACCCAAAATGAATACAAGATGAATTCAGAAGTGTCAAATTCTGGTATGGGTCTGATGAAAACCTTCAAATCATTGGCCTGCAGTCACACTGGTACCTACCCTACATTCAAAAAGCAGACAATTTCCCTCAGAGTCGTGCACGCTCTTACGATCACCTTCCACGTACACTCTTCCCCTGAACAGACACACGGCTGAAGATGTAAAGATATAAAGAAAAAATTAAGAAATTAGAAGGACAGAGACAAAACAAACCAGTAAAGCATTGATCGGACAAGCATTTTCGATTAAGCCTACCAGAGCGCAGTGTTAAATAAAGCCCTGGTCATCAGTCAAACTGCTATTAGTTTCTGCACATTAGCTCTGCTCACTCAAACACAACATGCTGCACACTGGTCTTGAATTATTAATGATACCAGAGAAAGTGCGTGACTGCGTTGTGTGTGTGTTGACATTCGAATTTGTGGCAGCGGTAACCTAGCAACACAGGGATGTGGTCAGTTTGTCATCAAGACCGCAGCATGATTATACAAAAAGATTTTGGTGGAGAGAAAGATAGTGAGGAGAGAATCAAGAAGATGGAGAGATAGAGGAGCAAACATGAGACAAAGGGAGAGAGAGAGAAAAAGTTGCAAAATATATGTAGCTCTATAGATGCATGGCCTCATTTTGTGTGTGTGTGTGTGTGTGTGTGTGTGTGTGTGTGTGTGTGTGTGTGTGTGTGTGTGTGTGTGTGTGTGTGTGTGTGTGTACTCACGCTGGCACTCTTTACAGCATGCTCCAGGCATGTAGATTGGAGCTGTATCAGGGGGGCACTGAGGTGGTGGGCAGAAAATACTCTCACACTCCACTGTGCCATTCTGCAGATGAAATACACATACACACCATCATGATCATCATCATTGTCAATAAAAAAAAGCTTCAATATCACATGATTATGCAAAATAAGGAAACAAAATAAGACATTTCATGAGTGATGCTGGCAACTCAGATTGTCAGATCTTCAAAATCTTCACAAAAACAAAACACAACAAATACTCAAGGGTGCATTCCCCGAACTGACAGCTAAAAAACATCATCACTTGCCAAATGTCTATACTATAAAATGGCTTTAATTATCTTTAATAAATGTACAATGCTTTAAGGGTGTTTTAATATATTACTCAGAGACTTGAGTTGTAAAGTCCGATTGGGAAGAAATAATAAAAAAAAAAAAAAAAGAAAAGTTGTGCGAAGAGTTTTCTCTGAGAAACATTGTGACCAATCGCAAAAAATGTTTGATGGAAATAACATGATAGGAAACCCTATATGTTTTAAATTCTTGTAGAACACAATAGTTTTGCTAGAAAAAGGGAACGTTTGAGAGCAAACACAAAGATTTGGGGGAATACAATACTTTTGCATGAGAGTGCAAAGGTTTTGTGAGCGAAACGCAAAAAGCATTGAAACAAAAAAAAATTCCCATTACCATGTCCCCTTAGGGAAAAAGCTTTGCTCCCACACGTAATAATCACATCATAGCTTTTTTCCACAATTTGCACTGTCTCAAATAGTCAACTATCAATGAAAAAGATTGATTTTTAGTTGCTTTGTCACTGAAAATCACTGCCATTGTGAACAGGCCTTGAGTTTGTAGTTTGGAAAGCCATCTCTTTTTTTAAATCTATTTCAAACAATCCAAAATTACCCCATCCTGGGAATAGATGAGCTTACTGAGCATGTGCAGTTTCTACATCCATCTATCCATGCATCATCATCCCTGTATATCTCCCCGTTCAGGGTGCATGTCCTCTCACAGTAACAGCCATCCAAGTACTTCATCTTCTCTTCGGCAAGTGCCAACTAGAGCACAATAAAGACATGAGGAAGAAGAGCGGGTGTGACGGAATGATGAATCAATATAGCAGGAGGCGATAAAAAAAGAAGAGCAAGCAAAAAATAAATGTCAGGAGAGGGACATAAGAGATTTATGATGAATGCAACGTTTGTGGTGTTCACTATTAAGGACATTTAACAGACCATACCACATAAAACCTAGTGACATCCACACACACACACACATAAACACTACTACTACTATTACTACAGAGCCCCTAAAGAGGCATGCTGATAAGGGACAGCAATAGAGATTGAATGATGTCAACACTCTCTTGAAAATTGTTTGCGGTACTACAAGAAACTTTGCATTGGCTTACATTTTCTGAGGGAACACAAAGGTTTTGTGAGCGAATGCAAAGTTTTTCGGGGGAATGTAGAACTTTTGTGAGAGAACGCAACCCTATCTCGTATATTTTCCGATCACCACATCCCTTTAAGAGCTTCATATATGACAAACCTTGTGTAATGGAAAGAATATTAAGTCCCAATAAAATGAAACGCATCAAACTTACTCAATCCTTTCTATAAACTACTAGATAACAATAATAATATTAGCATCCTAAAGTAATATGTTTTTATCATAACCCCCAAAATTTAACAAAAACGAAATTAAAGCTCAAGTTAATCCTAAGATATCTCTTTCTTTTGTCATTTTGCTAATAAAATAAATAACAACTTTATTTTAACATTTCACATCCAGTTACATGCATGCTGGGAACTGGAAATTCCCTTCTCAAATTAATGAATCATAAAGTCCCAAAGCAAATGCATTACAAAAACGTATTGCACATCTAAATTCTTTGCACATAATGAAAACGAAACTGACAAAAATCAACAATTGTTTTGCATTAGCTCAATAGTTTACAATTACATGAATTGGGAAAGCAGAAAAATCAGTTTTTGAAGTCAGGACACTCCAATGCTTAACATTTTTCCAAACTTGCCTTGTTTGAAGTTTTAGCTAAAATATCTTGAAGTTCCATGATCTTCTGAACCAGCCCATGGAAATCATTACAAGTGGGACAAGCTGCAAAACCGGTGAACGTGCATTAATGGCATTTCTAGATCAGTGGGTAAACAAAGTGCATAAATGTTTAGTTTTTTTCTGTGCCATCTAGAAAGAGCATGCACTTACTACGATTGAGATCTGGACACTGGACGATGTATCCATGGGGTATGACTACCAACTGAACATCTTGCATCACTCCCTGAAAGACAGAAATTGTAGAAAGCAAGTCAGGGAAATGTAGACAGGATGAATGTGTAACCTTCGCATATTTTATTATCTATTTTCGATATGCAGGGCTATGTCGTACCCTGAAGAAACCATGGGCATCATTTCTTTGACCAAGCCAGATGTTTGTTCCTCTTGGATAATCCATTGATGGAGTCTCCACAATCCTTTCGTAAATCCTTAAAGCAAGAACAAATAAAAAGTAATGAGTGAACACTGATAATGATGAATACAAGACATTCAAATCGGTCTCTGGTGGTACTTTTATTTTCAAGCCATTCACCTGTTGCAGTCAATATGGAGCACCACTTGGGTGGCGCTGAATGCCAGGGAGACTTTGTGCCAGTGTCCATCTGCCAAACTATAGGGGAAGACCTCTTTCTGCTGCCGCTGATCTGAGGTTTGAAAGAAGAGACGGATCTCGTTACGCAAACCGCTGCTCTCTACCTCCAGAAACCTGAGGAGAAAGTCAAAGAAACAGATTTAGTTTGTGAAGTCATAATCATGAATCAGTTGCTTAAAATCTAAGAACTACGGGAAATAACTGCTGCCATAGCTCTTAAGCCATGCAAGACTTCTGCAGGTTAAGCTGCCAAATGGTCGTTATTAAATTCTTGAATGTGGCAAAGCAGCAGGGAAAAAATGGAGCTCAAAGGAATGTGTGATTTCTGAATGAATGTGAAGACGAGCAGTGATCCGTGAATCTCTTGGCCTGTACTCTGAGTGCTGACCTTAAAGAGGTGGTAGAATCAATACTGTGTGTGTTTAAGAAATGTCAGTGGACACCCTAATCAGAAATGTTACAGACATTCCATCAGGGAAAGAGATTATGTGTTCCTCTGAGAAAGAGCAAATTAAAATAGAAAAAAATAGAAAGAGGTTTTACTGGAGCAAAACCAGACAAACAGATAGACGGATAGATGGATAAATAGACAGATACCTCTGTTCTCCATAGTGGATGGACAGCAGCACTCCTGAGCTGAATTTCTCCTGTTTGAGGGTCAGTAGAAGAGTGAACTCTGTTCTTCCTCTCAACTTCTGAAGAATTCTCTCTGCTGCCTTGAGGGAAGCTCTTGCATTCCTTGATGAGCCTGATTGAGAGAGTGACAGAAAGCACAGACAGGAGAGTAATAAAACACATTTTAAAAAGATACCACCCTCTTAAGAAACAATATGCAATCATGACTGACCCAAGACATGAGGAATTATTAAACAATTCATTCCATGGTTGTCAATAGATGTCAGACTATTCTGTAATTATTCTGAGGTGAGCTTTCCATTCAAAATTGAATTGCACTCTCTAAATCACTTCTGAATCAGCTGACAAATTCACCTATCATTTAAAAAGAGATAAATTCAGTTTTCAGTAAATTTGCATGCTCTTACTCATTCATCTTAGATCACCTTCATATATGATTTGACAAGCTTTATACATATACATACATATATATATATATATATATATATATATATATATATATATATATATATAAATTTGTCAAAGTATTTTGTCATCGGTTACATCGATTCTTTAATGTTGTCGAACCGTAGTATCTCGAGCACAAAAGAGGGACATATTCGCCACTTCACATGGTTATCTCATGACTAGGATCGTAACTAGTTCACTGCGCATGCTCTGAGTTTGCGTTGCACGTGGATCGCACGTGAATCTCCAGTGGTGCCGAGCAGCCGCAGAAGAACTCGCGGACAGTGTTGCCAACTTAGCGCCTTTGTCGCTATATTTAGCAAGTATTCAGACCACATTTTCAAAAAAGCGACTAGCGACAAATCTAATGACTTTATCTGGAGTTATTGGAGACTTTTGGAGACTCTCTGAAGTGAAAGCACATATCACACCTTTCTCAACGAGCAGCAAGTGCTGCCGTGGGTCCATCCGCCATCCCAAATCACTCACAGCTGTGTGCACATAAAGCCCACCTTCTCTGATTTGATTGGTTTTCTCAAATATTTTGACATTGGTCGGTAACGAGCGGTTACTGACCAATGAGTATGAGGCTTAGATAAACACACACACACCTGCTTCTGTTCTGACGTGCGTTCTGCTCAGCGCCGCTGCGGATTGAAGAACACGGTTATTAAAAGACGGGACAAAGCCGAATTTGTTGAGAAAGCACATTAGACAGGCAGAACGCAAGAAAGTATGCAATCTAGTACAGCGTGATGACCTCACGAATATGTTATGAGTGAATGTGTTTACACGTGTTATGACTGTTTACGCTGTGAGCGATCATTGTGTTTGCAATGTTGGAGAATATAATTAAAGGTTTGTATCAAGAATCTAAGGTGTTTTTTTATTGTATACTGGTAAATCGCTGCTGTTAGTTGGAGCACATATGCCTTTTGTTGTTAGCAAACATATAGCGTGTATGTAAATTTTTACAGCATGCCTATCTCTTCATCAAACAAATCGCCATATTGGCTGTTGGTTATCTCGATCAACGGTTAACTCAACGCTTTTTTGCAACCCCCGAGGTTGTTGAGATAACCGTATTCCACTGTATATATATACCGTATATATATATATATATATATATATATATATTAAAGGTACAAAGAACAGATCAGACAGATGAAAATGTTTGATCCATCACCCTGTCACTGTTGTATCAAGTGCATAACACATACATCAGCTTGTAACTGAATTTGTTAATCACGTAACTTATAACTACGAATCCCAAACAAAAGCAACAGAGGCAGAAAAGCAAGTGGTTTTAGTTTCCAGACATTGATGGAGTTAACTATGGCTGTTTTGCACCAAAGGGACCATGTGGTGATATTTATGTTTAAATATCCATCTGGAGCCGGTGTGAACACTGATCTAAGTATGAAAAATACCAAGGGGTCAAAGTGTTGCTGGTTAGCATTGGTCCAGTTAGTCCCCACTGATAAGAAACTACACCATCTGTTCCAAAAAACTAAATTTAAAGTGCATATATTGTGCTGCCTATTGTGCTGCATCTATAAGTGCTGCCTTTTTTCATAATAGAGCAGGACATATTCTATTGAAGTGTTCAGGACAATGCACATTTGTACTGTAATAATCACTGTCATGATGTCATTTTTCAGAACTATTAGTCAAATGGCATTTACAGCTCTGGGGGCTGATGCATAAACAAAGAGAATAGGGCATAGACCTGTCCTTACGTAATTTTCCACGCACATATCAGGACTTATGAAAAAACTTAAACTCTAGCACAACAACAATGTCAAAATGATCCCCGTTCATATGAATCTGTGAAAACTATTAAAAAGCGCTGTATTCTTCTGCCAGGTGAGAAGTTGGAGATGTTACTTTGTAAAGCAAAACTACACGCCTAAAGACTGAACACGTAATGCGCATTTGCATGATGTCACCATTTTCACAAGTTCCTGTTTTGAAGTGTACACAGGGACAATAATGACATTGTTTTCAAAAACTTGCACTTTCACCCAAAACGCTGTTGTTGAGTAAATGTTTTTAGTTGGTGTTGGTGGTAAACAGCCTCTAAGACTAGAACCAAGACTAAACAAAATGTGACCATGACAATATTAGACCTCCTTGGAGAAAATTAATTTTAAGGAAATGAGGAAGGTAGACAGACATGTGGGTCAGGTCGTAACACTGGTGTGAGGGGCAATAGCACAGAAATAAAACAAGAGACAGGAGGAAGGAGGAAACACTGTAAGAGGTCATGAGATGGCTGAGGAGGACGCAACAAGTTGACTGTCTCCACAGGGACGAAAGTTTAAATCAGTCCTCTCAAAACATAAGAATGTCTGGGTCTGGTCCTCTCAAAAGGTGGAGAAAAAATGCAACACACACACACACACACACTCGAACACACATAAAGGCCAACTGGGGAACACTAATGCTCTGTAGCTATTGTCAAGTAAAGCTCAAGGGAGTTGTAAGCTGCAGCCGTGAGCCTATTGAATGGCAGGAATGAGGCAGAGTTTCACTGCCTTCATTAATCAAATACATTGTATGACAGTGAGCTGAAGCTAACCTGGTAACCTCAACAATTCGCAGAGGACACCACAGCTGATCTAATGGATTCCAGGACAGTTCGCAAGCATCAGCATTAAAGTCCTCTGGGGTAGTGCTAGAAAAACAGTTTTTTCTGACAGCTCTCGAATTAATTCCCATTGGATCGAAACCTCCTATCGCAATCGCTATTGTGCGCGGTAAATCAAAGGCTAGATGTTCGATGGCGGCATTAAGAGGTCAAAGAGCAGCCAGGGACTGGTGTCTATCCGCTAGGAAATTATGCAAATTATCAGTAATGAATCTTTAATTAGTTTTAATTTAAAATCTATATAAAATAAATAAATTATAACAAATGTGAACAGATAAGGAGCTAAATTTTTAAAATATAAACACGTTTATATCCTGGGATCAAGATAAACACAGTGATGTAAATTATGTAACTCAGTTGACACTATTCGGGCAGAATTTAAATAAAATGTTGCTGGTGAGTTTTTGTGAATGATGTTGAATATCCGTGCCGCCAATAGCATAAGCAAAAAAATCTTTTTTAAATCTTAAAAAGTGCTTAAATTGATCAAACATTTGGTTACTTATGAAGCAAGTACTTAAAAGAGTACCCTAACACCATTGTAATGTAACTTAATAAAAGTTTAAAGCCAATTAATACAAATAAAATAAAAAAATAAAAAAACTCATTTACAACTGATGAATTATTTATGGGCTATTATATTGACAAAACGAACAAGCGTCTCTCCTCAAATTAACATTGCATTAATCAGAAGACATAGGTCCATTTTTCTTTGCCTCAAAGCTGTGACACCAGTGGTTTGGGACAGAGTATTAAATTAACTGTTTATGAACGATAATTATTTCATTCACGTACATTCTTTTCTTTTCAATATGCTAAACATCATCTTTTGTATTCCAGATAAGAAAGAAATTCATACAGGTTTGGAACAATACGAGGGTGAGTAAATGACAGAATTTTCACTTTTGTTTAAAGTAAACCTTTAAGTCTCCTCAAAATGCGTAATCGTACTGCAGACACAAAGTCGAGACATGGAAGCTCTGTTGGGGAATGAGGGTTGAGCGATACGTGAGATCTAGAGTATTTTTCTGGTCCAGACCGGATTCTCGGGCAGGAGAAACACTTAGCTGATGTCCTTCTTGGCTGCTGCATGCTCAAATAGCTGATAAATGAGCAGGAATCTGATCCTGCCACTTAAAGGTCCCAGTCAGCACATGGTCTGATGGAAAAGGTACAATTTGTGCCAAACTTATCTCTTTTATTGTTTGCTTCTGCTCTGTTCCACCTATTTGCTCATAAATTCATTCATTCTAAGCAAGTTATTCAGCATAACATTCACACTCAGACTTAGAGGCATATTAGCAATAGGCACTGTAATGATATACATATACAACATTTTAAGGGTAAAGATTCAGCTATAGGTTATCTTTTGGTTTGTGTCCATCAGGCTAAAACTAAAAGAGGAAATAATCAAAGTTCCATTAATGAAGCATATAAAGGGATAGTTTATGCAAAAATGTAAAATCTGCCATGTTATTCCAAATCGTCTGTTGTAAGTGTCTTAATAGTGGTTGAAACGACTCATGTGACTGAAATTTAAGACGTTGCTAACTGATAATCTTCCACCCAGTGGGCTATGAATGAATCACTGAATTGAACATGAGAACCAGATTAGTCCAGTTCATGAACAAATCATTCAGGTTTTAATTAAAAAGAATCAACTTGGGCCACTTAGCAACTGCTATTTTTCTATCTTTGCTCTAGCTTCTACAAATTATACAACTTTTGATACATTTTGGAGCTTGACATCCTCAGACGACCTCAATCACTTTACTTATACCGAGTAGTGTCCAGGATATTCCAAAATTCCCGTTTTGCAATCCACAAAAATCAAAGGGATTTAGAATGACTTGTTTTGCATTAATAATCCCTTTAATTCACTATTAATTCAACTACTGTGATGTGCATGTTACAGCGATATAGATTTACTCTTTCGAAAATATAAGCAGTGGCGGGACTAGAGCACGTTAAAATAAATGCTGCTTTCAACAAGATGTGAAATCCAGTGCCATCCCGGACACCCCTCTGGCTCCGCCACTGAATATAAGATTTTGTTCATACTGCCTAACCACACTTACTCAGTGCCACAGTGTCTGGCTACAGTTTCACAGTAGCATGCTTAGCATTGAATTATCTATAATATCTCCCCATCCTCCTATCTTCTCCTTTTTCCTTTCCCCTTCTTTATAAACAGGACAGCATGGATGTCACTGACGGTCATTGATAGGTCTCTCATCTGCATTCTGCACATTTATGACCTTGTCTTGGAGCCTGTCTGTTAGATCCCAATTCTGCAATCCCACTGGCATTTACTGGAGCGCCAATCAATACGGTGGAGGTGCCACCTGCCCAAATTAGAACAGAACAATGGCTTTCATAGATATTAAATGCCTCTGGTTAACCTATAATATCAGACTTTGTTTAGTTTTTCTTTCATCAAATATGTATGTATCCTAAGTCTGTCTAATGCAATGTGTACCTAGAGTGTTATTTTGTATGTGTATGTGTGTGTAGCAGCAGACATAAGGTTGTATACAGTATAAATACATTCCCCAGGATTGCAGTCTCTCATACACCATTCATACTGCAGTGCGGAACAGAAGTGATGACACAGATGCTGGCTAACTGCAAACCCAGAACGTTACTGCATGCATAAAAATCTGTCATCATTATAGGTCATGGGAGTGGTGACAGCACAGCGCTTAAGTAAATAAAAGGTTGGTGGTTTTGTCCAAAGGTCCTGAATATGGTTGAGCCAGAAATCAGAGGAATACTTTCCCCATTGTGCTCTTGAGCAAGATACTTAGCCCAAACTGCTCAAAGTGGAATGTCAATCTGGATTAATAACCACCTATAAATCACCAGAAGGACACCGATGCTATAGAGAGATCTGTTAAAACAGCCCTCCAGATGAACAGAATGGAGAAGTAGAACAGAAAAAAACACTAGACAGAGTAGAACAGACTAGAATACAGCAGAGAAGACAGAATATAATAGAGTACATTACACAAATAAAATAATATAAAAATAATTGAGTATAGCAGATCAAAATGAGAATAGAATAGTGTAGAACTGAACAGACAAGGAATGGAAAAAAGCTAAATGGAACCGAATACAGTAGAACAGACAAAAAAGAATCAGACACTGAATAGAATAGAGTAAATTACACAAATAATAGAGTATAAAAATAATTGAACTCAGCAGATCAGAATTAGAATAGAAAAAAATAGAACAGACTAGAATGGTGTAGAACTGAACCGACAAAGAACGGAAAAGAACAAATTAGAACAGAATACATTAGACCAGACATACAGGATAGAATCAGACACTGAATAGAATAGATGAAGAATAGAACAGAACCAAGAAGAATAGAATTAAACCAGACATAGAACAGAACAGAACCAGAAATAATAGAATAAAGCCAGACATAGAAAATAATATAGTAGACATTGAATAGAATAGAAAGAGAATATAACCTAACAAAATATAACACAGTAAAGCACACATAGAATAAAACAGAATACAATTAAATATAATAGAAGTATTAAATCTTCTATTAAAAGTAATAGAACATTTCCTGTAGCTCAATCAGTAGAGCATTGGTGCTTACAACGCCACGGTCATGGGTTCAATCCCAAAGCAAGAACTGATTCAATGTGTTCCTTGAATGCAATGTAAGTCGCTTTGGATAAAAGCGTCTGCCAAAAGCATACATGTAAAATGTATAGAATAGACCAATTGTCACACTTGGTCTGTGTTTGACGTAGTTTTCATTGTCTCTAGATCAGTGTCCTTTGTCTGTGTTTATTTGTTAATATGGCTTTTGATTTGCCGCATGTGTCTCACCTGCTTTAATTATCTAGTCCCAGTGTGTCCCATTGTATTTTTAGTGAATAAAATAGCATAACAAACAAAGGTGACCAGTACTCAATGACATAGAAAAACCTCCTTTTAAAAGCTCTAGAAACTGAGTTCTTTTATAACTGATTATATTTATTATACTGTAACTCTAGAGCCATAAACAGCATCATCATATGGCATTCAGCATGAGCCATGGAGCCAGATGTTATTCCCTTCTCAACTCACTGTCCTCATTAACTGAATCTCCTGAATGGGATGACAATTCTTTGATGGGCAAGAACTTGCTGCTTAACACAGGAGCCTGTTTACTCCTGGGACTGATGTTTTACTGTTGGGTTGATCCATTTTTCATGAGAGATTAAGTGGGATCTGGAATTATGCCGTTCTAAACCAGCTGTCTGCCTGGCTGTTTCCTCTCACCAGATGTTGACAATGGATTCCAATTTCTCTAAATTGATAAGGCTCACTGCGAATGCATTTTCTGGAAAGCTGCTCTGATGTCAGTTACACTCTGATGCTGAAACAAAAGCAAAGACCCATATGCCAGTTCAAATGACTTGTTAAAAGCCAGCTACTCGTACCTTCAAACAGAAATGCTCTGCTCTCATTGTGGAACCCCTGGACCTGGGATACTCCAGCACTTGACCTCACAAGATCAAACTCTTGGAAAATGTCCACATGTAATGCTGGATCAACCCCGAAACCTGAAACTAAGAGAACATTAGAATGAGAAATCACTTTTTATGATACAACACAATTGAATATAACAATAATTAAATATAGTGAAACACATTCTATATTTGTATGAAATATAAAAATAAAACTTTACTACAAAAAAACAGCTTTTGTATATTTACATATACTGATGGCCACCACAATGATACATTTAGTAAAACAGAAAAACTCTACTAAATGTTTCAGCTTAATAAACTAATGTTTAATAAAAATGCTCACACAAATTCCAAATCACCATCACACAAAAATAATGGTATATTAATAAAGCAGCATTAAACACCCAAGAGTATAACTTACTATTTCCCCCACAAAAAGTGTGTTTTTTTACTTAGAAAATATATAATTTCAATTTATAATAAATATATTTCTATATATATTTAAATATGTAGTATATATATATTTCTATATATATTTCACTAGCTTTTAATAGCCTAGTATAGATTTTACTTTTATATATATATGTATATATATTAAAAGTATAAATGTTACATGTGACCATAATCCACTAAGTATCCTAAAATAAAACAACCAGTGGATATCAGGTACACATTCCGTTGCTGCAATTCACTAACAATAAGACATGAGCTTACCATAGAAAAGTCCGACCGCGCAAATCGCAAAATAAAGTTTGAATAATCCCATTGTGAAGGAGGAGAAAGAAACGCCTATTCCATCATGTTGATGTTCTGCAGGAGACTGAGCAAGATGCGCATCAGTGACACATCTCCAATAAACACATCCTCAAACCTTCATTACACTTCGGCAAAACTTTAGCAAATAAACACGGGGATAAAAGGCAAGAGAGAAAACTCCATGAGGCGAAAATTTAGCTTATGGAGATGCAGTGTCCTCTTGTGAATGAGCGGTCAGTGGAGAGATGCAGGTGCGTCTGTCCTCCCTTCTCTTACGACCAGAGAGAGAGAGAGAAAGATTTAACACACGCACCTGCATCTTATAAATCCTGCCACCTGCTGGTCATGCACATGAACATGTTTAACATAACGTTCACTAAACATTTGAAGTTTGCAGATACATTACAGAATATATGCTTTATAATATATAATATTGTGACAATATCACAATAATAGTTTTTATTAAAGACGTTAACATATTACATAAAACCTGTCATTCATGAAGTCCTTCACACAGAGGCCTAGTGGATTTTAAGGGTGTATTTCTTTTACATTTTTGCCATTTCACAATTTTTTTGTTTTTTTGTTTTGCAGAATTGTTTTACTGTTTCAATTTTGCTGAAAAGCCATTTAAAACCCCAATGTTATTTTTCCTTCAGTTTTAATTAATTTTAAATGTAATGAAGTTGTAAAATATAGATTTTTAAAAGAAATAACTAATGTATACCAATTATTAATTGTTTTTAAACAGTGCTTCTATGAACTGCTCCCCATTATGTTAGAGACCTGAAATAACTAATGTAAATCAGTTCATTAATTTGGAGATGAACTGATTAAACATTTTTCCACTAGTCATATGGACAGTGTTTTGTTGCTTGGATATCCATGTGTTATGGCACTTAAATAACTAAGACACGTTGCCATGGCATCTGCAGTGCATTTGCATATGAAGAAGGGTCAAAGAAGATGGTCATGTGAGGCAGAATTGATAATTGGAGGACCAATCAAACAGGTCATGCATCCAGCAAGCATTTTACAATGGCACTAGTCAGACTTGCACCTTTGATATATGAAGCACAACACTGTTAAAATGCTCTGCTTTCTAAAAATGTTACAGTTGCATCTGTTATCTTTCCCTGTGAATATGGCTGCAACAGGGGAGTTTGTGTGTGCAATGTGCAGTGATGGCTCATGCATTATTAATGAATCATCTGGATGGCAAACTTATAAATCTGATTATATGATCCCACCGTCACTTATTATTTATTAGGCCACTATAGCAATATGCATGTATATTAATGTAAATGCATTTAAACCAGAAACCAGTGGTGAAAGTAAAGAGAGCGAGAGAGAAGAAATGTTGAATGTCATTGTGTGCACCTTTCAGTTTCCACAATGACAGCTCAAGGCATCCATTAGACCGAAGGCAGCTTAAAAAGCAATGAACAGAGAGGTAGCTGTCAGTTTAGGCACTACATAACAACAAGTGTTTCATTCTGCCAACTGAATGCATGACCATTTTTGAGGCCTCCAATAAAAGCAGCAGTTGGGGAGTGTAGAAGGCTATGAGTGCTGTAATCATTCTCTTAGATGGACGGACGGAGGGACATTGAGACAGATAGATTGTTCAGTTTATGACTGATTATGGTGTTGCAAAAAAGATTATACCAGTGGTTTTCTGGTAAGCTGGTCAGACTGTTTTTTGTGGGCTTTATATTGATCTTCTCCACTTTTTACTTTCACTTTTTCATGCTGGAAGATCAGCTTACTGTATTTAAAACTAGTTTAGACCACCTCAGGTCAGTTTAGGGTTTTTCAACATGGTATGGGTTGGCACAAGCATATTATGGAGCAATGTAAAGACAAAGGAGACCTATGCACCTGTGTACATCTACACCCAATAAAAATAACTGAAATGATAGAATTTTGACTTGTAGAATATTGCTGCTGCTGAGAACATGACAGGTTTGCTATGGTGTCCGTGTTTTTAATAAATCAGCACAAAGCCATCTTAACCTAAGTAGCCACTCAGAGATGACTGCAGATCCCTTTATGCAACATGACTACTCTTCACTCGAACAAGCACTCACTGCTGTCTCCACTTCTCTAACGAACGAGCCTCTCTAAACCTGTGAGAGGCACACACAGCTCTGCAAGTGCACCATGAAAACACTTATCCAATGTGCAAGTGCAATTATGGAGGATGGAACGTCATTTCTCGTCTTCAAAAGCTTGTTCCCCAACCTGAGTCTGTGACACTGAGAAATAAACAAATATTGCAGTGTGAATATTAAATAATGTGATAATGCAGGTTTATTTAAAAGCATCCATAAAGATTGTTGCATAAGGAAAACAAAGGTATAGCCAAAATGTATACTTGAAATGTATACGTTACACAATTTTAAATAATGTTATAATGCACGTTTATTTAAAAACGTCCATGAAGATTGATGCATAAGGAAAACAACGGTATAGCTGAAATGTATATTTGCAATGTATTCATTATACAATGTAATAATAAAACATTCTGAATATAAGGTAGATAGATAGAGAGGTAGATAGATAGAGAGGTAGATAAATAGAGAGGTAGATAGATAGAGAGGTAGATAGATAGAGAGGTAGATAGATAGAGAGGTAGACAGACAGACAGACAGACAGACAGACAGACAGACAGACAGACAGACAGACAGACAGACAGACAGACAGACAGACAGACAGACAGACAGACAGACAGACAGACAGACAGACAGACAGATAGACAGATAGACAGATAGATAGACAGATAGATAGATAGATAGATAGATAGATAGATAGATAGATAGATAGATAGATAGATAGATAGATAGATAGATAGATAGATAGATAGATAGATAGATAGATAGATAGATAGATAGATAGATAGATAGATAGATAGATAGATAGATAGATAGATAGATAGATAGATTATATGGGATACAATTATAGGGATGACAAGGCTGACATCTAGTGGAAAATCACAGATACACATTCTTAATTAAGTCTAAATAGAAGAATATCATTGACTTCTGACATGTATATATTTGTATATGCATTATGATGAAAAGTATATTCATATTTGGTAAAGGATTAAATTAAGTGTATTTATCAAATATTTAGATACTATAAAAATGTATAGATAGATCAAATAAATAGAATAGTACCAGACACAGGACCAGATGTGTCGTGCAATTGACCAAAAACAAGCTAAAGTGGCAGTAGAAAGTCTGATACTGGTGGAATGAAAAATAACCTTTTAAATGACAACAAAATACCTAAACATTGGGCAAAATATGCAGTAGCACAGCAAATAGTTATCCATGTTGCTAAAAGAAAAAAAGTAAACAGAAATATAAACAAGCATAAATGGGCATAAATGTCATAGCTTAAATAAATGAGCATAAACAGCATAAATGTCCGAAAAACATCCCATAAAATCCACAATTTGACTGCAATGAATATCCAACTGCACCGATTACTCTCTTTACCCTTTTTATGTCAATGTTTGTTCACATCAGCTCACTACACGACATCATAAGCCATGTGAGCCAGTGCGAGTGGTCAAAGGTGAGTCTTATTGCTGGCACAACATTAGCATGATTCAGTGATTCAGCAGCACGCAGGTTCAAGGGCTAGAGAGACTACACGAACACGCAGTCAAACGTGAAGGCCTCTGCCACCCCGTGTCATGCCACATTAACTACGCTTATTTGATACTAACAAACTTTGCTAATATATATACTTTTTCCAAACACTTAGGAGGCGTCCCCTGCGGGCTGGACCAATGTAAAATCTCCTTCCCAGCCTGCCAGAAAAGCTGTATGCATCTGCAGTCTGCCAGTTCCTTACGGAATCCATCTGGATCAAACATAAACGCAACTGCCTGCGTGCTCTGAGTGCATGTGGTGCATCAGCAGCCTCTTCACCATGAACCCACTAAAAGGCATTGCTGCCAAATAAATCTGTACACATAAGGATGTACATCTATTATAAATGTGAATGCAAGTGATGTCTTTAAGCACAGTCATCCAGGCCGAACATCAAATCCTTTACAAGAGGTCAGAAAAAAACACTGTGCAATTAGATGGAGATTTCTGTGAAATCTTTTTCGGTTCACCAACAATTTTCTCAAAGTACATTTTAGATTGCTCTCATGTTTAAAAGGATCTAGAAGACATAGATGCTATTTATGTGCATATATTTACTATACTGAGAGTCAGCCGTATACTTGAAAGTGCATTTGTCCATCTTTGTGTGTGTTTATGGGTGGAAATTTCAATCTGGCATGTACCCACTCAATGTATGATTCATGATGTCTTTTTTAAAGTAAATTTTATTTTTTTATTTTTTGTGGTTGAACGCAGATGGACTTTTGGATTTGCAGAGTATGAAAGTTTGACTTACTACTAAACGCTTCAATTATTCATTTGCAATCTTGGCTTATCCACGTTTTTAACAGAAGTCTCCACATGTCCTGCCTCAAAGATTAAAAAAGACATGCAGTTGCTGTCCATGGTGCTGGATCATATTTGTTTTTTGCTTCTTATTAGTAAAAAGAAAGCAATTGAGTTCTTTATAGAAAGTCTTATCTATCTATCTATCTATCTATCTATCTATCTATCTATCTATCTATCTATCTATCTATATACATAAACACACACACACACACACCTAAAGGATTATTAGGAACACCTGTTCATTTTCTCAATGCAATTATCTAATCATCCAATCACATGGCAGTTGCTTCAATGCATTTAGGGGTTGGTCCTGGTCAAGACAATCTCCTGAATTCCAAACTGAATGGGAAAGGTGATTTTTGAGCGTGGCATGGTTGTTGGTGCCAAACGGGCCGGTCTGAGTATTTCACAATCTGCTCAGTTACTGGGATTTTCACGCACAGACATTTCTAGGGTTTGCAAAGAATGGGGTGAAAAAGGAAAACACATCCAGTATGCAGCAGTCCTGTGGGTGAAAATTCCTTGTTGATGCTAGAGGGCAGAGGAGAATGGGCCGATTGATTCCAGCTGATAGTAGAGTAACTTTGACTGAAATAACCACTCCTTACAACCGAGGTATGCAGCAAAGCATTTGTGAAGCCACAACACGCACAACCTTGAGGTGGATGGGCTAAAACAGCAGAAGACCCCACCGGGTACCACTCATCTCCACAACAAATAGGAAAAAGAGGCTACAATTTGTATGGGCACATCAAAATTGGACAGTTGAAGACTTGAAAAATGTTGCCTGGTCTGATGATTCTCGATTTCTGTTGAGACATTCAGATGGTAGAGTCAGAATTTGGCATAAACATAATGAGAACATGGATCCGTAATGCCTTGTTACCACTGTGCAGGCTGGTGGTGGCAGTGTAATGGTGTGGGGGATGCTTTTTTAGCACACTTTAGGCCCCTTAGTGCCAATTGGGCATCATTCAAATGCCATGGCCTACCTGAGCATTGTTTCCGACCATGTCAATTCCTTTATGGCCACCATGTACCCATCCTCTGATGGCTACTTCCAGCAGGATAATGCACCATGTCACAAAGCTCAAATCATTTCAAGTTGGTTTCTTGAACATGACAATGAGTTGACTGTACTAAAATGGCCCCCACAGTCACCAGATCTCAACCCAATAGAGCATCTTTGGGATGTGGTGGAACGGGAGCTTCGTGCCCTGGATGTGCATCCCACAAATCTCCATCAACTGCAAGATGCTATCCTATCAATATGGGCCAACATTTCTAAAGAATGCTTTCAGCACCTTGTTGAATCAATGCCACGTAGAATTAAGGCAGTTCTGAATGCGAAATGGGGTCAAACACAGTATTAGTATGGTGTTTCTAATAATCCTTTAGGTGAGTGTAGATATCATGTAAATTGTGCTATAAAACTATTTTTCCACAAAAAATGGTATGGTGTTCCTAATACTCCTTTAGGTGAGTGAGTGAGTGTGTGTGTGTGTGTGTGTGTGTGTATATATATATATATATAAGTAAAAAAAAGAATGCTAAAAGGGACTTGTCTGTTTGTGATTTAAACATCTTTTCAAATAATTCACCAAATCTTTTCAATCTTTTCTTTTTCCTCCCAATCGTTTATGGGGGTTTCTATAAATTTGTGCTTATCAACAGAGTGCATTAATTTCATCAAATGTTAAAAGATTCATACTTTAATTCTTGGGATCTATGACTGGTATATCTCGTACCTAACTGAGGAAGAAAGTCATAGCACATCCATATGATGAAATGAGATGAAAAGTCACTGAGAGAGACGGATATCAGAGCAGACAATCCAAAAAATGAATAGACAATACGATGCCCCGCATTAAACAATGTTGCATAACTTAAATACACTGCACAGAGCCCCGCCGGGTGTTTGAGTCTAATTTTTGTCCCCACGTTGTGCTGTGTGTGTGAACAGAAACTGAGTCATTAATTCTGTTTAACCTCACGTGGAGCGAAAAGACATGATGCATGCATTTCAGACACCTATACCTTACCAAACTCTACCAAATGTCCGAATAAACAATACTAGGACTTTACAGCAAATAAAATGTAGATTCTTGTCAGAAACCTCCTTAGGAGACTTTTTTTTTTTTTTTTTTACAATATACGTTTCCCCCCCACAGGTAGAAACCAAGGACCCAATTATTTGTCAAAAGTGAAATAAGATTCATACTTATCGAAACATATTGATAAATACATACATCAAGATTGTCACAGAACAATTGTTTTAAACATTGATAATAATAATAAGAAGAAATGTTTCTTTATTACCAAATTAGCATAATAGAATGATTACTGATGCATCATATGACTAGAAATGAATTACATAAAAACCCCAGTTATATTAAGTTGTGGTAATTTCACAATAATGCTATTTTTACTATGTATTTTTGTTCAAATAAATGCAGCCTCCGTTGACATAAGACACTTTTCTTTTTTTCAAAAACATTTAAAAATCTTACCGACCCTAAACTTTTGAACTTTGAACATACTTGTTCAAATATATATACTTCATGAATACTTCAACAACATAATATTTTTTTTTAGTTGTAGATAGAACAGAGTTTTGTCCAGTCACCTCATCCTTATCACTTCTGTCAGCTTGTCTCATCCACATCATCATATAAGGTGACATTTTGTCCAAAAGCTATTTTCATCCATGAACATTTGAGAGGAAGACTCACTGTTTTTTGACAGTTTGTAAGATTTTGCATCTAATAATAGTCCTCATGTCTTGTTTGACCCATTTCCAGCTGGCTAACGTCATAGTTACATTCAGTTTATCTTCAACCCGTCATAGCCGCACATATCGTACCTTGAGGGTTGGGTGGCGTATGATCATCGTCACAATGAACATCCAACCACATTAATACAAATGTCTGAAGTCAAATGTCTCAACCGAACACGTGCAGAAAGAAATGTTGAATTCAAACACATAAAGGAGGAAAAAGGGAATCATCCATAATTGAGGATACTTGCCATATCAATCATCACAATTAAAAGGGTGTTGGGTTTTGCTGAAACAGTGTGTTCACCCTGAGTGCAAAAATTTTTTTGGTTTTCTGTGTTCATTTTAAGTGTTCGCTTTCACGCAAAAACAGTCAAATATTTTTCCGTCCTATTTCATACCTCAACCAAGCTCTATTTTGTCATCACTGAAAAGAAAAATAATAATAGTAACTGGTGTATTTTATAGATACATTGATTATTTATTTATATTTGTTATCATTCTTTTATTCTTTTTTGCAAATATTTTAAAATACCCCTCCCTCACTTAATGTACTATACTCATAATATAATACAATTGTATATGTATAAATATAACATTTATATTATATTAGTATAATATAATTATATGTGTATAAATACTAAAATGTATATATATATATATATATATATATATATATATATATATATATATATATATTTATAGTAACCACTTCATTTAATTAAAATCGCAACAAATTAAATCGCAACATTTCTTATTTTTATTTATTATATATAAGTTTACATTTATTTTTACCTATGACATTTTCTATTTGAAATTATTCAAATGCATCACTGAACATTGACAAGGCTGAATTAATTAAAAACTTCAAAATCAACTTAGTCCAGCGCTGCCAACTATTTATTCTCTACAATGACTATTTAAAGTGCACGACTCACTGGCGTTTTGGGTCATGTAGGATGTCAGAAGGCAAGAGCACCAATCACCCAGGTCACTCTGATGGGGCAGATGACAGGAAAGAGAGAGGGTTAAAGAGGTAAGAATGCAAAATTAAAGCGGGCAGCCTGCAGGGACTGGGGGGGAAAAAGGCATTAGTCACCATCTGATTGAAGGAACGGACACAATGGACTACGACAATCACGCCATCATCACGCACGCATACTTTTCATGCCCGCCCCCTTCGTTTCTTCCTTCTCTTTAATGGGCAGATTCGTCCCTCAGCACCTAAACTCTGGACACTTTAAATAGCAGTCCAACCCCTTGATTTTCCACAACCTCTCCTCTCCTCTCCTCTCCTCTCAGAATGTCCAGGAGCCTGAAACAAGGTATTTCCATGAACTGACAAAGACTCTGATTCAAAGGGACTGGGTAGCTTTTGAAGCCCGTGTGGCTGTCCACAGTTAGAAATCAAATCTCTTTATCCATCTGTGGATGTATTCCTCGGCGGAACTTCCTTTTTCTCTAACCCTCTGCTCTTCTACTCTCTGTCTCCATTTCTTTTTCTCTCTCTCTCCCCGTGGGTTTGTCTCTGCTGGCAGTGGCTGTGCTGCTTGTGGCACTTCTGTGCCTGGATCCTCATGGCCGTGTCGGATCTGCACCCATCTGCGCACATGGGCCATCAGGATGCCACGTCCCGTCCCTGGCAGATCTCTTCGAAAGGGTCATTCAGCACTCTGCCAGAATGCACAGCCTCTCCAACGATCTGCACTCAGAGTTTGTGAGTCACATCTGTCTCCTCTTCTTCTTCTTCTTCTTCTAATTATTCTCATGCAACTAAACAAGAAGCTTGTAATATGTTTTGCAGATGCTAAAAGAAAGTTGTATTTCTACATTTTGTAATGCAAGTGTAGTGCATTTTTAGCTTAATGGACATTTTTTTATCATATACAGCACTGTGCAAAAGTTTTAGGCACCTTAGTATTTCCCCTCCCAAAAATGATTTTAAATCAGTTATTTCTGACAACAGATATGATCTCACCATCATCGAGTCTGTCTGGAATTACATGAAGAAATAGAAGAAAAATGAGACAGACTAAATCCAGAAAAACCTGTGGTAACATCACCAAGACGTCCTCATAAAGAGTGAGGATGCTTTCAAATATAATGTCAAACATGGATTTTATTCATCAATTGACTTCTATTAACCAAATCAAATCAAATCAATATTTGGTGTGACCACCCTTTGCATTTAAAACAGCTTTTGTCCAGGCACATTTGCATATAGTTTTTTCAGGTAGCATTGCAGGTTTCTTCAAGTATCATGGACATGTTGCCACAGATCTTCTGCTTTAGTCTTACGTTTTTCCCCTGTGTCTTCATGTAATCACAGATGGACTCGCTGACTGTGAGATCTGATCTCCGTTTGGAGCATATCAGCTGTTGCTTTTGGTTGGGTGAAAATACTAAAAATAATTAATCTCATGGATTCTTGCAATTAATGGCAAAAAGAATGTTTAGAAATGTAAACTGATCTTTCCCACTGACATACTGCAACAAATTATATAAATAACTGGCTTAAAACCTTTTTTGTTTGGTGAAAATACTAACATACCTAAGACCTTTGCACAATACTGTATATCAAAAGAAGTATGATCCTATTTCAAAATCCATGGTATATGATTTGATTTTTGGATGATTATTACCAGAATTGAAAGTAAAAAACGTAGAACATGAACAAATTACAACATGACTGAATTTTTTTAACTTGTTAATCCAGATACAATTCTCTTTTTGCTAATTTAAATAATAATAGACTTTTATAAATTTTTAAAGTGCATCAGATATTTAGATCTGTCATTTTATTGCACATAATAATAAGACAGTGCATAAAAACTTTTAAATAACGTAAATTACTTAAATATAAAATCTATATTAATTGTATGGCATTCAAAAGTTGATTAACATAATGAACAATGATGTTATTGTAAAAGTTAAACAGTATTATAATAATACAAAAATTGTTAACAATGTGGCTTTAAAAAAAGAACCTCTTTAACACAATTCTTTGCTTTTTTCCACATCATCGCTTTTTCTTTTTACTTAAAGGAACAGTATTTCCTGCCCAGCAAAAACCATATTGGAAAGATCTATCGCAAGTGTCATACCTCTAACATACTGACTCCAAATGGCAAAGAAAATGCACAGAAACTAGCTGTGAGTATAAACATCCCAAAGAACCCTCCCTGAAAAATGTTGAAGTTCAGCTTGAGTATTTATCAATATTGAGTATTCTGCTGCCATTGCTTTTCATTAATGGACTGTGTCCTCTAATCCCACTGCTGTCTTATCACCTCTGTGCCTTTGAGCAAAGCACTTAACCGCAGCCTGTCCCAAGAGGACTGTCCTATCAATTAATGTACTTAAACCAACATCTGCTAAATTAAGTAACCCAGCAACCATCTTCTCAAACTCTTAAGCCTCATTAGTTGATTTTGTGCCGTTTCAGACAAATCAATAGCTGTAGAAATGAGAAATAACTTTATGCATACCTGTAGCTTCTAACTCTTTAAACCAATCTTCTGTCTCATGCAGCGTGAAGAATTAACCGAGGTGATTCTTAAACTGCTGTTGGCCTGGAGGGACCCCTTGTTCCAGCTGCACCAGAGCATGGCTCACCAGCAGGACTTCAACAGCTTCAGCAGTAACAAGGCTCTAGAGATGGGTGACATGGCCCACGAGCTGAGGAAAGGGGTGGAGAAAGTAGCTGAAAAGGTGAGTCACATCAAAGCAGGAAATAAGAAACTGAAGTGCATGGTTAAGAAAGTCAAGGAGAGGGGTATATGGCAAAGGCCAGAGTGTGTCTGAGTCATTTACAACAAATAAGCAGAAAACAAAGGTGTGTGATACCTGTACAGTTGTGTATATTAGTGCGTGTCATTACTAGGCACGTTTATGTTATAAGCAATAGAGATGACTTTTTGTTGTGAAAACTACAGTAATAGATATGTTAGATCAACTATCATTGAACAACATTCTGAGTACCAATGAAAGGTCAATGACTTAAAAATGTGTATATCTATATACACATCTAAAATGATCATATTGGCATGTCTTTTTCAATGTACAATATCTAACAATTTAAATGATAAATCAGTGTAATCATTTTGACATATATATTGTTATATATTGTTTTTATATTTTAGCATTATAATCATAGTAAAAACTATTTTTAGGAATTTTAATTACTTAAAATATTTATCTAACACTAACACAAAATGTAACTAACACTAAATGCTAACATTGAATATTTATCTAACTGACATTTATCTTTTTTATAATTAATGAAATAAATATATTCCTTAAAATTGTGATTTGGAGCCATTTAACTTTCTCCATTTTAACACAAATGTTAGTATTTACTATATTTGTTAAGCTTAACCGTTTCACTGTACTCAAATTATTGCAAGGAAAAAAAAAGAGTATATATTTATACATTAATTCATAGGAAATGTACAGTTTAATCAATAACAAAACTAACATTTATCCTGTATATACACTATTAAATGTTTTTATATGTTTATATGTTTTTTTTATGTGAAGACACATTAAATCAAACATCCCATAAAATTTGGAACAGGGTTGCAAAAATGGAAAATAAAGATACAAAAGATAAAAATGCAATAGAATAATATAGAAAAATATGAACAAACAAAATAAACTGTCCTCCTGTGGTTGATAAACAGCTTCTGAGCATTCTTCCCCTGTTTGTCGAAAATGTCTGCAACGCTTTGATTCATGTTTCATGAATGTTTCTATCTCGTCCTCTGTCAGATGAGGGTACTGGGAATGCTTGGAAACTCTGTGACAGCTCTGTCGGCACCTGAAACCATGCTTCCTATATCTGACAGCGGAGAGGCCATGAGCGACTATGAGCTCCTGTACTGCTTTCGCCGTGATTCTAACAAAGTCCAGAACTATCTAAAGATCCTTAAGTGCAGAATCGTACCTGAGCATGACTGTTAGGGGAAAAAAAACATGGGCCTTTCACCGGCACTAATGGACTTCACGTGCTGATGCCCACTTATCAAGCATGTTTGAGTCTATGCCATCAATTAAGACTTCATCAGATCCTTATTGCATCGCTAGTACTCCAAATCAATTCACCACTCTAATTGTCAAAACATAAAAAGTATGCAGGAGGAGAGAGGAAATTCTGTTTCAGCTCTAAAGTCAGTTCATTCTTTAAAATATTTTTCTATGTACCAAGTGTTTTCTATTTATATTTACACATGAGGTAAACTCATTTTAATCATATTTCTTTCATTTTTTGCTCACAAAATTTATCAGTTGCAAAGCAAATTTGCGCTGAATGAACTGACAACACAAAATTTAAATAAAACTGTAGATTCTTCAGCAGATACACAATGTTTATTGTATTTATTAAAGAATATGAAATAAACATCTTGAAATGGTGTTCCAAGTACACTTGACACTAGACAAAACTGACATTTATTATAAAATATTAATTTAATATAAACTGTTAAAAATGTTCAGTGGATACATTACATATAAACCATGCATAAACACATACACACAAACATTACAATAAATGGAGACAGTTTCTGTTTTTCTTAGTTTTTAAAAAATGTTTTGTTTGTTGCTATTTATTTATTTAAACATTCATGTTTAATTTGGGTAGGATAAAACTATTCATGCTTTGAGATGAATAATAATGTAATTAAAATGAATCTGGCCTTGACTGTAGATGGGCGTTGTGTGTATCTCTAGTTTTCTCTGTGCACATAATGACAAGTTACTCTTCATACACTAGGACAGAAAGGACCTTCAATTAGAGTTCAGCCTCAGCCTGGGGCCAGTGCTTCTGCCTGAACTTTAACATTTTACCAGAATATGTCACAGAATCAGGTGCACTGTCATGTTCAAGGAGGAAAAAGCATTGAAACAACACAACCGTTGTCTAGGAAAACTGGGTTATTAAGAAAAAGAACTTTCTATTTGTATATGTTTTAAGTTTTAAGATAGTCTATGTGTTTAGATTGACTTATTATACAGATATCTTACAAATATTTTAGAAAACGCTATAAATGGAAGGTGACGCTTAGCACAAGGAATGTTCCACATTCTAGCAAATGCCACAAGTCATCTAAGTATTCTGTGCATACATTAGTATACGTGATATATGATGCAGCAACAGTTTGTATGGTAGTCATGGATCTTCAGAGAATTGTCAACATTTGTCAGCCTTGCAAAGAAATATAAATCTGTATTTCAACCATTCTTGGCAGTATATTAAACAATAAGTGCATTAAAGATAAATATCTGACCTGAAAAGACCCGTCTTTTAGAGCCTTTTTTCCTTGGTAGGCTAAATGCATTACTCAGGTGGATCATTGTCCTCTAGCATTCCGGGCTATATTTTGATGGACAGCTCCTAAAATCAGATGAGATGCTCATCTTGTGTTACCCACCAGAGTTAACCTAAGAGCTGAGAATTCTGGGACTGACAGTCTTTTAGCCAACAGCAAGAAGACACGTATGTAAGACTTTCTTTGACAAGGATAGGAGTGAAATATAAATTTAAAACTACACAGAAAGGTCCTGACTGGGCAAGACTTTGGGGTCATTAGCTCGTATGACATTATAGTCACAACTGCATGATTCAAACCTTGTGGTGTACAGGAAATGAATAATCAAGGTTGTTGAGTGTACTGTGACTCTTTTGCCTGTGGCAATCACATGCACTTTACAATACTACGACATTCATCTCTCCTTTGTATTTCCTTTCCATTAGCCTAGATTAGTGGTTTGACTAAAGGGTTTCAACATTGTATTTTACATGATGTTAAATAGTTTGTAATCTTGTTCCCTCTATTTTTTGTGAAGTTGAAGTTTTCAGTTGCACACACACATATATAAAAACATGTTAGTTAATATTGTGAACTATGATTACAATGAAAAAACGGTTTAAATACATTTTAAAATGTAATTTATTCCTGTGATTTCAAAGCTGACATTATTATTATTATTATTATTATTATTATTATTATTATCAAGTAAAAATAATGTTGAAAACAGTTATTCTATATTTACGTATTTATTTTTTGGAACACAAATCAGGATTCTAGTTTTTTTTCCTATTTGAAATATACATTTTTGGTAACAGTGTCCATACAGATACTTATGACCAATTTAATGGATCCTTGCTGAATAAAAGTAATAATTTATTCCAAAAAAGGCAAATAAAAACTCTTTCTGATCACAGTTGTTTGAACAGTATATTAAGAAATATTACTGCCCAGTGGAATTAGTCGAGCAAGATATAAAGCCAACATATGTTTACAATAAGAAAGCAGCTTTAATTTCACAATAGATCATTTTATGAGGGTAACAAAGTAGATTATTTAGTAGCAAGCTGTTCTTAATATATTTTCAAAATAACGCTGGATGTTAAATATTTTATTAATACAAAATGAAGTCCAATACCAGCATCAGTACTGTAGAAGGATATGGGCTCATCCTTAAAAGGAAACTGTGCTTGACCCTTTGACCCACAGACCCCTGAGTCACCAAGTTACAGAGACGGGCGAGAACTGAGAGGCCTGTCATCCGGAAACGGGTGAGCATTGTGCAATGCACACGCACAGGCCTAGATCAGCAACCAACAAACAAACAAACAAACACACACACACACACACACACACACACACACACACACACACACACACACACACACACACACACACAAACACACAAACACTTCCAGCTGTTTCTGGATATTAGACAGACAGATTTGCTGATCTGTATTTGTTCTATTCTTAGATTTAAAGTTATATAGTAATACACGCATCATTCATTTGCATCAGCAAAATATCAGGGCATATCAAAAAGCTTTTTTTCTTGATGGCCAGCAGGCTAGTTACGTCACAGACAGAAACCATGATGTGCTACTTGCAATTATGTGATAGCAGATGGTCCATTTTAAATGTCACCATGTCTTCTGTTTCAATTACTATTTTAAATAATAGGTCAGAATACAGTAGATATACAGTATACATTGCCTATACTCCATACAAACTACTATTTTGTGTAAAATTATATTAAAAATTAATTAATATAAATTGGGTTGTTAAAAATCGCTGCAATTTTTACTTCTAAAATGCTATTTCCAGCATATTTCAAGTGTGAATGAACAATGAACTGAAAGTATTCACTGGCATAATGAACAAATATTGTATGCATAAGTTTATCATCCAATGCACAAACAGTATTGGGTAGATTACTTACCAATTGAAGTCAGTCACTGACTCCAAATTACATGACAAAAATTGTAGTAAGTAACATAATCCAAGTATAATCTTGTACCATATTGATATTGAAATGCATAGAGAAAGAAAATATATTCCATTCTTTGTTATCAACAACATGGAGTTTATTAAATATTACATTATGCTAGGATTTCCCAGACTGGGTTTCCTTGTGGAACTGCAGGAGGTTTGTGAGTTTAATGAAAAGCTATTAATTAAATTATACAAAGTATTTTAAATCATATTCAAAATAAAAATAATTTGAATATAAATATTTGATTTGATTCGCTGCATGTCATGTGACATTTAACCAATGTTACAGAACAGTGAACTTAATTTAATTATTGACCGAACTTATTAACTTAATATCTCAGGTGATAGCTCAAGTAAATATATAAGGTCAAAGAGGTTCAGTTGACAATTGTTGGAGAATCCCTGTATTGCATATAAATAGTAATATGTAAATGAGTTTGTACACTTTAATGCGTTTGAAAGAAAATAGCCTTCCAAATACATTAATACGTGGTTAAATGACTGACTAAATGACAATTCAAATAACAATTAATGTGTTCTTTGAAATTGCAGTAGTGTCCCAACGTTGAGAAAACCTTTCTGAAAAGTTAAATGATTTTTTTTGTAAATCTAGTAATCAAAATCGCAGCGCACATGTATTGCATATACTTCAGAAAAAAAAGCCTATTTTAGTGTTTTACGTCCTCCACATGATGGCAGTACTTGCCAATGATCCCGGTAGGCTTTATGCCAGCTGCACTAGCATTGTGCTATTACTAGAGGACGCAGCAGAGCCACACTGTGCTACTCTATAATATTTCCTTGCTGTCCCGAGAGCATGACTAAAATTTAGGAACACAAAAGAAACACAAACAAACACTAGACTAAGGGAGAAGTATAACCAGACATTCACGATATGATGCCATGTCTAGTGATTTCACAAACCAGAGAATCTTGATTAGAAAACAACACAAGTTGTTAGTCATTATTGTTATATTGTGACTGTTTTGTTTAAATTGCAATGATTACTGCATGGATATTACTACACAGGTATAGCCTACATTATATGTGATATTAAATTGGAAATGCTTTGGTCCTAGAGATATACAATTATTCGTCATGCCAATAAAGCGCATTAAATTGAAGCATAATGAAGAGAGAAAGTGATGAAAGTAAAGCACTGGCCAGACCTAACGAAATACAGTTAAGTATTCTCCATTACGCCATTATTCCATTAGAGAGAGAGAGAGAGAGAGAGAGAGAGAGAGAGAGAGAGAGAGAGAGAGACACTAGCATTACTCCGCCTCCATCCAGGCTGCATTCTTTATTCCTGTAGTCTTTACTCTGGAGAAAAGGGAAAAGGAGGGGAGGAGAAACACGCGCCGGTAGTGGGATGGTCGGAAAAGCATGGAGTGCGCTCGCGCATATTTGAGATGACAGACGCGAGAGCTCTGAACACTTCACCGATGAATGAATGACGGGTCGCTCTCCTTAGACGACCACCCCCAAATCCCTGACCCCATTCATCAGCTTAAATAAACGACTGGACACTGAGTTCGGGACATTTGCGACTTTTCACAGCGTCCGCGGCAATTTAAAGATTTATCGAGCATCTGGACCAGTCGCTGAGGAAACCATGGAGACGGATTCGTCCCAGTTAGAGAGTACCGGAGCGAATGAAAGTGAGCTTCTACCGGTGGACTATCCGGGAGGAGAGATGCTGGTTTCTCTCAGTGTACGGAGAGGGTCGAGCGTGAAGAAACATCATCACAAACACAACCTGAAGCACCGCTACGAGCTGCTCGAGACCCTCGGGAGAGGTACATATGGAAAAGTGAAAAAAGCCATAGAGAGGCACACTGGAAGAGTGGTGAGTTGACAATCGTGCATATAGAAGACTCAAAAATTGCTCTTACATAGCTCAAAAAACCCAGTGAAGTTCTCAAAAACGTAACAACTGTTTCAGAAGTTTCTTTGAGATAAAAAGACATTGCAATATCAATGTCAAGAATATCTACAGAGCTATAATGCACAAGAACCAGGTCATTTGGTCTTGTTGTCTTGGCAAATCTGAACTTAGTGTTGAAGTCTTTTCGAGTGCCTTGACTAATTCAATCTTTTTTCCCCCATCATAGAGATGCAAGAGATAAGAGAAGGTCACCATTTAAACTCATTGTTGTAGAACAGAGATATTAATTATTAATGATATCAAATTTGTCCTTTATTTTGGGAGAAATTTAACAAGTTTCACTCTATGGCAGCTGACTTAAACATTTCTTTGAAACGTTGATGAAAGTAAATTCGCCTCTACTGGCATCATTATATGCACAATTTCACAGGTCAAGTGCTGTCTTCCGTCCCTCAGTAACAGAGGTCAGATCATTTAGGTTATCTTTGAGTTGAGCAGGTCAAAGGTTTCAAAGCAGGAGAGGTATGTTTATGTCGCAAGTAACCTAAGCTCTTTTACATGTCACTCCAGACTTCTCTAAAAAATGTGAAACATCTGTAGAGCGAGATAAGTGGGAATAACTAGGATAAAGCAATTCTGCTTTGGAACTAGGTCAGTGCATTAATCCTGAGGCGGATCTGCATCTTGAGTAGGGAAGATATGGACGTAGTGGGTCAGATCTGTGGGCGAGAAATGTCAACAGCTGCTTGAGTAGAGGATGTTTCTCAGAGTCATGTCCGGGACATGGTAACCTAATAAAGCAACCACTTAGGAGCATTTCCGAAGAATTAACACCATCTGACTAGATGGACACATTAGTTGCTGTGGTTCTGTGGAGATCAACACAGCGGGTTGTTTTCAGTGTTGATGGCCAATGCTAAATTTGAATGATGCAGATAAACTCAAGTGTTTGTGTGCTGATGATTTTGGCAGCCGCCAATAACGTTACAGCATATGCATTTAAAAAGCTTTCCCTGCCAACAAATGAGTGAGCTACAGTCATTTGCTTTGTTTACTTAGTTGTTAAATGGGTACTCAGGACGAAAAAAAGAGACAGGTCAGATGTAGACCGTGGGGCAGATGATAAAGTACCATATATAAACTCAAAACATTCAGCAGAGCTGACAAATTCTAAAGCCATGGTCCACACTTATTATCTGAATGAATTGATGTTCAAATCTTAAGAATACATGACTCACGCTAGTAGCGAAAGAAAGAATTCATATCATTGTGGGGTAAATTAAACCTGAAAAATTCTTCTTAACCTTTGCATGTGCTTCTTTATAGTAGTTGTTCTTTTACATACACTTTAATTTAGGGAGACAGGCATACACACACTAAAAGCATATGTAACATATTTATTAGGAATATTCCAGGTTAAATACTAGTTTGGATAAATCAGCAGTCGCAAAGAAAAAAAACAACCCTTAAAAAATAGGTTAGGCTATGGCATGAGGCACTTAATTTCTGAATGATTTAAATACTTATGCAGACATTCTAAAAATGTGAGTGTTTTCATTGAAAGGATGTTGATAGTGTATATTTGGAGAGGTATAAAGATGGAAAAAGCAGAGGAAAGTGGAAAGAAACAACTAACAACGGCGTTCTTTTTTTTGCTCATTCTTTGTGTTCAATTCTCTATGACGCATTGTTCCGCACAAGTGCTCCGGTGAGTGAAGGTGCTCCCTTGTCCTCTTAAACGGCGGACAGGTAAAACAGCACAGCTGTTGTGTGAGGCTTAGACAATGGGCTGGTATATGTCTGTGGGACAATGAGAAGGCTTCAGTTATAGCCAGGGGTTAGAGAAGAGCAAAGACTTCAGCCAGCTGGCAAAGGCATCAAACACAGGTTGGCTTAATGATCTGTAGCCACTGGCAGGGAAACAATACCACTCAACCATGTGCACTTCCTTCGGCACGCTCAAAGAATCACCAGCACACCCATCTGGTGCGATGCAATTTTAATGAGTTTATGCTTTCACTGTAATTGTTTTTAAGTTTGAGAGGATAGGACATTGTATCAAATTAAGGTCCTAAAGTGGCTCTTAATGTACACTGTATACACACACACACACACACTATTTTTCTGGTTCTTACAGTCTCTCCATTCTAGTGACAAACAGCAGACTGAAACCAGACAGATCATATCCAAGTGTTACATAAGTCACCAGTGATAAGGTTGTAACATGCAATGAAAGCATTGCAGATATCATTAGACGAGAAAACAATACTGTACATTGCATGCACACCCTACTCAGACGTTTTCATTTTGTCCCTAAAAGGCTTGGGGTGGCAGTATATCGGTGCCGTGAACAACACTGGGTGGACAGGAAGTCAGCTCTGTCAGCACCACTTCCCCTTCTGCGTGTTTTATGAGTCAGTGGAGGAACAGGCTGCAAACTTCCTGCAAATTTAATCCCTCTTCATGACCAGTCAGACTTAGCAAGGCAGAAATCTTCGCAGCATCCTCAAGCACATATAAAGGATAACAGTTTAAATACAATTACTTTACCAGCTAATACAATTCATTTTTTAGATAAAAATAGGTTCTTTGAAAGCAGGCCTTTGAGCACTGACACATCTGTGATAGAGCCTGTTTGGGAGCTTCTAAATGGGACATTTAAAAATATCTCCTGTGGTGCGCCTTCTCCCGAAAAAGCCATTCACCTTCACAGAAACCCATTTTCGCTCAAGGTTAGCCAACAGCAGATCTAGACTATAATCTCCCTTAGCTTACCCTGAAAAAAATCTCTCTTTATTACTTAAAAAGAAAAATAGTACTGAAATAGGATGGGGTAGATCCTGAACCCCCGTGCCCCTGATAACCGCCTATGCTCTGCAGGGTAAATAAACAGACTACTACTACAATTAGACTGGTTTGTTCAGTTAATATGCGGGTCAAATATTTTTCTTGTGGACCATAAAAGGGAGTAGGCGTTTCTGTTTCTATGATCTTTGACCCCTGCGCCAGGATGTCACTTCAACACAATGGGGTGTCACATGGGTATCATTGACCCATGACTTCATCAATACTGATCAATCAAACTGAGAAATGAATCCGGAATCTATCAATATTTTCTGTTTACTTAAGTCAAAAGACTCCTTTATGTACCTTTGCACTCAGTGTAAACAAATAGGATTCACCTAGTTGATTTTAATAATGTGTGTTGGTTCTCAGGTGGCGATTAAATCCATCCGTAAGGAGAAGATTAAAGATGAACAAGACATGGTGCACATCCGCAGAGAGATTGAAATCATGTCTTCTCTCCGCCATCCACACATCATCTCTATATACGAAGGTAGGCCTAGTCTTTCAAACTCTTAAAACACTCTGAAAATCAGGTTCGAATCTAACGGAGACAACTCTACCTTATGTAGAAAACAGAGCACAAGTTGACTGCTATGGATCAAAAGTCTTCCAATCCCTTCACTTTGACTCTCAGCAGATGTAAACTGAAATGTGTTTTTTTTTCTTAAACTGCCAATCAACTTTAGATCAGTTACCCTAATGTTTTATTATAAAATCTGACCGTACCCAGCTAGCTCAAGGGTGTTGATCAGGCAGCAATGTTGTTGGGGGTGTAAACCCTCTAATGGAGATGAAGCGGATGCATTGAGGGCATTACGGTCCTGCATCAATCAGCATGTTTTAAAATGTCCCACACATGTAGCTGTGCCTCTCAGAACATAAATCAAAAAACCATCAAATCAGGCCCCATGCACAGCATGCCTTCAGCGGGATCCTCAAAACAAAGACCACAAAGCTGCTTTATCTCCACCCTGACAGAGGGAGACGCCACGGCTGTGGACTCAAGCATGCTCTCAGCCAGGGGTTATTACTGACCCTGGATCGGTCTGAGAGCTAGTACCAAAACAGAGCATGCTCAGTCTCCTGTGTCTAATACGGATTAGCCGAGAGAGGTAATTATTTAGCGCTGGCCTAGGATCAAGTTCAGTGTACATGAACTTAACTTGTTTTGTAGAGGGTATTCTAACAACATTGGTTAGTCCTGACCTAAACAGTCAAAAGGTGTCCAAATGCACATTGTTGTTGAAAGTGGCACCAAGAGAGCTCAAGGAAACCCATCTGATCAGCAGGATTCTTCATTGTCTATTCAGTCCACTGAGTGTCACTGTGACGACCAGCCTCTTGGTGCTAAACAATGAAGGGTCACTATAGAGATTCTCTTGCTGCATCAGCAGAAGGTGGAAGAGGATCTGAATGGAGAAACAGCTTCACTCCCTTGCAAAATAAATAAGTCTGATTTGCTGAGGTCCCTTTTTTTCCCATCAGGTTCTTAAGATAAACACTTCTCTGATTGGCTTAAATGATAACTATTAATCTAAGAGCTGCTACTAAGAATACTGTGTTGTGCAAAACACATACCTTTTCTTAGAACTGGAATGTTTACGCCACCATCCTAGCTCACGCACACCAAATCTCACTTCCTGTCTGCACTTAACACCTGTTAACAGTTGTGGTCTCGCTTGCAAAGACAGCTCCTAATCGCCATGACCCTGACTAATGCCAGACTCGCTGGCGATTTTGACTCCTACATACAGGGTTGGCAATGGCCCAATGAATGCTAGAGCCAAACAGTTAATGTCAATGGCAGAGAGATTTAGTTAGCAGTCTTAATAGAAATATGCTATTTTCATTTTTATGCACCATCCCTTTAACATGCATAATGCAATGATGTTGTGTAATCTAACAAACTGCTGTTGTATTTGCTTCTATGTTTATTCACAGTTTTCGAGAATAAGGATAAGATTGTGATCGTGATGGAATATGCCAGTAAGGGCGAGCTGTACGAATACATCAGTGAGCGTCGAAAGCTCAGTGAAAGGGAGACGAGACACTTCTTCAGACAGATCGTCTCTGCTGTCCATTACTGCCACAAGGTGAGGATGGAAGCTGTGTGGTGAGAAAAATGAAACCCTAAATTTACTAACCCTTCTGTTCCAAACCTGTAAGATGTTTTTCTTCCATAAAAGAATAAAAAAATAGTCATACAGGTTTGGAATGACATGAGGGTAAATAAACTATGACCCTTTAAATGTTTAGTTGAATATAGATTTTTACACCCTTAGTAAAAATATCTGTAGGGTTACATTGAATGAATTTGATCACAAGTTGACATTATCAAAATGTGTATTTAACATTTTTACATTAATTAAACTATTTTTACAAAAGCAATAAAGTTCGAAGCCAACCTAAGTTTTTTGGCTGGATTTTTGTACTATTCAGATGGTCAGCTAGTCGTCAGCTTGGCCAACCTTGCTAGAATGGCTGGAAGATCATATTTAACTAGCTAATAACAGCAAACTAGCTTAAGCTATTTTTCTTTAGCAAGGAAATTGAAAATATTGGCTCTACTGCATGGAATGTCTTTAACCCTTAAATTCAACATGCAGTGCCGCAACTCACTTCACTTCCTATAGCACATCATCTCATACCTTAAATGAAGCCTCTCAAACTAAACAACTGACATCTGTGCAATGTTCACGTGCAATCGACACTATTCACACACAGAGAGCTCATGTGCGAATCATATCAATTGCACGTGAACATTGCACATTGTCAGTAAAATGATTTACTTTAAGAAGGAGGACTTGACATGATATGAGAGGGATAAACTCAACTTCCAAGAATGTCTTGATACGAAAGTTTGTGGAGCCAGAGAACAGCTGCATTCTTCTGTCCTGGTGCCAAACTCATCCACATCTTACTTTCTAAGCTTGATAATTCAAATTGACCTTTCACACTAATCCAGCCCATATTTCTTCATTGTTTTCTCTTCTCTTTTATTTCACATTTTAGTGCATATTTTTTTAGTTTTACAGAGATTAAAGGTAGGATTAAAGCAGAAGATGATGTTCCTAGATCAGTACAAAGGGTCAGCCGGTACCCTGGGCTGTGTCAGCTGGAAAGCGAAACGTCCTGGGGAATTCAGGGTGGGCGTGGCTTTTGTTCCTATACAGCTGGGCTGATGATGTCATCAACTCAGCTGGGGGACTCCAGTTCAGACCTTCTTGTCTGGGAGTCAAGAGGTTGTCACGAAAACGGGGGAAGAGATACACAGATCAGGCCATTCGACATTAGCTTTCAAATTTCTCCTTATCTAAAATCACTGTTTAAATTAGGTTGCAGGTCATCAATATGGGCAGCAATGGCCATAATAGTACAGTTCACCATTAGAATTATTAGAGCATTAAAAAATATTTCTGTAGTGCCTGACAGAGTGAAGTTGATCAAAAATCAATTGTTTTGATGATGTCTTACAGAACGGAGTAGTGCACCGAGATCTCAAGCTGGAAAACATTCTCCTGGATGACAACGGTAACATTAAGGTACACTATAAATTTCCTCCAGTGATTTATTACTCCCAATACTGGCCTGTTCTTACCCTGTCTTGTCTTCTAGATTGCAGATTTTGGTTTGTCCAACCTCTACCACAAGGACAAGCTTCTTCAAACGTTCTGCGGCAGCCCGCTGTATGCCTCCCCTGAGATTGTGAACGGACGACCATATAAAGGTCCAGAGGTACATTATGAGCTAATATTATCCAGCTATGTAACCCTATATTGTTATTTAGGAGGTCTTCATTTTTCACCTTTAAGGCTAGGAAACACGATCACATACTTCCTGTCTGAAAAGATAAGAGAAAACAAAACACAGATAACAAAGAGAAACAGAAAGTGTTTCCACTCGTATCTGAAGGAGGTGAGACCTCCCCTACCCCTCATTCCAAATCCCAACACACTTAGTCACTCCCCACACAGGAATCATTCCACAGGCCAAGTCAGTCAGCGTACCCAACATCCTCTATAATCCAATGAGAAACAAAGACTGCCAAAAAGAATGAGAACTAATCTCAAAGCTATTTTCAGGATATCAAGCATTCTTACACCCCTTTCACGATTCCTAGTATTTAATAGCCAAACACTAAGCCTGTCTGGAACACAGGAATATATCAAAATTCCCATACATTTTCTGGTTTTATTGTATGATGACACATGCACAACTCTAAAAGCCTCTGGACATTCAATCAGGCAGTGATCCCCCCTGGTCTCTCAATCATCTTTACATAACTGCAGACCATGGGAAAGGCTGCATTCTTCTCGCTGGTCAGAGATCAGTGGATCAGGGCCAACAATCACAGAGCTCCTCACATCTACTCAGGGTCAGATAGGTCTAGAGTTAGGGGAGTGGACATTTCCTGCACTGTAATCAGCCATTGTTTCCCTCGATACCTCCTCATTCCTGGCCAGCACAACTGGCTAATCAGCAGAGGTGCAGAAGGGATCAGACGAGGTCAGGCACAAGAAATGATTAAATAACGAGGAGGAATTACGATGGCAGTTACTGTGCAGATAAATGTGACATTACCTATTGTTCTCATACTTTTTAAGTGTACAAAGCTTAATTAAATGTTCATAAATATAGGTGGAGTTAGGGTTAACCCTAACTTTATGGCCCAGACAGGAAAATAAAAATCACAGAACTTTTTTAATATATTACCAAATGATGATAATGAGTCTTCACTGGCATGTGTTCAACTAGTACAAAAGTTCAACCAGAAATATTTACATACTGTATATTTAGTCCATAGACAAAAAAAAAAGAATGCCTATAAGGATTAACAGTGGAATTTCTGTGTAAATGCTAATTTGACTGAAAGTGTTCCATAATCCATTTTCCAAAACTATCTCCCACTGGACCAATTTACCAATGTTGTGTTGTTTTGACAGGTTGACAGTTGGGCACTGGGCGTATTACTTTACACTCTTGTGTACGGAACAATGCCCTTTGACGGCGGAGACCACCAAAGACTCATTCGCCAGATCAGCAATGGAGAGTACAGGGAACCGCCACAGTCATCAGGTATGTGTCTTCTCTACAGACATTTCAAAGTTGTCTGAACCCAAATCTCCCAACCCCAATTGAACCCAAATGTTTCCTGACTGAGTTCAAATCTCTTCATCTCATTCAGATGCTCGTGGTTTGATACGCTGGATGTTGATGGTTAATCCAGAGCGTAGGGCTACAGTTGAGGACATTGCAAATCACTGGTGGGTGAACTGGGGATGGAAGACCAGTGTGTGCGATTGCCAAACACAAAGGGAAAACAGCTCCCCCATGCTTGCCCGCTTCATTGACTGGCAGAACCGCACCGAGGTCCATCCAGGCAAAGCCCAACGCCCAGAGCCTAGTAACAATAATGTCAGTAATACAGCCTTGACTCCAGCCCGACGTTTGAGAAAGTCCATGAAGGAGAACGATGGTGGAATATGGGGTGTTGTGGAGGAGAAGCCAGGCCTCAAGAGACCAAAGAGCATTCTGAAGACTCGGGCAACCAGTGGAGACCAGCGATCTCAGAGTCTTTGTGAATTAGAGCTTAGGCGGTCAATTTGCTACCAAGACGTTGATTCCAGCTCCAGTCCAGAGCGAGAGGACACACTGGGTGGCTCGCCAGCCAAAATGGTGTCCATGTTACCCAAGAAAGGTATTCTGAAAAACAATCAGCAGCGCGAGTCTGGGTATTACTCCTCACCAGAGCGTAGTGAATCCTCAGAACTGTTAGGGGGTGCTACTGTGCAGCCTCCTAACAGCTCACCACCCAAACGGTCTGTTGGGAGGAAAGGAATACTGAAGCGTAATGGGAAATATTCCACACACAGTGCTGTGGGAGTCCATGGCGAGGTCCCGGCAGACTCAACACTCTCACGGAGCCAAAGCAGACCCTCTAGTATCGTGTATGAGGAGACAAGTCTCTCAAGCTTGGGCTTGGACTGGCCGCCCGCCTCTCCGAAACCTAACATCCGGGGCTCACAGTCTGCTGAAGACTTGCTGCAGATGACTGGGTTCAGGGGCCTTCAAACCGTTGGAGCTCTTTCCAGCGGAAAAGGTGCCCGCAGCCCTCCCGGCTCCCCTGGAGACAACGGCAGCTTCTCCTTGCTGGCCGATCTGGATGATGTTACCCAGGTGTACCAGAAAGCCCTGGATATCAGCAGTCAGCTGAACTAGACTTATAAAATATACAGAGAGACTGGAAGAGTGAATGATTCCCAGCTTGTCCTTATCGTCACAGTGCTGCTAGGTAAATGTTTACAGGTCGAGAAGCGGGACATTTCAAATCTCCATTCACCAACTCATGTTGATGAGCATTTCTCATGATATTCTCGTTTTTAATTCGACAGTTGAGGGGGAACAACGGAAGCACTTTAAAGTGGCCGTTCTCCGACAAGTGGCATGTAATGAATATGAGAGCTGGGACTGTGTTATTTAAGTTATTTATCTGTCTTTTATGTTTTGGCCATTTGAAAATGCCAAGGCCATTTCATTGTCCTTGGGAGAGTGTTTTCATCAATATAAGTTGTGAATAATGAAAAGTGATAAATCCATTTGAATATCTGTATAATAAATGCTCATTGTATAATATCAGCGATTTCAGTGTACATGCACAAAAGTCCATTAGTAATGCAAAGACTTAAAGAAAATGAATGTTTTCAAGAATTTAGAAGGACTTAAGTTTAATATCCAGAAATAATGGTAGCACTTTATTTTACAGTCCTGTTTCCCATGTTCATACTATGTACTTATAGTAATTACCATAACTGGGGTAATAACTAGGTACTAACCCTGAACCTACCCTTAAACCATCTTAATCCATGTAGTTACCGTATATTAGTACTTTCTTAGGGAAACACACTAAGTACATATAAGTGCATTTACTGTAAAATGAAGTGCAACTATAAGAAGAACATTTTCTCTATTATTATCTTTTGCAAACTGTATTGACAACACTCAAAGTACCAAAAGGTACTATGGTACTATCATGGTTTCTTTTAACATTGACCATGGTACTACCATGGTAAATAATAACAATAATGCTAGTTACTTTTTAGCGGTCCTAAAATACTACAAACAAGAACCAAAAACTAAACCAAAATGTGAAAATTGCAAATTTGGGGTGGGGGGGGGGGGGGGGGGGGGTCAATCTAATTTATTATAACCCTTGGTGTATAATGTCAATTATTTTTACTATGCCATATCAAAGTACCGTGTGCTATTATCATTTGATGCCATCACTGTTTGGTACTTACTTTTTTCAATAAGAGAAGTTAGATGAAGTTAAAGAGGGTACCGAAAACACACAGAGAATATCGTGATCCCAGAGCTCATTTGTAACTTATTGTGACAGAGACAGAGCCATGCAAACATTAACATATCTCTGAGATCAGTTAGGGAGAAACTAGTGGAACACAAAGCACACAAAAGGGCAAAGGTTGTATCAGTGTTATGATACCATACATTCTTATTCTTTCTTACAAGCGCACACACGAACGCACACATAGACACAATGCTAGTGCACACGGGCAATTATATGAGCTCCCTGAAGCATGAAAGTGTGGAAGGACAAGTTTTGACCTATGATGTAAATCTGGTCCAAAAATTACCTGCATTTCAACAACACATGCCCTTTAAGGCAGGAAAAGAGATGTCAAACTTTTATTTTCTTGGGGTGGAGTGTTAAAAGACGTTACAAAGGCTGTAGATTATGAAAACAAAGATTATGAAAATGTTTCTTTAAAAAAAATGGGAATCAAAAGGTTACATTTTGAACTATAAAATCTTCAGGAAGTAGTGTATTTTGTGGATGCGCATTCGTTTTTTTTTTTTTTTTTATGTTATTATTGTTCAACATACGATGGCATTCCAAGATAAACTGAAGATACTATGCCATTTTCCAGACTTTTCTGTTTGTTTTTGCAGTTTAATATCTACAATTGCTCACAAAAGGCTTCATTTCAAAATATTGGTCGCATGAGAGTTTTACTGTGGATTAAGTGTGAACAACAGCTTTAAACTTTGTGCTTAATATTAAAATCTGCTTTAAGATATACAAGGCATTTCTGTCAACCTAAGGATCCATGTGGCAGTTTTATATGAAGTACAGTGTAACCATTTAAATATATACTTGTATATTTGAAATTAACTGGAAAGATAATTGTATCCTATAGATTATCTGTTATAGGCCATTGAGAAAACTTGACTGAATATACTACATATTTAAACTGTTTTATTTAATTTGTTTTGTATTATATTCTGTACATTGTCATGGCTGTTTGTTATTCTGTATTTCTTTTTCTTTTTTTTCAACTTGACTTAAGATTGTCTTGATTGGTGCCTTCATTGACATAAGATTGTCCTGACAATGTTATTCTCAGTCTAAATAATTAGCAGCATTGTTTTTAAATAGGCATCCATGGAAAAGAAGATTGTCTCTATGATTTGCTATGAGCACAGTTTGGTGGAGTATTAAGCTGTACTTTGCTGTTTGTGCTCAGTGCAAAACAGTCTCTTCTTCTAATAAATGTCTCGGTCTAAATACTGTGTGTGTGTGTGTATGTCCGCATCTCCACTGACTCCATTAAATATAGAACACAAAATACGCATAAAAGTTATATATACATGCACTTTTTATATTTGCTGGTCTAATGGGAGTGTGGGTGACTTGTACTCACTGTTGAGACAGGCATGCTGACCTTGTTGTGTCAGGCTACATACATTTCTTGTTGTTTGTTCCTCAGCCCGCATGATCACAATGCAACACAAGCACACATTTCTCAAAGTAGTGCATTTACTTCTCATGTGACTTTTTCCAAAACATGTAAATCCCTCACAAGTTTAAAAATTATTTTTACGTGAGTAACTAATGGCATCTTTTAACATCCATTACAATAGACATTATATTCTAAATCAAATCCAGTCACACACACATTTTGGGAGTAAAACTGATTTTTTATTAAGTCTATTATGCTCACCAAGGATGCATTTTTTTTGTAATGAAAAATGCAGTAAAAACAATATTGTTAAATAATGTTACTATTTAAAGTTCTCTTGTTGATAATATTTTAAATTGTAATCCATTCCAGTCACTGCAAATCTGAATTTTTCAGGATTATTGCTTTTAATCAGACGAGCTTTCAGAAATTGTTCTAATATGCTGATTTGTTCACAATTATTATTATCAATGTTGAAAACAGCTGGGATGCTTAATCTTTTAAGGAAAGCTTGATTTTGTTTTAGGGATCTTTGATTAATCAAAAGTTCAAATGAACAAAGACATTTTTCATCTTCTCACTGGGAGTTTTATTACTCATATGCAATGAGTAAACACACCAGGAAAATCAACATGAAGATTGGAGAGTCGGGGAACAGAAAGAGCACACTGAAAACACTGGAGTATGATGCTATTACATGCAAGATATAAGAATATAAACGTTGTTTGACTCAACTTAAAAGTTGAAACTGGAAAAGTTACTTCCAAGACAACCCAGAAAGGTTAAGCTGAGTGTTTCAGTGTGGAAAAGCAAGCACAAGATTGTATTTGCATGGGCCAGGCTTTTCATAAAAAAAAAAAAAAAAAAAACGTGTCTCTTCATACGGCAGGAAAAACAATCAACAAGAGTCAGAGAACGGTTGGTGTGTGCATGTATGCGTGTGTAATTGTTTTGGTGGACACTCGCCCTGATGCATGGTGTGAAACTCATAATTTACGTGCTAATGCCTCCCGTCTGTGACTAAGTAGGAGTGTCTGTTTATGTTTGCGGGTTTGTGCAATAATCCGTGAAAAATATTCTGTGTCGGCACCTCCTCTACATGCAAACACACATCCCATAAATCTCAACTAATTTTAGCTCAGCGTCTGCCCACAGCTTGCATCAATGCATGAGCTGCTCTGGAAGTCTAGGCTACTTGTCTCTTAGGAATGTCTGGCCTTTGCGCAGCAGCCACTACAAAGACACAGAGAAAAAAAGGAAAGGGGACGGTTTGGGAAGGATGAAAAGGCAAAAAAGGTGAGAGCGCTTCCAGTTAGCCAGCTGATGTCAAAACCTCATTTTGAATCCTGACCACATGGAAACCACGGCTACTGACAGCAGAGAATTATACAAAACGAAGGCCAAGAACAGCAGAGATTCACTCCTTCACTTTTCTTTTTCTTGCCTTTTTGTGAAACTGTGTTGATGTTTAGGTTTGTGTGTGGTCCAACCAAACAGAACGTCTGAACCCAAATAGGACGTAACAGGATAGTGTTCTCTTTCCTGAAGAAAAAAAAAACTTTCTCATTCCAGAGAGTCCTCAACCCATCTGGTCTTGATTGAAAACAACCCCCTTTTGTTCTCAAGGAGCTGTCTTGAATCACTGCAACAAGATCAAAGATAGATGTCCATTAATGCTGAATTAGGATCAGCTTACTATTCTAATGCAAACCTGAACCAAAGAAAAACGTGGTGAAACTGTCCTCAGATCAGCCAGATGCCTGACATTTGCCAACACCCAGCCATGTATTTAAAACCTCCCGAGCAGTGTCCTCTTAGGTGAAATAAACCACGTCATAAGTCTCCCAACTTTTCTCCGATCCCATAATCTCCTCTCCCTCTGTACGATTTCACACCAATATCAAAGCCCTCTGAATATTTTCCTTAAGTTCCTCTCATTCTTTACTCCTCCTGGAAGAACATTAGCATTCTGTACATCTTTTTACTGGTGAAAGGAAAGAAAAGCTCATGGAAGTTCACCTGATCTTAAATATATAAAATAGATGGATGATGGCAACATGCTAACACATTCAGTCTGGGAGCTATTTACAAAATAAAAAAAATCTTTTGCAGCCATATTTGACATACATTATATACATACATATACAAACATTTAAATATATATGTGTATACACACATACATACATGCGTACACACACACATATATATACTGTACATATATATATATATATATATATATATATATATATATATACACATACATACACACATACATATATACATATATATATATAAACACAATATTGACTATTTAATTGTGCATGCTTATTTATATATTTTTAAATTTTAATCTTTAATTTAAGAGTTAATCTTTAAAAAGACTAATGATTTAACAAATTGTTTAATGTAACCTGAAATCCAATATAAACGTCAAAATCTACATGTCTTTTTCAAACCATAATTCTGAGATAACAAACTTTTAAAGGTTTTAGTATTTTATTTATTTGATCAGACAACATCGTATAAATTTCATAAAATATAATTAATAAATTCTTGGTCTACATAATTAAATGTCATATTGCACGTGATAATATACAGTACATACCTAATAAAGTGGCTATTTAATATACAAAAAAAAAAAAAAAAAAAATACACACAAAAAATGCAATTTTTTTTTACATTTATATCCCCATTAATTTCCTGAGAGCTTTCATTTCAGTGTGGGATGGGATTAGTATTGAAGCAACTGTGTTCTTTTATAAATTGCCCAAGTCTGTGTAAAGACTTTGTTTTGAATCTAATTGGAGAAATACTCCACATACAGTACATTCCATTTGATGAAGACGTGTCATATTAAACAGATGACAGCTTGGTGAGTAAAGATCACACTGGCTGAAGAAGACCTAGTAGACCTGAAGTAAGTAGGCCAAATCTACACAGACACACACAGCCTGGAGTGAAAAGAGCTGCCATTGTGTGCGGGAATGATAATTAGCAAAAATAATTGTCCGAACATGCAATTCGTCAAATTGATCTATGAGCTTTGAACCACCTCAAATTATAGAGTGCAGAGTCTGCTGCAACTTTTAGCACATGCATTTCACAAGTTTGAATACAGTAATCCAAATCTCTGTAGCCTATAAGGGGCAAGTAGTTAGTAGTTAATCTAGATTTTGAACAAAAACACATTAAAAAGTGATTTTGGCTATCACCCATCCAATCCAATTTTGTTGAATTTGACACTGTACTCATGTTAGACTCATTGAACTAGACCTCTTTTCTCCCTACCATCTGCATGAGGAATTTGGACTGAATTTGAGACTGATTATTTTCACTCAACGTCATTAGATGATAACAATCTCCTCCTGTTTAACCATAGATTTGAGATAGAATAGAACAGTGGTATGCAAGACTGGACTTTCATTCATGTCTACACTCCTAATGAAGGTGCATACCGACACTGAGCAATGTAAGGAAGAATGTAATAGAAAGTAAGAAGCATGCTTATGCTCCTGGTCACCAACACATCATTCTCTCAGAGCACGGAGGAAGACGAATATTGCCAAAACAAGCAACCATGAAAGGAAAAACTCACTCAATGTCTTGCTCAAACGCTTTCATACACCCCTTCTTTCCCTATTTTGTTTTCTTCAGCGGTCTTGGATTTGCAAACATTTCATTGGTGTGTTCCGATCCATGCCATGCCTAATGGATATTTCAGCTCCGTATCAGCCAAAGACAACAGAAGGCCGACATTCTTGGTGCTTGACATCAAAGATACAAACAATCATATAGTGCACAGAGTCCACATATGGATACTGAACCCTACCAGGAGCAAAAGCCTCAGAAATCCAAACAGGTCCGAGGACACATAGAGGGGGGCGAAATTCCGAGACGTTTAAAGATAGCTCAGGATGTATGGGAGTTGACTTAAAATTCCCAAGCCAATATATTGCCCTGCAGTGATCAGAGAGAACACGCATTCCAGACATTCCTCTGTGACCAATCAGTAGGTCATTCTAATGGCCTAGTGCCTGAACTCAGCGAGATGCATCAGGGGATGAAGAGCATGACTCTTTAAGAATCTGCACTAGTCTGTACAGCCTCTTCACTTCTTAATCTGCCTCTACAGATTCTAATCAAAGACAGTTTGCTTCTGCATGACTGGCAATATCAGGATACAGGCCATGTGAGCCACAAAAATCGCTGTCTTCTGTGGTGTGGCTTTTAAAGAGAAATTCCTGCTTGTACTGTGGAAGGATGCATTCAAATGATCAAAAGGGACAGGAAAGATATTTGTATTGTTACAATAGAAGTTTTTAAATGTATCTTTTTGTAATGTTCCTTCACACTATTACCGTTTTGGAGTAGCAGTAGAGACTTTGGTAACACTTTACAATAAGGTCTCATTTGTTAGCACTGGTTAATGTATTAACTTAAAAAGGAGCAATGCATTCTTACAGCATTCATGAAACTTTGTTAATGTTGGTTCACAGTGCATTAACATGTTAACAGATGCCATTTTTTATCTTAAAAATGTATCAATAAATGTTGAGATTAACATGAACTAAGATTAACAAATTATGTAGGAGAAAACTTATTGTAAATTGTTAGCGAGACTCAAACTTTGGGTCAAAATTTTCTGTTGAAATATTAATAATAGTTATAAGAGCATTTATCTTTAATGAAAGTGTACTTTGCACTGGTTTATTTATTTATTGAAAAGAGACACAAGAATGACCAAAGTACAGTATATAAGCAAAATAAACAATTACAGAACTTTAAAATATAACAAGGAGCAACAATTAACATACTGTATATTAAAAGCTAAGGAAAACAAATGAGTTTCAAGAAGAAATTTAAAAACGGATGAAAAAAAGGGTGCCAATGTACTGGCATGCAATTCCACAATTTAGGCCCCACCACCAAAAAGGTAGTACTATTATACTACTACCACCACCAAAAAGATTTTAAACTTCTGCGAGGGTTGTGGGGACAAAATTGATCAGACAGTTTGTATCAAGGTAATGTAAGCTTTTATACACAAAAAGACTAATTTAAAAGTTGATCCTAAATTGAAAGTCAATTGAGGGCTCGCAAAATAGGAGTGGCATGATAAAATTTGCAAAGATTCTTGAGAAATTTGCCTGCAACGTTTTGAACAAGTTAGTAATTTAACTATGTTTCCAGTTTATATCTTTGAAACAAAAGTCACGTTTCGGATTTTTATTTAATTTGTGTACAAATGCTTGTCTCCTTTAACATATGAATCAAAAAATGCAAACAATGTCAAAACACCTAAAAATTACAATTAGAACTTATGAACCACAGTGTTAATCAAAGGTAAAAGGCCATCAAGTGATTTGAATTAAGCAGCTGATTACTGATTCAAATATCATCAATCAGAATCCAACTTTTCTACTTTCCACCAATTAGGGAAGTTATGAATACAACCATGAGAACACAGCGGATTATGTTATGCTGGCATGAAATGGAAAATGATGTTTTCACGTCTGCACATTCATCTCCGGTTTCTTTATCGGTATTTCATTATCACTTTATCTCCTGACCATCATGCCTGCATAGCCGCAATTCCACTAACTGGGCGAAAGTCAAAACATTGGAATGTGGTTGTTCTATGTGCTATTTTTATTCGGCTGTTATGCTAACACTTCCACAGTCTGTGCCCACTGACTTAGCCATTAAAGGAAAAACCAAATAGCTGTTTTGCACACAAACTCACAGGCAGGTCAAAGTCCTTCAATTTCTGACAACTCTGCCCAAACATCATGGGGAATTTGGCCAAATGGGCACATACCATTTTACTTGAGCATAAATACGGCAAGAGTTTAAAGGGAAATCATGTTTTACATTTTTCACTACCAAAGCACTCTTTTTGTTTGGCATACTAATTATAACAAATGCAGCACTGTGTTGAAAATGGGTTCAGAATGGCAGAATATTACAGGAAACAGATACGAACACTTGCATAATTTGTTGTTGCACAGCATGAATGAGGTTTCAGGGCTACAAAAAACGCAATGTTTTCATTTTTTGTTTTGCAAAAAATGCACGCCAAAACGTAATGAGACTTAAATTATCACACTAAGATTGTCTTGTATTATTTTTATTTTATTCTATTTTTATCGTGTTTGTTTTTTACATTACGTATTTTTAATGGTGATGGCTAACCATTTCTTATTGCATTTATTCATTTTTGCCAACATTGGTTCATTGTTCATTCTTGTTAGCTCAGGACCATTAAATAATATTCAACTTCTGATTTTAACAATGTATCACTAAATGTTGGAATTAAGTCAATAGTTCAACTCAAAAAATCAGATTCAAACCTGCATGAACACAAAAGAGTATATTTTGAGGAAATAACTCCATACCAATGAAAGTCAATGGGAAGAAAGAAAAGAAACAAACATTATTCAGAACACCATGTGTTCCAGATTAAAAAGAAAAAGATGCAAACTCGTTTGGAAGGACATGAAGGTGAGTAAATAATGACAGAATTTACATGTGAGTGTGCTGTCCCTTTAAGATAGACTGTATTGATTGAGTTACAGTGTCTCCATATGGCAAATGGGGCATGGAAAGTCTACTGTCAGTGACAAACTGTTGAAAGTTTCATTCAGATCTGAGATTAGTTATGTGCATCCATCTGGTTTAACATTTGGACAAGCGTCATGCTGTGCGTTTACATTTTAAGAGTCCATTTACGTCGTTTCTCTGATGATATGGAGTTATTGCTCTGTAAGGCAGCGCATGCCATTCAAGAAAGCAAGCAGTTTACCCAGTGATGTCATGTGATTTGTCATGTGAGGAAAGACATAGTTGGGGCATGCTGAAAGGTTTATATATGTATATACATTTGGAAAAAAAAAACATTTAATTGAGAGGAAAAAAGAAACCAGCTACTCTAAAACTGTTTTCTCTGAAAAGAATTGACGTCAACATCAAGAGAGGCCTGCAAATCACATTACCTCACAGTAAACAAGAAAAGTTACAGAGGAATGTATCGGCGTTAAGAAACTATGTGAAGTATTAGTGCACAGACATAATCAAACAGTAAAATTCAGGATTAAACATTACAGGAAAACAAACGCATCTTGCTTAGAGGCACATCAGAGTTTTTTGAGGTCAGTTTGCACAATTAGGTCATCCAATATACACAGGTGCCCTCTATTGGCAGCTTGATGTTTATGCAGGATAGTCAAGGCACATTTGATGAAATGCAGAATCCACGAGGTCCCATTTCTAACTAAATAAATGATTATGAAAACAGAAGTTTTAAGAGAAGGGTGCAGTGACGGGAGTGTTTGTTATTTTAAGTAATGAGCTGAAATGTTTTTGGACCTAGAGCAGTTTGCCACCTGGTCTTGAGCAATAAAGAATGATTGTGTGGGGAGGGCAGGGAGAGAGAGAGAGAGGTGAAAGGGACGAGTATGTATGTACAGCATGTCTGAATTTGAACATTTGCATGCAAACAGCCAAGAAACATTCCTGTTCCACATGCATTTCCTTCATGCTAATATATACAAACCCCTTGTGGTTGTTGGACACGTTTTGGCTGGTGTCTGAGAAACGTGATTTTGGACTTTGTCTGCTTGTTGGCATGTTTAAACGCCCTTCCAAGTCTTTATTTTCCATGTACTATTATAGATTTAATGATGTTGTGAGGTTTTATTTTTAGTTGAACGATCCCTGTAATAGTTGGCATGAAACGCAGGCCATTCGCTCAGTAACTGCTAGACTATTAGTTCTATTTAAGTATCAACTCTGCATTCAGTAGAGGTATGTGAGAAATATTTGCCCTATTCTATCCTCCCTTTCCATCCCCAATAACGTTGCATCACACTCAAAACAAATGCTACTAATGCCACATGACGTTTTAAATAGCTGTAATCACTTCCAAGTATGCAAACATGCATGCAATATGAAAACCATTGCCAAAGCTACACACTTGAACTCAAATAGGCTTCCAAAACAACCAGGATTGTACAAACAGCTCTTCCTTTTCACTTTCAACTGCACTACAGCAACATCACCCCAAAGACTCACATGAGAGACCAATATGACCTCTTTCTTGAGTCTGAGAGCAGAACTCAAGGTCACATTCAGGGTTTTCCCCTCAGTAGAGCCAGTGAAGGGCTTCATTCAAAGCATCTGTGTCCTGCTGAGACTGAGACTGAGCCTGGCTGGACTTTAATTGGGTCTGTGTTTGGGAGCTATGAGCTTGAACTATGAGTTTGTTGCTCCCACCCACACACACACACACAATTCACGATCAGACTTGTGTCAAAGGCCAGCCTGCTTCAGTCGTGATGGGGCTTGTTCATGCCCTGAGATCAGAATGCAGAGGCTGGAGAAATGTCATGTTGGCTTAGCTGATGCAGTTACAAAATGAATAATTGAATAAAATTAATAATTTAGAAAGTAAAATCTGAGTCATACAGTTTCAAAATAGCACTGACTTTCTCTAAGCGATAAACAATGTAATTTTTGAGCTAGCAAACAATAAAATAACTTTATAAAATCCTTAAATTGATGAAGGGATCCACACCATATAATTTAAAGGGAACGCCAGGAAACCAGTTGATGGGCCCCATTGACTTCCATAGTAAATTGTAGAAGTCAGTGGGGCCCATCAAGTGTTTGGTTACTGACATTCTCCAAAATGTGTTCTTTTGTGATAAGCAGACAAAAGAACTTGAGGGTGAGTAACAGAATTACAATTTTTAGCTGAACTATCCCTAAGATTAAATATCTTGTTGTATTCCCTTGTATCCATTTTGCTTTGGAAAAAAAAGTGTTTGCTAAACTAATACATTTAATTTTACAATTCTGATGCATAAATTATTATATATACACATCTATATTTCTATCCATTTATATAACCTTATTTTATGCAAAGTTAACGTTAAAAAACAAATTGTGTACAGGTATATCATTTTATATCTATGTTTACACACACACAAAAATTCAAATGTATAATGTTGCAAACGTTATGAAATAGGTTTAATTTGATATTATTTAATGCCAGCTAAACATTTTTGACATCACAGTAATTTACTTTAAAAAAATGCAAATAAATGCAGACTTGGTGAGCATTAGAGAATTATAAAAAAAAAAAAATGAAACATTAAACATTTGAATGATACTATTAGTTACTATTACATTATAGAATAATATACTATTATAGTTTACAATATACATAAGTACTGAGGTGGCTTATGATTAGTTGTTTGTTACGAAACATTTTGCAATAACATTTTAGCATTGCTTCACATCTGAGCACAACCCTGCTCTGTGTAACATTACTTAACCCAGGGATTTTACTCATTTACCCAGGGTTAAGCTTAGTGCTAAAAGCCATTAAGATCTCTGCTATTCACCACCAAAGAGTAAACCATCTGGGAATCACTAAACAGCTCTGAGCTTAAACATCCCCATCTCATCTTTGCCTCAATTGTATTTTTTACAGACCCATTGGAATTTCAGGTATGTCTCTCCGTGACACACCCACCACACCCAGAGACCAGAGAAAGGCACAAGCCAGGGCAAGCAGGTGAGCCATTATCTCCAGGATGTGAGAGGCAGTGGTGTCTGTTTCTCGCTTTTGCCCCAACCCCATCTTACATCTGCCAGGCCACTCTCACTGGTTGGAGTTGGACTGGGAAAATTCCCATGAGTGCACCAAGGACACAGGAAGTAGGAGGTTGATTTCAGGATAGCCAAACTACAGGTCTCAGTGACTGTTGGAGGTCGCAACTGCTCAGGTATCAGCTGAAGGAAATTAATAGCATGTATCAGTGTGTGTGTGTGTGTGTGTGTGTGTGTGTGTGTGTGTGTGTGTGTGTGTGTGTGTGTGTGTGTGTGTGTGTGTGTGTGTGTGTGTGTGTGTGTGTGTGTGTGTGTGTGTGTGTGTGTGAGAAAGCACGTTACTGAGACTGAGACAGAGACAGCGAGAATAATGCGTGTAAAATGGCCATGTGAAAGAGAGCGTCTGTCTAGGCAGCCAGAGAGCAGAAGTCTTTGGGCTGAATGGGTAAACCTGAAACTACATTTGGAGTCATGTGAAAAGTGTGTCACTGGTCCTTCACCTGCTGCCCGGTTTCCAAACGCTCATCTATACAGTGTGAAAAAGCTCACATTACTGCCACAATCCGTCATGCAATACCAATGTCTCAGGCTAGCAAACAAGATAAGGCCAAATGATGAATAACTTTACTTTGAAATTATAGTTGTACGGTAAGCAGAAGTAACAGAAGGTAGTTGTCAGGTTGTTGCTATGCAGTTTTGGTAGGGATGTGCTATTAGCTGTGTTCCAATTCATAGACTACATCCTTCAATGGACAACAGAGCATTATTAAATGGGACAGTCTCTAACCCAGTGGTTTTCAAACTTTTTGTGTGTGTGGACCACTATTTGTAATCAAAAAATTTTGCGGACCACCTCATAACACACATAATAAAATGTCTACACACAGTCTTACCTGAATTAATCCGCACCTCTAAATAGGCTTATTAGCACTACTATAACTAGTCATCACATCAGTGTGCAACAGGTGTCAGGTTGGGTGAAGGGATGTGACGAGGACTCAATGTTGCAGACGAGTGGGGATTTTATTGTTACAAAAACGAAAAATAAAACAGAACAAAAACCACCCCGAGGGGGAAAACAGGACTAGAACATGAACTAGACTTGAACATGAACTGGACTAGAAACTTGACTTGACAGAACTTGACAAGAGACAGGACCACACAAACATAAACGACGAGAAACCAGCCCAAGACAACAGACACGGATGGATTAAGTACACACATGAGGAACTGTAATTGAATGGGACACAGCTGGGATGAAATCAAACTAAAGCAGGGAAACAAGGTGGGAGGGTTACACATTAACGAGACAAACACACAGCCAATGCGAATCGCCGCGTGTTTACCTTAAACAAAGATGCATCACAAAAACACAACATGAAAGCACGTGGCCGACGTAAACACGAACTGCGTGCTACCAACACAGGACAAGGACACGAGAGCCCGCGGTACGAGCAGAGCTTGAAACCGCGCCCACTCACATAACGTAGAGCGCGTGAACATGAAAACACAAGTGCAAAACACTTGTCTCACGACAAGGACGAACACACGAGTTATGAAAGCCCGAATCCCGATCCAAAACGAAACTGAACCAGACCAAAGTATCGGGACCGGACATCATAACTCGCACAAAAGACGTCACAGACGCGCACGCACACACACACACACACACACACACAACTAAACTCTGCCACAAAACCAAGAAATGACTAGACCGAATGTGGCAGAACCCTGACAACAGGCTTGTTAAAAGAAAGTTTACTCCACACAACGGCTGCCACATATTTAATTTATTTATTTACTCATGTGCCCGAGGGCATAATCAGGTTGTTACCCATGAAATGATAACATTAAGTTGGATTTTGATGTTGTCTTTTATTCCTCTTGTGCAGAACTAACAATATACACATTTGGTCGTTTTTGTAGTAGTTAAAGTTTGTTGAGTATTTGTGTAGCCTATGTCTGTGGCTATGTGCATATGTGTGTGGTCAAAACTGTAAAAACAAAAACAATCTACAATTAGTATTATTTACATCATCAAACATTCTCTGCGTCACAAACGCATACTAAACTTTGTTTATCAGCTAAATGTAACATATACAGCATTAACATTTCAACAAGCAACTTAAAACACAGTAAACAGCTACATAAACATAAAAAACAAGCGTATAATATTAGACGTTTAGGCGCTAATTTGAAATAGCGATCTATATACAGTATCACATCAGAAATTATTAATTTACTTAAAACAACATATTAATTACTCACTACGCTGGGAATATAAAGTTTAAATTGTAATTTTTAACTGTAATTGAAGTAAAAGTTTAGCGTGGTTTTAACATGACAACCTTTCTTTCCCTCAGTGGGTTTGTTTTGTTGTGCGTTGATCACCATGGCAACCGAATTAGCGTCCTTAAAGGGGCAACACCCAACACAGGTTAATTTGAACAACAGGATTATTTCCATAGCAACATTATTTTCCGAACACCACTGGCCTATTTTAGTAATCGCACAATAACTTGACAATTTAATGTAAATGTTATATCAATATAGGCCTACATATTCCTTAAAAAATTTATGGGAATTTCCTGGTAAAATGAAGGTAAAATATTATTTTATTTTGCCTTTCCACGGACCACCTGCAGTACCCTCACGGACCACAAGTGGTCCGCGGACCACAGTTTGGGAACCACTGGTCTAGCCTATGGAGAATAGATCTTGTCGCCTAACAACTGTGACAGCTGCTGTTGATGAACAGCAGTACGATTTCTAATGGATGTTGTTTTTTTATGTTTTTTTAACTGTCCGAAAAATGTCTAAATATCTTCACCTATCCATTTGTGTAAATAATAAAGAAGATAAACTAATCTATAAAATTGCATATGGGTAAGATATATCAACATTTGAACAGCTGTAAAATGTTTTAAAAAATCATTGGTAATGTTAGATATTAGAAGAAGTTGAAACCCAGAAATACTTACATAAAAAAAATCCATTAGTTAGCCTACTGGCAGACCGTGAATTTTGGGATATGCTCAGCTGTGAAGGATCAGCTCATTCTATCCTTCTTGGCCCAAGAAAAGGAGGACGCATTTGTAGGCCACAGGCGAAGGAAACTTTGGAACCGTCTTTGTCGCACAGCTCTGACACATTCTGCCTTTGAATGCAGCCTTAAATGTCCTAACTGTCACTTTTAATCAACTTAATGAATTTTTGCCGAATAAAAGTAAAAATGAGATTTCAAAACCCTTACCGACCTCAAAATTCTGAATGGTAAAAAGTGTAGATCATTATATGTGCTGATCGGTATTTTTCTTTCTGTTGTGATTATTAATATTCAAGGATCTTTGTACTGTAAATTGCTTATGACTGACTAACCAATTCACTAACCCCAAGTTTAAGCAGGCAATAGAGACACCTGCCATAAGCGTCAGTAAAAACATCTTATGAACCCAAAAATAATGATGGTTGTGTTAACCGTACAATTAAATATCAGTGCTGCTTATTAAAATGCTGATTTCATAGTCACTAAGGAGTAGCAATGAGCGACTAGTACATTGCTGACATGATATTTCTTCTCTCCATTTGCTCCAAGGTAACGTCTACCTGATACAGAGAGAAATTACGTACCACTACATTGTACATTTTGGGAATAAAATGTAATGTTTGCTTGTGCAAAACTTGTGTCTATATTAAACAACAAATACATTAAAGTTACACTTTCATTATAAATAGATTAAAAAAACCACTCAAAACATCTCATGTCTTGTCTGGTGGAGAGTAATTAAGGAAAACCAGATTTAATAGCTGGTGTGGTCAAACAACATGCTATTGAAGAACGGTTGGAGAACAAAAGACTTCCCAGAAGATTCCTCATTCATCATTATTGTAAGTGAAACCACAGAAGGTTACCACAGCAATAAATCAAAAACACTACCATTGATTCTGTGATTTCAATAAAGAAAATCCTTGTGCTTTGATGAATGACTGAAAAATGTAGAAAAAGTTGGGGCCAGCAGCTGAGAACTGTGACACATGTAGGACTATGACTGATTGTGCGTGTCAGAGTGACTCCCAGACTGTCTGAACTCTCTGTGATTGTGTGACTGTGTTTGTTTGAGGAAGACAGTGAGACTTTTCCCTCTTAGGTGAATTTGTCTTCATGGGTGGTGATCAGAAAAGAGAGAATCACAGCTAATGCTGAGTACTGACGGCAAGAATCCACCCTACCCTCAGCACATTTGCAGACAGAGACTAATACAATAACCATGTACACTAGCCATGCAAAGATAAACATCTCATGGCCACAAATACACACACATGCACTCACACACTAATTTAATGGGTCCAGTTTGTTCAGGTGGCTTAAATCGCAGATTGCTCTTTGTGAAAAATTGCCTGTTACCAGGCTAAAACGTAAAAAAGTGTGGGAGGTCATATATTGAACAATAACTCAGCCCTGCTCTGGGAACATTCGCATTAACCGTCATCACTTACACAATCCAGAACTGGTGAGACAGAGAAACTAAACTGGAAATTACCAGTATGCTTGAGAAAAGTTCCTGTCAAAATTATGTTAAGCCTTGCATCACCCCTTAACCATGGTAAAGTCACTATAACACACACCTAAAAGTTTTTACTGAGTCATATAAAATATATCATACATGTATACACATTCTTTCATGAAAATGGATAGATAGACAGACAGACTTGAGCAATAATGAGACAATAATCCGTTTGATTAGTTTATTCTGAAAACAGCAAAATACCCAATTATTTAAATAAATAAAAACTGTTTTCTTTCTCTGAAATCTGTCACTTTTTTATATTTGTGGCATTGCATTGGTTGTCATTTTTACATTAAAGGTGCAAACTATATGATAAGACCTATCTTTGCTACTTTATTTACATCACAAAAAAATAGCTTTAAAAGCAATGTGTAGACATTTCATGTCCTGAAAAACGGATGCCTTAAAGTTAATGAGAAATGAGGTCAGGGAATACTATGAAAATAGTATCTCCCTTTAGCAGGGCAAAACTGATTTTGGTGCAGAGATTTTGATGGTGCAAAGCAAACAATCAATAACATTGCAATAACTTTGCCCCTCAGATAGGTCTAATAAATGTGCATGGGCCCCATATAATTCATTAATAATAAGCTTAGGTATGCTTTAAGAGCATTTTCCAAATTGATAAATTATAAAAGCCAAAATGCCTGTGCTGCACACATACTCTGGTATCAGAGGAAACAGCAGCTGTCAGCTCCTAAAACCATTAAAACAATACTTTTAAAGCCCTGACCCACTTATTACACAAGGCACATTCAGTTCAAAAGTGCAGAAGCTCTGACAATGAGGTTTCGATGTCAGTGTGAGTTTAGAAGTTACTGCAGAGAGGCACATCAAAGAAGATCAGAGCAACTTTGCTCATCCTCGAGGTCAAACTAACATCTGAGTCCAGAGTGTGTGTGGGGACAGCAAAGTTTGCTGTGAGATGCTCGGCTTCTCGTAAAAAAGTGGGTCAGGCTGGGAAAGTCTTGAATGAAGCTAACAGTTGTTCACATGTGGCAACCTTGAAATGTACGAAAGTAATAAAGGCTAGAGGCTAATTAGATTTTACGTAACATGGATCTAATTTCATTTCTCTGGAAACTCAGGCCTCAATCAGGTAGATTTTAAATAAAAGAAATGATGTGTCCCATGAGCCAATTGTATATACCCTTGGACTGAAGCTTATCGCAGAGAAATTCACGAAGGCAGATAGAATTTCACGAAAAGCCTTTTTGCGAAGAAGCCTAAAAACAATTTCAGCTGATGGCTTTAACAGTGGGAGGGGGTTTTAATGAGTTTACCTTCAAACTAGTTAGAATCTAAGAGAAGAAAATGCTCTTAACATTTAATAAAAAAGGCTCGTCAAAATCACTGAAAACTATTGAATAAGCTTAGACAAACAATGAGGTGCAACTGACATTTTCCTCCCTGCAGGCGTGAGAGACTGTGTGTGTGTGTGTGTAAACTGATCTCTGACAATGGCCACCCAGAGAAAACGGAACTTCGCTAGCCTGAAGGGTCGCAGATATACCTTTGTTTGTTCAGGGTTTAGCGCCTTTCTTTAGGCCGGAAAAATCAGGCCCATAGAACCAAATTTAGGCCTTTTCATATGGACAAAAGACTCAAGGTGCCTTGACATTGATGCTAGGAAAGTTTAGAGTTTTAGTGTCCTCTGTCCTGAATTCTTCAATTTTTCAATTTATCATCCAAAATATGAACTCTTAACTACAATTATATCTGTAACCAAACAGTGCTTGATGATGAGATGAAGGAAGGCAAGTTGTGAGTCCTATAAATACATAAAGGTAAGCATTATGAAGTTCTTCAAATAGGATATTAGAGGGTGTTGTGAAGTTCAGGATAGTCACTAGTGAACGGGTTGGGAAACTTGGGGCATATTTCGAGTGGCTTCAGGGTGATAAATGACATTTACGGTATCACAAACTATTAAATCCAGTCCTTCTAAGAATCCTGTTATAATACGTTTGTAATGCCAGATCAAGCAAAAAACATAAAATATAATTGTACACATTGTGTAAGGTATAAATGTAGCTAGCAGGCTTACTGGCTAGTATGCTGAAAATAAAAAAGACAATTTAACTGCACAATATGTACCTGTATGTTATGTATAATTTAAAAGGCATTGAGAGTGGTATCAATAGTTAAAAACTAAACATCAAAAGATTTTCAAAAAATGTGATTTCTAATCAGGCATTGAAATAAGTATACATTAAAAGTTATTTCAGTCAGTGGAATCCCTTTGGGGTCGTAGGTGGACTTGATTCAACGGTGGACCAAACTGACAATGGCTCAGATAATTGGATCTAAAATAACTGCATATCATGAGCAAAGATGGTATATTTTTAAACAGCAGAGCATAGCCTAATAAAATATCACTGTGACTGAAAGTAAAATGTACAGTAACTGCCACTAAGATGCTTATGGATCACTTCTTTAAGATATTATTAATCTCTTTGACTTCAACAACATGCCTCTGCCTTTTTGAGTATCTCTCACACACACACACACACTAAAAATAAAACTTCCCTCTTGCTTCCTTCCATTAGCTCGAATTAGCCTTATGCACCTCAATCTGCAGTGAGCAAAGCCTCCATCCACCCGTGTCCATCCAGAACACAAGGCAGTGAAGGCGGACCTCCCAGGAAGTCAAATCAGCGGCAGCAATCAGCATCAGCAGCTCCACCGGAGCAAACCCAGAATATGAATTTTCCGATTCAATCCATTACTTATTTTTCCCCATTTGTATTTGACATTGACAGAGGGTAGCCAATGGTTTGTGTAAATGTAAAACAGTGATTCTTGGAATGTTAGCACGTGACTGTTTGGTATATTTTGTGCAGGAAGACTGAGCCAAACACTTGGCTGCAACTTCTATTCATGGACATTTTATTGCATTACAGCTAACCTTAGCAATATTAACAAACCAGAATGGGCCATTCATGCAATCCATCCTTTTTTATATAAACAGATGTTTTTGACTGATAGAGTGTAATTTTAAAGACTCAATAGGTTAAAAAAATGTTCAAATTTTACACACCTTTAAGAACGTTTTGTGAATTATTTTTGCATTATTTTTGTCTAATTTTGGCTGGGCTTGCTTGATTGTGTTTTAATAAATTATAAATTGAGAGGTCTATTTTTGGCATATGTAAAGCCATTTTCACACCAAAAATGAAATAAATAGTCCTCAAACAGAAGGAACGGCAAAGGCATTCTAGAACGCAGAACAATAGGATGAAGGAGATGAAAGTTCAACACACCTCAGCAATAAAAAATATTTTTTTGCTTATTTATATGGTTGAATTGAATCACTGAATGTCAGTAGGAAAGCCATTGCAGTGAAATTAAACAAAGTACATTTATGTAATTTAACATTTAATCTAACATTTAATCTAATCTAATCTAATTTAATTACTGTAGGTTTGCGTAATATTTTGAGATGGCATTTCACTGTTTTTATTCATTTTGAGGAATACTGTATCTTTATTTTTGAAGTGAGAAAAGTAAATGCATGCTCATATTTAGTCAAGAGCTACAATAATCATCATGTTTATACAGCACAGCCCTTCTGCCTCTAACTCTAATTTCTCTCAACATGGGGACAGGAAAGGTGTCAGACAATAAATAGGAATACAAAGTAACTTGCATAGCTTATTTGAAAAATAAACTCTGGTATTTTGTTGTAAATTTAAAAGTAATGCATTACAAGTTACTAAAACAAAGTAATCTAATTGAATCACTACACTGTTTATAATAAGCAATGGATATATTTTTCACAACTTTTACAAATGAGATTTCACCTTTGAAGTGATGTTATTTTAATGCTAGCACATTCTAAATTCAACAAGCCGACTGAAATCATTTTTAAATTTCCAAATATATTGATGACTCATCCTGCACTACACATATGTCTGTCCAGTCAAATGCTCTCAAGATCAGAGATCATCTTTCTTCTTTTTTTTTTTTTTTTTTGGAGACAAGTCCAGTTGTTATGAATGAGGCTTCATCCGAGTCCTTAGTTTGTGCTAAAGTATGAGTGAGAAAGTGCGATGGAGGTCTCCATTGACCAACGGCACAGTTTGATCCGTTTAATCCATGGAATGCAAAATATTTTACAACTCAGGGGCCACACACAGTTGAACAAGCTCACTCACTCACAGCTGACACAAAATGGCCTCACACACAATAGCTTTTTTATTTCTTCATCTTAAGATCAAGTACGCAACAGGGTTATAACGATACTATAATCACATCTTACATTACAATACTGACCAAAGTATCACTATTTTACACTTTGTAACAAGGGGGCACACTAAATGTAGTTTTGAAAATTGACACCCATTAAAATGGTGTGCCTGTGGACTCAAATAGGGCACTTTTATAAATAATATTCAATATTTTTAATAAAAAGTGTGAAAGTTAAAACAAAATGTCATTGATTTATAAATGATTAGGTAAGAGATAAGCTGGATCATTATTACAAAATCATGATCATGTTGCATCACCTGGAATGACTGTTAAAGTCTAAAAATTTAAAAAGTAATTGTGAAATTAAACTTACAATACACAAATAAAGTCACATTGTGACAAAGCCACGCTTTGAGATAAAGTCTCACAATAACATTTCTGTTTGTTCTACACTGCAGCGGAAAGGGCCTTCTATAGTATGCCTCTTATTACTTACCAAATAAATAAATAAGATCGATTTGAGTTTAAATTATTTACATAAAGAAACAGATAGTATGGTCCTGAGAGTGATATGGAATATTTGTTTAATACAGATTTACTGTGTTACTACTACACAATGGAACTCGTTAGACAAGTGGAACTTAAGTACCATTCAAGGCCATTGACTGAAAAATGATGAAAGGATGAAGAAGAAAAACTGGAGATCCTTTTCATCCACACCACTTTAGGTAGATGATGTACTTTCACACTGGTCTAGGATAGGATTCCCAGCTAATTTAATAGATGAAGTACAGGAAACCAGGTCTCAGAGCGATGGGAGAGGGCAGCTACGAACGCTTTCAATTTCCCACAGAGGTAAGAAGGAAATCCTGTAGTGCGGTCATAAGGTGGGAGGAGGAAGGATGTTTGGCCTTACAGTGACAATTTCTGGCCAGTTCATCCTCTGCTGTAACCACACCCTAAGCTTGCAGATGGGCAGTATTACGTCAGAGCATTTGCGCACACACATACATATCAGTGCAGTGTGGGTGAAGTATGTGTATACTGGCACTCCAAGGTCAAAAGGAATGGGCAAAGCGAACAAGAGGCCAATGTCCCACCCTGACGTCAGCAATATGTGACGCAAAATCAAGTTAAGGGTCAAATTGTGGTGAATTACAGGGTTATAGGGCCTATACTTGGAGAAGATACTTTTGTAGAGTCTCTTTCTTGGACTCTCAGCTGATCTTAAACTTATAATAAATGAATAAAGATTACTGGCAAAGTAATAGAGTAAAAGTTGAATTTTTCTACCAGTCTTCAGTGTCTCATGATCCTTTAGAAATCCCTCTAATGTGCAGATGTGGTAATAAAATAAATGTAACTTTGTAATTAAAATGTTATGCAATGGTTGCAAAATCTACAACATATATAAGGATAATGAGACACTGAAGACTGGTGGAAAAATTCAACTTTTCCATCACACATCTATTACTTTGCCAGTAATCTTTATTTATATATATATAAATAGATACCCTCATTCTAGTGTACATAATGAAAAAAAAATTAGCAGTTGATCACCCATCACAGCATTCATCTTAACAACAAACCAAATTGCTACTTGTGTATTAGATTTGTGAATGATCCAAATAACTGAACACAAACATCCAGCCCCTGTCAAATTGGGCTCTGGTTTCCACTCAAAATAACTCAAAATATCTTTGGATCTTCTGTTTATTTCATTTAATTTTAAGCTTATCTTTATCAAACGCCGTTAATCTTACAGATTACCTTAACTGCTTTCCATAAAAGGTTCTCATTAAAAGGCTTTGTGTTGGTAGTATGTTATATTTTAGTCAAACCCGTTGTATGAAGTAAGTTGGCAAGCTAAGACATGTTCTCAGAACTGTATGTACAGGTGCATATGTTCAAACCAAAAACTATTACATAAGACTTGTTTTTATTCTGCTGAAGCAAAGTGTTCTACAAGGCCAGCTGCACGTATATGTGGGTCAGTCGCTGGGGAGTGGGCAGTATATAGACCAGGTGTGATGCCATAGGCCCTGTCACAACACTAATGACAGAGTAAACAGATAAGAACATGATGGGAAATGGAGGCAATAAATCTATTTTGAGATCAAAGAGTACCTTTTTAAGAGTACATTTAATGTTTGATTCACAGTTCTTCCCGTAACATTTTGTATGTTTGTATTAAGTATGATTCCTAGTGTTTAAAATTGTTTTAAAAGTCTTAGTGTATTCCAATCTTTACAATGATTCATTCAGGAAGAAACCAATTGACTGTTTAATGAGTGATTCATTCACTCAAACATTTTGGCAAAAACACAGACCGATTTTGGAATGAAAGGAGTGGCTGACTTTATGAGTGATTCATTGAAACGGTCCCTCATCCAATTTGTATAACCGAGTAGATGCCATGTTTGAATAAAAGAACGAACTTTGCAATGCTTGAAAAGTACGTTCTGTGTGTAAAATGAAATCCTGACAAAATACATCTGCAATGTTGTCCTTGTCATGTGACTTCACTGTTTTGTCACATGGGCTCATAGGATACTAATGTGTCCATTAAATGTTTAATTTAGAATATCGCCAGAAGTAGAGATTCACCTGTGCACTGTTTGCTTACTGTTTTATGAATGTTTTACATACTACTCTTTTCACACACTGTTTTTCACCTACATTATAATAGTGAATTATGCATATTAGGGCGCCGGGACGGATGAAGCACCACTTTTAAAGGACGTGCAAAAGGATTCTGCAGGGACTTTGTTAGGAGATATTTTCATTCTCAACATAAAAAAAAAACACTTGTAGGCTAACACTGAACCATTGCATAGAAGTAATAGCATAATCAGAATCATGTTGTGTATGGCCAAAGTACAACTGTGATGATATTCAGTATGTATCATATCTTTGAAAAATAACATGTACAAAATTTTATATAGCACTTTAAATAGCATTTTCTATTCTATTGACTGTGAGTTCCCTCTTTAACTTGCATTCCTGAGGGTGGAATTGACGGCTTGTAACAACGCTGTCAAAGAGATTATTACCTGGCCCATCAGAGCTGTTATCATCTTTAATAGCTGCACCGTTCCAGTCTCTCTGGTTACATAAGTGCCCTCATTCTGGCTTTTTTTTCTGTAAAGATGCAGTTGTGCCAGCTGGCAGAGGATTTTGGGTGCCAAACAGAGACTGTAAGGGTGAAACTCAATTATTACTAAACAGTCTTAAACTTTGGAGATATTGAGAGGGACTTAATTGAGATGCCAATCAGTAAACATAGTTACATAAGAGATTGCCTTGAGATTTGCTTTAAAAGCCTGAGAAACACTTACCGGTAAGTCAGTGGCCTGCAGATTCAGACCCGGTTTCTGGTTTGCATTAGCTGGGATCTGGAAGGAATGTGCGTTATGATAATATCTTAGTCCAGGAGGAGACAGATTCATGATGTAACATGATAAGTATCTTTCTGATTTTCTACTTTTTCATTCAATTTAGCTTCATTCTATTTCATGACTTCGGAGACACACTCCTCTTGTGTGCACCTTACCCTCTCTGTAACACTGTGCTGTAAAAACGTGATAGTCTGTGTAAAATACAAAAACAATACATAAACTAATCCTCAGAAGCTTATAGTTTACACAGATTACACAATATTTAACGGTGGTGAAACAATTAGTTATTTTAACCATAATCTCACAAATCCTCAAAGTTTTCGGTTCAATGAATCAAAGACTAAAGGACTAAATGAACTAATTGTTCATTTGTGCAGCTGATTTAATTCTCTGTACTCTTTATTGTGAATGGGCAGGGAGTCATTGGCTCTTGAAATTAAACATGTAGGAGCCGAATTTTAGTTGCTCAACTTGGACAGAGGCTGTGAAGTTCATGACAGAAGAACCTGACCTCTGTGACCCTTGCCCTGATATTTACAAGAGCACATGAAACTATGTCTGATTGAATTATTGAGCTTGGTTGCTTCTTCCAGTAAAAGAGACTTAGAAGAAAAACAGGACACAGAGAAAAATTATGGCAGGTTTCAACATGACATGACCCCTATACGTATGCGAAACCTCCATCATACTCTCTCACACACGCACACTTTAACAAGCATTGCGGAAATTCACTCATCACTGCATACCCTACACCACTCACATAAACACTCACAATCTCTTTGAATGTGGGAGGCCAGATCTTCTGCTGTAATCTCCATGACCTGTGACACGTGTGGGAAAGCCCTCGATACCTCACACTAGTCTGGTGTTGAAAACTTTTCATACACAGTCTGACTCTATCACTCACACAAGTTTACTTATTTTAATGGGTTCATACCACACACCAAAAAGAAAAACAAACAAACATAAAACCAATCTAAACATTCTTAAAATCAAAATACATTTACTTGAGAAGCAGAATGACTTTATATTAAGATAATTAAGTCAGTTTATGCTTTCACGGAGAAATATCAGGAAAAAAATAAATAAATCTTCCATCAATTTTTAATTACGTTTCATTTTCTAACACCACTGGCAGATATTTGTGTACCGATAATTTTTTTTTAGAAAACAAAACTTGATATCTCAAATAATTTTGCTTTTCAACTTTATGAAGGCACTAACGCTACCTTCGCATGCATTTATTTACTGGAAACCAGATTAACACAAATACTACAACATTGTCAAAAAACATTAAACTACAATTAACATTATGTAAAACAAATACTTTTTACAACCCATTGAATTTTCTAAACTGCTTCTATTCAATATCAGACAGTAAGACCTTAATGCAAGTTTAAAACATTTCCTAATTATCTATTTACTGCAGGGATCAGCAATCTATGATACAGAGGGATAATCACTGACACATGACAATCGTAAAGAAATGCATTTAATTCAAATAAAGATCCTCAAAATTGCATACAGACTTATATTTTGGGGTAATCGCTCCTCAGTAACACAGTCTGCTTTATTAAGTTAGAAGCTATAAATACTATTAAAGTGTGAGATTTTCAGCACGTGATTATTCCTCCGCATGCCACAAGGTTGCTGACCCCTGGGCTACTAGTTAACTTTATCCAAAAGCCTTTATTTCTCACAAACTAAAAAAAAAGAAAAGTAATTGGTATGAACATCAAGTTTAGAATAAGTATTTAGTAGCAGAGCATTTACTGCTCTTTCTAGCACCTGAACCCATTTTTATACTTCCAGTTCTATACGCAGGTTTATACTTATGCTGAATCTCTTTAGCCTGATCCTCTTTTTTTCACAATTAGAAAGGCCCATGGGAGACTTACAGCGGGCTCATTAGGCACAGGAAACAGACCAGATTCCAGAGTTATGAGTTTGTGGGGACTCAGACAACACAACAGCACAGAATCAGATATATCTGACCTGCTTTTATTTTCCACAGCCTGCTCCCTGTCTGTCTATGATTAGCTGTGGATGCATTGGCTGCGTTATGCTCTTGTTTTTTATTTGTTGTAGCAATTCAGACCCTTACACTCAAATATTAAATTGCTGGTGTCCCTGAATGGTGAGATTTCACCAAAGTACAACATATTCCTGGATCAACAACTTTGAACAGCATTCCAATCAACCAATCAGATTTGAGGGACAGGTTTTCAGTTTATGTGATGTTTAGTGTTACAAACTGGGTTATGTGCATCAGTGTTGTTACTTATCATTTACCTCTGATTTTAGGGATAAGTTATGGGTAGGCTTAGAACTAAATTTCTGGACAGTAATGTTGTTTCAGGATCAACAATATATGTTGTTCCAGGAACATGTCTTACTTAGCAAAATTATAGTGGCCAGCCAGGCTCTTCATAATAATCAATACCAGCTAAGCTCATTATATATCTGTGGCATGCCATTTTATAGAAGCACTAATGCTGCCACACCTCTCATTTTTGAAGTTTTGAACTTGTGATTATGAGCTCATAACATTCAAGCACTTTGTTGTCAGAAAGAACAGGAATACTGGATGACACAAGGTTTTTTTCTTGACTATTTATTACAAAATTTGCCAAAATTATATTTACCATCTTATTTATTGACAACCATATAAACATTCACTGCACTATCTACATTGTCAGCTTACTGACAATTCTGGAATTTTGGTCAAACACAGGGTATTGTAATTTTTCACTGTGCATAAAACGTACAATGCGATTTTAAATGATAAATACACATTACTTTAATGAAAAGACAAGACAATTTAGCTGTTGTGTAAAAAACTAATAAAGAATACCAGTCAAAGCAGCATTCATTCTCGCCTCTAGAAAGTCCTTGGACTGCCCAACTCAGGAACTTGGGCATCAATATTAAGTCACAAGAATTCTCTATTGAGGTTTCACACCTATATGCTCAGCCTGAAGGTCGATCTTCACTGATTTTACATTTCATCAGTAAGAGCAGATTGTGAAGGTTAAATGAGCAGAGAAAAAGGACAGCTTTACATATTATGTTGCAACTCGCATAACATATTAGGAGACATATCAGAGTTCAAAAGTGGACAGGTTGTTGGTGCATGTCTCTCTGGCTCATTTGTGACCAGGACAGCAAGTATTTGTGGTGTATTAAGAGCTATTGTCTCCAGGGTAATGTTGGCATACCAAGTAACTGTCAATGCTGAAAGGGATGTCCAGGTACTGATCCATTGTATCAACAACAACAAAAACAGAACATCATAAAATCAAAGTATTGGGTGAAGCACATGGTGGATCAGTGATGGTTTGGCCTGCAATATCATGGGATTCCCTACTGTGCTGGATAGGTGCTTCACTGCCAACATCTACAAAACCATGTGCACCTAATGGTTTTTATACGTTGTACTATACCTTGAAGGTGGGGTCATGTATCAGCAAGATAATTCATCAATACACAGAGCAAGACTTGTGACAGAATGATTTGATGAACATGAAAGTGAAGTTGAACATCGCCTGCGCATTCGCCAGATCCAAGTATTTTTTAGCCTCTTTGAAATATGAAAACGTTTTCCTCCACCAATATCAGATAGTGACCTGGCCACCGTTGGAAACCGCTTTTGTGTACATGTATTTTTAGGTTTCATTTTAAATGTAAGTTTTAGTAATTGTGCCAGGTGCTTTTGTCCTATTTATTTTGGATTGATCTTCTTCTCTCCATTAATTAATCCCCTTGATTAAGCAGATCACAGGTCACATTAGTAATAATACTGTTTGAAGAATGCACAGTTGCATGTGCCATTTGAACTGGACTCTCTGCTCTCTCAGTTGGAAATAAGGCTTTCCAAAAATAATGTGCACTATGAGAGTTTGAGGCTAGTCAATCAAGATAGGCAGCTAACAGGACATGTGTGTGCGTTTGTGTTTAGGGAGAGCTGCCGTTTTTAGCTCCAAACATCTTAATAGCCCATAATGAATGGTTTCCTGAGAATATCATTAATGTAAAATGAACTTGGCAAACCTTGTTTTCAACCACGCTGGACCGCCCTTTTTATTCTCCGACAGACATAGAGATACGGACCTGATGTGTTGCGAATTGCTACACAAAAAGGGTCATAGGTCTGTTTTGATAAAGGTGCTGTAAGCAGGGAATTATAAATAATAAAATGCAGCATATTTTATAATTGTGGATTAAGATGGTAACATGTGTGATCTTAATAAATGCATTTTAAAAGAGGAAAATGAGGTCCACTTTAATTTGGTAAACAGAACAGCCCTGCTCAATCTTACCATCACTATCCATGACTGCAGCAGCGCATTTCAATCAGTGAGAACATAACCTGAAAACCCAATTTAACTTCTCAGGACACTGAGAATGGACAATTAGTGGCCAAAAATTACATGCAGTTGTCAACATATGTGTGGGCGGGGGGATCTGAAGGGGTGGTGGTTATGAAGGACACAATATGTCCTTCAATAACCAAGGAACTGTTTAATCATTGAAACTGTCCATCAAAAAATATCCCTGACAGGTTTACAGATGCACACTGCAGCTCATGAAGATTATATTCAATCATGGTCAATGGAGAAATTTAGATATTTTGAATGGCAATATGGCATCACCTAATGGTAGAATGGTGTTATTACATCAAATGTATTTAGGTTTGTATAGCTGATTCCCTGTGTGGATGGTTGAGGTATGGGCTTCACTGAATCATCAGGAGCACCAGTGTGTCTACGCACAGAGCATAGACTGAACCCCCTGCCTCACATCAAACTATTGCTAGCCAGTGTTGATACAGTGAGAAAGACAAAGAGAATGAGTTCAATCTACATACATCAATCCATCTATCGTTAATTCAACATGAAGGAACTGATATAAAATGGACAAAAATGTATTAGTAGCTGTAGTGAAATGCAGCGCCAGAAACTGCTTGTTCACACTCCCTTTTCTAATATTAGATTATAAAGCCCACTTGAGAAAAAGAGCCCATTGTGCCACGTTGTGGCAGAATGTATTAATCCATTATGAGAACAATCATTACAGAGCAAGTATATGTGAGAGTCATACTGCACCCAAATTCACATGCAATCTCTTGTGTGACAGATTAAGACAGATGTATCATACTAAAATGCAAGATTAACTTATTTCATTCATATATACACACAATCGAATTAATTTCACCTTTATTGCATGTTGAAATTAAAAGAGCCTTTGAGATAATATTATTATGCAATAGTAAAATGTATGCTGTTCTGAATAACAACATAGAGACATTTTTGTAATCACTGAGTACATAAATTAGATTTTAAATACCAATTGTCACCAATAGACACCTTTCCTCCTAAAATATTTTGTAAGGAAGTAAATACCTTCAAAATTATGGTATTACCCATAAAAACTATTAAATACTAATGAGTTTGTAAAAGCTGTTAAAGAAATGCAATTTAAGCTTGAGTGTGTTTTAAATTTTAATTTAGAGGTGAACGCCTGTGACAATAACATCTATAAAAAAACAAATTACAAATAATTTACAGATTTCAAACAGGTTTTCCAAGCAGTCCTCCTATCTACCAGTTTTCAGACAAGCAGCCAATCCTGGCCAAGAATCACACCACACTGGACTGCTCAAACAGAGCCACTGTGCTACAGATTTCTGGGAAAATCAATCTCTTCAAATAAAATCTATTCAAATTTAAATAAATTAATGTAAAAAAAAACAACAACAGGAAATTACACTTGACATTTTGCCTTTGGATGGTCCCTCCAGGTGGCATTGTAGCCAATCAAGCAGAAAAGGGATTCAGAGTCATTTTTTCCAGGACTGTCAAGAAACTGCTGCTTTACTTGTGAAGTTGCTGGTGAGAGTTGCACCTGAGAAACACACTCATTTTTAGCATCTCTTATCTATGATGCATCTGTGAAAGAGCTTTCACACGGTTTAGAAGTGTGAGAGGGAAAGGGAACAAATGTACTTGGAATATTTTTTTTTTTAAACAAAATGTGTTCTAGCCCTAAAAATAAGACAAAAGTTAAGATTTTCTCTATCTATAGCAGCATAAAGGTTTTCAATATTGCTAAAAAAAAAAAAAAAATGGTTTCTTGATCACCAAATCAATATAAGAATAATTTCTGAAGGAGAACTGGACTAGTCATGCTAAAAAATTCTGCTTTGTCATCACAGGAATAAATTAAATTATAAAATATAGCAAAATAGAAGATTTTAAGCTGAACTAATTCATATTATTATAGTTTCTACTGTATGTTGCACTGTACGCAGCATTGGTGCGCATAGAAGACTTATTTTAAAAGCCATCATTTTCTTTTCACTTTATAATTTTATGGTCTTTGAAATTATGTACATTGTACAATATACCTTAATGACCAGAACATTCTTCAAAATGAGTTCAAGTGAGTGACAATCATGTAGTGTTTATGATCAAAGACGACAAAAAGAAGAGAGAAGCGTCCATGCGTCGCCAATGCCAGTGAGATATTTAGCATGTAGTGTAAAATGTGTTTTGACTGGAAATTACAAGCGATGACCTACAGCAACTGAGAGCGCAAGATACAAAGAAAATTCAAGGGAAGAATAGAGCTGCAACAGAACATCAGCAAGGATTCTGCAAGCAGCCATTCTTTCCTTCATATTCTTCTTTTTGGCTGCAAATCAGCATACAGACAGCTTGGATCACAGTTCTCACTCGAAAACTCATCTTACGGTTTTTCCTGTATCAATTCTTGCATGCTTGGTTGCAAAACGCAGTTTATAGAACAGACAGGGTGTGACCCCATGTTGCCAAACAATTTGCTAAATGGTACTACAGACAGACAGTCATGTAGTGTGAGAGGTACAGCGATCTGGCGAGAATCATGTACTGTATACTCTCAGTAGGTGTGAGAAAATGGGAGTTCACAGGAGTCATTGGAGTTCAGCTAGAACCCATGTCACAGTGTCGCCTGACATCCCGCTGTACATCAAGAACCGGCCCTTCATTCAGCACCCGCTGTGACAGAGTCTGGCTCATTCACTCTCTCTATCTCTCTCTCACTTTATTTCACTCTGTCTTTCCCTCTTCAACTCATTTCCCCTGTGTCACAGGAGTGTGTTCCAGCTGACCTGATGCTGAAAAGTGTGATGGCTGGCCTACTTTCACGGTCCTCTGAGTTCTCTCAGGTCAGGCACTTCTAGCACAGATACGACTCGTTTTAAAACTTGTTCTTCAGAGGATCTCGCTGGGTCACTCTAATTGGGTTACCAGAATGGAGGGACCTTAAAACCAATCGCAAACACATAACTCTTGATTTGATCTCCGGATGACAGTGAAGGGCTTGAAGAAGAAATAGAGCACTCACCTCACAGACCATCAACACAGAAACAAGCTCCTTTAAAGGCACTTCATGTACCTCGTCTTGCAAACATGACACTCACTAAATTAATTCTTTCTTATGCATGATTTACTGTTATGACTAGAGACGCGTGTCTAAGAGGATATGGATCTTCATGAAAGGGCAAAAGGACGAGTGCATAAAAAGTGCTTCCTTTCCCCCTTGAAATCCACTTGGCCCTTGTGAAACCCCCTTAATAAAAGTGGCATGTACAGAGCAACATTGTGAGCACATTTACAGAATCTCCATTGCTTTGTGATTGTCATTAACACCTGTGTGTCATTGTCCTGAGAAACAAGGTACTGGTAGCAGTCGCCCTTAAAAGTGTTGCAAACAAACTCAGATTTGTCTCTGACCTCTGACCTTGTCAGCAGAACTAGTTCTAGTTCAGTTTCCAGAGCGTTCAATTAGATGATTGGCTCTCCTAGGATTCCTTTGTGTCCCAACGAGCCAATCAACAATGATGAAGATTGCATCCTGTTGAGATTATTACACAGCACTTTTCAACCGAGATTCCCTCCGGATAGCCCTGCAAGTTAAATAAGATAGCAGTCAATGTACTGTACGTGCAAATACATAGCTTATATTTAAAAGAAACCTTTGCTCTAAAACATACAATATTTAGAAGCCTACAAAATACGTTATTAAAAAGTGGCGGCATGCTTTGAAGTCTGTATAAGAGAGAAAATATAAACTTACCTTTATCTGTGTGTTCAGCTCTGAACATCATTATTCTGTTGATGGAAATATGCATTAGTTGATAATATAATTCCATAATCCAACATAATCCAGCTCTCTCTCACCTGCATGTGCATCAGTGTTAGTTTAGTGTTATTTATACGAATTATATACATTTTTGCTTTTATATTTGTTTGTTTGGTTAAGCTTTTGTAATTTTTTATACTTACACTTATACTTATTTATAATTTTAGAATTCAGTACTGTACTTTATTCCAGCTTTATATTAATTATCAAAAAATATTTGTATGCAGATTTAGTTAATAACAGTATTGATCACACACACCATCCTTTAGCTTTATTAACACTCTTTGGCACTCAGCAGTTTTCCACTTCCCCTGTGAAAAGATGTTTCTCCAATTAACACATCTCAGAGTCTCCATTAACAACTCTTCCAAAACACAAACACACACACACACACACACACACACACACACACACACACACACACGTACGTACGTGTCCTAACTCAAGCCACAGAACTAAATAGAATTCATTACTTTAATTTAAGATTTTTTTTGTAGAATTCTCTTTGTTAATGCTCGACATGAGCTAGAAAGAATTGAGGAAATTGGTTTCCATTGTGCGAGTAATGAGTTTCAGGAAAAGAAAGTAGGAGGGAGAGAATAAAACTTCATTCCTGCTACAGTCACACTTACACTTCCTTTAACCTTCCTTCTCTTTTAAATGTCTGTATACCTCAGTGGATTAACAAAGTAAGGTGAGAAAAAAAGATGCAAAAGTCAAAGCGTGTATTCTTTTCTTAGGACATTACGCCACTTTTTAAGTTCACATACATTTTTTACAAATTGAATCAAATTAACACTCAAAAACATTGAAACATGTCCTGCACATTGATAGTACTACAATATTACTATCTATCAAAGATATACATAATGGATTGTGATTGGTTTAATTTTTTGCATTTATTTACCTAATTGCATATATCTATTTAATTGATATCAGAAAACAAGAATCTGTTTTGATTGTCTGTTCACTGGTTTTTACATTGTTTACTTTATCTACTATTACTATAACTACTGCAGCTAATACTACAAGTAATGATAAGCGAATACAGAAGGTAAGTGCATGTAAAGCTAGGTCGGTATCTTACCTTTGTGTGTGGAGGGTGTCTGGCCGGTGGTCACATTGCTGAGGTCTGCAGGTAAGCCCACATACACTCCACCATAGTTCCTCCTCTTCTCATCATCAACAGATGAATCGTCTTGCCTGTGGGTCCAGAACAATACCACTAAAGTACCAAAATTATAAGCACTAATTATAATATAAGCACTAAAATGATTTGCACTTGTGTTTAAGTTCCTGTGTTTCTGTTCTTAGTCATTCAGTTTTGTCAATGTTTTTTGTTGTGTTTGCTTGCCTGCCTCTGTAAAGATTTAAATGTGGATGCTATTAAAGATTGTCTTGGATCTTTGTCGTGTGTTACCACAGCCAGAAGCCGTGAATATGTATTAACAAAATTGCAAATCTTACAAGAGACTTGTAAATATGTATGATCTCTACAGGTATAGTGATTTATTGTGGTGAATGTGTGTGGCAGTCAGGACCCTGATATCTGTGGGTGAGACGCTCTCCTGCTGAGTGCTGGTGCTTGTTGTTCGCATGTGGGAGAATAAGTCCAGACACTGCTTGGAAATTGACAGGCGCGGTTTAAACCCCACTGTTTGTTTGACAATATTTTTTTCTCTGATGGGAAATTAATTGACAAGCAGTTCCAGAAACCTGAAGGACACTGTGAGGCTTACGTCCTTTCACTTTGTCTTACACGCTCTCTTTTAGGTCAAGGTTTAAAAAAAGTGATGCAAAACAAACAGCAGAAGATGAAAAATTAAAAATTAATTAAAAATTAAAAACTCTACCAGCTAACCATAGTTGTGCGTAAGTACATGTACATGTATTGTGCGCATGTACACATACACACACACATATATATACACACAAATACATACATAAATATTTATACACACACACATACATATACACACACATGTATAGTGGGTACGGAAAGTATTCACACCCCTGTTATATTGCAGCCATTTTGCTAAAATCATTTAAGCTCTTTTTTCCTTCAATGTACATACAGCACCCCATATTATTTTTGCAGATTTGTTAAAGAAAAACTGAAATATCACACGGTCCTAAGTATTCAGACCCTTTGCTGTGGCTCATATATTTAACTAGATGCTGTCCATTTCTTCTCATCATCCTTGAGATGGTTCTACACCTTCATTGGAGCCCAGCTGTGTTTGATTATACTGATTGGACTTGATTAGGAAAGCCACATACCTATCTATATAAGACCTTACAGCTCACAGTGCATGTCAGAGAAAATGAGAATCATGAGGTCAAAGAAACTGCCTGAAGAACTCGGAGACAAAATTGTGGAAAGGCACAGATCTGGCCAAGGTTACAAAAAACTTTCTGCTGCATTTAAAGTTCCTAAGAGCACAGTGGACTACATAATCCTTAAATGGAAGATGTTTGGCACAACCAAAACCTTTCCTAGAGCTGGCCGTCCGACCAAACTGAGCTATCGGGGAGAACAGCCTTGGTGAGAGAGGTCACAAAGATCACTGTGGTTGAGGTCCAGAAATGCAGTTGGGAGATGGGACAAAGTTGTGGAAAGTCAATGTAACGAGCAGGGCGGGGTCAATGAAACATGAGAGCGTCACAAGAGCCGGTGGCGTGATTGGTAATGAGCACCACCTGTGAGCCACCGGTCTCATGTCTCTTGGAGAAGCGGAGGCATAAAAGGATTTACGTTGTGTTTTGTGTTTGTGTGGTATTTTATATTAAAGTTTGTTAAATGTCTGCCGGTTCCCACCTCCTTCCTCTCTGAACATTGAACTTTGTCACAGTCAACCATGACTGTAGCCCTCCACCAGTCGGGCTTTATGGCAGAGTAGCCCAACGGAAGCCTCTCTTCAGTGCAAGAAACATGAAAGTCTGCATGGAGTTTGCTATTAAAAAATAAAACACCTGAAGGACTCCAAGATGGTGAGAAATAAGATTCTCTGGTCTGATGAGATCAAGATAGAACTTTATGGCCTTATTTCTAAGCGGTATGTGTGGAGAAAACCAGGCACTGCTCATCACCGGTCCAATACAGTCCCAACAGTGAAGCATGGGGGTGGCAGCATCATGCAGTGGGGGTGTTTTTCAGGGACAGGACGACTGGTTGCAGTCGAGGGAAAGATGAATCCCAAGTACAGGGATATCCTGGATGAAAACCTTCTCCAGAGTGCTCAGGTCCTCAGACTGGACCGAAGGTTTACCTTCCAACAAGACAATGACCCTAAGCACACAGCTAAAATAACGAAGGAGTGGCTTCACAACAACTCTGTGACTTTGTTTCTTGAATGGCCCAGCCAGAGCCCCGACTTAAACCCAATTGAGCATCTCTGGAGAGACCTAAAATGTCTGTCCACTAAAGTTTACAATCCAACCTGACAGAACTGGAGAGGATCTGCTAGGTGGAATGGCAGAGGATCCCCAAATCCAGGTGTAAACATACATACACATATATAAATACATAACTACTTTTTTTCCATTTTACTTTTATTATTGCTCATTTACATTTTTCTATTATTGTTAAAAAAACTACAATGTTTTTGTGATAACTGAGTTGCCAAAGTATATTTTTGTTGTACTGGGAATACTCACACGTCGTTGGCTGACTCAGATGGACCTGTGGGAATAAACAAACATACAGATTAATAATTAAATATTAATAAGTAACAATAATCGTATTAATAAAAATCTTTAATTAATAATTTTATTAATAAAAACTAATTAATAATGTAATACTGTTCCTCTCTTGAAAGTTCATACCTAGTCTGAAAGAAAACTAATTGTTTTATTACTTTACTAATTCTAAATTATGCAATTACAAATCTGCCCAACAACACCTTCCTTATATTTTAAAACACAAATATATAAGGAAGGTGTTGTTGGGCAGATTTGTCGTTCGCTGGTATTGTGAGAACTCTGTCCAATGTCTGGTCAATCAAACTATGAGTCATCAAGCCAACACTAATGTGTGTGTGTGTTTGTGCACATAAGTACAGTTCTTAACGTTAACTGACAGGTGGTTATGCATCTATTAATAGCATATATAAATTGTAGGCAGGGAAAAAAAATATTGGCCGAATCTCCACAGATATAATAGAAATTGTCTGAATTGCACCTCTTAAAATTATATGAAATTTTTGAGCACTCCACTTCAACCCTCCCAGAACAGTTCATATTGATTCATGCCCAAGGCTCCTGTTTATTTGTGTGTGTGCATGCTCATGTGAGATGACTCACACTGAAGCGTGTTCACGTTGCTGACTAACTCTCTTGATTTTTGAAAAATGAGGACAGAACGTTCACACACACACACACACACACACAGGTCTACATCCAACCAAGAGAGATACATCAGTCTCATCAGATCCTCTAACAGTCTCACACCATTCATGAATTTCATATTCTCAATAGACCTGTAGGCAGAAAGACTCACCCACAATCAAGAAAAGCTTTTCTTCAAACATATCTTATTAGTTGTTTAATGATTATATCTATTTAAATCAGCAAGGACTAGGTTGAGTGACTCTTGATGAATGTTTCAGTCCTGACAGGCTCTCAGATCTCCCATTCACAACATTGTATCTGGCCAGCAGCCAATGGTTAGTAGAGAGAGAGAGCGAGAGAGAGACAGACAGAGAGAGAGATTGATGGATAGAGAGAGAGAGCGAGAGAGAGAGAGAGAGATGACTAGTTGGCTAAACTCACATGAGCATACATGGTCTTACTAACAGAGCTTACACACACCAACACACAGATTCATATACACTCTCACACACAGAAATAAAGGCAGAAAAGCAGCACTTACCTGCAGCTGTGCTGGCAGCGGTGGAATTCCCACAGCCCATGGTTTACAATCTACTAAAGTGAATCTAAGAGATGGACAGTGCAGAGGAGAATGAGAGAGTGAGGAATTAAGACAGGAGAGACATGAAAATAGGGATGAGAAGAAAGTGAGGATGAGGATGGGGGAAGTCTGATGGCTGAGTCTGAATGTGTCTGAGCTGCTATATTTCCTGCACTTCCCTTGAGTCTCTCAGAGAGAGGCAGGACGCTTATACGGGAGGGGGGACAGAGAAAGGGGAGGAGGGAAATGTAGGTGGTGTGAGGTATTCCTCCACCCTGGCAGGGTTGCCCAGGTAACAGAGATTGTGTGCATGTGTTGGGAAGAGTTATGACAACACTGCTGGAAAGGCAAAGCTAATTAAAAGAATAAAAATGCGATGTGTGCAAATTCTCTTTAGAACAGGGGAAAAGGCAAATTTTATTATTGAGTGTTGACAAAATGTCCTAAAAGTATCTAAAAATAATAAAAATGCTCATTTATAATAATAGAATTCATATAATAATAAAAGTATTTAATAGTTTACCCCAATTTGTTTGGATAATATTATTAATCTAATAATAATAACAATTGGCAAAATGTAAAATTCAACAAATAAAATGCTAAAATTCACTGTATTGTGGTATATTGTTAGAAGAAAACGTTTATTTTGAGAATTTTCTTCCACTCTTCATACTGCATCATAAAAGTGCAAATATATATTATTGATTATATTATAACATTGGAGAATACACTAGTACACATTCACACACACACAAATGTAGGCCAAAAATATACTGATATTGCATCTTATTAGGAGCAACATATGCCACCACATCACACACTGTAAATGTCTCTGTATCCATGTCCCCAGTCATTTTAACAGGCATGTGAGGACATAGATTAATTATACATGCTTCTCTGGTTTGACATGGGTCTCTGAGCCATGTATAATGGAGAACAAAGAAGAAAAATGACAAGCAGGTGATTTAAAAAAAAAAGAAAGAAATCAAAAGTTTATAAGCACTTATAATCAGTAACATTGGAGGGTTTAAAAGCAGAAACGGGAAGCTCTTAAACTTGAAGTATATGAATCATTCATTAAATAATTAGGTCTGTAAAGTTGCCTTCATCCTGATATACGGAAGTCAAGCTTATAACTTTAGATATTTTCTGTCTTTGTATTAAGCCAGTAATGAGTCATACACTTGGCCTTTTCATAACGGTTACTTCCCTTCACCATGTGTCTCCACTTACATGTAGATTAAAACTTCCTGAGAATGCTTGACGGTTCAGAGTCATTAGGCCAAATTACAACTCCATTAGACCTTGGACTAGTTTTATAGAAAGGCCGAATATATTATTTATTTGTTTTTGTATTTTCACATTACATGAATAGTTAATGACGTCACAGGAATATAATTAAGATGTTCTGTCCTTTTTAGGTTAGATTAGGTTCTGTCCCTTCTAGGTTATAATGGGAATAGGGATGTAATAGGGAATAGGGATATAACGGTGCAGGGAATCTTTTAGGCAGCAGAGGGCAGTATATTAACATTGTTAAGTGTTCCCAGCTAATTTCAGTAAATGTGACATTGGCCTTCCATTCATGTAAGAGAACACCAAAATTCTAGTTAATACCAACTAAATGGATGAGGAAAAAAAGGCTCAAGTGTCAGAAGCTGATGGGGAAAGTGTCTAAAAATAGCTGTAGTGTAAAGAGAACAAACAACTTCAGCACACATCTAATTCAATGTCCTCTAGCTTCTTGTCCTCCCGTAAATGGCGTCACGGCCTTGTGTTTATATTGGAGTTAACTGACATATGTCCATGTTTCACTCACGCCGGGGGCCACAAGTGATCCGTGTCCTAGTTTACTCTGAAAGCTCTCAAACCTTCAGGCAGAACCATTCAGAGAAAACAACAATTAATGTCTGCTTAAAAATAAACTGAAGAAGTTAAGAGTATGGCGATGGAGGGAGGGAGAGAGAGAGAGAGAAAGAGAGAGTAGAGACAAAATAGAGACAGAGCAACACTTCCTCACAAGCGGTCCTATTTGAGGAGATTAGAAACAAAATTTAAATTAAAATACTTTGCCCTGACTTTAGAAAATTAAGCAATGAAAAAAATCTTTAAAAAAAAACCAAGTCCAATATTTATTAGGTGAAAAAGGAGATGGTATCTTCCTAGCAGCAAAATATATTGATGATACATTGAGTGGTTCTCTCTCACACACACACACACACACACACACACACACACACACACACACAGACACAGAGAGAGAGAGAGAGAAATCTAAATTGTTAGTAGAAACCTAAAACGTTTATTGATTGTTCTACGCTGATGTATGTATTTGTTATGTTTTAAATCCTTGAAATGTATGTGTATATGTTAAAAATGCTTTGGCAATACAAAGAGAGACAATATTTAGTTTTTTTTATATATATAATTGCAGTCTTCCCTGTATATTCAGTACACAAATGACTAAACAATTACAATGTTGCCGTTTTCTGCTCCCTCACAACATCCCAGGCCGGCTTATAGTGTGTTCCTTTCCAATTTTCCATTTAAGTTCACAATAACACCACTAGTCTGAAATTAAATAAATATTAATACTGTAATTTATTTCAAGGGGTGCATTAATTTCCTGTACGGCACATCCAACACATTAACATGGACAGTAATTGCTTGACATTATACAGTAAAAACCATTTATAGCCACTTGCCCATCTGCAATAAACTTAATGTGATGGTTTTCTAATCTGCGTACATCAGAGCTACCTGTGCAATATTTTTCCTTTAATAACAATCTCTTAGACAGAAGATGGTTTCAAATGCACTTTTAGAGTTCACTCATTGATCTTGCTGCCTCTAAATTTGGTTCCGATGTTTGTAAATCTGTCTGAAAGGTCCCATCAGCTGTCTATCATTGCTTGAAAAATAAGCATTTATTAGTGAGTGGATCATTAAACAAATTGCTTATTTAATATGGACTAGTGATTACTAGTTAGTAGTCAGGGTTGTTTTCCCAACCACATAATAACAAAGCAATTGTTAAAATAGACTGATAATTAAAACAACTCACCTGATGATTACCTCATTTCTGACCTCTATAAAGCTGTATCTAGCAGGATCCTCATCGAGATGTATCTCTCAGTTTGGTTCTACGGTGCATTTCAGATTTCAAATCAGGGCTATATTAGAAAGTACTAGTGTATAACATTTTAAAAGGCTAACATATATATTTAAAGTAGTAGCGAACAGTTATAGTACAAAACCAGACAAACATAACTAAGGTCCCTATTGCAATTTTTAATGCAGACACAATCACCACACAACTGCTCATTATTACTCATATTTGTAAGGCACTACCTGGTAAAGAAAGGCAAACAAGAAGCTTTACAATAAGCCATTGACACAGTAGCAAGACAACACAAGAAATCTGGCAGGAGCGAGAAAAAGGGGGAAAGAACATGAAATCTTGGCAGCCTGGCTATATTTATAGTTCAAAGGCATTTCCTGTTGTGTCCATCATGCTCAGAATGGGCAGTGCCAGCCTTTGATTGGCTGCAATGATTTTGTCACCGCCTACCAAAGGCATGACTCACTCACACTAGTAAAGTTTATGAATACACCATATAGTCCTTATTAACCTTTTGTCATTAAGAGTGTGCAGTGTTTGGCACATTTGAGTCAGAACGTACAGGTAGGAAAACCGCACCATTCACAAATTACAAAAAAAATATTTTGACAATAGACTTAACATCAGCTGCCTCACCATTACATTATGTAAAAGAAGCATTAGATGGATGCGTACAGCTGCGAAAAAAATAAAGCTCTAAATAAAATTGAATTTAATTTGTAAAACGTTTTTCTAACATTGAGCCGTACCAATAAACTAAAAATTAATTCTGATATCTTGATTTAATTGGCATACAAGTTGCTCAGTCCAAAATATTGCTTTTAAGGCAAATGCTGAGAAAGTCACGATCGTTTGCATTACATTATCACATTCAAAGAAAATACTTTCTTTTTAAGAAAGGCAACCAGCAATGCAAACGTCCTTGATTGAATCAGTCTTATATTGTTGATTTAAAATACGAAAATCATAATTGTGTCATAAAATAAGGCAAGCCATGAGTTGAAGTGCACATTAATAAAAGCAAAGATGGTACAAAAAATAAAAAAGTAACTGCTGAATCAGACACCAAAGCAAAGGGGGATTAAAGCTCCTTTGGCCTTTGTTCTGAGTGTCTGGATCAAATGCGCTTGCTGCGTTTTTGAAACAAGGACAATCACTCTGCAATAACGGCCTCTGTTCTTTTGTGCTGTGGCTAAATCAGAAATTGACTCAATGACATTATTGTACACAATCACCAGTAAAATACAATAAAAAATTCTTGGGAAGGACAAAAGAAGCACTGGTTTGGACATCAGCATCACAAACACCAATACAAACCGATAGCGCTACCACAAAGTGAACCGCGAGTCAATGGCATCAAAGACATGTGGCATCACTCCACAGAAATAAAAGTGGCACTTAAAATACACAGGAAAAAAACGGTGCTCTTCCACAGAAACCATAATAAAATTTGTTTGCTCTAAAGCCTCTTTCTCGTAGCCTGATGTGTAAAAATATATTTACATATAATACTATATTTCATCTACACAGGAAGAATATACTGAACATCTGATTATTGGCATAGCAGAACAAAAAACAAAATAATAATAATAATTGCTGGGCTTTCGTTGTGCAGGTGCTGATCTGAGTACCATAGAACTACCATTTGAGTTTTCAAAATCACAGCAACATTTGCAATGTTCCCCTCGGGTCAGAGTTTATGTTGGTCCCACTGAATCAAGAGTAAAGCTCAAAGCCATGTGGAAAGTAAGGGTCCGCAATTAGTCTGCGTTCCACCTCGCTTTATCTTTCATTCGACAAAGCAGAGGCTCCATTAGCCAGAGTCCTCCAGAAGGGCTGTTCTTATTTTTGAGCCCATTAAATTGAGCAACGTCTTGGATTTAGTGGCATTTCCATTTCATTTCTGAGTCTGGGCTCCCCGACACTAAAGGTCGGTCACTTTATTCTCCAATGCAGCGGCGATCTGCTGCAGTCTGAGGGTCAGCTGTTTGCTCTGGGCGGCAGGGTCGTCCTCCAGTGACGAGATAATCTATGGATGGCATGGCAAGAGAGACAGAAATTTTTGCAGTTTTACTCATTGAGCTCATACAAGAACTATGAGTAGCAGAGTATGTGGAAATGACGTCGCCTCACATTCACGTAGTCTGACATGTAATAACACCTACCCCATCATAGTACTTGCTGGCATACTGGTAAAGTTGGTGTAATGCAACCTGGGTATTCAACTTATCTGTGTGAGACTGGAGAAAGATAGAGAATCAAATGAGAAAAAAATTACACAAACTATAAATAAATGTAAAATAAAAAGACAAAATAGAAAAAATAAAATTACATAAATATAATGCTTACAAACAATAATAAAAATTAAAACATTAAAATATAAAATTGACAAAATTCCCGTCTTCATTCAACATATCTGGTCCTTGGGTCTTAACTGTAAATTCCCCTACTGTTAATGGTGGAGAATGCGGCCAGCTAATCACCTCACCAATACAGACCATATTAACAACACACACACACACACACACACACACACACACACACACACACACACACACACACACACACACACACACACACACACACACACACACACACACACACACACACACACACACACACACACACACACACACACACACACACAAGGCTCCAAGGGTGAACTCGGCTCAGGCTACAACTATCAACAGAAAGAATACCCAAAACATTCTGATAACATCCTATCTGTTGAGAAGTGCTGACAATATTCATCCTTACTCTATGGAAAACTACAGAAAAGTAAAGAAAGGTTTTAACTAATAAAAATCCCTAACTTGATTGTAAAGCACTCTTTACAACTCATTCAAATAAGAAAAAGGAAAAGAACATATGAAAAATAAGACAAAGCAGCATATGAAAAATAAGAAAAATAAAATAATATAGGTACAAATAGGAAAAATAAAATAATAAATATACGTGGAAATGGATTTCCAAATAGTCCCTACAATAACTAAATAGAAATAACTAAAACTATAGATATAAAAAAAGATAAAATAGAAATTACACAAAATAAAAATGACAAAATATCAAATAAAAAAATAAACGTACTCGTGAAATCTCTGCAAGGTGCGTGTTCATGTCTTGGTCACTGACTGGAACCATCTGACGGATGCCTTTGTAATAACTGAAGAGCAAAGAGAACAAGGTTAATTTTGTTGTGATTATATATTTACAAAGTGATGAGCAGAATAGAAACCTACTCATCAACCATCTTCTTGTAAGTGGAGATTTCCTTTGCATAAAGCAGTTTGTTGCTGGGGGACTCCTGTGGAGGAGAGATCAAGAGCGGGAACATGAGACAGAAAGCCAAGAAGAAATAATAGGATTGGTGAACTACATCTTAAAACTGTTGCTGCTCACCCGAGTAAGTTTGTGCTCAGTCTTGGTACAGGCATCCATGAAGGTCTGGGCAATGACGGACAGAGAGGCGTCTACCACTTCCGTTACATGTACGTCAAAAATGAAGTGGGGGTTTTTCAAAATGTTCACCCAGAACCGTAGAGGCAAACTGCAGAAACACACACAAAGAGAGACATATACATTCAAGATAGGTTCTTACTAAATGACTTGCTAGAACAAATCTAAATAAAAATGTATTTAAAATAAGAACAGTTATTATCGGTGGGATAATGGAATTCAACAAAACAAAATTACAGTGCATTGTTTTCAATACTTTGGGCACAAATGAAGTAAGCTATTGATACCAAAACTGCCCTGATTTGTCAGTAAAACAAAGCAAAATAAAACAAAACATGCTGACAACCCAAGGTGAATCTTTTATCATCTAAAGTCTACTGTCAAATTAAGCTCTGAGTGCCAATCAATGTAGCTTAATGAAGACAACCACAACAAACCCTCTACTGAATAGGAATCCCATTTTATTTTAACTAAGGCATTGTTTTTTGTTTAAAGGATTGCAATAGTTTTATCTTCATTCCTCCAGAGCTGTTTTTAATCCCTTGATCTAACGCCTGTATCAGCACCTCCTTCAATCAAAGAACGTCAGTTGTCAGGAAAAAAAGTAATCTCAGAGTTTTGGAATGAGATTTTAATATAACAACGTCCCAGCGGCACTTATAGAGAAGGAACAATCCATACGGAGTCAATTCCAGGGTCCCGTTGGCCTTGACTTAGAACAAACCCTCGAAAATAAATCAAAACCTTGTTTGTGACTTACCCTGCAGTCACTGTTCTTCTGCAAAACAATAATGAGATGGGTAATTTAATGGGCTGCTGATGGCAGAGGATGAAAGAGGGGGTGCAACAGAAGAAAGTACCTCAAGCACGCTGATGCAGACCTCACCTGTCAATCTCTCTGCTCATCGAACAAGACACACTGTGAATATTTTATCGAGGCTCAACAAAGCACACAATTCAATCTGCTGCGTTAAAAAGGATTTGGAACATTTCCCTCTAGTGTTTTTAAATCTCTGCTGTATAGGATAGTTTATTCTTGTTATTGTGAGAACTGGTTAGTTACATGTTTATATGGATACCTATTTATATGGATTTGTCTCAAATAAATTATATATTTATACTTAAATCGCAAAAGCTTATAGCGTTCATTGAATTTACAATCAATTGTGTTATTAAATATAAGTACAATCTAACATAAGGCAGGGAATTTATAGTTTCTATATATTTTATATATATATAGGAGATATTTTTCTAAATATAGGCCCCATCTCATTGTCTCAAAAATATCTCAATGTCTTGATAAAAGTCATTGAAACTCCAGATAAATGTAGGTCATGCAGCTTAGAATGACATGAATGCAGTAAATGATGACAGAATTTTTCATTTTTAGTGAACTATCCCTTGGAAATGATCAAAACTGTTATACAGTGTTTCATACCTGTTGGTCTTCCAAATGTGAATGGTCTCATCATCAACATTGTCATGTTTTAGTGCTTGTTCATCCAAGAAGTCAAAGAAATACTTGACTGCAGGCGGAACCACAGTCCCGGGACAGAGCACACTGCGGAAGAAATCATCCACAAACTGCTGCAGTGTTCCCTGTAACAAAAACATAGCACATTACTTTTCAATTCACCTCAGCTGCTTCCAGTTAAATTCATGACTAAATGTGAGCGAAATGTTCAAATGTTCAAGTAAATATAATCCACCTTCATAGAGAGCAGTCTGGTCAGGTAAATCTCAGTGATGGCTTTCGTCGTGGCCTTGTCTTTCATACTTCCTCTCTTTGATTTTACATCATCAAGCTCATCCGCCGGTCTCACTAGGTGAAATACTTTATCGTCCTCCAGCAAAGCATTTCCTGTTCAACAAAAAAACAAGCACATTTGAAGGACTAATTGCTCTTCCTGTTTTGAGAAGAGTTATTTTGAACATATTTATTTGGGTCGTTAGATTGGATTCAGTTCTACTTCGCCGTTCATTTAGTGCACCAGCAGATTTCATTCACTGTGTCTTTTTCCATCATTAAGAACTGTCAATATGTTTTGACTATTAAGGGGATCAATAAGAAGCAATGCACTGGTGTCATTAAAATACAATTGGCTAAGTAGTTTCAGACTTCAATACACTTGAAAGTCACTAACTTTCTTCATGGTTGTCTTGATGCTGATCGAAAGACTGCTGGCTATGCAGAACTCTAGACAAGACAAGGGTGGCACCATCCCTCACCTAAAACACACATACACACACAATACATTATAGAATCATCAATTCAGACACAACATTATATTCATTTTAATCTTAGAAAAATTATGTGATAATTTAAATAGGTTGACAATATTGTTTTCTATGCCCATAACACTTAATATTACATCACACAAAAAGCATGACAAGCAGAGATAATTTATTATTAGAAAATGCCGGTATAATCATTCATATGTGGAAAATAATAAAATATTGTAGAATAAAATGCAATATTTTATAACTGTATTGTAAATGTATAACGATATTCCAATTGCATGTATAATAAAATAAATTTGAATATAGATGTATAACAAAATTAAACGCCATTAAATAAAACCCCTGTAATACAAATAAAAATGAATGCAACTGACCAAAATAAAACTATAAATAATTAAACAAAAATAACTTGCATTAACAAAACTAAATAAAAAAAATCCCAAATCAAATACTTTCATTACATTGACAGTTACAGCAAAGTGACGTGCTCTTCAATACGACATTAATTAGTGAGAAACAAAACACGTATAGTTGTTCAGTTTCTGACAGGAAGCGCGTATGCACTCACATTGTAATGGGCCAATGTATTGATTCGTTTCCACCTTCCCTCTTTCTGTGACGTCAAGTCCAGATCAGACAAGATCTGCCCTGTAGATCCAGGGCGCCACTCTGTGGCAAGAAGAGGAAGTGATGTCTTACAAAATGGTATGAGGGAGAAAATACAACCTTGGAATATATTACATGACAATCTGAGAAGAAGAAAATCTCTGGCTGGCTTTTCCCTACACTCCTTTTTAACCAGATTCATCTATCTGATGGATGATGCGACACATCGGCTTTATCAATTCAGCACATTTGGAAGAACAACTCATTAAGAACTGCAGGAGTGCAGACCGACATGCACAATATCCCACCATTAATCAAACCGCTATCTGTCCAGTGACAAAGCGTGTCTTCCTCCAATTCCTTTAAATGCATCACACTGTTAATAAAGAGAGGTATTTATGCGTGATACTTTCATAAAGTTAGAGTCTTTTGGAAATTTCCCTGCTGTAATGAATCATAAATGCTGGGTGGTAAGGAAATTCAAATGTATGCAGCATTCGAGGTCTAACCGAGTGCAACGCTGTCCACCGTGGGTCTCTGGGAGTAGGGCAGATTCCTGTACACCTGCTCGATGACCTTCTCCTTCACTTGGGAGATGGTGTCGCAGTTCAGGACTTTGACGGGGGTCACATCAGGACCCTCACCGTAAACCAGCACCTGCAGGGTCTAAAAAGTTCAAATGGGCTTTAGTATAATAGTGTACAAAGTTCACCACATAGAAATACAAACAAACAGATCACTAGTCAATTATTTAGACTTAAATCTAGGTTGTAATCCGCTAACAAAATAAGTAGCGTTTTTGTTTGTTTTTCAAGTTTGCATGAATTGTTCTCTGCCAAACAGTTTCCTCCAGCGGATAATAGCTGTTCAGTCCCCGAGGAGCAGTTTTACCATCAAGAATGAGATTACATGCTCACTGCTGTTATAGGAGAACAATGATGTACAAACTAACACAGTCTCTGCTTTCCTGAGTCTCTCTTACAGAGAGACCCATTCTGTATTAATAAGTTTTCCATTAAAAGGGTCCCTTACTGACCATTTCTGCTAGGTAACCACCTTTGTTGACATATTATGAGCAAACAGACATGCCACACACTTCAGAAAAGAGTGTGGTTGTTAAAATATGTCTTCCAAGTGATTGTATTATCAGAAACTTGAATGTCCTCCTGGAAATGAGAAAAATACTTGGTAAAAAACTACAAGAACTCACCAAAATACTGTACTCAACATCATCTCCCAGAAGTCCTGTGTCATTCAGAGTGTACTTTGCTTTCTTCATCTTGGCATCAACTGGACCTTTTTCCACCTGGTGTTTAATGGCCTTAAAGAGCTTATAGAGCGGCTCACCGGCTGAGTCCTGGAAGAACACATTAATCATAGTCAGCCTCCATAGCCGGAAAATAATTTCTGTGATTCTACTGGTAGCAAAATTGTTCACCTTCAGGAACTGGTAGAGACATATGGACATCCAGTTACACAACATCCTCTCCACAACTGTCTCAGATCTAAACAGGAAACACAAATCGATGTTTTCATGCCAGTACAGTCAATGCCTAAAAAAAGTGTCTTCGTTAAGTTTGATCAAATTATGATCTTCATTTGAACAACCCTGATGTTGACGGTTTAAAAAAAGAAAGTAAAAACATTTATATTTTAATAAAAATGAATTTGTTCTGACCTGCGGAGCATGAGTTTGGGGTTCTTGCTGTGGACATATTCCTCCATGAGCTCCAGCAGAAGGGTTCTCATGATGTCCGTGTAGTACTCCAGCTTACCATGTAAAGCCACCGTCAACAGGGAGGCAAAATAAACCTTATTCCTGGCATTGAACTCCTGCTTACCCTCCAGTGTACGAATGAACTACAACACACAGATATAGTACATACAGTAAAAGTCAGCCAATATATAAAATCCAGAGCTGAAAAACGCATTTCAAAATGTCATCAGAGTGGAGTCTGGAAATTATGTTAAGGGTCTCACGTTGATTAAGAAGGTTTTGCTGTTGAGGAGATTGGAGAACTGGTTGAGCGCCTGGTCAACAATGGCTCTGCGGGATTCTGGGATATCCAGCTTGCCAGTGATCATGACATCGTTGGCTCCATCTTTGGAGGGCAGGAAGAAAACGCGGTTGGTGTAGTTCTTGTAGTCCAGGAATGGGATTCGAGCTTCACTCAGATCACTAGTGTGGTCCTCCATCTCTATCATAAGATCTAAGAGAAACAGAGTTATGTGTGAAATGCAAGTTGATGCTTTCAAAAAAATAATAATAATATTTGTCCTTTTAAAAAAAGATATTTAAGTGATAAGCATAACAACAAAAAAAAAGTCACATGCAATCAATAGTTTATCCCAAGACAAAAAGACTCATTATTCCATTTTAATATATAATATGATAAACTATTTGACAAACAGGAACAAGTCTATCAATATGAATGGCTTGAGATCTTACCTGTGAACTCTTTTTTACAGCGATCTCGGACACTCTCCTCTAAATTCGCCAACTGGTTTTTGATCTTCTCATACTCTCGTTCTGCCTGTTGGCTTTTCATCCTGCACACATGCAAATGCAAACATTATTTTTATTATAATTTACTGCTTATTATGACTGATAGCTTAATATTTGTATTTACAATAAAGAGAGAGGACAGGAAATACTCAATTTTTATTTATGGTTTGATTATTTATGTACTTAATTTACTTTTTATTAAAAATAAATTATATTTATATATAATTTTTAATTTTTTAATGAGACTTGAGAACTGGAAATCCAAATAATAGGTTTATCTTCTGTTAACAAAAGTGAATTTTAATTTGTTTTAATGATTTTTTTTTTTATTGAATGTACTCGTTTACTATTTGTCAACTTAAAAAAACCTTCTTATTAACTTTTATTTGTTGTCTTTTTTTATTTGTTATATTAGACAGAGAAGGCAGGAAATAATGGAGAGAAATGGAGGGAATGAGACCTTATTCGGGGGGGGGGGACTTGAGCGTGCACGTAACTCACTAGACCTTAGCTTTGAAATTGAAGTTATTAAGGTTGCATTATTACAGTCTGGTGCACTCAGAGGTCTGTTACCTGTAGCAATAGATTGACGCTACAATGAAGAGGACCATGGGAATGAGGACAGCAGGAATTATGATGTAAAGAGGAACTTCGTATTTCCTCTCAAAGCGTACAGAGCCAACTCTCCACTCGCCGTTTCCAAATTTGATCTGAAAAAGAGAAGAAAATTTGAATGCAGGGTAAAAATGGCCAGAACAACTGTGATTAAAACTTGAGGAGAACAGTCCCTAACCAGCAGTTCCATGGCCTCTGAGCTGGTGTCTCTGCGATGGCGTTTGGAAGTGGATTTAGGGAGACTGGAGGGGGCCACGAGGAACAACTTATCATCCTCTAGGATTGTCACCACACACAGCTCATCGCCCACAAATGCCTCGGCCTCTTTGGCAGTCATGGCTTTGGAAAAACCTCGACCCTGTAACGTAGAAAAACAATGAAGCAGTGACTTTTTTTTTTAAAGCACAATCTGCAGTTACTGAAATGAAACTCGATTATAATATATTTACTGTAAAATCTGCTGTTAGCAAAAATACTTGCATTGACATTGATGATGCTGTTTTCCGTGATGGCTTTTTCAGTCAAAATATCGAACGAGGGGTCTGGATGGTAAACAAAATCTGTCAAGTTCTCCACCAAGTTGTCCAGCTGAATGATGGTTCTTAAAGACAGATTCACATATGTCTTGTTCACAACCGGAGAGCGGAACTCCAGTACAGTTTCGTTCTTGTTGATAACTTCTTGAACAAACTGCAGGAAGGAAAATAAGTCAGTTTATCTCTGTGTAAAACACTTTCACAAATGTCTGAACACTAAAAAGGAAATGAGACAGCAGGATGTCAGTTGCGTGATGAATGTTGCTTATTAACTTCAAGAGAAGGGAGATGGAAGGAGGGAAATATTAAGTAGATCCAGACAGAGGAGAGTGAGAGAGAGAGAGAAAAGGGAACTCTTCAGCTTGGAACCAAGGAATGGGTTATGACAGCCAGACATTTGATTTTTGAAAGGAAATTGCATAAAAATGAAATGCTGACATTTCTAAAGACTCAATCAATAACGCCTGACAAAGCAAAATTAGGAAACCAGATGATTTAAAAATGAAAGCACAAGCAAATTATTCAATTATCGTAATATTAAAGAGGTGAAAAGAAAAAGGCTTTCAATAAATAACCTACATTTTTATTGTTTCTCATGCAACATTGTCAGAATTCTTCAAAAGACTTTGAATATAAAGCATAAGTTGTTCAAATTTGTTTTTTATTATGGAGCCTGTCGTCATTAAGAACTATAAAAACACCTGCTTCCTTTTCGACATTCCTCGGACAAAACATCCAACCAGTGTAATTCTAGTATTATTATAGCATTATTGCACTGTAATTATTATATTATTTATTCATATTTTGATTTAGCTTTCATTTTTAGATTTTCAGTTTTCATTGAAAAATTTAGAGTAGTTTTATATTTAGCTTTCATTTATTTTTCTGTCATTTTAATACTTAGTTGCCAAGGAAACGTAATTATTTTATTTATTTCAGCCTTTTTTCATTTAATGAAAGCTATTTTTAATGGGTTTTTAACAATAACAACACTGCATCCAACAGGTTTGGAATGATATGAAAGTACATGGACCCACCCATTAAGGAATTTGCTTCACTTCTAATTCCTGCCATGCTTATTGTAAGACACCACTAACCCGACCACAGATTCATTCAAAAGCATCATTCCAAACATGAAACACACCTCCATGTCACTAGAGTTGAGAATGAACTCGTCAGAAGAGGGCAGCACTCGCATAGTGGCTCTCTGCACCTGATCAAATCCAGATCCCATCACCCAGATCGTACGGCCTCCGCTGAAAACACAAACAAACATACAGACCTGTAATACTTGTGTACACAGCCATATATTATAACCACATGACATTTAAAACATGTTGACGTCTTATTTGTGATCAGATTTTCAAAGCCATGACATTCAATGTTAGAAATGCCTAATAGCAACCGGCAGTAAAGCAGCCTGTATGTGTGAGCAAATATTAAGAACGGACTTACCAAACAAAGCTGGCCTGAGGGCTGTACTCAGTAACTTTGGGATTTGTTGAGTATATGAATCCGCTGACTTCTTTGGAAGTGTCCTTGCCATACTTCACAATAACAGGCAACTTATCCGAAGGAATCTTCTGTCCTTTATAGGGGCCTGTTTTGCAGGTAATACTCTGGCCAAATGTCAACCTGCATTTTTGAAAATATCGTGTAACAATCAGCATTGGACAAAGATCCAAATCTTCTTCATTCGTCCCAGAAATCTACTGTATGCCTGTTACTCACACTTCACAAGGCTCTCTGTCCACTGTGATACTGATGTCATCTTTACTAGCCGTATCTAGGAACTGTCCTGTGATAGTGATGATGGTTCCTCCAGCAGCTGGGCCTTTAGAGGGGTACACATCCTCAGGGACAGGATCCTTGAAGATGGGAAGAAAACACTTTCTGTTAACATTTTCTCACTTACAACTCCCTTAAAGCTTATACAGTAATAACTCGAGATACGAGCGTCTCTACATACGAGTATTCCAAGAAACGAGAAAGCCTTCGGGCAGATTTTTGCTTCTAGATACGAGTACATTTTCGATATACGAGCACGCGTACTGACACCGATGCCGACTCACGTTCACTTCAGTGTTCACTGACTTCTGTACTCGTCACCCGCGAGTAGCTGATTTTCTCTCTATTTTGTGCATTATTCTTCATAATAGCGACGATTCCTAAGAAAGTGAGTGGTAAGGATGGTAGTGAGAAGACGAAACACATGATGATCATGTAAATGAAGCATGAAATTGTGGATAAATATGAGCGTGTGCTCGCGTGAGTAATCGAGCAGCAGGAGCATCAGGAAGAACTGTCGATCGCTGATAGACATGCAGACATGGATCATACTTGGGTGTTGCAAGAGCTCAGCAGTGGCGAGGAGGAGGAACTGGAGGAAAACATTTCTACAACTGAAATTAAGGAAGTGATGGCTATGTGGCAGAAGGTTTTTAAAGGGAGACAGAAACAAATCTCCCTCGATTGGTATTTTGTTAACAGGTCTGCGGCAAGTGAAAGTGAGGATGGTCAGGCGAAAAAAAGGTAAGAAAGGTACAAAAACGAATCGAAAAAAGCAAAAAAATACTATTAAATAGAAAAGTAAAAAAAAATACGTAAGCTAATGACAGTTATGTTAATTTAAGTTTACGCAAGTTATGTAGTGTTCGTGCAAGTTACGATACGAAGTGTTTCCGTCCCCTCCCTTTCTCCCTCCTCTGCACCTGCCACTACTGTCTGTAAAAACCACATTTTATTTGATATCACACAAATCCTTATACTGTATACATGTACTATAATTGTGTGTGTGTCTAAACCAATAAAAACATGTTTCTTTTCCATTGTTACGTATCTGGAACGGATTAATTTGTTTTCTATTATTTCTTATGGGAAAATATGATTCTAGATACGAGCTCCGCCCTGGAAAAGATTATGCTCATATCTAGAGGTATTACAGTTTTTCTATATAGGTCTAGCTTTATTAAATATTTTTAGGAGAAAACATAACTTTAACTGAAACTCTGAAAAAAGATCATATTAACTTATAAATACACTACCTTTTGGGATCAGTAAGATTTTTGTTTTTTGAAAGAAATAAAGGCATTTATTCAGCAAGAATGCATTAAACAGATTAAAATTGACAGGAAAGACATTTATAGTTGCAAAACATCCATTTTTAAAATACATTTTATTCTTCTAAACATTCTATTTATCATAGAATCCAGGGGAAATTTTACCATGGTTTTGACATTTTAACATATTTAGCAGTACAGCTGTTTTCTACACTGAATAATACTGTAATAAAAAAATGGATCTTGAGAATCAAATCAGCATATTAGAAAGATCACTAGCACATCAAGAGACATTGAAGACTGAAATTATAGCTACTGAAAATTCAGCTTTGCAATGGCACAACTAAATATATGTATATAGAAAACAGTTAATTTAAATTGTAATCCTATTTTACACACACACACAAAACCCCACAACTTTGGTGTAAGAGACTTCCATAAGATTAAAAAAAAAAAAAAATTCTTATCAAAACCCATTTTACTTTGTGACTTATTTCCTGAGCAAAACTGACTATTCTACTCCATTTTGCCCTTCAACTGAATAATTTATTAAACAAAACTAATTTTGATTTCATAATAATTTTTTCGTTGCAAGATTTCCTTGGTCAACCTTCTTTATTAGCTCCATTATGCTGGTTAACTGCATGACAACGCTGGTTTACTGGATCATGGTAAATCCTATCTTTTTCAGGTATGCTATAAATTTGAATTAAGATTACAATCTAAGAAATTAGAAACAATCTTCTTTTGTATGCCTGAGAAAACTAAAACAAAAGCTTCAGAGAAAGCAATTACCCTGTATGTGAATGACACCTTCGACATTCCTTTTCTCCCCCCTTCCACTATCACTTCCACTGGTCCTACAGGGCTGGGATTCTGCAGACTGTCAAAAGGCCCAATCTCGCATACGACACTGAAACAGAAGAGGAAAACAGAGATTTGTAAGCTAAACAGCTCTTTCTAACTTCCATATACAAGATAGATGCGTTTTAAATGCACAATATAATCAATGTATATTCTTCTAATATGGTGTTCATGCAGTACCTGGTAGAGACTGAGTATCTCTCCGGCAGATGTGTACATGAAACTCCAGCCACAGTGATGCTCTTAATGTCCTCCTCCTTGATGCCCAAGTTAGAGCCTTTTATTGTAACAGAGATCTGTCCATTCATCGGCCCATACTGGGGAACAATCTGGAACGACAGCAGAATAGCAAAGTTAAAAGAAGCCTATAACACTCAAAACAGTAAACTAGAGTTTCAAAGATCACCCATAACCATTGAGCCCTTGAGTGATACAGCTGCTTTGGAGAAAATCATTTGCCATATGACAAATAATAAAACACCATCAGGCGCAGGCGGCGCAATCATTAGAGTCTCAGATGGATTCAACAAAACACTGAGAAACTGAGTTTGTGACTACCAGAGCAGCCATCTATATATCATTTAGGCATGAAAAATTGAGAAGAGGATGAAAAGGAATGGTGTTTTCTACAGAAGATGAGAGAGAAGATGAAGAGTACAAATTTATGAACTGCATCTGAACCGAGAACGTCGATTTGTAAATCGCTGACGTCACGGCAATGAGATATGCATCTAAAGTTTGGCTTGAAGTGTGACAATACATTTTATGAACAGTATGCATTCTCAGTTTTAGCAAAGTTTTGAGAGGAGAAAGACGAGAAGAATGGTCCTCACATCAGTGATTTTTGGAGGTGGACACTGCTGCAGCTCATTGTAACACAGGCTTCTGTAGATGCAGGATTTTGAGGTGTCGCACCAAACGCAGTTATACTTCGTGTCAGCATTCTTACACAGACTACAGTCCTCACGTCTTACTGAACAGTTGTAGAGCACAACTGGATAGAAAAACAGAGAAAACAAAACAACACAAACTGAATTCATCCTCAAAAGCATTCCTCAGTCTTGTTGTATTATAGAGAAATAAACAGATTTAAACACTGCTGTTTATCAGTATGCATTCAGAAACTGAGTTATGCAAATTAGGCTATTTATTGTATGTAGTGATTCATTAGTCACATTTAACAGAAAAATGTGTATTCAAGTTTGATGCTGTCAAAAAATGAACACTGATAAAAAATAAAACTGAAAAATTAAAAGATAAACAATGACTGAATAATTATATGAATATGTAGGCTGACAGACTTTTTTTTTAAACCTTGGCTTCAATATAATGTAGTTAGCTACATCTGGTTAACCCATTGTAGCATAGCTTACTACATTCTCATACAGTGTTTCACATGGTAGCTTAAAAGGATAGTTCATGTGCAGACATGTTTAGCAGATGAGCACTTTGAAACTGACATCTTTCAGTTAAAAAATGCACATCCAATCAACCTGGAGGACGTACATGTGCTGACTACAAGCTACTTATGCTTTAAAGTGCCGCTATTATGCTTTTTCAGATCTGATCTTTCATGTTACATAGCTGTTTGCGAATGTTAAAGTCCTGCAAAGTTTCAAAGATTAAAGAGCACAATAAATGTTATTGTTTCCCAAAAGTAAGAAGAACTTCTGTTTTCCTGAAATGAGTCGTCAGTAATTCCAGTCTTACTTCCTGCACGAACCTAAGTAGATGTGTAATAAATCTGCATAATACCCACTGCGCATCTGGTCTTTATTGACTGCCTGTAAACAATGTCTACTTTGACCCGTCCTTAGACGCTTTAGAGTTCACTGAAGAGTTTGTTTCATGTTGTCGACATGTCAAATAGACACTGTTTTCTAAGCAAATATTTGAAATCGACATGCGGTAGACCAATCACAACAAACTGGGCCATCTGACCAATCAGAGCATCTCTCTGAAAGGAGGCATTTAGAGATAATTTTTTTTTAATCTAATCATTTCAGCCACTGTGAGAAAAGATGTGATGGGGCAATTTATATTGAGAAATTTAAACTGTTTTTTGACCTTGGATGCATGTATACCCATTACAGCAGACCTTCAAAACTAAATTAGGAACCTTTAAAATAGCATAATAGGGGCACTTTAAAGCAGTTCACCTATAAATGAAAAACAATTTGATACACAATTTGAATACATAAAAAGATGGCATTTTCAATTGGCGTTGGCAGTACTCATCTGCAAAACACGCCTAAAACATCCTAGTTGGATAATAAAACGATTCATGAGATCAGTTTGGAAAGGATCTGGAAAGGTTGTGTATAAACATCTAATGAATGTCTTAAAATAAGCAGATTAACATTTTTTACTAGAAGAATGCAATTTCAGAGGAGTTTTCCTGCCGCTGAAAAATTAATTTAAATATACCCCGGAGAGTGCTGTCAATCTTCCTTTCTGTGTCCTTATCCTTCATGTAGAACGTCACATTCACCTCTGGCTCTTTGTCATACTCAAACTGGAATAAAAAGAACAGAAAAAGACAAACACATTGCTGCATCTGGAACAAAAATTTCTCCCCTGATGCTTTTGTGAACCTGATCATTATGTGTTTGCTACGCCCACATAAGACTGAACTCTACACGCACATGCAGTTCAATAACTGTGAATGCCATATTGGCTGGTGCTCAAACTTCAGAAACAAATCAATGTGTGAATAGAGGAGAAGGGAGACATATTAGAAGGAATAAGAGTGGAGCGTACTGACCTCGTATCCCTCAAATTTGTACTTTGACCCCTCAGCCACCACAGTCACCTCGGCCACATGTTTCATGAGCTCAGTGCCAATCTGAAAGGTTTTGCCCTGAGAGAGAAGGAGAAAGTGTAATGCCGTTTATGCACACTCAAAGAGAAGGCATTTTACTCACTGAGACATTGGGAAAATAGATTTCAGTATAGCATTGCTCTCTGCTACATTTTTTAACTGTGTCCCTTGTAGCGATGTGCGGATCACGATTATATTTGCTGACACTGTGGATAATATGAGGGTTGGGCAGGCCAAGTAAAACTAAATAACATTCTGATTAATTACGGGTGGATGAGATAAATCGTTAATGACAGAAATGCTATTGTGTAATTAATTGTGTAATAATACGCAGTTGTGGGGTCTACTTGTTGGGTCAAAACAAAGGAATAATACGTGTGGGAGAGCTTACGTGAAGAAGTTAAAGGACAACTCAAGAGTGATGTGATATACATACAGCGCTTCACAACCATTACATATGACAAACAACTAATAATGCCCAAGACTTTTCTTGAGTCGATGATTGATTTTTAACAGTGGATCAGAGTAAGATTAGAGCTGATCAGCACCCTTTAGTCCCTGGAAAGCTACATAGTTGGGCATAGTTTCATGTCTCTTGTATCACTTCATATATTATGTATATACATTACAGTTTAAAAGTTTGAGATTAGTATGAAAGAAATCAATACTTTTATTCGGCACGGGTAAAAAAAGTGAGAGTAAAGACATTTATAATGTCACAAATAAAATCAATTTCAAACTATGCTGCTCTTTTCAACTTACTATTCAGCAAAGAATCTTGTCAAAAATGCATCTAGTTCCAAAAAATATTAACTAGCACAATTGTTTTCAACAAGAATTATAAGAAATGTTTCTTGAGCTCCAAATAAACAAAATTTGATTTCTGATGGACCATGTGACACAGAAGACTAGTGATGATGCTGATAATTCAGCTTTGCCATCACAAGAAAAAATACATATTAAAATGAAACAGAAAACAGTTATTTTAAATTGTAATATTTAACTGTATTTTAATCAAATAAAATGAGAATAAGATACTTCTTTTACTGAATCCAAACAAATTAAATTAATTAGAATAATGTGAAATGAATTCAAACCAAAATGTTTGAATCCAATTAATTAATACAAATTAAATCATAATCTTATTTCCGTTTATTTAGGAAGCATCTGTTGGATAATACATAGCCACCAGGTCATTACTGCAAAATAAACTCATTCTGGATCATTAAGACCACCCTAATTATCCCTAATTGACTCTTCATTATCCCTTACATATCACTGGAAAAACGTATTTTCTTTCAAGAACATCTAATGTAGCAATACCGTACCAAATATATATCTAGATTTTTTCCCTGAAATTGGATGGGAGTTTTGATGCCAACAGGAATAAGCAGAGGTTCGGGGATCTCAAACTGTGGACACCTGTCATCCTGCGAGAATAAATGAAGGACAGCAAAACAGAATTCTAATTAGTCATGATTGGTCGCCATATTTTAATGCACAAACAGGCATATTAATTTACACATATTCATGCATTGTCTATCATGTCCTAACACGACTCACCTCCATGTGTTTAATGATATGATCACCCTCGATAGACTCATCTCTATCACTGCATGTGTGATCCTCAATGTTCCACTGGCAGCCCCACTTACTGGTTACACATGCGATGCATCTGCAGAAAACACAACCGAACAATCAGAAGGAGGGCTAGAGATGAATCTAAAGATATCCTGAATGAAGCACACATTATTAAGAAGCTTCCTGATACTCACGGAGTATTCTCCAATCGTTTCACCACGGCTGCACAGTTGTAGAACTCAAATGCACTGGATGCCACTTCAATGCCGTCATTTACTATGATCTTCATTGGCACAGCCACAAAATCTACACACATGCATATGGGAAATGGGAATCATATTGGCTTTTAGGTAGGAGTAATTCATAAGACCAATTCTGAACTTTTAGAGCTCAACCGGTGCTAGCAACACCAAGGTCGTCTCCCAAAAATCAACATGTAATAAATTCAGCTTCAGTGTAATTGTTTCATCTGATCAGTCTGATCTTCTTTTTTTATTCACAATATGAGCAAATTACAAACATGAAGAAATGAAAAACTATTTATGCCTCACAAGATTTTTAGGCATTCTGCTTGACATACTATCTGTTTGTAGAGGGAGTAAAAGGAGGCAACAAGAGTCAGCAAGAGGACAGCACAGTAGGTGACTATAAAAGTTAAAGGCACACCTTGTATCTCAGGTGTGGGCGGTATGTACTCAGAGGTCGGGAGAGCACAGATGACCCGTGTATCTTTCATAGTCGCTTCACTTTTGTAGACACCAAACACACACATAAGTGTGTCAGGACTGTTGATACTGGGGAGGGAGGGGATTTCAATCTCTACCTGCAAGTTGCAACCAGAGAATATGGGTGTAAGAGTAAACATAACAAAATATATGTTAAATACATCAGTTCTCAAACATTTTGAACATTGAAATTATATTTTATTCATTTGTTTATGGTTATTGAATGGCAATTTTTAAATATTGACTACATTGTACTTAAATATTTTCATTAAATAATTATAACATATTTAAAAGATAATAATAATAATAATAATAATAATAATAATAATATTATTAAAAAAGAATTATTATTATTATTACTAGTATTATCAGCATCAATTTTAAAGTAGAATTAATAAAATAAATAAAAATTATAATAAAAATGATAAATATTCTAAACTTTTTTTTAATGTTTTTATTTTCCATCTCTTAATATGATTTTATTGATTTTGAAAACATCCATAACTTTTCCTTTTCTAGGAGAAAAAAAAAAAACAATTTTCCCTGACATTTCCAGGTTATGAACCCAACAATATGCACATGATTTCAGTACGAAAGTCAAGAGTATACTGCAATTATCCATTAAAACTGATCTAAAAAGTTACAGTACACATACTATACTGTAACCCTTCGATCAACCATGACCACTTGAGTTTCTTCCAAGACATTTTAGAAATGCATGAAGAGTGCTCTGTGCATTCATGTGGCATGATTCAATAGTTTCAGGTGCCTTGTTTACTAACTTTACTACATCAGTTCATGAAAAAAGGATTAGATTCACAGACTGGATCTGTTACAGCCAGTAAATATCAATCCTGAGTCAATCCTTAAGAGGTTAGAGTTTAAAATAACTGCAGACTGTATCACAATGTGCACATGTTATGCTTTAGTACCTGTGTACTGGATGTTTTCTTGCAGCTGATGCTGGGGGGCTCAAAGGACTGAATGGATACACATGTTTGTTTTGGACTCCACAGCCAGGCATTCTCTCCTCCCTTGCGACAATTCTTCTTCCTTGTACAACTGCAGGAGAAAAGCAGAAAAACATGGGTAATGAGCCACACAAGGTTTGCTTTAACTGGACTGAGCACAGATATCTAATAGCACTCGCTAAAATTAAAACAGACAATCCAAGTCTTGGAGTTATGCCATTTTTTATAGATGAAGAAGTCTCTAAACAGTTTCCTGCACTAAAAAATACTTTAATAGAGATGGAAGTCACATGACCCATTTTTGCTTTGGATCATGTGACTTCCATCTCTATTCAAGTATTTTGTTTAGTTTAACAGCAAAAAAAAAAAGAAGAAGAAAAAAAGAAAAGAAAAAAATCACATTCTGTTGTAGTATTATTACTTGTCCTGTCTTTACTGGACAAGAATGCCCAAATGATGTTGTGCTTTCGGTAATAAAATGAATTTAACAGACTTACCGGCCCTCCAACACACACCAGCCACAATATGGATCCCGTTGGGACACACATGAGTGACAATCCGTCTTCTGCTCACAGGCCTGCACTGGCACTTTGGTGATCTACACAAAAGTGAAGTAAGAGAATCAATACAACCTTTCTTAATTTTTTTTATGCATTTGGCAGACGCTTCTATCCAAAGTGACTTACTTTGCATTCTAGAAACACATTGACATTGTAATTAGTTCTTGCTTTCCATGACCTTGGCATTGTTAAAACCAATACTCTACTGGTTGAGCTACAGAAAAGATCTTTAAAAGGCAATTTAAATTTTTTTTATTTAAATTTGAACTTCTTAAAATTTCACCCTCACGACAAAAATAACATTAGGACAGATTCCAACTGAAATTATTTGTGTTTGTCCAAAAAATTGTGCAAGATCAATGATTACTATATCAGCACATTTAAGACCCAAAGGTTAAAGTAATCAAGCATTTGAGGTGTAAAGTATAAACAGCAAAACAGTGTGCATAAAAAATGCTGTTTGAAAAACTACTTATGAAGTGAAGTATTGCAGTTAATAATCCACTTCAACAACGATGCTCTCAGCTTTCCGCATCTAATATGCTAATATATGGGTCAACTTGTTAATTTGTAAAATGACTGACAGGAAGAGAGCCCCTTACAGTCTTCTGACTGGCTAAAAGAAAGAAAACAGCCAGATGTCACATTTTTATGGCACTTTATCGTGTCTAGGGATGTCACCAAGTATTGTGGTATTATGTGACATTTGGATACATTTTCTTCGTCACTCCGTTCAAAAATTCTCTCTTTATTCCTGGCAAACCAACCTTATTCAAACAGATTTTAACCAGTGGATGATATCTGTTAAAACAATGTGATTTAAGCATTGTTCATCAACAAACCTTTTTGCCAGTGGTGATGTACAAGTGATCCAAAGCTGAATCAAAAAATAGGTTTTTGTTCACCCCACCATCTGTGCGTTCCCCTTGAATCCTGTGATAAAAGTCAGGGTGGCTGGGGTCAAGATGCACCTGCAAGCAAAAAGTTAATTAATTCATTAATTATTTTGAAAATACTTTTATCTAAAGCGACTGTGTACAAAAGCTGTATTACAGGGTAAGTACAGCAAGACCAAGTCCTAGGGTTAAGTGCATTGCTCAAACGGTTGTAGCTCATAAATCATCCATCCTCGGGTTTGAACCAACAATTTTTGGTTACCAACCCATGTTGTTAACCACAAAGCCAGACCACCACAGCAGTCAAACCTTAAGGTTCTATTTAAAATGAATAGAAACAGACCCTGGAATGGGACTCACCTTTAAGACATCTGATCCACTGGTTCCCAAGAATGCCACTGTGTGCTCATTCTCAACCGCTACAGCTACAGCTGTCAGCATGTCATTTCGGGTGTAGATGGGTTTGACAGACAGAGCATACTCAGGTTTACTAGCTAGTGGAGATGGCAGGAACTCTGCACCACATTTATATTCCTTCACCATATTCTTCTGTTGGGAGAAAATACACAGCAAATTCAAAAAGGTTAACTACCACACATCACGAAAGCAGAGTTGAAGAAACACAACAACTCACTTCTCTTTTGGTCCCACAGATGTCCTCTGTCTTTGAAATGTAGGGTGAATAAACAGTCTTTGGTTTCTTATCCTCCAAAATGTCTCCTATGTAGCAAGATTCAATCACCTCCTCAAGCCTGGCGTTAATGCTGTTGAGTGGGTACATGCACAAGGCTGATCGACTGCCGTCCTCATCCGCACTAAACACCACATATAGAACCTTACTCAGACTCGAAGTGGTGATATTCCTTGCCAAAACATCTCCAGGTTTAGCCAGATGAGCCGCTTGGACCTTGTTGTACGTGTTCTCCTGTTGTCCAACACTGGCGGTGCAGTTAAGCTGAAGTTCGGTGTAAGAATAATAATGATGGTCATTCTCACACAGGCGAGCTACAAATGTGATTTTCCTGCTGTCACTGGTGCCCGGAGTGCGTGAGAAAAGAAAGTAGATGTAGCCGTTATCCTTGAATGCATGGCGAAAGTCATGGAGGTAGCGCTGGACAAAAGGACTAGCTTGAACAGTAGAAGCATCAACCATGTTCTCAAAAACATCCATCTCCAAATGCTCCTGCAGCAACCGAGTGCTGATGAGTTTCGAGCTATCCGAGCTACCGTAGCCTTTCCCCACTAGAAATACGCTGAGGTTGACATTAGAACTAGCGTAATAAGAAATGACCCCCACCACTGCAACAGACTCCTCTGTGCTGGCCACGTATGTCTTCTCACCCTTGGTATCACTGTAGTACACTGGTTTGTCTATGCTGCTAAGATTTACCAAAGAGCAGATCCCCCTGAAAAGGCTTCCACAAACGACTAGGGTGCCATTGGCGGAGTTAACCAGTAGGAGTTTGTTGATGTTGTTCATTTCCTTTGCGTCAGTGCACAGTGCAGTGATCGGTGGAGTGCATTGTGGGTTGTCATTCTTAGGGCCTGTTACAGCACTGCTTTCCAGCTGTAGTTCATAGCTCAGCTGATAGATTCCATTGATAGCACCAAGATAGATTCGTCCGCTTTGAGGGTCCTGAACGACATTGTTGATGACGGTAGCAGAAGAGAACTGCTTTTGAGTATCATCACAGCAAGATGAGCCAAAACACAGCAGAAGAGACAGCGCTGCCAGGGTCCTCCACTCCATTTCTTGAAAAGAGAGAAAGAAAACAAGATTTGTACCAAATAACAAGTCAGCAACCAATTTATATGGCCTATTCAAAAGTCATCACAAAACCGCTAGGGTGTCTGGACCTATTAATTTATTCAAACATACAAGCAATTCATAAATTCAATGACTTGAATAAACATCTTTTATATCACATAGGAGATGATATTTTGGAACGCTTTTCATTTCTGATTAAAAATTTGTTTTGATATATTTTGGGGGGCATAAAAATCAAGTGACTAAAGTCAAGTGATACAAGGTCCTATCACATGTTCAACATAATGTTTTATTATTCTTAGGGGTCAAATTAAGGAAAACTATTGTTAAAAATATTACTATTATTATAATAATATGAAAAACTTTTGTCCACCAAAACACATGTGGTGCAAGCAACAGAGAAAAGTGGAGAGAAAAATAAAATAAGCAGTATATTATATCATATAGAGGAACCTACACAGAAAATAATAATTTGACCTTTTATGTGGCAATGTTGATTCAAGTTTAAAAGTGACTTTTTTTATAAATACATTTTTAAAATATAATTCGTACATTTCTTACTAGTATGCTTAAAACTTTTTGAAAATAATGGAATAAAATGGACAGTCACATGTATTAAAGGAAGATATGCCTTTAAAAAGAATTTTTTTTTTCTTTCTTGACGGTTATACCACAAAACACTTTCATTAAATTTACACATCTGTAGAAAAACATTTAAAAAAAATACATGAATACAAAGATTACATTTCTAACTTGGAACATGAGTTTTAAAACTAGAGAAGTAAAATATTTTTCTTTTTTGTTATCTTGGACACTATAATTTGTCATTACAGGAATGCACATGAAAACTGACATCAAGCATAATAATTTATTTTGTATGTATCATTATAGTGACGTAACATCTAGTCAGAAATGGTACCAACAAAGACTAAAGTTAAAAGAAAAATCGATCTAGCTTTTCAACTCTTCCCTCAGAAGGGTTGCCAATGACTGTGTGATTTGACACGCCGATACATGCCAAGCATTTCTAAAAAGACTTGTCCTCCACCTCTGATCTCCTTTCATTCTCCTTTTTATCCATACCCTTACCACTTCAGCAGGTCCTAAAGAACACTGGGGCGGAAATCAAAAGCTCAAAGGAATCACAAGGCGGCCTGATTCCAGCATAACAGAAGGTGGCTCAATGAATTATGGGTACAATCACAGCAGGTGGGCCAAACAATCTCATCCTCCTTCCTGTAAACATCTCCTATGATAACCAGCATGGTATGCAAAGTTATTGTATTAGACAGGAAGATTTAAATCACAGTTGTTCCTTGTATGACTATTCTTGAGCTAATTTTAGCTCACAGGTTGTAAAAGTATTTGAGGGAAATTAAATATTCCTGACCATTCCATTCCTAATACTGCCAGCAATTCAATCATATTTGCCTAAACATGGTGATAATCCTCTGGAGTGAACTTCCTCATAAGTCACTGTGATGTTTAGATTGCCAGAGCACATACTTTCACTGCAAATCAAATGCCAAGAGTCTCTCAGACACCACGATCCTACGCCCAGAGCTCATAAAGAATTCATGCTAAGAGTTTAGCGGATATTACAGCTCTTATTGGCTTTAATGACAGGGCTCTAGAGACACGACATGAGGCAAGGCAGCAGTGACGGGCTTTTTCTCTTTACTTAGTGTCTGTCAGAGCTCCGGCGTGCAGGGCTTGCAATGAGATTAGACATTAGGAGGAGCGTGTTAAACTGTGCCTGTGTGTTTGTGTGACCGTCTGGTGTTAACTGTTAATGGGATGCGCATGAGCAAATTATCTGGACTCTACGGCTGTGGAAAAACGTGACCGGAAGGAGAAGTTTTGGCAAATTGACAAGTTTCAGTGTAATTATCTGTATTGATAAAACCCTCTGCCCCCATACACACGGTCAAAGTCAAAACAGAAACAATAATGCCAGTCTATCCGTACAGACTTGATATTTGTGCTGAGTGTGCCACACAGCTCTGACTAAGCAAGCCATGTGATCACAAAAGAATGCAGTGTGCCTCATGACACACTCCTTGATTTGCATGTTACACACACAAACATCAGTCATTAGCAGAGCTTTCTACGGCAAGCTTTCCTATTGCTAGCTCATTCTCAGGTAAAGTATTAAAGTAAAAAAAAAAATCACTATTCTTATCAAATAAAAAAGAATCTTATTGCAAATTATAAAATGTTCATTTTTAGAATGTTCTTAAGAAAGAGAATTACACTGAATGTCAATGGGATGGAAATACCAAACACACTGTATGGGGGAAAAAAGAGAAAAGAACAGTTAAAAGACAGTTTTAAAAATATATTTTTCCACAGAAATTAAGGTTCTTTATTGGAATCAATGTTTTTCTGAATAACCTCCAGTGAACATTTCAATTGCACAAAAGGTTATTCATACTAGAAAAACTACTGTTAAACAGGTTCTTTTTGGAAACCCAAGATGTTTTTTTTTTTTGGGTGAACTCTCTCTTTAAGTGTAAGGCTAACCAAACTATAAAAGGTTATTTAAGAAGTTTATTCTTATGAACAACCTAAAGGCTCCAGAATATTACTGATATTTGACTATTTTGATTTGGGCCAGTCAGCACGTATCATGCTAAAGACCACTTTGAAAATCTTAGCAACTGCATAGTAACATATTAACAACAACCTCAAATACCCTAACATCATGACAGCAAATTTTCCCCACGTTCTTTAAACACTAACATTCTTCAGAAAATCTAGTTTTATCCAGCCTCAGACACAAACAAGCACATATTGCCAAAACATCCTGCCTACATATGGCTCCACTGAGACGGAGTCATGTGACTACCACTCACCCCTCAAAACCACACTCTGTCTCAACAAGAATGAGTAGGAAGTGTGTTTGTGTGTGTCTATCACTGTGATCCTTGGATATACAACTGAGGGCATGGCTCAGATAGCATTTCCTTTATTTTCTGATTCAGAGCCAAACCAAACACATTTCCTCTAAATTACTTCAGGGCTATCTCAACCTGATATGACCATAAATTAAGTTGCAATACAGCAGAAATATGAATGGGGGGAAGGAGGCCTGAGCAGCACCAGTGCGTTATTGTTTCTCTCTGCCTTGAGAAACTACACGACAGGTAACTCCGTACACAAGCAGACAAGTGCTGAACCAGCACTACCCTTAGGTAGTACACTGACATTTCTCTGCAGTTAATAGTAAACCCCACATCTTCTCTCAAACTTTCTCACAGACTTCTCCTCTCGCATACAAACTTAGTTTGAGCCTTCATAGCGGCTTCTTTCTCAACTTTCTGCTCAAGTTCAGTCATCTAATGCATAATTTTCAATATTTAAAAGTAACCCAATCATAGGCTAATTTTATAAACGGTTGGTCTGCAGCACTTTCAAAACGTTGGATTTGTTTGAATCCTCAAACAAACAGAAAAGCAACATCAATGGAGTTAGTTTCAGGCAGACCTATGTGTTTTTCTATTCAATGGGAAGTCAGGGTTTGTTGGGGAAACCTTTACGAAACAAAAGGTTAATGCAAAAGGTCTGTTGGTTAACATTAGCCCCTACTTGTAGAACGATTTTACATATGCTAACAAAAAGCAAATAAAACTATTTACTATACTAGGCCTGTACGATATATTGAAATAAAAAATATATTGCAATATGACTTAAGACTGTGATTTAATTAAATATATGAAGTTACACTGAAACATTGCCTCATTAGCTGCATGCATGTAAATGAACGTAATACTTCTGAAAACAGCAGCACAGATTTATTTTTCCAAGCAAACAATCAAGTTAAACAGTAAGATATAAATATCAGTACTGTAAAGTGTACTATGAAATAAAATTGTTTGAATTATTTGTATGGAGTAAAATTTGTATTTTATTTTGCCTAATCATTCAATTTCTTACATTTTCTTTTATCGCTAGAAAAAAAAAAACACAAAAAGTCAAGTGTTTTCTCCAGGTGTTGTATACCCACTTGTGTTTAATTCTAGGGATTCTGTTTGCTTATGCTAGTGGCATAGTAATCAAACACTTCACCTTTAAAACTAACTGTTTATCAATGCAGAGTAGGATGCCAGGTTCTGCCCTCCTGTCATGGCCGCCTCTGCCTTAGCTTTTAAATGACTGTCTCCATGGACTGCTCCGAATGATTGACAGGTGAGACCGGCAGACTAATTAAGGCTGGGATCAGAGGGAAAACGACTGGCTGGACACACAGAGGTAAAAGCGGGCCAGTATTGAAAGAGCTTTTTGAATATGGAAAAGGGAGAGCTTTAAGCTATCCCAGTCTCCTGGAAGACCTGCCTTTCACTTTGGCACAGTCCCAAACGGCACATTCAAAGTAGACTTGCATGGCCTGAATGATGTCACAATGAAGGTTCAAAAGGATCCAACACATCATCTTAGCCAAACATATCAGACGAAGGTGATATATATATATATTTTTTTTAAATGAGAGTTTAAAATACATTCCTTTACTTTGTCTATGACCTGAATTTTGCCAATGCATCAACGAAAACTAAATGAATAACTCAAAGAAATCATATGACATTGAATATGATGAATGACGCATTTATATATAGCGCTTTACTACGTACTACTGTACACCCAAATCGCTTTGCAATTGTATCAGGGGCCTCTCCTCAACCACCACCAGTGTGCAGTATCCACTTGGACGATGAAACAGCAGCCACAGTGCAACAGCGCCAGTACACTGACCAAACACCACTAGAGCCAACTGAAGGCATGAGGATTTTTATCAAGCTGCCATAATTGATAAAGGCCAGTGAATGGAATTTTTCCAGGCCACCAGGGTTACACCCCTACTCTTTACAAGAAGTGCCATGGGATTTTTTAATGATCACAGAGAGTCAGGATCTCGTTTTAAAGTCTCATTCGAAGGATGGTACTTGTTACATATAGTCTCCCTGCCACTATACTGAGGTGTTAGGACCCACATAGACCATAGAGTGAGCACTATAGTGTAGTTCATAAAGTCTATTTTTTATATATTGTAGGATGTATGTCTAATTACAAAAACCTTTTAGGATTGTTTTAATATAACCACCAATGATTAGACTATTTAATAAACAATTAAGATACATAAAGACACCTTTAACGTTGTTATAGAATAACTTCACTAATTTAAGGCTTTTTTGTGTCTGGAAAGTCAAAGGATATGTTTGTCTTCATATTTTAAGAGCAACCCAAAAAGTACATCTCAACATTTCTCTCTTTTTGTAACAACATAAGGGTGAGTAAATTATGTAATTTAAATATGTCTTTATACATATAAGAGTTTAAATATGCAAAGGGATGAAGTGGCGTAGATGCAGGACGAACAATTAAAGTGTTGAACAGCAAAGCTGTACTGAGGCACTTACAGATTAAGGTTAATAGCAAGAATGCCCTTGTCTAACGTTTGTGTGTGCGTGTGTGTGCATGCATGTGTGTGTACGTGTGAGGGAAGAAGAGAGAGTGAAGGAGAGTGAGTTCACTACCCAGCTGGTCCCAATCAAGTGAGAGATGAGTGCAAAGGTTAAGGTAATTACTCTGACTGGAAGTGAACTAGTTCAGGGCTCTGATGGTCACTAGTAGGACGAAGAGGACAAACAAACCGATAAAGAGCATCTCTCTGAAAATAGAATGTAGACAGATGTATTTACGCCTTTATGAAACTGCTGAATTTACCCCACTCCTCATTAGTGTTCCTGAAACATCTCTATCACAACCTCAGCCTCTTGCTGTCTTTCACTCTTGCGTTCCTGTTTTTTTGCACTCAATCACTGGTGCTGCAGATAATCACTCCATTCTACAGCTGTCAGCCGCAGAGAGAGAGAGTGAATGGGAGATGAAAGTCAGAGAAACACGTAGCCCAGGCTTTCATAAGCCAGGTTCGAGCACAGAATGCCCAAATACAGTTTAGTTTCATAAATCTCTTCAAAAACAATTTTGATGCAATTTGTCAGCAACGCATCAACTGCTGTTACACGGGCAGGGATCAAAGCGAAGCATGCATGTGCGCGAGCGTGACATGCATGCTGTAAGATTGTAGAAACAACGGAGTCGTGAGGATAGAGAGTCTGTTATGCTAATGTAATCTAAACGACTCTTGTTAAGGACAGAGTTCATTAATGCCCTGATACATCAGCCAATCCCCATTAATCTCCGAAAACGAGAGTGATATTTAGGAATTCACGCTGCACTCTAGACAATTTAGAAATCTCTTACTAGAAATATCACTGGAATGGTGTTCAAGATCATATTTCTGATTTTAGATGCACCATTTGACAATTTCCAACTTGGGCAACCAAGAAAGGCAAGAGTGCTACGGTGTTCACAAAACATTTCAGTGGAATACCTTTTGAGCACACGAAAAGAAAATAGATGATTTATGTTTTAGGGCAGTCAAAAGTAACGGGCTAACTTTATGCTTATTAAATACGATAAAAGCAATAATTTAACTTAATATTATTTGTGAAATGTAAACTTGTTGATTAAACTAATCAACACTTAATCTTTGAATTTACACATAACTGTACTTTCATAATGGGTAAAACTGATAATACAAACTTATTTACCCAATAAAAACTTGTGTAAATAGTTTTCAAATATTTTAATTTGAAAATATTAACTTTCCTTTTTAAACTTTCCTTTTAGTACAGCGACATTAAAAACAATACAGTGATCCCTCGTTTATCTTGGTTAATGTGGACTGGAACCCCCCGCAATATGAACATCTGTGAAAATCAGATAACGAGATACAGCCACTCGTCCTCTCGTTCGTCGTTCTCGCGCCGGGAACCATGGCCGTGGATTTATGTACAAAGCCTCTGAGAGAGTTTCTCTCTTTGTCTGGCATCCAGGGAAACAGTTTCACTCGCGTATAAAGATGAACAACGCTGCTTTCCGCAATATGGCTCCCGATATGGCGGTATTTTAGAATTTTTATTTTTCGATTAATATTTTTGAAAAATCCGCAATGCACAAAGTGACAAGGGATTACTATATTGTCTTTATAAGTTTTCATTAAAAAACAAAACAAAAAAACAACAGGTCAACATTAACAGCCTGCATTATTATGTAGTAAATTAGAATAGTATTCTAAAAAATAAGTCAAAAGCATCAGTTTCTACAGTTTGGGGTAATCCGTCCTTTCATGGCGATTCTGATTCCACACTCCCTCATTCACATGTGAATGCCTTAAACACTAACAAATGTCGACAAGTTTGGCTCCTCTGCATTCTGCTACTCAGAAACAACCTCATGGTATGCACGTATGCACACAGACACATGCAGGCAGTGGCGTGGAGCTGTGTCATCTCTCCCAATGGCTCATGAAGAACAGCAGGCATGTTGATTAAATTTGACTGCTCATTGTGCCGAATCTATAATTCTCTCCACTTCAGTGCCTTCAACAAGCTAAGAATACAGAGAAGATCCCCTGAGCCATTACCTCAAATATGCACACGCACACACCAAAAAACTTAAGGGATTGTCTCTGCACCTCTGTGTGCCTCGAGTTCGCACAAATATGAAACCTCGATATGAATGCAAATATTTTACAACGTACACCGTTATGTATGTGTGTGCATTCTTCTGAAGTATTTTAAAGTACTGTTATCTGGCAGATCCATGATAATACAACAAAATTGAATACTAAAGAACCGTTCACTTCAGAGTGCCCTTGAAATAATGCTAGGGTAGATGGTAACCACTTAACACTAGCTGTGAGCGATTGTGCGCGTGTGCTAGCATGTTAACAAAAGACTGAAAGATAGAGACCACTGGAAAGGAAGAGAGGGAGACAATTAGAGACAGAGGAAGCCAAGTACGACTCTGCACCGCCGCAACAAGGCTGTCTTTGTGTGCATGTCCGTTGGTGGGATCATGCCCCTGATGGGAGTGTAAAATAACACAGCGATCCACATTCCAGACTATCGGCCGGCAAACTTTGCTTCGCTTGCCAGTTGGAAGAGCAAAAAACGAGCATTTAGATGGTGGAGAAAGAGAAGCAAAATGACTTAATACACGGCTAGAAGTATGTGGATGGATGCCCCTTTCTAAATAAAGGAACAGTTCAACCGAAAATAATTGACTCAACCTCATATTGTTCCAAACTGACTGGGGAAAACTTGGAATTCTTTTGGAGTGTGATAATAATAGTAGAATTACGTGGTTTTCAGGTGTAATCGTGTGGCTACCAAGTTAAAATACAGAATGTTGAATTGTTTAGGGGGCAAAAAGTTTTCTCTGTGGCGATGGAGCAAACAAAAGCTTGCTAAAGCATTATCTATCCCTCCTTCCATCCCTCTCTCTCCCAGTTTCCCTGCAGCTACGGAGTTTACTGCAGAGATAACGTATCTTTTCTGCTTGATAGATTTCCTAATTGCTCTCACTTAAACACACAACCGGCAGCTCCGTCCAGAACACATTGTATTAATAAATTACACTGGGGTTTAATTAGCCATGGCTACAACGCCGCAGGCCAACACACACGGTCGCACAACTTATTAGGTGTGACTCCCAGAGTCTTTCAACAGAAAAGCCTCCCTATTGGACAGAATTGTGGGTAAAAGTCAATAACTTTACCAGGGCTGGCAGATTCAGCAGTCTTCAGAGAGATGGGGATTGAGATTGAAAGAGAGAGCAAGTGATTATTACTGCTAAAGAGGGTTTTGGGGAGCAAAAAAATTACAATAGAAATCTGTCAGAAAGATCATACAAGGGTCAATTCAATTTGCCCAGAGCTGAATTTATTTTGTAAAACTGCTGACTAGTGATATACGACATCAGGCAGGTCAAATAACCAGTGGATATTTTGAAATCATCGACACTTGATAATTGTCTTGATTGAAAAGAAGTGGTAGTGTCCCCTGTGTCAGTCACAAAACTGCTTTATCAGTGGATACTAAATTAAATTTGAAATTATGCATTGCTTATCTGAAGTACACAAATTAAAAAAGGTGGAAAAAAGTGTTTTAATTTCATAATTCTGAGTGTATATTATTTGCTATCATTACATTTATTACAGTATTAGAGGGTCGACCGATACAGGTTTTATAATTGCCAATGGCAAATTAGAGTAGTTTGGCGATTTATACTGTAACCAATTCATTTAAATTAAAAATATCCTGCAAATAATTTTGTTTTACTTAATGGTTTTATTTCCTCCTGGTGATCGTTGGCTGCTCCTCATATTGTGTGTGATTTTATGATTTAATCTATTTGGGGACATTTGGACCCCAGAATGCAAGCAAAATACCCCCAACCCCACCACACCACTACATTGTGGCATACTTTACCCTGAACTACACCTCTTCAGATGATTGGGTGGACTATGTGGATTAAAGGGATTAGATTACATTTTCAGGGGGCAAATTATCCTGCATAGCCCTCATGAACAGACTTTAGCCATCATATTTGTAGTTCTTGTACTTGGACCATAGAACATGCTGTCAAAACACTCTTGCCACTGCACTCATTACAAAGGGTTTAAAAAGCCTCTGTAATTTCCATAATGAATAAATTACAATAACCACAGCTGCAGGCATTAATACTTCACAAATCCTCTAAGGCTAATACACTATGACCCACTTAATGCCAAAGGGGCTTTTATTCAGGAAATCCTTCTACTAATAAGAAGTGTTGTGGTCAGTTTTCACTCTCTGGCACGCATCATCATTCCCAACTAAACCTTGTTTTTGCTAAGCTGGTCTAGTCTGATTGCCCATCCTGAACATTTTCAGTTCAGGAACATACATTTACTATATATATATATATATATATATATATATATATATATATATATATATATATATATATATATATATATATATGAATATTAAAGAGAAAAAATATGAAATCAAAGTGAACGTCAGTCAAGAGAGAGAACATGGAGGGAGATTCTCCCTATAATCAGTAACCCCCTCCCCCTCCTCCTCCCCCTTCACACCAGCAGCGACGCTACTCAAAGGTAAAGTGCGCGTTACAGTAAATTACAGCACGTTGCAGCGCATCAAGTATTTTTTTAGTTTTTTTATATGGGATGTTAATGGTGATAATTTTAACTAATTTATAGGGTACGACCAAAAAAATATTTAAAATGTGCATTTATGGTCATGTGGAACGCATCGAGTGATTTTTATTACATTCTTATGTGGAAAATGGTTTTGGTGTACGAGAATTTAGAGTTACGAGCTAGTTCTTGGAACAAAATAAACTCGTGAACTGAGGTATTACTGTATATGTATGTAATAAATTAAAACATAATAAATGTATATATAAAATGTGTACTGTTTGGGTATATATATATATATCATTAGCATATTTACCAGTGGATTTTCATACTAATATATATACACATACATATACACACACATACACACAACATTTTGCCTTGAAAATCTAGAGGTGAAATAAATAAACACTCTAATGATATTTCTACCCCTCTCTCCTCTAAAACTGCCAGCATTTTTACATTTTATATGAAACATTTGCTAACTTTATAAAGCGGTTCTCTTCATGGGAACCACACAATATAGGTGATTTCGGGTTTTACTATCCTCGTGGGGACATTTGTTCCATTCAATGAAGGTAAAAGCTGACCCTCAAACACCTTAATCAGTCAGCTCTACATACTCAGAGCGTTGATTCTGATTTTGAAGTGGTTCATAATTGGGCCAGCAAAAACCACCCACGAGCACATCCACCAAGGCATTATGGAAGAGCCTTTAAAAACAAGCGATGAGCATTCACTGAGAGTGTGTTTGCCCATGTATGAAAGAAACAGTGGATGATTGATGTCGAACTGTATTAGGAAGAGGTTTGTTGATTTATGGCCCTCTAAAAGGTGAACGTGCTACATTATGAATGCAATACCAATTACTGTATTTACATGCTGGCATCTGTTTTTTGAGAGATCGAATTTGTGTGAGCTGCAATGAAGCCAATATTTTATCTAGACTGTAGACGGACCAGAACTTTCCTTTTAACACTCTGTCTTATGCAATTCTCACTTTATAGTGCAGAAAAACACATTTTTCCATAAGGGAATGTTCTATTGCTTTTATACTGAGCTATGTTATATCCCTTAAACCTATACTTCAAGCACTTTTCAGTATTTTTTTATTTTTATTAAGAAAATGAGGGCTATTTCAGTTTCCCACCAGTACATAATTTGCTTTGTTCTAAAACAGGGATTAGAAATGTTACAATATTGCAATTTCTTTTTGGTTGAAGCAACATGGAGCAACATTTGTTAATTCAAGTCAAGTGCAAGTAAACTATCCTGCACTGTGTTCCAGAATTCCACTTATAGTGGAAGATAGACAACAGCTCTCCAGGCTTATTGTGGCTTTCTTTGTAGCTTTCATTATATTACTTAAGAATTGATTCGGAATTAAGAATCAAGGATTTATTTTTATTTTTATACTTAATTATTCTGAAATGTGTTAGCCAGAACAAAAAAAGGGTCCACAAATGGATTCCTTGGATTCAGGACCTGGTGGGGACATTTGGTGCACACAAAACCAAATGTGAACACACAGGTTCATTCCACTGACTCCCAAAGAAACATGCCACTGTTTCAAGACACATACACACACAGCTTCAAGATGACACACATTTCATCATCCAGAGAGCACATAGCTCTTTTCAGTCTCCCACTGTTTCGTCCTCTCAGTCTATCTGTTCATTAACTCTTCCAGACAATGTGCCTGAATCTTTTCAGTTTTATGCCCACCAATGTGCCTCTGAACTGTAAGAGGAACAACAAAAACTGAAATTAAAACAACTGTAATAAAGGGCATTTAATTCAATCCTACTTGTATAATACACTAGCAGGAGATTGTTTTTCCTGGTAGCAGCAGGGTCGATGCATGTGGCTTTTAAATACTTTATTTCCCTTATTATTCTAGAGAAAGAGACTCCTGAAAAAGCAGTTTTGTACACAGTGACATTACTTGGCTGATTTTTGTGAATGTTTTTGAACAGCATGGCTGATATAGATGAAGTTTTGAGCTGGGGGAAAAAATGATTGAGTGTTGCTTAGAAGTGGCAGTACTTTTTTCTTTTTTAATAACATTGTGGGCTTGAAAGGCCATGGGAGTTTAGGAATTAAACAATATGCTCTTAACACACTTTCATTTTATACTCGAGTAAGAAAATAAATATATGGCTCACGAGTATGAATGGTTTGGCGAAGAACAGGTACAGCCAGCAGGATGGATTACACAATAAAAAAAACTGATAAGTTTGGAATATTAATGTGTATTTGTATATGTATGTGTGAGCATAATAATGTCTGTTTGGAGAGAGAGTTGTGTGGTAATCTTGACTTTAGTTCATAAGGGAACCTAAAAACAATTAAACACGTCAAACTAAATAAAATGGTTATAACACAATACTATATTTTTTAAATCTTTAATGACTCAATGCACAAATATGCATGCTTCATCTGAAAGTTGTTTCTTGTTCCTAAATAAAAACATACATGTTCATCAAATTTCTCCGCTCCAGTATAAAAAAAAAAAAAACAGCATTTGTAAAATGCTGATTTTACATGTCTGGTGTAAGATGAACATGTATGGTCATGAGCTGGTACAAGCTGGTTCCGGTGATTAATTAGTTGCGCAATTAGCTTATGTGCAATATTTGTCCTGGTTAAGATGGTTAGCGATGGCAGTGGTTTAATTGCTGAGCTGATTTGATTCTTAAATTAAACTTCACAGCTTTTGTGTGATCAAAGAAAATTAAAAATAGCTCATCTGTACAAAAATGTATTTTTATGTACACAGACTTTAATTATGATTGTAATATATGATAAATCACATGTAAATATCAACTCTAAAAAGAAACCAATGTTCTGCCTGTAGTACAAAGGGTTCATGAAACGCAAACCAAACATTCTAAAAAACAGCTTTCACTGTTTGACTAGCTTGACCACCTTAGGCTGGTATGACCTGATTTTTCCACACACAATTCCCTTTCACACACTTTTCTATACAGAAAGGATGAAAATAAGCTTTGGCTTCCTCTGTGTTTATGAGTCAACGTGATTTAGATCGCAAAACCAAGTAAAATTCCCCATGCCACAGGCTCTCTTCAATAGCATAACCACATACTGTACATCTTCAAAGAACTGGCCAGAACCCACACACCATATTAAATGAGGAATAATAACTGCTGTAACTGTAAATAGAAGAGCCAAGTGGATATTCTAGTTTGTCATTGTGCTGCTTAAGCTGGTGTGAGTAGGCTAATCGCTAATGCTAGCTCATGTGATGAGGCAAGTGGAAAATCTCTAATCTGTATTACAATACACATTCTATTCAAATTCCCCAAATGAATGGAAAGAATAATGCTGCATTCCATTCAAAGTTGGATATGCAGTATTTCCATTCGATATTTCTGGATTCTTATTTCATTCTTTTGTACAACGCATGACAGATTTATAAAGAAACAAAGTGGCACATAGTCTGCGGTTGTATAAGGACAAAAAACCAAAGATAAATTTGAAACAGTCTTGAAAACATTTGCTAAATAGGATACACAGTAAATGTACTAACTTTTATATGTTATTTCCTTGCTTAAAAGTAACTCCCTGATTTTATTGACAGCAAATAGGCATATATTGAAATCAAGTTTGAATATTCCAGCCAAGTTTCCATGATGAAATTCTACTTAATTTTATTCTGTCACAGATTTTCAAACGGAAATTTGGAAATTGCGACTTTCTATGAAAAGAGCCCAGAATAAAAACATGTTTTTGTTAAAGTCAAACTGAAGTTTTGAAAATTCCAAATATTTGAATCATTTTAAACCAGATAAGCTAGAGATAATGCTAGTTTGAGAATCACAATTGCCTACTTTTCATCCGATGCGGTTCAAACACCCTGCTGCTGATCCATACAGCAAATATACATTAAGAAAGCAGGGCATTTTCAAGCTGCCTGGAGCTCTGTACTGGCTGTGTGAGATTCTGTTCTGGCTGCAATGCTCTGATAATTTCTTAATAGGCTATTGAGAAACCAATTCAGCTTATAGGGAATAATGTAGAAGCAACTTAGCAAAAATAGAGAGAAAAGAGAGGGAAACAATTCAGAGACAGGTACAGAGACCCGGCCGTGACTCATTGTACCAGAGATTAAAGGGTGATGAATATAGTCAAGTTCAGACTGGTGGTGGCAATGATATCCATTAGAACACAATTACTATAATCAGAATGTGTGCATATTGGCCCGCCTCCAAACATGCACTCATGGCCAAAGTCCACAGGTTTCGATTGTGGAGAAAACTGGGTTGTGATCTCATCAGCATTGAGAATATATGCATGCAGTTAGTCTCCATCTAGCTTTCACCTGTGACCTTACGTTATGATCCTGCTTCATATATTGAGCATTATAGAAATGAAAACAGAGTATGGATATAATTTAATAAAAAGCATAACATGAACACACTAGACCCTAGGCATTTTAAGTGAACCTCAGGAAGCCGGTAGACGGTTTAAGACATGCAGGCTGCAGCACTCAGACAGCAGCATAATTTTTTAATAAGCAGCCAGAGGAAGTAAGAGAGGTTATATTGGCTTACTCTTTCTCATACTACTCCCATTTCTGAGAAAGATTTCACAATTCGGAATTTAAAAAAAAAACTCCTGTGCCAGTGTTAATGGGGATTTGAAAGTCTGATAAGGGCAAGAGAGGAAAGAATGAGTAATGCATCACACAAAAAAGATATAGCCACTTTATTGCACAGGTATTCAAATAGTTCTGAGCAGCCAAAGCAAAGCACACTGTATATTATATTTTAGTATAGCACAGAAGAACCTAACTGAAAAGTTGAACTGAAAAAAATTAATTTCAGAATATCTTTGTACAGTATTTGCAGTTTCCCCTTTTTGCTTTTATGACAGCTTGGAGTCGGGCACTCCGACATCTGTCAAAGCCCCGGAAATGATGACTAGCGGAATAACTGTACTTCTGTCGAGTAAGCGAAAGGATCCGTCTTCCTCTGGTTCAGCTCTCGTAACTTTTTCTTTTAATATATCTAACAAAGTGCCCAAATCGCACTCTTTCTCAGGCTAAGAAAATCATTTCTAAAGAAACAATATATCATTTCAGAGAAAGTGGGAGAGAATAAAAGAGTGTACCGGAGAGATTTGTCCTCCCTTCTGCAGTTTTAACTTTCCATCCAGTGGAAAGAACAGAAGAGGGAAGATGCACATCTGAGATAGCAGGAGGAAGAGGATGGGAGAGGAAGGAGAATCGATACTCTGTCAGAGCTGAAGCTCCTCAGCGGTCAGCTTGGAACATGGCCAGTCTCACCGTATCTGACAGCTAATTGTTTCTCAGGAGCTTCCAGAAAGACATTGTCACAGTGAGGGAACACAGCCGTATTATTATCAAAATACCAAGTGACACAGTGAAAGGTCAACAGAATCATTTCGTGTCATACCTGTCTGTTTTTGCCAAAGACAGAGAAAAAGAAGAGATGTGAAGAGGCATGCAGAGAAGCACTTGTCATAACGCCAAGGCCTGATGTGACCAAGTAAAAAGAAAAGAAAAAAAACCTCAACAAACAGAAGAATTTTACAAGTCAATTAAAACCTCATTTGGAGGCTAAAGTCTGTCAAGACAGCCTGCTGATTTCCTTTCAGAAGCTCACTCTCATGACCTCTAACCCAAGTGCTCTCATTTATCGACCCAGTTTTAGACCAACATGTTTACTTAGAGAAGGGAAATGGCTTGTCAGGACATCTTACATTAGCTAATACAGCAAAATATTACATTTTTGGTAGAAAATAAATGGTGCAGGCTGGTTAGAAACTCACTGTCACTGTATATGTATGCATGTGTGTATAATATATATATATTTACTTTCCTGTAGCTCAGTCAGTAGAGCATTGGTGTTTACACCGCCATGGTCATGGGTTTGATTCCCACGGAAAGCAAGAACTGATGTGAATATTAACCTTGAATGCAATGTAAGTCGCTTTGGATAAAAGCGTCTGCCAAATGCATAAATGTAAATGTAAATATTTAGTAGGGTTAGTAAGTATATGACAAATTCAGAAGTTTAATACTAAATGTTTTGGGTGTGTTAAAATCCTTAACTAGAAGTTGTAATAAAAATGGTCATGCTTGCCAAGTCCATGCTGTGTGTAAAAATGATGACTACATTTAAAATAAGAGTATAAAATGGTGGGTATATTTACTTGGATCAATGTTGATTGAGCCAGATGGTCTGTCTTAGGTTTGCCATGGTAAATATGCTTAACAGAGCAAATGTTCAGACAGAAACCAGCTCTAATTAATTTAACCGTTCATCCCCCTTCACATATTCACCTCACTCTCACTCGCTCTCCTTCCAATCTTTCCGTCAGCTCCTCTGGGTCAAATTACCCCTGCCAGGCATGACGAGATTTTGATGCTCTCCCTCCGTTCGGTGCCCTGAAAGCTTTAAATCGAACTATGATGCAGGATCAACTCGAGAGCCAAATACAAGTCTGAGAAACTTCATGGAGGCTGAACTCCGATAGAAAACTAAAGAGTATTACTGTCTGTCAGAATCTCAAGGAAAACAAGTTGCCCTCCCCATCGCACACATCCAACATTCTCCGAACCGGTAAAAGTGTTCCATCATCTCCACTGGCATGCCATGTCATGGCCTCTCTGGTAGATCATGGAACGTGGCATAGATTACAGCAGTGCAGACTTCTGTGAAAGTCTTCAGAGTGAAACACTCCGTTCCAAAACACCTTGTTTTAGCCAAATTGTAGCATCTTAAGCCAATGCCAAAATTCACTGAGGAAGGCTAGAGAAATAGTGTTATAAATAAGCTTGTTTTTCGATTGACAATGGCTTACTGAGTACTGATTAAAAAGTTATAGAACAAGAACTAAAAAAAGTAATATTGAACCTAATATTTGTGTGCACTATGCATTTTTTATGCTTCAAATATGCAACATGCTAACAACAAACTTACCTGCAAGTCCCCCATGATGAGGCACACAAATTGCTGCCTTTGTCAAGTGTTACAAATCAGGGACGAATAACGATCTATTTGAGTTAGGTTTGTAATGACTGACCAATCTTACACAAAGATTTACTATACAGTGGAGTTCACTTATCTCGACCTCGGTTAACTCGCCAAAACTATAATGTCGACGTTTTTTGAAGTGGAACAGCCAAACTCCCCATTTTTTGAAGCATTTTCTCATCGGTTATGGCGATTCTTTTGTCGCCGAACCTTAATATCTCGAGCACAAAAGAGAGACAAATTCGCCATTTAACATGGGTTATCTCGATTCCGTGACTAAAGATCGCACCTAGTTCACTGCGCATGCTCCGAGTTCATGTTGCACGTGCATGCATGACCATTTTTGGTCTTTCCGGTCCTTCCGGCCACTTTGCATTTTTTTGCCCAGTCAGATTGTGATTTTACAGCGGTAGGTCGCTTTAGTTTGTGTGGTCATGTCATGTATGGGCTATATGTTGTGTAATTGACGACTTCATGTTATATAATTGTGACCTCGAGCTCTTTTGTGATATACACAATGTTTCGTTTATTTTTTATTTATTTTTTGATGGGACGAATGATTACGAAATTACACACGTACAGAGGCGCAGGAGTTCCCAGATTACATTGACATCAACAAAGATGTCGTTACTGATAGAAGCTTAGAAGCATTTGTTTTCAAGCAGACCGTTAAAGGCAAAACGCAACAAAGCATTTTAGACTTTAAAGAAACCATAGTAACCGCGTGTGCAATACTTTCAGAACTGCGTCAGAGCGAAACGACTGTTATGAGCGAATGTGTTGTGTGTCGTCACTGTTTACGCTGTGAGAGAAATTGTGTTTGCAATGTTGGAGAATATGATTAAACGTTTGTATCGAGAATCAAAGGTGTTTTTTTATTGTATACTGGTAAATCTCTTTTGTTAGTTGGTGCACATATGCCTTTTGTTGTTAGAAAACATATACAGTGCATTTACATTTTTATAGCATGGTGATCGCTTCATCAAACAAATCCCCATATTATTGGCTGTTGGTTATCTCGATGCTTTTTTGAAACCTCCGAGACCGTCGACATAACAGTATTCCACTGTATTTAACAAATAATCTTTAAAACCCTTCAACAACCACAAAACAAGGTGCCAATGTGTCTGTGACAACCCACCAAAATAATAGAACCAGGCCTCTGGTTGCCATGGTTTTACGACTAAAAGAATGTGAAAGTCAACTCCAACTCCACTCCTCTGTTTGAAACGCACTGAATGTCCATTAAGAACTGACTATTTATACACATTATTTTAAAGGAAACCTATGATAGAACATGCATATACCAGAGGACAGGGTAGCTATTATTACCATTTTGTATATTGTCTCTTGTATTGTATTTTGTTTTATGCATGCCTTAAGATATAATCACTCAATCATATATAAGACTTCACTATGTGACTTGTTCTTTTACTGTGCTTTTGCCTGTGTATCAATCCTGTAATTAACATATTCCTGTATTGTTTTTATTCAAATAAGGGTTGCATATAAATAATTCTTGGTATCAACAAATTTTTATTTTGATGACCTGCATGATTGTGTATATATGTTGATATCTATGCAACATTAGTAGTATGAGAATTTTTAACAGTTCCTTCATCAGCATCCAATCCAGTTACATATGCATATGATCTACTTGAGATCCGCTTAAAGCTTGAGATACCATTGGCTCACTGATCCCTGGGAGGAGAGACCATCCTCAGAGGATAGCACAAATCACACTCTTTTGCTTCTCTCTCTCTGCATATTCTGTTCGCTGTTCTGTGTGGCCATGCAGGCCTCAATCTGCAACCAACAATTTGCCTTTTTAGGAGAGGGAACTCTCTTCAATATTCTCCTGGTTCCAGTTTCTCCTTTCAACATGGAAAAAAAAATTTTGATTGCAACTTCAACACAGTCAAATCACAGAACCATCACATCTGTCTTAAAGAGTTCATAGTCGGCTAAGTGAGGCGGACGAGGATTTTCCTAAGACATATCATGCGGCGTGGAACACGTCTTAATACACATCTCCAGACACACAACATGCTGGGCAGATAACACCTCGCCCTCACTTTTGCATTTCTCTCTTCCCCCCTACGCCCCCCTCACATAAATATCACTCAAAATCCAGGCCACATTAAGAGTGTATCGTACAATATCATACATGCTTGGTATAATAAGTCTACAGACTAAGTTTTGGCAGAGTAGCTAAAAAAACATTAACATGCGTCTTTTCTGATACCATCTTCCTTTGGATCTATGAGCAGGCTTTGGACCTATTTCCTAAAAACTGCTCATTTCCTCTCAGTTCCTTCTGCTCGCTCTTCCCTCTCAGATTATGAACTAGTGCGGTGGACAGGTGAGACCGCCTATAATTCTTCTACAGCAGAGAGTCAATAATTTCAGGAAGGGGCTATACATCTGACTCCATTGCTTATTATTACACAAGGGCCATAATTCCCCAGCTTGTGATGTATAAGACTGCAGAGTTTCACTCTATCAGAGTCACCTGGCTAAACTATGGCTTCCCACAATGCAAGAGAGCATCTAACAAATATGGATAGCTATTAGTCCATAAGGTTCAAAATGAACTTTTGCAAAAACCTGCCAGTGGAAAATAAAAATATTTCCAATCCCTATTTCATAAAATTGCACTGTTTGTAAATAAGTAAAAAAAAGGAAATAAGTACATACAGAAATTGTATTGTATACATTAATATTTGATTATAAAGTGAATAAATACTTAAATAAGTACAGAGTATAAGTGGACATGTAAAGTAATTCAACAAACAGATGTATACAAGCCAAGTAGTTGTACGCACTCAATTTTAAGCAATTTTGACTCATCTCGAGTGTTAATTTAAATCCTGGTTACACACATGCAAAGCACAGGAGTGTTAGGCACTGCTCCAAGCACAACACACCAGTCACTGTCTCTCCATCGCATTGTGTGTGTGTGTGTACGTGTGTACACATTGTGTGTTTGCATGACTCCAGGGTGTGAATGAGCGGTAGTCTCTCAAGCACTTAAGTTAACTTCATGTAAATTTGTTATTACTTGCCCTTTGGGCTCTAACATCTCTCCAAACACCACACTTCTGCTCCAACAGGGTTCTCTGACATTTAAACTCCAAAAGGGGCCCTAAAGACCTTTCGTTCAACACAGCTGTTTGAATAAACCATTAAAACTAATAACGACAAGACCTACAGCAAATAAGCATGTTCGCCAAAAAGTGACACTGGTTTGACCTCATAAAATGATGTGAGGCCCGGTGGCTGACAGGAAGTAATCATGAGAAGACATACAAATTGTCTCTGTACTTGCACTCACACAAACATGAGTGCAGTCTAAAATCCACACAAACCTTCACAAAGACCACACAAAGACTCAAGAGGCACTTTAAAACTCGACCTCATCCAAATCTTGAAGCATAAGGAGACATGTTTGAAATAATCACTTGTTCCATTTTATTTATCAGCGTGATTATTGATTTTCAAACATTGCTATAAGGCATATATCCAGAGGGGGCCGAATAACTATGCTACTCAACTAGTCTAAAACTAGATTTACAATTCAATTTACAAACACTGAGCATGCTTCATAAAACATAAGCAGAACAAATTTGATTTGTTTGTTTGTGTGTGTGTCTATATTAGACAGGAGAATTATAATGTTACATTTACAGAAACATCCTGTCAAGGGTTCCAGAACAGGGTTGCCCTTGTTTACCAGTGGACGAAAAATCCGATACATTCAATTAAAAGTAAATCTTTGTAATGTTACCAAAATAAATTATATTTCAAATAAATATTCCTATTCATCAAAAATACCTGAAAAAAACAGCACAACCATTTTCAACATTGATAAGAAATATTTTGTGAACACCAAATCAGCATATTACAATAATTTCTGAAGGATCACGTGACCCTGAGGACTAGAGTGGTGATGCTGAAACTCTAGCTATGCAATTACAGAAATAGATTACATTTAAAAAATTCATAACCCCAACTTTCTAACGATAGTGTACTTTTGATTCAGACACTTAATTCATTTCCAGTCACATCAATACCACTGGTATTACTAAAAGTATAAAGTAAAAGGATATAATTATTATTTATTTGTTTATTTATTACTTTTACGCTTCAGGAAATGGTCTGAAGCAATGAGTTTGTCTTCCCACAAAGGTGAAAGTTTAACTGGCGAACATGCATTACTTTAACTATCCAATGGCACAACAGACAGCATATACACACAATACAGGATATAATCGCCTAGTGAGAAACAAATGCATATAAACATTTATTATCATAGTGATGTGACTGACATAAACTATAAATCATTGTCAATGACTGAGGCAAAATCGGCATTGAGGGTTTATGAAAAATGGTTTGTGATAACAAAACAACATATACCAAGGTATCGCTCTCTCTTTATGTATGTGAAGATAATGTTTTCTTTCTGTAATAGGAGCTCAGTGTCCACTATTGTTGCTTAACCGGAAAAAACAAAAAGTAGGTCTCGGGATCACATAGAAAAATCAAGAGCAGCTAGTAATCTGCCTTGCAATCAGAATTTCCTCGCAGTCTCAAGAAAAAAAGCAGACAGCTTCTGGCTCCAATATAAATGCAATAAGTTAAAGGTGGAAAAATCGAGAGTGTTTAGAGTATTGAAAGCTCCTGAATTTTTTTTTTTTTTGGAGGATCTGGTTTCATGTTTCATTGACCTTCTTTGTATAAAAAGCATGGACCCAATCGTTTATTGAAGAACAACAGAGGTCGAGGAAGCAAATAGCAGATGAGAGTCAACAGCAAGAGATCAGGGAGTGGCCAGAGTAAATTCCCTTGAGTAATTTATGCTCTCAGGCGCCTCTACCTCTACGCTCTACTTTTCCTTTCTCTCCCTAACAACCTGAAAACTATCCATCCTTTTAAATTATTTCGTTATTTGTAGCACACCTTGAGAAAATGTGGAAATTACATATCTGGTGGGTTATAATAATAATGATAATAATCATCTTACGAATCCCAAAACAGTAGTGAAAAATAAAACTGATACAAACTAATTGATGTAGCCATCAGAAGATTATAATGCATACCATGAAAAAAAAAAGGATATTAATTTAACAGTGAAATGAAGTTATTAGTATTTAAATGAACTTGCAAAATTAAATACTGAATATTAGATGATATATATATCCAATATAACAATTCTAAAGACATGAGATAGCAAGTAACAGTCAAACATATCCATTTGGTTGTGTATTCAAACCAACATTTTATACAACTCTTCTCAAAACTGTTACAGCCCATACATTTCTCTCAGCAGGTGATTAAAGTCTAAAACAATGTCCAAAAATGTTGTCCTAAAGGTGGTGAATGTTTAAAAGTACTTTTTGGATGGACAGAGCAGTGGTGCTTTAATCTGACAGTCTAACAGCACGCTATCAGTATGCCAAACATCTTTCTGAAAAGTGTTATCTTGGCATTTATCCCTTTTAAAGCACAGCACAGTAAAGATAAAACCAAAACTAGAAACAAAACGTAGGTAATCTATACCATCCTTATATTCATCACTGCCAAACACAGTCTTATATCTCCTTATTCGCACTTACTTTTGACTTTCCCCCTCAAGTCTGTCCTCCTCCTCCTCTTTTGTTTCCTCTGATCCTCTTGAGTGCTGCTGCAGACACACTACAAGAAAGAAGAGAGGGAGCAAGAAAGAACAAACAAAGAGCATTATTACAATGAAATGGATGGAGGAACTCACACAAAAAACAAAACAAAAAAACAATAACCACATTCCCAATTCTGTGCCAGGCACTCAGATGAGGCTAAAGTCAATTATGCCTTGGCTTAGCTCATTCTGAGACCCGATTCAATTATTTAAACGAAAAAATAATTTGCAATGAAACCAGTAAGAGAATTAAAAAAGCAAAAATTTGAACCACAACTGACAATGGGTTATTGCTTTGAACTGCTGAATATTGACAATAAACTGAACAGAGTAAATTGCTAGGTGTTTTTTTCAATGAGTGAGCAATATTAAAGAAATGATGGCAGTATATCTGTTTAACTTGAAATCTATGAGTGCATATTTGTGTATATGTGGGCTGAATCAGATGCACGAGGAACTTAGATTGGACATGGCCTATTTTTTCTAACAGTGGGTGTTGTAAACAGCAAAGAACACCAGAGAAGACTTCAGACACGGGTTAGATCAAGGATACAAAGCTTACAAAGTAACTGATATGAGGTAGAAGTAGGGCTTACAAAAGCACTTGAACCAAACTGATACTAAAACAAAGTATCAGATTGAATTTGGTACCAGACTCTTTGTGGTCAAGTAATCTGAGAGGAAAATATTGGTGTGTGGCCGTTACGAAAATGACAGTAATCTCCAGCAAGAGCAGAATGGCCTGACTTAACCTAGAGAAACAGTGGTTTACAGATGAAGAACATGACAGACATGTTTCATTAGTGCTAACGTCACAGACGAAGAGTCCCTGAAGTGCCTTAAACACACTTACACACTCATGCTCACTCTCTCCATGCATCAGTGGAAGATAACTTATCCGTATCTGCAGACTCACACACCTGTCCCTCTTCTCTCAGACCTTCTCTCTTCTCATTGAGTTAAGATGAGCTCACGTATGGCAATCCCTAAATCTGTGACAGTGAATAAATTACTAGTGTCCAGAATACGGTGCAGTCTACACTGTATGTTGCCCAATATCCTTCAAATAGGAAAATGAAACAGTAGACATTATTTCATGTTAAATGTTCAAAATATCATGTTTCCTACAATGTTGTCATGTGACCTCAACATATTGCACTACTGAGTGCTATCCAGTTACCATATCATATTCGAAACAAAAATGACTTTGCTCCTCATTTGAGTATTTCTTAAGTATACAGTGATCCCTCGTTTATCGCGGTTAATGGGGACTGGAACCCCCCGTGATAGGTGAAAATTCTAGTAGGATTGGCCCCCTTAGGAATTTCCGTATGTGTGTTTCTAGGTACCAGAATGCTTAAAAAATATATATTTACACACTCTCTCATATGATACGCATTATGCTGCTCTACACTCAATGACAGTAGTATATTGAGACTTGACTCCAGTAATGACGACGATGACAGACCTGTACGGTTCGATGATGACTGTGTTACTGCACTGGTATAATGAGGCCTTTAAATCAGTTCGGGAAGCGCCTCATCGTCAGATATCGGCGCTGGATCGTAAAAATTTGCTTCTGAGAGAGGCGAAGAGACTCCCACCCCACTCGTGCTCTCATTTGTCGATCTTGCACCGGGAACCAATCGCGTACCTTGTCTGAGTGTCCGTGGGTGTGTACAAAGCCTCTTTGTTTGGCATCCTGGGAAACCGTTTTTCTCGAATCACGATGAAACAACACTGCTTTACGCAATATGGCGGTATTTTTATTTTTTTTTATTAATATTTTTGAAACATACTCGATGCACTGAGGCCGCGAAGTGGCAAGGGATTACTGTATAGTAAACTTCACAATTTAAAGTATTTCCACAATGGAAAATAAATCTTATATGCACACAATGCTTTTTGAAAATATCTTGTTATGAGAAAATCTTGTCAGACAAGAGGGGGGGAAGGGTGTGACTACTTGATCCGTACCGGAAAAACACGATTGGTACCGCGCATGCGCGAAAACGCGTCTACTTCCTGTCTGAGCTGTGTGAAACAATTTACGGCAGATGTTACTGATCAAGTGCTTAAAATGGAGATTAAAATGTGCATAGATGTGATTTTCAAAATCTAAAAACAACAAAGCCAGCAAAACAACTGCAGTATGATATTCATTTTGTATTTTCATATAAATATATGCATGAAATATGCTTAGTAATACACCCTCTCAATTGTTTTTTTTCTTTTATTTTCCCTTTACTCTTTTATGTAATCTCAGTAGTATTGTGAAGCAAATTATGTTGTTATGATACAATATTGATGTTATCTTTATGCATGCTTTTTTAAATAAAGCGTTTACACACACACACACACACACACACACAAAGGTAAAATATATTAAAGTGGCACAAATTTAAATGTAATCAAACAAAATGGTTTACATTTGTTACTCCATTTTGGTAACGCAGATGTGTACATAAGACTGTGTGTTAGTTTACATATAATATTTAACTTTCAAAAGATAGATTCAACTTATATCAGTTCAGTTAAATGTCTGCATTAAAGAAAAACAAAATAAAGTTATTTATTTATTCAATTTTATTTACTCATACATTAATAAATTCCTTCCTTCACTCACTCACTCGCTGATTGAGTAACATGGCATTCACTTTCAGGCCTTGTTCATCAGCACAGTGTGACTAAAATGTTTCCATGTCCTCCTGACACTGAATTCTTGCATTCCATCATAAAACTTATAAAAATCCATAGTCCCTCACCACCTAATGTTTTCACTACAAAGCGCGCACATTCGCAGTACAAATCGTGACCGGAGCGAAGCTGTCGTAAAATAAGAGGCAGGGGTCATAGAATCGCGCATGCGCAGAATAAAATTTGCGTTTTTGCACATGCGCAGTACCAATCGTGTTTCCGGTACGGATCAAGTAGTTACAGGGGGGTGCGGTGCGACACTCATGCGGCGCGACACTCCTTTCTTCCGTGGGCGGAGCGACAGCGGACCGAGTGCGGATAGCGGGACCGCTACTACAAGTTATGTGCAGGGGATGAAAGAGCCGCAGCACAGGGGTGAAAGAGCCGCATGCGGTTGCCGACCCCTGACTTATACTATACAGATATTTCCATAACAGTATGGTATTCTGAATATAACCTGTGTCTTCCAACATCATCCCATCACAATGTGCTTGTGTCCATTCATTCTGATGTCATTCACATATGGAGAGGTTCCCCGGGGCGTTGGGTGATTTTGAGGGCTGGGTGTCAAGGGTAAAAACGATTTGGGTGTGGGTAGAGAGGTGGGCTTGAAACTTCATGAACCATTTCACTGCTTTCTCAATGTATGTACATGCTGTACTCAATGCTTTCTCAGTCACCACAATTTTTGGACCTTTTGTGGACTCGCCAATGAGAAGCAGATGTGTGTAGTCGTGTTTCTGAATTTTGATCTCCTTCCATCGCTTTCCTTCTCAATCTCACCCGCATAGAGTACATGCACTTACAGGTTCATGGCCAAAAGGCAAGTCATTCTTTTGTTCTCCAGTCAATTAGCATGATCTGATCCAAGCATGCATGCAGACAAAATACACATAAAAACTCATGCTTTTATAAACAAACTGCATACAGTCCAAAAAGGTTTTTCCATAAACTCAGCGTTGAGGTATTTAGAAGCCAGTGAGCCAAAAAAGCCTCTGTGAAGAACAAAGGCTGTCAGTAATCAGAGCTTTGAGGTGCTAGTTGTCCAAAACATTCTGAATTCTGTTCAAAACTTGGGAAACATGATGTGCCAGAAACCGAATGTTCCTAAAAATATTTTCCAGAAGGAAGCGGAGGGCTGTTTCAGTAATCTGTCCTGCAGCTAGAGTTGGTCCGCTCCTGGCGCACAACACTGTTCCAACACAGTGAAAACCCAACCAAAAAAAAAAAAACTGGCAAAAACTTCAAAAACGGCAGTTACCACTCATTAAACACACACACCGCAACCACACAGCGCTGATCGGCAGATGAAAGAAACGTCAGGGTCGGAAGTTAAAAATGCAGATCCTTTGCTGGCGTTCCGTCATCTAAGCGTCAATCCATCCAGAACCAGAGAGGGGAGGAGGGTGAATTGTGCTGAATGAGAGTGAGTGTGATGTGATGTTGGGAAAGATCTTCAAGGCTGGAAAATTTGTCTGGGAAAGTTTACGTCTGGAAGTAATGAGGAACCCATACACACACACACACACACAAGAGAGGGAAACGCACTGCAACTCAATCCACCGAACCACAATCTGACCATTATGATCAAGAACACACACAGACTTGGACTGCAAACAATTGTGGCCCAGCAAACGCTCTTTATAAACACACATATGCATAAAAACTCACAACACAGCTTAGGTTCATGCTGGAAGCACTGATGGAGCTACCACCATCTGTGGTCTGAATGGAGGGTGTGAGTGAGGACAAAATGGGCAGGACAGCAGAAGGTAATGTTACAACTGACACCATGAAAACAATTACCACAATACTGCTAAAACCGAATGTACAGTGTGCTTGAGCTTCAGACCCTCACATTCTGGGCATTCCAGAGATTCTTCTAGAGGACTTTGACCTCTACCGAGTGAACTCTGACATTTCAGAGTATACTGTTACCACATTTCCACGTTTGCTTGTCTGTTTTTACACCCAAAGTGATTTGATTTAGTATCTTTCAGAGATGGCTTTCATTTGAATTCAAATTTTGTTAAGGTATTCTAGTACTGCTTGGTTGTAATGAAATATTAAATGTAGTTTGGGTTTGATAGTAGTTCCTGGGTCTAGACCAGGGGTCTGCAACCTGCGGCTCTTTCATCCTTGTGCTGAGGCTCCCCTAGCTTTGAAAAACATATATGGGAATCAATAAATAAGCTATTTTATTAATTTATTAATTTTTTTCAATTGTTTACCGCTTAAATTTCAAGATTTCTTCCATTGTCACAAACAGCAATAAAATGTCATTAGTTTTATGTTTGTAGTTCTGTAATTTCATAAATGCTACACACTTTAGTTATTTTATGTATTGCAAACTGGATATAAACCTTAAATGCGGTGTTATTTTAATTTTAGGGATCACTTAGGTTCTGTGGCTCCTGTGAATTTTAGTAAAGAGACCAAAATGGCTCTTTTGATTTTAAAGGTTGCAGACGTCTAGACTCTAGACCAATTCTCTCAAGAAAAAATTCTGTGCAAAAGCCTTGGCTCTGGCATCAAAAACACAGGCAAGTGTCATGTAAGATCCAATTAACACTAATTCTTTCATCAAAATTCAATTTCACTCTCTCTCAGAACAGTACATCTGACAGCCTAGTATTGCAGAGGTCCATGAACCAAAAATTCACCTCACATACCATCACCGGGCTTCATGTTTCCTGCCTCAACTAGTTGGTCCACCTCTGGGGCTTATGGTTCCCAGGCCCTAAAACTCTCAGTAAACATGCACACAGACACACTCACAACAAGTGATGAATGTAATCTTAAATGCAGAAAGACTTCATGAAGCTACCGGATGGTCCCGAGACTGTTTTTACAGGTGGGTTATATGAGAATGTGATAACATTGAGCATACACACTTACAAATCACACACATTCACAGACCCTGCTGACCTGTAAAGACATGACTGAGCATTTAACAGCCGACGGCTAGCAATGTATCATTTTGCACTAATCTTTCAGTCTTCTCTTTTTCAGTATTCTAAAGCTATGTAACATGAGATAAAGGGGTATTAAACAGACTAAGAATTATTTACTCAGTAATTTCATTGACCAGAAGTGACAGTAAAAACTTCTTATAAGAATATTTATAATCTTAAATGCTGATAATTTGTACTTTGTATTCACTGTATTCACTGAATCCTGAAAAAACGTTTCCAAGTGTTTTCAAGATTACAATAAGAAATGTTTAAGCAGCAAATTAGCATATTAGAATTCTGAAGGATCATGTGACTGTAAAAGACTGGGAAAGAACCTTTTAAACAAGTAAACTGGTGGCTTATGGAAATTGGGGCATTAAAGACTCATATCAAGACATGCTATCAGAGATTGAAAGAGTAGGAGATGGAAAAATTAAAAGAGAGAGAGACTGGGCCAGGCTCCAATGATGCCTGTTTTCTCACACATCCACTGCAAAGCTTGAGGCAGGAAAGAGCTGGCAGCATCGCTCGGGAACCTGCTCCCATGGCAACAAGAACCCAGAGACTCTAGTGTCTGAGCGAGACGACACGGTTTAACACGAGAGGACAACGAGCGCAAGACCTGGGACCGGGTGTGGAGACTAAGTGCAAATTTCACTTTTCAATATTCCTTTTGTGAAGATGGGGATAAGGAGTAGTGTGTGTGTGTGTTTTTGGAGGGCATTCAGAGACCATTTCTGAAAATAAAACACTTGATGGTACCCATGGAAATGCTTCACAGCAGAGAAAGCAATTTAATTTCATAGGAGAGATACAACTGAAAATTGACAGTGAGAGAGAGTTTGTGTGTGTGTGTGTGTGTGTGTGTGTGTGTGTGTGTGTGTGTGTGTGTGTGTGTGTACAGGTTTAAATTACATTGTGCAGACCAAATGTCCCCACAAGGATAGTAAAACCTTAGACCACCAATATTGCGAGGACCAGCCAGCAATCTCCACTAGGGAAATGGATTAATAAACGTTCTAAATTATGGTGAAGTTTTTTTTTTTTGAAAGTGTAACAATGGAAAACATTTTCTGTGATGTGTAGGTTCCGTTTGAACATTTATTTTGAACAGTATAAAAACCATTATGCATATAAAGAGTCCCCACGAAGATAGCGAAACTGAGTATGTATGTGTGTGTGTGTATGTGAGTAAAAAGGAATTATAGGGCTAAAAAAATCATTTCAGTACCCATTTCTCATGAAATGGTAGCTGACAGCATTTCACACAGGCTGACTAGGTGAGGCGTCTGCTTTTGTTTAAGCGGTGACACCCAACTATGGCTCATAGCACACGGTAACCGCTATCCCTGCACTGCTGTCATGCATATTATCTGCAAAACGCATGTTCTCCTCACATAGTTTGTGAAGAAAAAAAATTGTACAAGAGACAGAAAATGTCAACTGGCACCTTACTGGCATATCGACGGTGTAAACGTTTGAAAAAAAAATCTTTCATTACATCCTTACCCTCTTTTCATTACAAATATGTTTGACTGTCTTCTTCTGTAGAACACCAACCAAAACTATTTGCATTCATATCGTTTGAGAAGATCTGAAATGTAGCAAATGAGTCATATAAACTATCTTTATGGCATCTTTTTTTGTCAATTTCAGAGGTTATCAGACCACAGAAAATCTTGTTGTACTAAAAAGTACTTAAAACATTATTCAAAATATCTCCTTTTGTGTTCCATTGGGATACAGCTTTGAATACCCAGCTTTGAAAATGGTTTATTAAATAACTGAATAGATTTTTTTTTGGAGTGAACTGATCCTTAAAGGCTGGTAGATGTGGGAATTTAAAGCAGATGGGTTTTCATTTCCTGCATTTTATTTTCATTGGACAGAATCATTTCAAGATCCTGATCGGGATCCAACACACACATTCAGTTTTGCTGGACAGGTATGCGGAGTAGGAGGAAACCCATCAACTCGTAAAAACTCTATTCCATCAGAAGGTACTCAATTTATCTTTCAAATGAGCTGTAAAAGAGTAAATTGAGGGATTGATTGAGTGAAATTTGTGAGTAGGTATGTTTAGACAACTAGCTACAGAAGGCATTCAGAAGCAGTCTTTAAGATTGTTTGTTTGTACGTTAACAGAACGGACATGTTTTTAGGGCTTGTCAATCAGTAATTTCGAAACACACGCACACACAAAAATGCAACAGGTTTAGCATTAAGTTAACATTTTTGCTTTGAGCCTAAAATAGTTTCTAACAGCAATATATTCCAGTAGGCTTTTGCATTTTAGTAGGTGAAACGGTTGTTTATAAATGAATGTGATCAACGATGTCAATTCCAGAGGGATCAAAAAATATTCCATTACATCATATGCTAACATCGCTCTACGAACCTCCCTCTGGCAATTAAACTCTGAAATGCTGTTTGCAGATCAGTTTTAGATAAAAAAAAAAAATCTGACTAGACTATTTACTTGGCTCTCTAAACTGATCTTAAACATCAAAAAAAGGCATGCGGATGAAAAATCTTAATACATTCCAGCCCTTGAGACCCTTGACCTAGTAATTTCGCTTGGAAAATCTGATCTATGTTTGAGTAGAGTATGTAAACAAGTTAGGGTGGCCATGAGAACATGTCTGTCTTTTTTTAAGGCCTGTTCAGTTTTATATATGAAAGGGGCAGCCAGTATAAATTTAAGAAAGAAAAGAAACAAATCAATCTGGAGAAAAAATGTGACATTAAGTTATACAAACTCTGACCTTTTCGTTTTCTAAGTAAACATTCAGTACAGCCACATGAACTAAAATAACACGGCCCATAACGGATTTCACATTGAACTCTTAACGTCTTACAAAATCGTTTCACCAAGCTCTGCATGACTTTCCAGAAAATGTCTACTGTGTAAGGCCATATGCTCTAGAAACCCACACACAGATGGCCAATAGGGAGCAGAAGGGCTCGGAACCCTTTTCCCACAAACTATGTTCTCTTCCATCTGCCACCAAAAAATAAGGTTTACAGGTGGCACCATTTTCTTGCCAGCTCTATTTTAGATCATGTTTGGTGATTGATCATATCTTGTGTGGTAATATCTGTGAGCTTTCCTTTCCTTTGCAAAAACAAACCATCATAATGATAATTTAAAAAGAACAGGCTGAAACTCTCTGTTTATTCTGAAGCTCTATAAAATTCTGATATTTGCAGAGAACACACGTAGTGGACAAACAGAGCAAAGCAAATACAGAATAATACACCTTAAATAAAGAAACTGGTAATCACTAGAGAGAGAACCAACTAAGGAGAATTCAACTAAAGCAGAAAAAGGAAACTCATAGGTACTCATCCCTAGTCTGCAAGTATATGAATAACATAAAATATTTGTATAAATCACATTATGAGCAAATAGGAATTTTATATAAATAAAACAAATAGTTATTTTTTGCTAAATATTCAACCCAAAACAGTTTATAGTATGTAAACTATATTCAATTCCCAATTCCTTCAAATGCACCAACATACCATAAAGACTATCTCTGCTACTGATCTACAGTGTCTTAGAGTTTCCCATGGTCTGTGCACTATATGCTAGAATAACTCTAGCTGGAGGAAAAGCCTCAGGCAACTGAACAGAGGCTTCCAGGAAGGCAAGCCCTCAGCTCTCCACATTAACTGACCTGGATTCTGTGAGTATGGATAGCAGAACTAAGTCTGATGTTCCTTAGAGACTTTTTGAAGGTTCATTGGTCCAGACTGGAACATAATAATGCTTGGCCTAACCCTATTTTAGGCCAGACACTTAAACAAGTATGGTATTGGAAGCCAATGTCTTTCTTTATCTGGTCATATTTTCTGTCCCACGGGTAAAATGCATGTAATACATTTGAATTGAGTGAGGCACAGCGAGAAGATGTGGTACCTGACAGAAAACAATCCAACAGCCTGGGGCCTTAAATGAGTTCAGCAGACATTCTGAGAAATGAAACATAGCTTCGCGTGTGTTCCCCGTGTGCAGTATGTCACAGAAAGGAAATGATCCTTGTCTTTATTTCCTGCCTGGACTGGGAAGTTGATCTAAAATCATTCTGAAGACTGTCTTTGAATTTAAAAAAAGTCCACTGTGAGAGAGTTATTTCTATCACTGAAAAACGTGCAATGGCATAAAATCGTAGTTTTGCAGCTGCCACGTCACTGGCCAATTAGAAGTGATTTTATCCACAAACAAACTTAGCTTTAACACTAGCATTTTGCCTTTTGTGTATGTAGTGTGTATGTGGAATTCACTAGAGAATAGTAAATTAGACTTTTTTTTTTTTAATAAAAACATAATTGACAGAAATCAATATGGCAACTGGCTCATTAGAGATGCGGCATGTTTACACTTGCTAGCGCTGAACTGAAACAGTAGCTGCAAACATTGTGCTAGCATGTTCCAAACCATTTCGTGCATGTCTGGAAAATGACTATGCAAAAGAGAGGCGGGGAAACAAATGTTGTGTAAAATGCCTTTAAGATTTCCATGACATTGTTTAGTCAGAAATGTTATCGATATTACATACTTTTCTAAAGAAGGGTGTGACTGCTTGTTTCCTTAAGGTGAAGGCTGTGTAACTCTTGACTGTGTAACTCTTGACATTTTAATTAAAACACTTTTAATTTTAGTTTGTACATCCAAGTACAAACTAACGAGCCACCTCGCTGTCTGCTACCAACAGACTACAAACATCTACAATAGCATGCTAAATTAAATGGTACTCATACTTGACTGATTTCAAACACTTGACATAGACTCTGCATGCAACACAAATATGCACAAAGCCTTGCAAATAAGTCCACAGAGACTCAATCCACAACTGATTTCAATCACGTTGAATGGTAGCTTTTTGCTAAGCTAACAACGTGGTTTTCGAAGTACTGAGTGTGCTGAAATGCATACAGAGATTCCCGAATCTTCTAAAGATACATACAATGCTGCCTTTAAATAGCTCAAAATTAGATATATTATAAAGCATAATAATTTGGTAAATTTTGTATATATCTTCAAAAATGCTAACAAGCAACAAACCTGGTTTTGGAACAGAGCTCAAGAGAGTGTTTGATCCTCAAAATATTCAAAGTGCAATCCCACACAAAGGAACATTAAAAAGTAAAGCACCTTATTATGAGTATTAAGCTTGCTAATGACCTTTTTCATTTTCATCGTTAACTTTTCTCATAATTATACTAGCAAATGTCAATGTGCATGGGTGGGGGTGAATGAAGAGGTGTAAACAGTACTTTACATACACAAACACAAGCCTTACACCTACACCCACATTTACAAACACTGAACCGGTAACTAACAAGCCAAGACGCCTTTACGCTCTACTGGGTATGACATGGGCTCTTATGCCAAGCAGAGTCATCGACACACAGTAATGTTCACACATGCCTTCTCACAGAGAAATTACACTTCATCCTCACATGTTCCAACTCCAAGAAAAAAATAGCTCATATTTGAAATAAGAGTTCAAAGAGGTCTTGGGGGTTTAGATTAAAGACCTTAACTTTTTTTTTTTGGGGGGGGGGGGGGGGGGGAGCTGTGTATACCAATATATTTAACAAATTATTATATAATGAAAAAGCATAGTTAATGTATTAAACAACATTGGAAAAACCAATGAAATGAGAGGCATTTGCATATTTTAAAGGGTGTTGAAGATTGCCTCAGTTCGGCGACAGTCAGTCAGGCCTGTCACGCAACACCGGCCACGGCGGTCAGACCCTAACCCAATTAATTTTAACTTCACTTTCATGTTCCAAACATGAAAGAACCTTGAGTGAAAGAGAGAGAGGGAAAAAGAGCAACAGAGCTCCATAACAGATATTTTGAAATGTTTGAGGAGTATGACAATGACACAGACTCACTTTTGAGAGCCATGAGCCAATATAGGGTCTTGATGTCTGAGACCGCTCGTATAAACGCTTTCATTTTAAATGTTTTTAATTTAGTGTAAAATTTATTTACATATCATTATAACAATTTATATCATAAGATGAATACATTTTTATCATAGAAAATAATGAATACAGTTTTATTTACTTTTCTTTTACATCTTTTGTTTTAAATACTAAAATTTCAAAGTTTAAATAAGATTTTCCTGCTTTCATTTTCTCTATTCACCAGGTGTTTTTGAACTGTTAAATTAGCAGGACTTTGTTGGGCAGCTGGGCAAGTAGGCGAGTTTCTGACTCCATGTCAACATCAAATCAACAGCAGCAACCCTAATCCACCTTTCTCCTACCCACAATTCTCTCCTGTACTCAGAGCTAGTTTGTGTGGGGCCTTTTGGAGATGTCTTAAAATCAATAGGTCAAGGTTTTGGTGAGCTAGATGTTCAGAGGAAAAAGCTTGTCATGCCTGAGAGGACAGGAAGTGTAGAAATGATCCGCAGCATAATGCCTCATGGCCTAGTGAGGAGTGAGAGAGAGAGAGAGAACTCTGCCAAGAAGAGCAATGAACACATGGCTCCTACAACACCCTACAAATTAACCGAGATAAGTCACACTGAATTTTGAGAAAGAGAGAGAGATAAAAGGGTAAAGAACTGAGTAAGTGGACCATTATAAAACATTTTTTTTAATAAATTTAAAAGTCTACATAAAAACATTAAAGAGAAAAGGAGAGATTAAAGACAGGGTATTATGCCAGTATTAAATCTTCAGGCTCAGGCCTATGTCCTTATCCACCAGCCCACACCGAAGTGGACCGTGTGGAACTCTGCAGAAAGATCCACAGAACTAGAATGGTCATTCATTTCCCCTTAAACCCTGCATGTCCGATTTAAGGAGTATTCAACAACTAAATCAAATAAATAAAGCTTAAGGGCAATGTAGATTTCATTTTAGGAATCGTTACAACTGTGTACAACTACATATATTTTGATAATATACATTTATAGATTTTTGTGTGAATACTTTCAACGTTTTATATAGCTACTGCAAATCTTTGTCTATTGGACTGCAAGATACCACCAAAAATAATGCTACAAACAATAAATATTTAAACAACAAAAATGGCACACAAAAAAATAGCAATACAACAATATTTTTTCATTTAGCCAAAAACCAAAACAAGTGAAGAAATTTTTTGCAACAATCTGCCACTATTTCAGATGAACAAATTTTTGCATATTACTAATAATTTTTGGTCATGGTGAAGTGGGTCCACACCCCTGACATTTACCTGTTGTAGCATGAAATGCAATGATAAAGTTAATCAAAGAAATACTAAAACAAAACTGTTTTGGGTCAATGACTCATCAATTTCATCAACGAAATCATCAATGATTTCGGGCCTCTGTGCATGAATTACACTGATACAGTTAATCAGAGAAGTACTAATTAAACATCACTGTTTTGGTTCAGTGATTTCAGGCATCTAAAACTAGCGTCCAAAACTCAAAACTTTCAGCTGCATCACAAAACAATGTGGCCCTTTTTAGCTTACAGAATTATGTGTTCATGGTCATCATTGATGTCACTTTTGAGTAGTAAATGTTATCGTCTTCATCTACCAATAAAAATGCAGTACTTTCAGGTCCTTTTAACACGTTACTACATCTATCCCCCATCATCCTATAGATTTCCAGCTAAAAAAAAAAAAAAAAAAGCATAAAAAGCATTCCAACTATAATAGTAGACTGTGTTTGGCCCTGCTTATCAGTCAAAGATCAGCTAAATGAGCTCAAGACCTAAAGGAAAGACAAGAAAAACAGAGGACAAGAAAAGAGAGTGTAGGGGTCATACAGATAAGAGCACAAGTATGATCAGGGGTCACATCAGATCTCAATGTATTGCAATGCCTTAAAGCACCAGTGACCTGTAAGCGTCACTGCTACTCTATGGATTGTTTTTATAAGAGGCCTGGATTGTAAGGTCAGGCCACAAATAAGGGGAACAGACTAACTGAGAGGAAGGAGAGAAAGAGAGAGAGAGATGGAGGAAAGAAAGAGGAGGGTTGGGGGTTGAGGTTACACATCTGGTTGTGTTCAGGATGTTTGAGATTCTTCTGTGGTCTGTTTGGGGTCTCTGTGCCAAGCGGAGGAGGGGCAAAGAGACGGGCCTTTTCAGCCTTAAAAGTAACTCCCAGTCTGATCTCTCAAACACACTGACATCAACTATTGGGGATGGTATGAGTAGCTGACTGGTCATTCAATAACAGACCACATTCTTTTTCAGTTCTTTTTTAGAAATGTGTAGTTTCTGCAGTTCAATTAGCATTTAGCAATTAATATGTCAACATAATGTGATTGATAGGCATTCACATGCAGATAAATGTCTTTGACCGCTGCATAGCAACTTATGTTAATTGTCAATGACCACTGCTACAGTATGACAATTTTAAAAAAAAATGCCTATAGTAACACAAACAATGATAGTCTTGGAGCATGGCATTATGGAACTTTTAAAAGCAGGTTAGTAAATGATACCGTCATACTAGTCTAATTATGGGTGGGCAATAGGACCAAAATCTCTTGTCACGACAGGAGTAATTTCATTTCAGGATAACGGTATATATCCTAACATGTTTTACAGCAGATGACACAAACAGCAGCAGGTTAATTAGACTGCTGTCACTTTAAGACAACTGCATGGATCCAATATACCTGTGTATTTTCTTTTTCAACCGTTTACGTTCACTAAAGACACAGGCCTAAATGACTGCTCACTTTGTGTGACGTATATTTCACCATTCAAGCCCAATTTAGCGGCTGAAAGCAAGTTACTCAAGTCTACTCAAGTTCAGTACTCATGCGCTCTATGAGCAACTGTTACATATGCATGCATTTCTCAGACAGTGCTCAGAAACCAGCTTTCTGACAATGGTACTCTGTGTTGTCTTTCTGCTTACTGCACTTCAGTGGTTTATAATCACTTGTTTTTAATTCGCTGTGCTTAAAATCACATGCAAATAATACGATTTTGTGACCACGCAGCACAGCAACGTCGACCAAGTGTAACCATGAGAGAGACGATAGTCCAAATATCTACCAGTTGACAAGTTTCTACTGATTAATCGTGTCTAACAAGTGTCATGTTAACAAGTGTAAAGTTTAAGTCTTGTGTGTATGTTTTAACAGCCATTTCAAAAATGTATTGAAATCGCATTTAAAATATTTGCAGTGAAACACATACAATGGAAATATATGTGCTAAACATTACGGAGGGACTAAAAACAGGTTAGCATGTGATTCTATCACACTAGTCTCATTTTAGAAAGTATAATGTTTACATTTTGTAGATATGTGTGTTTTAGCAGGCATTCAAACATGTCATGAGATTCCGGTTTAAACATTTAAAGTAATCCATGTATAATGGAGCAAGGCATAACAAAATGTTTGGAAGCAGGTTACAACTCGTACAAGTATCATGATAAAAAGCAGAATGTTTAATTGTTGTGTACATATGTGATGTAATGTGCATTCCAAATCTTGAGATACATTTTAAAAAACACGTTTTCAATAATACATGTTGTTTTAATGTTCATGCCAATGCATATTGCCTTTCCCAGTGCTTTACTGAAAACACAATATTTAGTCAATTTTAAGAACTAATAGAAAAGCTGAAATTATTTTTTGTGGCAATAAAAGCTTAGTTTCTGCTCAAACTGCTGAGCTCAGAACATTCCTAAAAAACTCAAGAACTTTAAAAAGGGAAGAGATTTGACAAGCCATGTCTGGCTCATCTACAGCAGAAAGACAAGGACCTCAGGGAGTGCAAAGGTCAGATTTAACACAGTTTTTCCACAAAAAACGACCACTTTCTCTGGTGCGTCGAGATCTGACCGAGTACTACATTTATAAACATCAAATGGAGCTCTTTCCTGGCTGTGAAAGTGTTTGAATGCTGCAACAGGGAGTGAACTCATTCAAACACACACACACACACACACACACACTTCTACTTCAAAGGTCAAGAATTTAATCATCAAAAATAACAACCGGTCTTCAGTTCCGAAACCAAAGCATCCGGATCCTAAATGCACCAATTCAACACGTAGTTGTTTAAACAAGTTGATCTATTCATTCATTGCCTTCAATGCAAATAAATAACAACTTAGTCGTACCCAACACTGACGCTTTTGATAGCTCAATGCCTTTGTTGGATCTAAAAGAGGCACAAGGTCAAAAAAAGATGCCAAAGAAAAGCCAAAACAGCTGCTATCACAGCCTACAGCTTTAGGTATGTACAATTTATTATGAGACAAAACTGAAATGAGATATTCATCTTTATTACAATGTGGCAGATCAGACGATGATTTGCGACATGGGGTAATGTAATGAACCTGTCTATGGTGCTGTCGCTAGAAAAGAAGGCTGAGGGTAGTCATTACCCTGAGCTGTCAAATGCTGCCTCTCTCATTCACCTCACTCATAATAGAGCTTTTCTCATTGCCTAAATGAATACAAATGTCTTCCTGTGAATGCTTCTGACATTCCACCTGACAGCCAGGTGTACATGGGTGGAGAGCAATTTGTTTCTGAAAGTGAACGTTAGTTATTGTATATGTATGTGTGTGCGCAAGCTCATATGCAGTAGGTGTGTGAGATTGTACGTAGGTGTGCGTTAGATTAAACAGTTCCAAATGATATGTTCTCAAAAGACAGCTGCATGTGGAGGTGTAACTATTGAGCGTCTGGTTTTAATATTGCCTCTAGTACTTCCTCTCATGTCTATCTGTGCCGGTCACATCTCAATGGAATAACGCAGCTGTAGGACTAACTAAGCTGGCTTGTAAAAAGAGCTCCTCCTGCACCCTGGAGACCTGAACACCCTGTGAATGAATTGTCCCCATTTATCTAAATGTCTTGCGTCATGCTGCCCTATCATCCATTTTAGACTGAAAAAAACACTAAATCCAATTTTAAATTAAAATGTCTGAATAAAAAAAGTTAATAGACATGCTGTGTGTCAAAAGGAGAAATGTAAATTTACTTAACGAATGTGACAGATGTTTTGTTCACTCCAAACTTACACAACATCACCCCGGATAATGTCACGAAAAACAACAGATGAGCGGGAGGAGGGTGTGGAATCACTGGAAGCAATTTTCCACTGTCTCAGAGCGTGAAAAGTGGCTTGTCCGGGCTGCAAGATGCCCTGTGATGCGCTGAAATAAAACCGGTTTAGCAAGTCAAAATCCTGTCCCGATCGATGTCAGAAAAACTGATCTTAGATTAAAATCAAGGCTATAACTGCAAGGCCAAAATCCAGCATGTTGAAAGACATAGACATCTAATATCCAAAACCCATTTGAGCTCCGTTCAGAATTCTACTGAATCGAATTGCTGTCTACAACCTATAGGCATGCCACTGCATTCTAAGGCAGCATCCAAACTAGCGTTGTACCAAAAATTTAGAAAATCGACACCAATATGAGTAAAATTATGTAATTATATGTACCTGAATCTGTACAGGAGCAGAACCTTTGTCCCTTTTTTTCAGTACCAGAGCAAAAACCTCGAAAAACATTTTTTTCTCGTTTTCAGCACTGTTAAACGGATTCTTACCAACTTGCTGACTAGCACTTCTGATTTTGTGTTTACAATATTCAACATATGATTATCATTGGCTTTAATGCTCAATGCTTGTAAAAACATGCTATAAAAAGAAACCATTGGTACACAGAACGCAAGGGCGTACAAAAATACAGTAAATATATTATAATAGTGCTCTGTAATGCAGAAACGCACAGAGTCCTTTTTTTTTTTAAACCCCTAATTCGAACCATTATTATGATCATCATGGAACCTCGTAAGTGGCTTATTTGGAATTTTAATGATGATACAAATGACCTGTAAAAGAGAATGTCAATTAGAAGACCAGTTATGTACTTCATTAATATATTCAGCCCTTTATAAATATGCTAGGAAAAAAAAAGAGCATTTGTAGGACAGCTGAGATCAGCATCCTCCATTATGCTAAGGTCACTTTTGGGACTTGATCTGTCCAGGAGTTAGCATTTTTATTAGAATGAAAAAGACACGAGGGCAGAGCTAAAGCCAATAATTTGTTCATTTACATAATTTGTATTCCCATTCTGCTGATTGACTCCACAACAATATGTAAAGGTCATCTATAGGCATCTGACATCACCCTTACAGCTTAATATCTTTCTGCGCCTAACATCAAGACATATGTAATTGGTGTTTCTTACTTCCTGACCACATTCACAAGCATTAACATGAATGACAACTCATTCATCCTGTGCAACCAAATGCAGTCTTCCTGACCTTGTTTACAGCAAGACATTTAAACTCAAGAACACTTTGACAGTAAAGACTAGGAAGGGGCACAGACTGAGACACCTTGGGCCTCCTCAGAAGATCTGAACACAATACAAACTCAGGGCTTTAACAGCTATTTTTAGGTCAGATCCGCCAGAGATCAGAGAACTTTTGTCATTTAAAACCAGGGATGGAAATCAAAAGCATTTATTAACAATTCCAATGATTTCTGAAATACTTTTGAGTACAACATATTTGGAAATAAACAAGACTTAAATTAACTCACATTTTGATGATTGAGTAACTTTGAATAATTCATGAATGATTCACACAAAAAATTAACCACTAAAGGGAGAAAGAGGAGCTGTCGATTTATTGCCTTTCTAATATTTTCACATTTCATTCAGAGTGAAATATTTAAAATAAAATTACTATTTTTTGTTGCTTAATAGTGGTGTGGCATATAATAGCAGCCTAAAAGAGGTACAGAGGTACGGTTTTTTGTACTGTTTCCTGTCTGCATAAGCATAAGAATGCATGTTACTGAAAACAAAAGTCATGAAAAATCATCTACTTCCATTATGTTTTATGAAATATCTGTACCCAACTCAACTAACACAATCAAATCAAATTATAACTGTGACGGTGCAAAATTGGGGTCTCAAGAACACTCCTACCGATTTGTAACTATTATGTTTCCACCTCCTAATGAACTGAACAAGCTGATTAGAGTCATCATGCACCAAGTGATCCATGCAACAATTCCAACAGCAGTTTTAATCAGTGACATTTATGGACCAGAAAGATTGGCTCACAGAGTGAGAACGTTACAACCACTGGTCTATGATACAGTTTAGAGTGTCACTGAGGAAAAAGCGCCACAACACCCGCCAAGAAACATAATACTTGATATTGACATGCAACCACCATGAAGAACCCCTCGTGAGTCTCACTAGAAATGATCTTTGTGATGAATAATTTTCTTGCGGTAACAAAACCGATTTAGAAATCTGAAGCCAGATTCCTATTAGATTAAGATCTTTGTTCTCATTGTTTTGTGCATGGAGGAATGTGTATGGTGCTGTTATGGATTTCCTGTCAGTCGAGGCTTTTGCACATGCTCGAATGCTTCTTTACAGACAGACATCTGAATTATATTTGGCTATGGCATTAAAAGTTCTGCTTTTCTCAGGTGCAACATTTGTAATCACATAAAATTCAATAGGAAATAGGCTGTCAGTGTTTGTTATAAAGACAATCCAGATGACAAAACTAATTAAAAAAAATATTTCAATGATTGAATGAACTACCCACCTTGTCTTTTAAGCATATGTGTGAACAGCTGTTTTTGAATGTGTATTTGTCTGTGCACCCGTCTAAGTGTTGATTAGATCATAGTAAATTAGTTATACAGAGTTGAACAAGAGCAATATTTCTCTCAAATATTTCACTCTTGCTCCAAGTATACTCCAATTCCACTCCAAATGAGAGTTTGCCCAAAAGTCCATTGTGGTTTTGGATTCCATTGACTATCATTGTACAGACAGTTCAGTAGTTCATTAATAAACAACAACAAAAAACACCACAAGATCAGATGGCTAACAGTGACATTTGTGAGAGTGTTGAGTTTCTGACAATTTACTGGTTAAGATGCATTCAATAAATCTGTAACAGTTCCCCTATCAACACACCTGCGATGCAATTACCTCTTCACTTCAGTAACATTTACCTTCCATCAATCTCCCATGATTAATCAAGAGAGGGGTGTAAGACAGACAAGGAGGTGGGGAGGGTGTGCACGTGAAATAAAGGAGAAAAAGAAGAGATGTGATGAAATCTAATGAAAAGAATTGTAATCACACTGAAGAGCCCATCTGTGCTCTGGAGTCTAATCAAACTTCCATGCCTCGGATTAGACTGTAACAATACACCTCACACAGAGATCACACACACGCACGCACGCAAATCTTAAAACAGTAGAACCGCAGGATTGAGGTGTGGAAATCAAAGCTTCCGCCATTAACAGCTCGTTTGCTCAGCACAGACAAAAATTGAATGTTTTGGAAAGTGCATTTCTTTAATTTTACACTCCATTACATTTGACTAAATCTCTAGTAAACAGGGAGGCAGGCAGCAGATGTAACAGATCTAGTCCGTTTACCTGCCGTTTCTGAAATATTAAAGATGATTTAAAATATATAACCTATTAACTATATCTGACCTACATAAAGAGCCTTAAAACACTGGAATGTGAAAACAAATTGATGTAGAAACATCAATTTCTCCAGGCTTCAGTGTCATATGGTCATTCGAAAATCACTGAATTGCTGCTCAAATAATAATAATAAAATTATTTTAATGCTTTTCTGGAAAGCATGAAACATTGTTTCAAGGATTTTTTTCGAAACAACAGCATTTATTTGAAATGTAAATCTTGTGACAATGTAAAAGGTCATGACTCTTGATAAATTTAATGAATCTTTGCCGAATAAAATAATTAAGTTAAAAAAAATAAAGGCAGTAAAGGTAAAAAATAAAAGGAATGTATATCAACAGTCACTGACAATCAAAAGTGTGAGAATATGTAGAGCACAAGTTGTCTAGACCATTTGAATTACATTTTTGCATGCAAAAAAACAAAAGAATTTATCCTATTTTGCTCCACCATAATCATTCGAGTTTGGAACAACATGAGGTTGAATAAATCTACTTTTTTGGGTGAATATCCCTTTGAAGTTAACATGAAACTGCATTCATAACCCATTTTGCAACCATAATGTGACGATTTTGTGAAAAATCCCAGTGAAATCAAATTTAGAGAAAGATTATTTTGGTTTAATTAACTACATTATGAAGGTTTTTGGAAGGTTTTTGTTTTTGGAATACTGTGCACTAATTAATCATTCACAGTAAGACCATTCTCATGTATTAACACTATAGTGACAGGAAGGATATGGCATTATTGCTCTGAGAATGAAAATCAAGAATTAGTCTCAAAAGACATGGATAAGCATGAATAGAGCAGCTACCCAGAGCTTGCATCAGGAAGAGGTGCTATGGCAACACACAGCTTTTCTTATAAAAAAATTCTTATCCCACGCTTAACTAGCCACACGTGTAAACAGTGGTGAAAAAGAGCTTCAAAAAGCTGTCAGCTTCAACATTTTGGGGCAGTCAATGCTGACTGAGCAAACCACTGATCATGTTTCCCTCAGGCCAAAACAACAAGACTGGCAGCCTGCTGTAGAAAGATGTTGCCCTTTAACACTGATCTCTGACCAGCTTTGACGTTTCTGCTATTATAGTGAGAAAGACCTTGGGGGCCAAAACAACTTTTAAAAAAGGTGTGTTTAACATTCTAGACAAGATACCAGATTTGAGAGAAAAGAGCTCCGATGTTGGATTGTCACAGTATCAAAGTTTCACAAATTTCACAATTCTCAAACAAATTTTCATAAAACAATAAAGACTACTACATTCCATTATCTTAATGTTTGTGTATCTCTAATACTGCGGCAAGTCTTTAAGTGTTTCTCACATAGGGACGCACCAAAATGACAGATGTCAAAAAATATTGTCAAAAAATTATATTTTCAGTTTTCGGTCGAAAGTATATGCCGCCCGTTCAGCACTCAGGACTCACTCTCTCTCAAGCTGATATCATTGTGCACCACTCAAACAATACGGCATCATCACATTTCTATGTAGTATACTTGTTTATGTTTGCAATAACTCTACTGTGCACTAGGGCTGTAACGATACGGCAGGTGGCGAATACGAATACGTATCACGATACAGGGTTACGAATATGAATACTTATTCACGAATACACACTTCATGAAAAGAAAAAGAAAAACATTATTTTACCATCACTTTAATGACTTTACCAGTTCATACTGAGTTCAAAGATGCATCCAGGTACAAACAACAATATTATACACTAGGCAGTTCACAGCACTGTCACACAGCTTACAATACATAGCCTCCCTGGCATTTAAAACAAAATATTTAACTTAATTAGTATTAAGTAACTTTGGAAAGGAAAAAGGTTGTTTTTCTAGAGGAGATAAGTTCGACAACAAACATTTAACATGGCACATCTTTACTTTTAAGTGATCATACCAAGTTTAATATCAGATTTGACACAGAAAAATAAGATTCCCATAGGAGGAAGCTGACAAAAAATTATAAACATTTGCATTTTGAAACTTAAATGATTACAAGCTACATGTAGCTAACTAGCTATTACAAACACTGACAAACAATCTTTTCCTGATCAACAAATATGTAAATGAGGATTTTTTTGTGATCTAACTGATCTTTCAAAAATAAGTGTAACCAAGAGCCAAGCCAAAAAAAGCTAAGACAAAATGCCTAGTTTATCTACAACAAAAGCTATGATATTTTTTTCAAATTTGATCTTAAAATCTTAAAAACACTTGTTCAAAATTAGATTAATAAAAATTGTAACGTGTCAGAATCATAGCTGTCAATAAAAACTCAAAACTGGTCTCTGATTTCAATTTCGTACCTGATTTCATGCTTGCACAACCTGCAGATCGTATTATTTGTTCTTGTTTCGTTTCCATCTTTTGGAAACCCAAAGTATTTCCATACAGCAGATTTATACTTTGCTGGAGGACTTACTATAACTGTATCATCCGACATGGTGGCGGGAATATATGCTAGACTGCACTACGGCTTGTCGCTACTTCAATGCATACGATAATTTATATTAAATGCAGTAGCGTTATGAATTGAGCTGATTTCCTCATACTAGGAAGATATAATCAAGATTTGAATCAGCCCAAGTAAAAATGGCAATTTCTTATAATTATTTTAATGAATTTGCCAGATGTCGTAACCTCCGCCGAACAATACCACCCTTTCATACTCGCGAGCAGAGTTACCTCCCTTCCATACTCGCCCAGCAGTGACTCGCCAGCCACTGCGCATGTCACTATGAGCGATCGTTTCCGTTTTAGTCAGTGTTTACTTCCCGAACGTCTGCACTGAAAAGCGTGCCGATTTAATCATGCTTTTGGAAGAAATTTCGTTTTTTATGCCTACCGGACCATAAGTTGAAGTTCAGGTTGTATTCGCCAATATTCGGTTCATAGCCTCGCGAATACGATACGTATTCGCCAGAAGAGAAATATTCGGTGCACCGAATATTCGATTGTATCGTTACAGCTCTACTGTGCACACATGCATGCATGCATACATACATACATACATACATACATACATACATACATACATACATACATACATACATACATACATACATACATACATACATACATACATACATACATACATACATACATACATACATACATACATACATATACATACGACAGGAAGGTTTGGATTTTGTTTTCCTCAATAACAACCTGTCCTTCAACCATTCAGAGGTGGACTTGCTGGTGTCTTTTGGATCATTGTCCTGCTGCAGAACCCAAGTTTGTTTCAGTTTGAGATCATGAACAGATGGCCGGACATTCTCCTTCAGGATTATTTTTGGTAGACTGCAGAATTTAAGTTTTCCAGGTTCTGAAGCAGCAAAACGGCCCCAGACCATCACACTACCACCACCATATTTTACTGTTGGTATGATGTTTTTTTCTGAAATGCGGTGTTACTTTTATTCCAGATGTAATGGGAAACACCTTCCAAAAGTTCAACTTTTGACTCGTAGTGCAGTATTTTCCCCATGTCTTGGGGATCGTCAAGGTGTTTTCTAGCAAAAATTAGTTTAGCCTTAACGTTCTTTTTGCTCAAGAGGGGTTTCAAGCAGGCCATTTTTGCCCAGTCTCTTTCTTTTGGTGGTGTCATGAATACTGACCTTAACTTGGGCAAGTGAGGCCTGCAGTTCTTTAAATGTTGTTGTTCTTTAAATGGTTTTTTGTGACCTCTTGGATGAGTAATCGCTACACTCTTGGTGTAATTTTGGTCGGCCGCCCACTGCTGGGCAGTTTAACCAGTGTTCCATGTTTTTACCATTTGTGGATAATGGCTATCACTGTGGTTCGCTGGAGTTCCAAAGCTTTAGAATAAGCTTTATAACTTTTTACAGACAGATAGATATCAAATACTTTTTTTTTGTTCCTGAATTTCTTTGGATCTCGTAAATGTTGTCTAGCTTTTGAAGATCTTTTAAATCTAATTTACTTTGTCAGGCAGGCCCTATTTAAATGATTTCTTGATTGAGAACTAGTGTGGTAGTAATCAGGCCTGGATGTTGCTAGAGAAATATATAAAATAAATGTGTATGTGTGTACGTGTACAGTCTGTAAATTCAGTTTTTGTATAGATAAATGATTTTGAATCCAGCCCTCAGTATGTTGATGGTTTTGGTTTCCATATTCTGCACTCACAATTTTTTTCTAAACTAATTTTAGAAAGTATACCAATAAAGATTTAAAATCAAGTATATCATCCATTGAGATCCAGTTTATGATTTAAGTGTTCCCTTAATTGTATTGACCAGTGTAAGTAAATATATAACCAGTGCTACATTAGCTGATTTTCAGTTCCAAATGCTGAAAAACGATGAAGGAAGTTAACATGCACACATGGCCATGTACGAAGCAGCTTGTTTGTTTGAGCTTTTGGGCTTGAATGCAATCCATATCAAATGACAAGAAAATTTTTCTTCAGAAATGATTCCAAGGTTGGGAAAAATAGAGCTGAATACTGATGGTTTGATGTGAATGTGCCGAGGTAGGAGGACCTGATTATAGAGAACATGATAGACTCCATTTAATTGCATCGTTTGTCAGAACTCATGTCTGCACATTTTGCATGAGGACTGAGGTAAACAAATGAAAACAAAGAGCGAATATAAAGAGAGAGAACAACTAATTATTTAGAAGAGAACATATCAAACTATAGGACTTATAGGACCACATTCATACATCCCCTACCACCACAACACACCTCAGTAGTGTACTTCTCTAATTAAACATTAATTGTTTTTACTGCCATTACTGATTAAACAAAGCACAAGTAAACTTCAGATATAACAGAGCATCTTAAACACCAAATTTCTTATCCTTCAATGTGTTTGTATCTGTGAGAATGTCAAGTTATCCCTCAATGAGAGAACATATGTCCCTTAAAGGATAATAAAATGAAATTATCAACATCAAAAATGTTTCCAACGAGGAGAATGGCTTCATAAACATACTAAAGTCTTCATAAAAATGCAAAAGGCTTTTTTATGATGGGCTAAAAATTTAATTTAGCGCAGTAAAAAAAGAAAAAGAAAAAAATCAATAGAAATCAATGGAAAGTCCCCACCATGACAGAGAACAAATCTGTGTGCTAGGCATCTCGGAAAGCCACCTATAAGGGAGCCTTAAGCAAAACTTGCCCAATTAACTACCCAGAGAACCCAGTCTCAGACAGAGAATGTGACAGTGAGAGAGTCACCCCACTGCCTGAAGACCAGGGGCAAAAGGTTGCAGCAAAAAGAGATGGGAGATATTCTAACATGCACTTCATTTTCGCTTTCAAGTATTCAAGCGAATACACACATGTGCAAGCACACACACACACACACGAACAGCTCTCCACCATTAAAGTTTAAGATGTAATCATTTTCTGGAGTGAAAGTCGGCTTTTTAAGGGGGGGATATACACCACAGAGAGTGAAAATTACTGGAGAATGAGTGATAATGAAATTGGAATATGTTGCAGGCTAGATACAAACTTGCATAATCCATGTGAATACTTTTGCAAGGCTTTTCAACTTAAAGCTTTCAAATATTCAAAATTAAATATCAATCTATTATTGCATTTAAATCAAGTACATTTTTTATACATTTCAAATGGAATTATTATTGGATAACCTAATAAATAGCATCATCCAGAATTTTAATATATCGATAAATCTCTAATTCACAAGTTTACGGTAACTCACATCTACAAGATGACAAAACCACCTTTAATAGCTTTGGCTGTATCATCATACTTCAATTTTTAGAGTACAGCCCATTCTCACAGTCCATCGAAGCTTTGGTTATCTCTATTCCTGTCACTCTGACTGAGTTACAGACTGATAAAAGTGAAGACTTCTCAGACAGATAAAACCTCAAACACAATCCAATACACACAGGAAGTGTATTTGCTTCTATTCCTAGTACATCTCTCTCTCATTGCATTTGTTAGTGTCGTTTGAGTTCCACTTCATTGGAAAGGCTGGAGTTATTAATTAAAAACAGCAGTGCAGTCGTGTCTAACACTAAGTGCAAACAACTTATTAAAAATTCTGTTTTATGAACTTGAGTTTCAGGAAGAACAAAAAACAAATGACAAGTGGGTAATGCATTAGCTGGTTATACGTGTACAGATAGCAAATTGAGTGTTTGTTACATGCACATATTTATGTATTTTGTGTGTTACACTATCTAGATGTAAGACAATTTTGCTATTTGTGTACAACGCTAGGTAAGCTACTTTAAAACTATAGCTTGCTATACTCAAAAGCATTTCAAACTACCTTTTAAGGAGTTAGCTACAAGCTATTCACAAAAAGTAGCCAACTAGCTTTTGAATAATACCATTGTTGGATTCTATGCTTAAATTAAAAGAGCTACCAGGATGTCAAAGACATCGATTAGTATAAACTAGCATTAAACTAAAGCCTCTTCTTTCTTTTTTTACTGATAACAGTGATTTTTCTAACTATAGTGTTTTTCTAATTATATCTTTTTCAGGAATTATGATTTAGAGCAATCAGGATGTCAAGGACATCAAATAGCACAAACTTACAGTAGTGTTCAACTTTTTATTTAGCTACAAAATGACAACAAATGATAACTGATAACACTTAACACTGATAAAATAGTTCAGAGTAAAGTAGTTATCTAAATAGCAGTACTTGCTATAACAATGCTATAAAAAGACAATCTAGTAGGGCGAGCTTGATTATTGCCTTATCTCGCACAGTTGCAAGGCTGCGCAATTTATCAAGAATATTGTTGTGCAACATTTTAGGAAAAGTAGCTTGTGACTAGAAAAGTTACACCACTCAGAAAATGTGTGCGCTACTGTCACACTACTGAAAAATGTAGTTAAGTTAATAGTGTTGCTACGGTCTATGGTGTATGGTTGCATGTTTGTGCCTGAATTTCCTCATTACATCTCAAACTGCAGTTTTCCATCTTGGCTGTCATAAAGTGTGTGAGTGTGTGTGCCCCTATTTTAGAGCAGGGCATTCAATCAAACCAAAGCAGAGGCATACACACATTTATCACTGTTTAGCCAAGACTCGCTGATGAAGTGTGTGCCACACCGATGACAACATAACACACACTCATAAGCTGGCACTATAGTATGACGCTCACTTGACAAACAACATGCACACACAAAATGAATAAATTCACAAGCAACACACGCACATGATGGAGAACACCCGTAAGGAATACTTCATCGTCCTACTCCTCCCTCTCCCGTTAAGTCAGCTGGGATCGATATGGGAAAGCTGCTAATTGTAGTTATGTTCTCTGCATTGATTAAAAGACAAAAGCGCCACAGAGAGCTAATGAGAGCGAGACAGTGAGCGAAGGAACGTGTGGGTTTCAGTTCTGGGAGGAAACTCTTTGTTCATTCCGTTTCTGTACTCCTTTCACTCCATTATAAAACCGAGCCAGTTAGCAAGTGTCACGTCTGGGAAACTGATAAAAGGAGGACATAAATTAGACTTAAAAGAAAAGTTTGTCTGCCATGACTGGATAAATTGATTTCCAATTGGCCCTAAAAATTTTAATGAGCTCCAATGCAAGATCACTAAAGACTTGATACACTTGCTGTGTATAAAGGAGATTTACCCTTAACCACTTTTCATTGGGTGTGTACATGCGTGTATGCGGTTTGCATTCATTCCAGGAAAAAATACAGAATGTATTAATACCCAATCAGATCATGTGGTGCACTGTGATGTCACAAAAAAGGAAGTGTATTCTGGTATGCAGGCATGATAAAGATATGTGGACACTCTTCTGGAACTGTCAATCAAGTTCCCCAGAGGCTGAAGCAATCTCACACAGAAACAAGGCTTGACTGGGATTCTCTGGGGACTTCCAAAAGATCCACAACAGGGTTTTTTTGGGAGGGGTTTGGTCACTCACTTCCATCTCACTCTCTCTCTCTATCTCTCCCCCCATTTAATTTCCTTCCTCTCTATATTGCCCATAACCTCACTCTCCCAATTCTCACTTACCACAATCTTCTCTGACCTTTCTCTGACATAACTTTGCCCTCTCCATCCCCTCTCCTTCTTCCATTACAGTTGCTATCTGGACCTCAGATGGCACCAAGCAACGGTCCACGTGTTGTCTTTTCTGCACATTAAGAATGGAAAAACTCTCTTCAAAGCACCAATCAATCAAACTCCAGGACTCCTGTCCTCTGGCCAATTAAAACTTGGTGTTGATCCAGCTGGTTAAGGGGTCATTCTGAAGGCAGGTTCAAGGAAATCAGTGGATTGGTTCAAGCTTTGTTCCCAATCATTGTGAGCTGACTTCCTTTCTTCTATGGGAGCATCATAACTGAAATGGAGCCTCATAATTGATTGATCGCTTTAGAATGCTCCACATTGGCAGGAACAAATAATGCTATTCAGGCAAAGCAAACGGAACAATGTGATACTTTAAGCAAAACATTTAGGTCCCAATTTACACGAGGGCTGTGCGAGACTAGTCCACTAGACTAGACAAGTAAATGTTACTGCTGCTGGTCAGCTTGGAAATACTAAAGTCTGGGTTATTTTGCACATCTAATGTCTTACTTTATATTTTTAACAAAGGCTATGTTTAAATTACCATCATGTTAATGTTACATTTTCAAATTAATATATTATTTTGAAGTGTAATAAGTAATATGCAACAAATTAACGGGCCTGTTTTATAAGGTCACATACTAAGTTTTGTAACTGAACACGTGCACATTGTTCGCTTGGCTCACCTGATTACTGTGGAAGGTCAGGTAAATGATAAATGGTGTGTTGATTCATTGGCAAAGTAACGAAAGCTGTGGGAGATCACATGGCCACAACTAGCTAGAGCAAATCATACTCTTCCACCCATGTCTAATGCCGAACACCTGTTCAATCAACAAAAGCATAAGCTCTCAGGAGACCTTACTTATATACTTATACTTTTCTTTTTTTTCTGCACTACTGAAGCCAGACCAATTGTGACAATGAGGAGGAAACTGTTCAAGCTTCATTCATGCTTGATTTAGTCCAGCATGTGCATGAATTTCTGAGTATATTATGTTAGTGAATTAAGCTCATTGTGCCCGTGATGCGTTTTTGTTTATTAACAATAGACTCTGAGTATATGAACCTCTTGAGCTACCGGATTCACCAGCCAAACAATGACTGTGGATGATCAGAAAGCTGGCAGAGGTTGAGATAGAATAGAAAGAGAAGTAAACACTGCAAGTGTGGACTGTCCTGGCTTACAGCTAAATCCACAAGTTTTGATATCCTCTGGGAGAAATGTCCTAAATTACTCTGCCTGGCCATGTAAGTGACTGGGAAAAAGCCATTGCTCCCAAATATTCTACATGCAAAGGAATGTAGTTATGTGTATGCCTTAGTGAGTCTGATTTATTGTTAATTTAGCTTGTTAGTAATGAACATGTGTCTTGTTGTCGGTATGAACCCAATTACAGCTGGTATTAGCATTCACATGGGACCCAAATCACATCTGAACTATTTTTGATCAAATAAATGCAGCCATGAGGAGCATACGATTCTTCCATCTTATCAAACACAAACATTTGAATAAGTTAAAAACGTAAATTTGCAACACTACAGAAATTCATTTGAAAGGGATGTTATCATTTATTGTAGTATTGTGTCATGTCTGCTTAGGGTACGAAGAAACGGAAGTAGCAAAGAACTCCTATTCAGTGCCCTAAAGGGTTGTGGACAAAAAGCATGTGCTGCACTTCAAGTATCCACCAGACAAAATAGGTTACATTGACCTGGCAGCTACTGTTTTTAATATACTGCGATTTGGGACACATTAATTCTTAAATCTTGCATACTATTTAATGCAGATACCATACAAATAATGCTACATTATATGACAACAAAGTGCAGTATGGACATAAGGTGGCCAGCTGATCATTTATGACATGCATACCAAATTAAATCGTACCGAGTGACTTACAGTGGTGTATCACACTAGGGAAACTCAATTTATTGGATTCAGAAATGCAATGTCATGCATTACACTACTCATTCGACTCTCTCGTCCCGTCTCACTCCTTCTCCAAAGTAATCTCTCTCTCACACACACACACACACACACACACACACACACGCGTGCGCGAACACTCCGAGTCAATTTACATAATCAAGTTCACAAAGCCAGTTTAATAATTTGGCCTCCTGGCCGGCTGCCTGCCACAAGCGTCATTCAATTGTTGGGTTCTTATTAAATATCTCACATTCCGTCCTGGGTTGTGAGCTGGCCACTAACTAATTAAGGCCGAGACATTGAAGGAAAAGACACACATGCAAAAATTGACTCTCACTAGAACATATCCATCTATCCTCAGTGTTCTTCATTTCCTGTGCATTTCTTAGAACTGCCTTAAATTTGTGATGGTAATTCTCAATTCTTATATTTAGTTTATCATCTACACAAACACTTTATAGCATGTGCACTCAATTCAGGGTTAAATATGGCTGGCAGACAACATTTAGCCTCTCTGAAATAACACAGATTGTTTTGGCCTCTGGCTGTCAGACACATATGGTGGTAGCAACAGAGTAGAGCACTAAAATGAGGCAGTTAAGTAGATATGAGTCTATGAAGCTTTTTTGTGCTGTAGCACTAATGGACATGGGGAGCATCAGCATGCTGGAACATGAATGCCAAAAAATCGTTGTATGACGCGGGGAAACATACCTAGTGTCTTTGTGTGGAGGGTGTGGGTTTGTGTTAGAGGAGGTTAGTGTGAATTCAGGTCAAAATAACATGTGACCACATGCACTTGTGTGTGTGTGTGTGTGTGTGTGTGTGTGTGTGTGTATATATATATATATATATATAATTTTAAAAATTGCAGAGGCACTGTGCAGAGAATATGGGGGTGATAATCTTCAAATTATAATTTATATCCATTAGGGGTCCTCAAATAGTGGTCTGTAGTTTTACCATTGCTTGGACCTCGAGACATAACGACATGGTAGTAACCATGGTAGTTTTACCATTTCAACAATTTAAAATGAGCAATACACAGCACAAGGGCTCAGATTCATTTATGGCAATTATTTTATTGGTGCTGTATCCTCTAATATTTCTATCTAGTGCCAAATATGTTTCACTTAAGCCCCTACCGTTCCAATAGATTTTCTTCTCTCTCCCGATAAAGACACTAAAGTGCCACATTAAGAGCTGCAGATTTTTAGCGACATTATCCACAATAGCAAAAACAGGGAACAGATGAATAGATTTATACTTTTGCTAAAACACTGCAGAAATGGAGAATGCGGTAAATACAATTATTTTATCTGTCATACATTACTCCAACCAACGTTTCTTTCCCCAACTGCATTTAGCATTATTAATCAGCATGTTAAGAGCATTGATAATAAGCAATGATATAATTGCTGAAAATATTTATAGATGGCAAGACAACAAATATTTTGAAAATAATAGCTAACTTCAATGTTGAGAGCAATGTTATTATTATGTACATTGTGTCTGTTTTAGTAGCTATTTTAAGCAAAAACCATGATGCAGTCTTTTATCAGTACCATTAAAGACAGTATACAGTATCTTAGTCACATACAAAAGGCCTTCTGTTATACAGAAGTATCTAAATGTAAAAATAATAGTAGCAAGAAAGCATGTATACACACATACATACACATTTTTTTTAAATTCTTTGGCTCTCAGGGCTCAATATCCTCATCTTCGATGACTGTTTATGTTTTTACAAAGTACCTCTGCTGCCCAGATGGAAAAGTATAAGTATTTCAAAAAAGTATTCTCCAGACCTCCACTGGGAAGGAAATATACAGGCCAGACCTCTTGGAACTCAATACTCCTGATATACATATATTTGGTATACATAGAGTGACACTTTGTAATGTAAAAACATCCATAAATACATGCACACAAAGAAAACAGGCTGTCATTTGTTTCTCAGTGGTCCATTAAAGCAGTATGGAAGTCACACCTGCTAATGGCTTCCACCCACTCGCACACATGCAGACTCACACACACGCACATAGAGGAGTGCAATCAAGCAAGCTATCATAGCCCAGGGGAAACATGATTCACGAAGTCATTAACGGCACTGACATGAATCAACCTCAATCAGATGTACAGTAGAGCAGCACACCTAACCGTATTTATCAGTTATGATATCTGACAGAGGGCCGGACTCAGCACGTCTCACTCTTATGAGTGTGTGTGCTGTGAATCTCTTGTTGTGGTGATACATGATTAGCTCTGCAGGTGAACAGTTAAGACCTCACACTCTGTCTGCCACCACCAACACAGACGTGTTGATTCGTCTGTGTGCGCTCGTCCGTTCTCAACATGATCATCAGTGCCAGGTTCCCTTTAGACTTCATAAAATTAAATTGTGCTCTGAGTGAAAGCTTTATTTTTAGAATTATGTCTGAACTAAACAGTTGCAGGCCCTAAATCTTTTCCAAGCCATTGTGTTTTATGTTAAATATGAAAGATAAACAAGAAATTAATTGAATAGCTGTTTGTGCTATGAGAACAAAGGCATTAAGTGAGACGCTCTCTGGTTTCGGCTTGTCCAGGCAAAAAGCAAACGCAATGTACTTGATATCAAGTCCCTCAATAGTTTGTTTCAATAATCTAATATGCAAGTATTATTCAGAATTTGTAATAATACAAATATAACCGAATCCAGTGTCAGGCATGTCTGTTGGATTTGGCAGCATGTAGCATAGACAAAAGCAACTTTTGTGGTGTGCCGTTCAGCTAGTTTGGTTACTGGAAAGCTACAGAATTCATTTTTAGACAGAACTCTTTCCACAGTTTGCAAAACTGTGACTGCTGCTTAAATTCAACAAACAGATAGAAAATACAAAAGTGGGCCCATACTGTAAAAATAGTTAAATACATACTGTTAAAAATGTTTAAAGTTACATTGAAAAAAGATTGCCAAAAAATATGGTGACAAACCTTTAGGCATTATTGGACAATATTTTGGTGCCTTTTTATTTTACAATATATTTGTCATCAGAGGAATAATTTACATTTTAAAGTAGAAAAAAGGTCATTTTAATTTGTAATAATAATCCCACAATATTACAGTCTTTACTTTATTTCTGATACTTACCAACCCCAAACGTATGAATGTCATTAAACAACTAACAGGTTTTTAGCATTTACACATTTTGTCCATTGAAATTCCTGAACATTTTTATGGCGAAGTGTGTCAGATAATGGAAAACAAGTTCAGAACTGAACCTAAGTACTAAAGTACGAATGCATAAAAGGAAATGGATCGGCTTTAATGAGAGAGATGGAGTCTGTGAAGGTGCGTGTTTGAGTACATGAAGCTTCAATGACACCAGAGAGGAGAGTTCAAAGCTGTGAAACGCAGCCACTCTAAGTATAATTACAGGAAATGACAAGTAGGACCGTGGAATGCAGCCACTGAACACATGCCATTCAGCAGAGGTTCGTGGCCCCTAAACACACCTCTGTCTGCATACCTCTTCATAACTGGACTGGTGCGCACAGAATACACAATAGCATGTGGGAGTGATCCGAGTCAATCGCATTCCTCGAATGTCTATAAGACAACCCTCTGCTCCATTTGGAAAGAAAAAGACAAGCCCTGTAATTACAAGAGGAACGCACACAATTGAGACTATCAAAGCAACAAAAAGAGACAGAGAGGTGAAGGTCAAGCATGTCAGAACGAAGGAGGCGGAGTCAGAACCACGCAGAGAGTTTCGGAAAAGACAGTTGTCATGGAGATAGAAGCGTGGTCGTTCTATAGCTGTGTGGTCTAATGGAGAAGATTGAAAGCTGACAGCTCTGACAGGCGTGGAGACTAATCTCACTGCCCACTGGTTCCAGGTTCACAAAAAATGTATTGAAACTTCTTGAGTGCAGGAGACATTTAAATTTTTTTTTTTTTTTACAGTCTAGCGAGTTTCTTTAGAAATAGAGTAAAAAAATAAATGAATGGTAACAAGAACTTTATTATTAAAACAGCATTGGCTACTGCAGGCTAATCTTCGACAGGTCTGACCAAAATATATTTAAGGATTGAAGGAAGATGATGATGATGAAGGTTTTGAAAGGCATGGGGAAAGAACTCGAGCGGAGAAAATGCTGCTCCGTGGTGTGATGAGACAGACACCATCATCACAAATCCGGTTAAGGCTCCAGTTGGTGTGAGGAGAATTGATTTGTGTGTGTGTGTGTGTGTGTGTGTGTGTGTGTGAGAGAGAGAGAGAGAGAGAAAGAGAAAAAGAGAGAGAGAGAGAGAGAGAGAGAGAGAGAGAGAGGCGCTGAGGTCAGTGTGTATGATGGAACAGACAGGGTACATCAGCCTCTAATCACTTCAACACCCCCGTTCTCCACACACACATACACACAGGCAGATGCTCTTATCTCAGCAATTCTAGAGATAGAAAGATATTCTGAGCTAATAAAGTTGAGACTAACTGCATATTACTTATGTCACAGTGTGAGAATATGAAGAGAGTGTGAGGCAGCATCGTATTTCTCCACCCACAATGCACAGCACACCTGCTTAAAGTCAAATAATAGAGGCAAATCAAACATGCTCCTGGATCAACATCCTCATTAGTCCCAAAACAACATTCCTAATATAATTCATAACATCTATGAAGATACTTTTTTCCTGGAGAAATTACCACCCTAAAATAATGATTAAGGTCTATACACTAACATGCATTATATTCAAGATGTAATAACAGTGTAATAATTATGCTTTATATGCCAGTTACACATTTTTAATCATTAAAATTTAAACTTGTCCTGAAATTTAACTTTCATAAAATTAAGAAATACATTTATAAAATCTCTTTGAAGACAAAAAAAATAAATTTCTAAGAACTCGGCATATTCTTAAAATATTAGGAAAAATTTATTCAGTTATTGGGGCAAAAATTATTTGCACCCATCTGTTTTTTCAACCCCTCTCCTCTAACCATCTTTAATGTAGAGGCCTGTGTCTGCACAACTCCCAAGCTCTGCTTTAACATCCAACAACCAGCTAATGGAAAATGTATTAAGAATATTCAAGTGTATTCCAAGGAAGGGTGATGGTCCTGTACAGGGCTTGCCATATTACAAGCCCGCGATTATTTCCACCTAAAACTATGCCCTGCTCTCATACACCCAATTCCACTCTTTTTGTTCCCAACACACGCATATACACACACATATTAAAAGGGAAAAAATATTTGTGTGTGTATATATGTATATATATATATATATATATATATAATAATATAAATTAAAACCGCATCATGGCTCAAGGACACCACAGTAGAACCTTGTTAAGATGGGGCGGAGCAGGTAAGATTGGATTCAGACTCATACCAAACACACTGAATTACATTATTGATCACAAGGCAGAAAGGTTATGAAAGAGCCATGGGGGCTACGCCAGTATCCAATCTACGAAGCAAGAGTAGCTGTTGGTCCCAGGAGAGCATGGGGTGCTCTGTCGGACAATTCATAACACACACACACACACACACACACACACACACAGCGTGGTTCTATAATTGATTAAAACTGGTTCAGAGGGCAACTGGTGTGCCGACCCTCATGCATAATTCCAAATCTGTGCCAGAGTTGCACTGAAACAATCCTTAAGATAATCTCCTATCAGCTCTTGGAGATGGAGAAACACAGTGACCAGTGCATTTGTTACTCTGGAAGGCTAACTAGGCCACGCTACAGAGGGAGAGAAGTGATCGTGGACACACTCACACGCACTTCATGTTGACAGAAGCCGGCTGGAGCTCTTATCTCAGTGGAATGCACAGCGGCCACTGCCTGATAAGAGCCGATGTTCCAGAGGTCGTTCAAATGCTTAGGCAATGACCAGGCGCAGAGGAGGAATGGCACTGCAAAGCAAACCTACTATCTCTGGGTTTGTTTGTGCGTTCAAGCACGTGCACAGGCGATAGCTTGCCTTTCCAGCTTCGTTGTATCACACGGAGTAGCTGTCAAGGTTTGTTTGACATCTGAGGGATGTCTCCCCTAAAGGCGGCTCAATACATGAGAGATGCTTTAGATCTTCTGGCCCTGATCCCAGGTCAAAGTAATGGCATCATCACACTGTTATGATGTCAAAGAAATGAAAGCAAAACCTGACGAGAACACTCTGGCATGTTTCTCTGCAAGGTACTTTCCTTTACTTGGACTACGCAACCAAGTAGGACTAATTACATATAATAAACTGAGGAATTTACAGTCAGCTCTGCTCTGTATGGCCCACTAGTGAGACAGCATGCTGAGAAGAAAGACAGCAGAGCACGAACAAGAGAGGGGGTTGGGAAACATGGGACATTCCAAATAGTGAACACTTTAGAGAGAGAAACTAGAAGATGATGCTATGCTAATAGAGAATACAGGTCCTATTTACAAGTTTAGCATGTGTTCTTGTGACTGTAACCTATCGCACTCTTCACCTAGCAGTCTTCAAATGTGCCAATAAACCAGATAACCATTATTGGAAACAGCAGGCAATAACGCAAACTTGTACAAAAATATTTGGTAGAAACCATTACAATTAATGTGAAAATGCCGCCTTTTTGTTAAAATAGCCAATCACTTTTATGATCGAGGCATCACCTGTTTGTTTACACTTAAATGTACTAGCATATTAGCTATAACGTTCTGAAAAGCTAGCCTTTTAGCATAACTTAAGCTAACAAAACACAATATGTTTTAATTAAATTACTGCTGATTTGAAATATATTACCTACATTTTTACCCCCCATATGGCTTGAGGTACGCACTGTGAGATGGAGAAAACACTGATAAGGAAGACACAGAAAAGAGATGACACTAGAGAGAATTACTATAGTAAGCTTTTTAAAATGATCTGTAATGAAGTATGGAAGTCAGTAGCGTCAAGCTTTGTATGCAAAAACAGAACTTTACATGGCACAAAGTTACTGAACCTTGGCTAAATTAATCTTTTGGTACATGTGTGTGAAGGAAGGGATGAGGTCAGGCCTCCAAGAGCAGTACTGTGACATTTGTTTCTGTTTAACAGCTAGCGACTGATGTAGTAGGCCACTTTGATGAACATTGAGATGCAGTCAGGGAATTCTGGGGAAAACTTCTGGAACAGAGCTGGAATTAAGCGAAGAGAAAGAGAACAGGAATGACGGAGAGCAGAAGAGAGAGAGAGGGAGAGGGAGCGAAGGAAATAGAAAGGCATCCAGCCAACATCAGGCGGGCAGCAAGCCAGCACACAGGAAATTAAGCTCATGAGCTGAAACAGAGACTCCGACACACAAACATACACAGAACACATTCACGCAACAAAATTATGCTGTTTATGCATGAGCATCTATACGTGCAATTGGTTAAATCTCCAGTTTTAAGTGTATACTCATTTCTGTTTCTCATACACGCATGTGGACACATTAAACATTATCTGATCACTGTATCTGAATCTGATGGTAAAACACAGCGAGTGAATAACTGTGTGCGAGTAGAATGAAGTTTCCCACACAGCTCAACTTGGAAATGTCCAAGTAGATTCAGAGCTCAAACATAAATGCATCACTACTAATATTGCTCATACTTGGGGTTAGGGATTTGAACCTCAAACCAAAGTATTAAACTCAAGAACCCAACTCATTCTGCAACCATTTGTGCTAAGAACATGAATTATACAGTTATAAAATATACAATCACATGGTTTGTTTGCCATTACGTGTGTGTGTGTGTGTATATATGCATATGCGCATACACACACACACATATTCAACAAAAGTGTGTGCTATTACTAACCATATTTAAAAGACATGGATATCATAAAAGTTGCATACTTTTAAACAGCACAGAAACACTTGGAATCTGATGCAAACTACATTTGTATGTGGTTTGAAATTCGATTAATAGCTTTATTTATTTAATAGATTGTTTTTGGTATGAGTCTTAGTCTGATTGGTCAGATTGAATTTCAAGTAGTATGTAACAAACAAAAAGCCCTAGGTTGCTTTAGCAACTAATGAAAATGCAACCGATATTAATTACACAAACAATGAACAGATTTCATCACTGACTGAATGCCCAGTCATTTTGCAAATCGAAAGATAAGGTTTGAAAAGCAAACCGGATTTGTGTGAGGTGAGAACAAAGCCATCAAAACTTGGCCAGTAAGAAACCACTCAATAACACCATCTCAATATGTGTGTGTGTGTGTTACTTTGTGTCATGCATTATCATTTCTGACCTGTGCATAACCGCTTTGTGTGTGAGCTGCATTGATGTGTTAAAATGAACACTGCAGCACATACTTACCACACACTCTCAGAAGTCCATAACTGTGCTAGGTCACTCTGCAGGAAGAACGAGATGATTTACTGACCATTAAATGAAACTGGAGGCAAGTAGAGGTCAATCAGTTAACAGGTCATTCAGTTCCCAAGTTAGTAGCTCTCTTTCTGGAGGCGGAGTTATGATAGCAAGTCGCTCTCTCAAAAAGGTTTATAAACAATCTTCTATTGATCTTCAATCAAAGTAAGGATGTGTAAAACAACATTTTCAATATTGGCTAGTAGATGTTTTTTTGCAGTGACTAGTTAGTCTTAAAGAAGTCATGCTTATCATTAAGGTTTACAATACCCCAATCAGGCCGATGACAGTCATATAACTCACTGCTAACAAGTGAGACAGGTATTACTGCGTCAGATCCTTTACCAAACTTCCAGAACTTCCGAAGTGAGGTATTCTAGTCTGGATTCAAATTCTGTCATCATACAGTGATAGGATCATCTGTGACCATGACAATCAGGCCTTTGCTTTTGACTCCTCAATACCTCACAATATTACAGTGGATGATTAAATGAGCTATTAAATGAGTTATTCATGTGCCCTCCTTCCCCAACATTCCCAAGAATAGACATGCAAGAACACAAACTTAAACAAACACTAATCCCATCATTCCATGCCCACAACATGCTTGAGGTTATTAGCATCTGTCATAGTCAACAGTACAAAGAATGCAAACTTATGAAATCTTTTCAATATACACACATCATCATCATGCCTTAAGCCCCAGAAGAAGCCTGTCTCCGTAATTAATATTACTGATCCTGGGGAAAAAGGCAAAAGGAAATGTCCTACAGCTCAGGGCTACTGGCACAGCAGGACAAAATATTAGCAGTATTTTAAAGATGATAATTAAAATTAAAGCTCAGTGTGAGGAAATTGGACTGTTTGAGGATTAACAGCACCACCGCTGATGCCCGTGAAGGAATTAAATCCCACTGTGTCAATGTTATCGAAGAGCAATTCACCGGTACATATCACAGACACAAAAGGCCAACCAGCAGATCTTTTAAGCAGCTTTTCCATGAAAGAAATAAACCTGACAAAAAGCAAAATACACTTAAAAAGTTAACATGCAGCAGTAGGTGAGTAAATGTACTCAAAAAAGGTCATTGGGTCACTCATATGAAAAAAACTGTAAAAATTGTGTAAATACACCACTAATTTCTAGCAAGAAAAGTGATAAAGATAGACAGACAGATAAAGCATCTGATGAATTGGATATTTGTAGAATATCAGCATTATTTTCTCCAAGATGAACTTTGTAGGTTCACTACCTACAAGGCTTGCAATTTTCAAATCATACTGTTACGGAACAATATCAACTCTGTGACCTTTTTGAACACAATGAAATAGCACAAATTCAGACAATGTTAAAAATGACTTTATAAAACTGGAAAAGCCAAGCTTTTATAAAAAAGACCACATGAATCAACCATATGTCAATTCTCATGGGCCTCGTTTTTGGCCAGGACCAAAGACCATGGGACTGTTCCAAATGTTTTTGTGTACTCAGACCTACATGACTCAATGGGATGTGTTTATATAAATCGTGCATGCCATTTTTCTACGGCTAAAGCTCCTGTGCGGTTCATCAAGTCGCACCGTTATGCAAGTGCATTCATCATCCAAATTAGATAGAGCTAAATGCAGAAAAGTAGCGTCTGCTTTGAAGTTCTGCAAATGAGAAGCACTTGACTGACATTAGGGCAGAGATGAATAGATGTTGCCACCTCTCTCGCTCTCTCTGTCTCCTGGCAAGCAACGAGTAGAGCATGCTCTTGTTTTTTTTCAGGATCCTAAATGAAAAGCCAGCTTGAAGGGAGAACTCAGTTAGAGGGTCTTCAAAACAGCAATAGTGTCAATCTTGTAAGCCTCCTAAAACAGTCAGAACACAGAGCGAGTCTGTAAGGACAAGCACCTCGTTCAATAACTGCTCAGTCAATGGACTTTTGTTAGAATTGCGTAACGTTGTAAAACCCAGGTCAAATTCCTCATGTTTCAGGTTAAAAGATTTAGCATTCATAGAAGTGTAACCTGACCCCGAAGAGCATGGCAACCGAATTCAGAGGAAAAAGACGGCAGTTGTTTTATACCCTAACAAACAATAAAATGTAATGTTGATCATGATTACATTAAAAATTGCCTTTTGAGGTACAAATCATTAGGTCATTATGTTAAATACACTTTCTAGCATAATAAAGATGGTGAAAAGATGAATGAATGAAGCAATCAATCAATCAATCAATCATTCTAATGACTACTTTTTTTCATATGTTAGCTTCGAAGAAAGAGACAACCAGACAGGGAGACAGGTTGTGGGTTTGTGGGAGGCTCCATATGTGTTGTGAAACACGGTAGGAGATTGGGGCATTTGGCATTATGTGCGTGTCCCCAGGAGACTTACAGCTGTCACTCAGATACAGGAAAAGAACTGTGATCTCACCTCACACACTCTTTGACACTTGCTCACACCACCCATGAGTTTGGCCACACACACTTTTCCCAACCTGGCAGAAAATATACACATCTGTCAAAACACTCCACAAGGGCAGCTAAATGGATCTGTAGTTGGTGGCAGGTTCCTAAACAAACCATTTAAAAGCTGAGAGGCCATCTTCCATGAAGCTTGATATGCACCAGAGACATTACAGTGATAATTTACGCAATCATTCTCAGCATGGTGCGGATACAGAGTTACTAATTCATATGATCAACTAACATGCACTAAAGTCACAACCACGGACATGACAAGTAAGATAAAAAAATATTCACAGAACTGACATGCCTATTCATTGAGTCATTGTACAGAAGACGGAGGACAGACATACAGATCCAGTTTGTCAGAAACTAGCACAAGCAAAACAGAAAAAGTGTTGATGATTACACTGACCTTTACATGAGTCCAAACACCATGAATGTTTCTATTCAGGACTATTTCTTAATTCACTTTAGGATGACAATGTCCTCATTTCTGTAAATCAACTAAAGTTCCTTTAAGGCATCAGCTATACTGAACTCGAATAACTTTTCACTTTATACTAAGACCACCACTATGCATTGATCAATCTGATTGATTAACCAGGCCAGTTTAATGTCAATTAAATGATTCTGCCATTTTTAAGCTAAATGCATCAACTGACTTGTCAATAAAAATAAATTAACTGAGTAAATAATTTTTAATTTAAGCTGGGAAGTACCACATTTAAAATCTAAATCAATATCAAATAGCTGATAATAATTTCTGACATTTTTCAAATAAATTGACAATCAAATTATTTAAATTTAAACTCATACAAGCCCATTGAAATTAAGGAAATCAAAAACACTCCTGATTTGTATAAGAGGTAGTTGGATTTGTGGTTAAGATGCATTTTTATAAATAAAGCACACAGAATAGAGATATTTCCCGTAAACTTTTGTATATATAAATATATAGATCCAAAAGACAAATAAATTAAATCATGAATGCCTGCACATAATCGATATTGCATCTACATTTCTAGTCACAATTGCCGCTGTAGCATTAGCACTATCATTATAACTAGTTATCATTTGTTGAAAACCCTATATTGATTGTACACTAACTCTGTGCGAAACAGCTCTTATATCGTATAATGCTTTCAGAAAAGTAGGTCTACATCTTCTTAGTAAGGAACGGCAGCTGAGGTTATCAATACACAAATCAATGACTCTTGAAGCACATGACTGAATATAAACAAAGATTAGAAGAAACATAGGCACACACAAAATTGATGATCCAATAAAATTCTCTCTCACCACAAACATTAATGCATCAGGCACTTCAGGCCAAAAGCTTAAACTGAAGTCTTAAATAAACATAACCTTTGTCCCCAGATAATCCACAAAAAGGTTGATGTGAGCAATCGAAAATGCTCCAACCCCAGAAGACATGTGCTCTAGGACATCAAAACATGCCCTGGCATGTCTCCATCTAACACTTCCGCTCCACCTCATTCCCAATAATTAAATATGATGCCCAAAAGCCACATTCTGTATTAAATAAAGCTGATTGGAGGAGGGAAACAAGGTTATATGAGGCACTGTGGCAAAGTGGCAGCTTCTCGATAAGACATCAGCCTTTGCACAGCTTTTTCATTATTCTCAGCACAATCTACTAGTGCAGATCCATTAGTGTGACATAGGCCTAAATTAGTGCCCATTGAAATCCATTAGTGTCACAGAATATGAGGACTCGGAGCTGAAGAGCTTTTCTCAGATTGACAAGATGTTTTCTTCAACTGCAAAAGCTGACAGAGAAGAGAATCCGCAGAAGGATGTTCTGGGGCACACGGGAGAGCAAAGGTTAGCTGACCACAAAAAAAGGATAGTTCACAACACAGCTTGTATTTATTCATTTAAATTATGACTTATTTATTTATTATTACTGTGAGACCTATACTTTCCTCAGTACAATGCAAAAGCTGAATTTTAAAGAATATTCTAGCCGAAACAACCTGGAGGCATCATCAAATTATTTATATATATATATATATATATATATATATATATATATATATATATATATATATATATAGATAAAAATGGTTAGTGTGACACTATTTTACAAGTCTTCTGAAGCCTTGACATCTGCCTTAATGAAACTGATCCATTTTTCAAATTCAACTCACTGACCAAATGATTTTGTCACAGCAGTTAACAATAACCCACTCAGCATTAAGATTATCTGTGAAAATTGTACTATTACTTACTCATGCTAATGTCATCAAGCTGACTCTTAACTTAATCTGAGTTTATGAATCAAAATCTTTTCAATGTTTTGGTTGATCCCGTTCATAAACCAGTCTGAATGAGTTGAACGAACTGAAACAAACTGAACTCCAGACCTAAAGTACAGTTTCAGAAGATTTCAAATAAGTCATATGAACCACTTTTATATTTCTGATTACCACTTTTGAAGAGAGCAACAATTACTTCCTTCACATTTTTTTAAATTTCCACGGAAGTTCAGAATGGTTTGAAAACATGAGGGTGAATAAAATGACAAATCAAATTTTTAGGTGAACATTCCCTGTTCTGAGATCTGTTTCAGTAGAATGTCTAAACACATATTTATAATATGGAAAACGCATAAATATGAAAAACAGCACAAAGACAAAATAATAATAAATATAATATAATCATAAATCATAATTCAGAACAACACTGTGAAAAGCCTATGTGATTAGTTCATAAATGAGTGGGTTGCTCAGGAAGTGAAAACATCCAAACCACAAATGAGCTTATCCAGGAGCTCTCGTGAAGATGTTCGTACAAGGACATTGATACCACAAACACAGACACATACAGTACGCACTATCAGAAGAAAACACTGTTTGCCAATTATTCAGCTCTATCACTCTTATAACAATCAACACTCTGATATCACAGAGGGAAACACCGTTTCAGACACAAGTTAGTGAGGGTTTCACGTGATTATCATGACACTTTAATCAAGATTCACAGAAGCCAGCTCCATGTTTTATGGGTGACATGAATAAATGCAAACACACAAAGTCCTCAGGAAATGCATGAATGAGGCCACTGTGTACTGTGTGCTTGTTCCTCAAGAAACACAAATAAACACAGTCATTGCTCATAAGAGAAGAATGGAGGAAGAAAGCGGGGTAAAAAAGACTGTGCTCTCTCTCTCTCTCTCTCTTTCTCCACGCTCTCTGTTTTTGACCATTGATCTTTAACCTTGAGGGGGCCGAATGACTTCCTGCTCTGAATCACTCAAGCTACAGAATCGTTCTCATACAGAAGAATCCAAACAACGATTTGCACCCATTTATGTATATTTAATGACTTTAATCATTTAAAACTTATTTAAATAATAATTAGGGCAAATTTGGTTTGAAGTTTTTGAATATCTCCACATAATATTTAAAGGGAAAGCTTGAAATTTAAATTCTGTGATCATTTACTCACCTTCATGTTGCTCCAAAATCCATAAGACTTTGTTCATCTTCAGGACACAAATAAAGATAGTCTTAATGAAATCTGAAAGATTTCTGTCCCTCCATCCACCTGTTACATTGATATGTAAAGAATACCTTTTCCGGGACTAATCCTCCACTCATACTACTGTCTCTGGGCTCACAGACTTCAATTATTTTAAAGATTTATAAAAGAAGAACCACTGTATGGCCATCTGGGATTTCAGTATGGTATGAAGATAAAGGTCAGGATTATGATTTTTATGTATATGCACACAGAGAGTGAATATTAATACAGTTCATTGTTTGCTTTTGGCATTTGAAACACTTAAGTGTCACATCAGACTTAAAGGGATAGCTCACACAAAAATTAAAATTCTATCAACCCAAAATCTGATTACCCTCAAATTGTTCCAAACCTGTATGATTATCTTTGTTCAGCGGAACACAAAGGAAGATATTTGGAAGAATGTTTGAATTTCAAGACCCATTGACTACCATAGTATTTATCCCCCTACTATGGTAGTTAACAGGGCCCGAGATCTGTTTGATTACAAACATTCTTCCAAATATCTTCCTTTGTGTTAAACAAAACAAAACAATTTACACAGTTTGGAACAACTTGAGAGTAAGTAAATTACAGAATTTGCATTTTTGGTTGAACTATTAACCAAAGATGAGCATATTGAAAATTCTGACACTTAAAATGTCCATAAAGAGATCCTAAAAGAAATCCATATGAACTGAAAGGCTGAATGCAAATCTCCTAATGAACGTATTGAACAATCCAAGTTTTGGGTGAACAGACTTTCAATGGAAGTTTCAGATTCAGGTCTCAAATAAATCTCTCAGATTTCATTAAAAATATCTTAAGACATTTTCATCTTCAAAACATAAATTATGGCAACATATGTTAATTGTTAACAATACTTGATGAAGCTAATATTGTATTAATTACAGTCATCTAATCATGCAAGCCCACTGAAATGAAGGAGATCAAAATCCCTCCTGGTTTCCACGTTATAATAGGTAGTTGTGATGGTTTTTATAAATTAAGATTAAGGTTTAATTGTGCCCATCCAGGTGATCTTTTGTCACAATTTGCCGCTGACTTGTACACCCCCATTACACTTAGACTTGAACTTTCATGTAAACAGTTCGACAGATGAGCAATGCTTTACCATATGCCTTAAACTCATATCCAAAGTCATCAGTTGTGTAACACTGCCAGAAATGAACTTCACTGCAATACAAACAGCAACGCAGCCATCCAATTACAGAGCAGAGGGAAATTTGATTACCTCATTATAGTTGATTTTATCACAACAGCTTGTATAATATGAGAGCCGAGTGTAATTGGGAGAATAAACAAGCGAGGAGAAAATGAAATGAAGGTAAGTGAAACTCAGAGATGATGACTACAGGAACAGAGATATTTGTGCTTTCTTTGGGCAGCATGTGACAAATGATTCACGGCCAATCGAACACATCATGTAGTACTAAATAACCCATCATTAAACCTTGTTTCACATCACTAAAGGGCATCTTAGGTGGGACGGTGCCAGTTACACCATTAAGAAAGCATGTGTCAAGAATCAGCAGTGTTACAGGAACAAACATCCGGCAACAAAAACAAACAGAAGGAGTAAAGAAAGCCGCTTGAGTTAGATTATCAACATCATGCAAATGTGTAAAAACCTGAAAATCTTGTTTCTCCAAGACCTCCAAGATTTGAAGGCAAAAAACAACTGGATAGAAGCCAAATTGCGGCACTTAACAGAAGTATCATGGTTTTTGACATGTAAGCATAGTAGCCTACTATTATGAAGCCTGTAATGTTTTTCCCTTGGATACATGCCATTGGTACTTCTATGTTGTTTTGGACATAGTACTCAGATGTACCATGACATTCTTGGAAGTACCCATGTAAAGAATATCAATACCATGGCACTATTTTGTTAGGAACCTAGGTTTAATCGACGTCGCCTATCTTTCCACATTCTCGCGACCCCAGCGCGTGCGTTATCGCCTATTTACATATTTAAACAATCAACGTAAAACTGAAACAATGCGTTACAAAGTTGCATCTCAATGAGAGTCGATGTTTGAGTTGTAAGTGTTACAAAGCTTCAAAGGCGGTGACTGTGAATCCACTTAAATCACATAAAATTACTGCTTTAATTTGATTCCCAAACGTAACGATAACACTTAAAAGTCCGGTGTAACGCGCGAGACCCGAGAAAATACAGCGAAAACACGTCGTTTAAAACGTTTACAAATGCGTGACGGAAGAATGTAAACCATACAGTTGAAACAAACAGAAAGTTGAACACTCACCTTTCTGGAGAAACAACTCGCGAAGGCAGATCAAGATTTCTGTTCGTAAACTGCCAGTGTATTGAAAGATTTACATTATTCGTCTCCCAGATAAATCACTGAATGTAGTTGGGGAAAAACAGTATTCCTTCAGATGAGAAAAAGCCGGCCGAGGTAGTACACTTTGTTAGGGAAATCCGAAGAACTAAGGGCGATGTTGGGAATCCAGCGTCGAAAACAATTCCCGGCTTTTCCACGCCCTGTAGGCTGAGCTTCAGATAAACCGCCAGGTGCACGTCAAGTCTGGATGCTCACTGATACCTGTGTGAGTTTGGAAAGACAATCGGTGGATCAAAAGTCCCCACAGCTGATGACTGAGGACACGGGACTCATCTGGACCTGCCCGACTGACCAGTGGGGAGCACTCGTGTTCATTTTTTCTCTTTCTTTCTCTTTCTCTCTCTCTCTCTCTATGCTTAATGTTGCATGTAATATTGCAAACGTTTCAGTTCAATGACATAATAACAATTTCAAATAAATGACAGCCCATTACAATAATAAAAAAACATGACAGAGATTCGTTGCAACATTACCCTATGGCATGCAATGTTAGTAAAGCATCAATTCACAAAAACTGTCACATAATCCAAATCAAATATGGTACCAGAAATATTTTCAGTAAAGGTGAATTCAGGGTGAGTGCGACGCTTTTTGCCATTTAGATGACTTGGAAAAATGTCCCAATCAACATGAATTCACCCCTATTGCTCTATCCTTGCTTCAAGCACATTTGAGGTCCCCCACAGGCCCCCTGTAAAGCCTGAGCTGGAATGAAAGAATGATTATATCCTGTCCTACTACCAGTAAAAACTGAAATTTGCGGTAATCTGGCTCATGTCGAGATCGAGATTGAGGCCAAGCCAATTGTATAGAAACCATAATCAAAAATGGTACCAGAAATATTAGTTTCAGTAAAGGTGAATTCAGGGTGAGTGGGACATGTTTTGCCATTGAGCTGAAGTGGGAAAAATGTCTCATTCAACCTGAATCTACATTAAGAATTTGCAATAGTTTACACAACTTCAGTTGCTCCTTTAAGTGATTGTCTCTTTAATACTTTAATAACTGTCACTACTGTGATCACAGAGTCTGTATTTGGTAAGAATCTAGGCTCACTCCTTTAAAAAAAAATCTCTGATGGTGATGAAACATTCTTCCAGAGTTTAGAGTCTGTTTGAAGTCTTAGCAGATCATAGATCCATTCTGCCTGTTTCAGTCTACAAAAGTGCTTGGAAAAAGTGTTTTCCAGTGTGGAAGTAGGAATCAGAAATAGTTATTTTTTGCGCTATCCTTGCTTCAAACACCTTTGAGGTCCCCCACAGACCCCCTGTGAAGCCTAAACTGGAATGAAGGAATGATTCTTTCCCCTCCCACTTACAGTAAAAACTGAGATTTGCGATAATCTGGCTCATGCCGAGACCGAGATTAAGGCCAAACCATTTGTAAATCATAATCAAAGGACAGATATTAAGGATGAATGCAGAAAATTGTGTTGAGACAACATAGTTAAATCCACCTCTTTCATTAGTAAAATGTTTTTGATCCAATATTTTTAATGCTGTTTTTAAGATTAATATTCAGCTGATAGGATCAGGAGAATTTAAATTAATAGTGTTTAGAATTATGACATTTTGGCAAGCAATGTTTCCAAAAAATATCAAAACACCAAAACAGAAAATGAAACAAAGAGGGGTAAGTTATACTAATAAAATAGACTATAAAAAAATAAAATAAAAACTTTTTACTTGAAAGTATAATTACAATGTGTTGAATTTAATAACAACAAATAAATAAATAAAATGTCTAAATAAAAATATGAATTAAAATATCTAAACACAATTATTCTGCATGCAATATTGCCAAAGCACTGATGCAGTGAAAAAAACTGTGACAAAAAAGAGAAAATAATAATAAACAAAATGGTACTAGTGTTGTAAATATTTATCATAATTGTAAAATAAAAATATGAATAACATAAAAAATAAAAATGGTATGCATAAAGCTATCAACTCAGAAAACATCCACCATCTTATTTCTTGAACCTTCCTGATGTTTTAATTTGACCAGATTTGAGTTATTTAACAGACTGACCTTCATAAATCCACCAAATTCTTCGGTCACCCACAGGTACCTGAGGTCTTTGACGTAAGCCATGTGTTTTAAGCCTTTGTCTTCACAGGACACTATGGTAACATGAGCAACATCATTAATGCAGTGTCTCTTTAAAATGTTGTTTTGGACCCCTGTGTGTTATTGCAGGGAAAGTGTGTGTATGTTGTAGTTGGACCCTAGTGTCAAAGCTGAATGATTTGAATAATTCATGACTATGGAAATTAGTCTGTCTGAAGGAAAAGAGTGCGGTCTTTGCCCCGAGGCCTGTGGGGACAGAGATGCTTTGCTTTTTTTCATTTATTCATTCTCTCTCTCCCTCTCTCTCTCTCTCTCTCTCTCTCTCTCTCTTTCTCTACCCTTCTAAATGTCTTTCTCAAATATGTTAGAGTGTAAAATGAAGTGAAAAGTTGATCAAAACACAAGAAATATAACAGGGCAGCAATGGAAAGAGACAGAAAATCAGAGAAAAATGGAGAATAATGATAGCTGTCATGGGGAATGAGATGGCATTGTGCCCGAGCGTGGAACACACAAAGCTGGCTGTCATCTCCAACCATTGTTCTATTTTCTCTCAAATAGCCCTGTTGCTCAGAATGTCACACATCTTTTAGTAAATGATCAGAAATAGATAACTGAATCATCTGACAAATCATAAACAAGACAGTACAGACAGAGCAGGTCATTTTATCCTTCACTAGCCATGTTTTGAGCAGCTCTATGAATGACAGATATTGATTGTGGCTCACAAGTAGTTTCATCGCATTCTAGTCACAATTCAAGTCATTTCAAGGTATTTTGGCTCTTGTATGGACTCTTAATAAGTTGGGTTTGACATCTAGACATTGAGAAAAAATAAATACATCTCTTGGGAAATAATGAAATGGTTTCGTATACTGTCTTTAATAATAGCTGTAAAAAACTGGTCTATCATATTCTTTTGGCGCCCTCTACTGTCGAATCTTATTGTGTCGCTTAAAAGTTAATACAAATCCCAAGGAGACTTTTCTTGAGCTGTATAACCCCCTCTAGGACAATCGTATAGTACCATTTAACGTCAATAATATTCTCACCGTGCTCGTGAAACAAGAAACAGACTTTACTATCCGTCCACATCCAGAACGGTGGCAAAGACAGATGAGCAGAAACAGTTACGCTGTCAGTTGGCAGAGAAAGACAATATGCTGTGAGACAGTAAACAGAAGGAGCCGTTGAGAGGGAGGAGGGAGATAAACATGAACAAAAGTGAGCGAGAGTTATTTTTAGACCGTGCAATGATTAGATTTGCTTCCCTGTTTCACCGAGCCAAGTTGCTCGGGCGGCTGTCAATATGAGTTATTGCATAGACGTCGCTCTAATCAAAAATGTGTGCGCTTTTGGATGACTGACATCATCGAGAGTGTGTGTGTGTGTGTGTGTGTCAATACGTGAGTGGTCCATGCATGTGTGATGTATCTGCGTGCGTGTGCGTTTGTGTGTCTGTTGAGAGGCCTGAATTACATATACTCCTACTAGTTTGCGTTTGGAGATATTGGTTTAAGCTTGGTGGATCCGGGATTCCCTACAGTGCCAGTTTGGTGCAGTGCCACTAATGAGCCATCTGGTACTCTCACCATCAATCCCACAAGTGCTGGGACCATCAACCAGAATTCTGCACCCCTGTGCTCAGCCAAATGACGAGGGCTCTGTGGGGAACAATATTGAGATGAAGGGCAAAGTTTTGTTCAAATTTACAAAGTACACACACACACACAAAGAACAAGTACAAATATACAGTGTATTTTAAAACATCATAAATTAATTATGAACCGAACATATTTACAGATTTTACAGATAACATAAAATACTTTGGATTTAGTAAAAATAAATAAACACTTTTTTATTGTTTATGCATTTATTCATAAATAGTAAGAACACTATTACACTACTACAATAGTAAGTTATTGTTTTTTATTAATTGTGGCATATCATATACACTGACACACATACTGCATGTATATATATACATGCACACACACACACACACACACACACACACACACACACACACACACACACACACACACACACACACACATATACATAGGTATAAAATAACTGTATCATTGGCCCATTAAATAGGTTGAAATGCCTAAAGGAAGGACAAAATTGGCCATTGATTAAGAAAAAATAAAAAAAAATTTCATTTGGCCACTTGAGCAGTGAAGTAGCCAGTTCTCATCATCAATCTGATTACAAGTGCTTAAGAGATGTGAGAATGCTAATGAAGCCACTAATGAAGACTGAGGGCAGCTCTTTGAAGGAAAACTGTGCCAGAGTGCCCAGTGTGGTTGATCAGATTCCCATTTCATTCCCAATCCACACAATGCAAATGTTCAAAAGACAATTATTTAAATAAGTACTTTGCAGCTCTGTCAAGAGCCAGATCCATTATTGGCTTTCAAAAATCCTTCTTTGATTGATGAATTGCTTGGAATGTTGCTTACAAACACAGACATATAACAGGAAGCTCTTTGTTTTTTCTAATGATTAAAACCTGATTCTATAATCTATTGCATCAGTATGTGATTAAATCAGGTCTATTCATTTATGTGGTTTTACAGCTGGTTGGTATCAAATAATAGGCTTCACAGAGCAGAAAAATGTAATACGAAGTTCTGAAATTGTAATTGGGGCAACGCTCTTCCAGATAACCTTCAGAAGTTGAAAATTAATTAATTAATAACGGGGTTGTGCTGCTGTCCTCAGGATAACAAATTGCTTTGGCTATGGAACAGTGAATAACCAGCTAACAAGAACAATGTTTTTTTGTGAGGAAATGATTGCACTTTTTGAAACTCACTTTTTGTCTCACTGCTAATTAAAAGCCACCTTGGTGTATCAATCACTCTTGCAGTGCTTGATTGCCATGAACATATTGCTGAGTAAACAGAGACTAGGTGGGAAATAGTGTTGTTGTTGTTGACCAAATAAAATAATTAAATTAAATGTATGCAATCACTTAAAATTAAGAATTATATATATATATATATATATATATATATATATATATATATAAATGTTACACGAAAGACATTAACTTAAATGTGTTTCATGACAACTAACTGAAATAAGTGTACTAAAATCTAAACCGTAATGACAAATAAAGTTATACAAATAAAACAAACAACATAGTATAAAACCCCAAACTAAAAACTGAAAAAAAAATACAATTCAATAATTTTAATTTAATAAATATTAAATATTATATTTTTAATAAAATGAATTCAATAGCTTATAAAGCATAATCATGTTAATCAAAATAATTTTTGCATTAAAATATATATTTTTTAACTTAAGTGTACTTGGAGTGTAAAATCACTAGGTGACAGTATATTGTCATTTTAAAAAGTCATGAATGCTAATCAAAGAAACAAAGAGATCTAAATCCTCTTAACTATATAATGGCTATTCTTAAGCGTAATCATATCAAACCAAAACTTTAGATGTCCCATATAGACATGAAGCACTCAAGCTGACTAAATTTAGGCTAATTTAGATTAGCATAGGTGCACCCAGGTGTTCCAAATGAACAAATGGGTTTTTTCTATACAAGACTGTTTGTTTCTCCTTTTTCTAAAGACTCTCCCTTCTCTTTTCCACCATTCTGTTTCACACGTATTTGTACTGCTCAAATTTACAACATGAAACAACACCCAAAGGTGCAGACTGAGCAAAAAGCAAGCATTATAGCTCCAGTACTAACATACCTTAAAGGAAAGTAATGTCAGTGTTAGTGAGTGCAAGTGTTTGGTTTGAAGTAACACTGCAGTCTGGGTCTGTTTATTGTATAGGGCTGTTTATGTGAAAGTACCTTTACGATTATATACCGTGACAGTAATTTAATGGAGGTACGTGTGCAGTTTCATGTCCCACTCTTTCACTTGTTACTTTCTCAGCCTCCCTGTTTATCTGTTTCTGTTGTTGATTATTGAGTTATACGCATGATAATTGGGACGTGTAGAAGACTTCCTGTCTTTTGCTAACCACCTCAAGTAACCCAGCGTCCTGAGCCAAGTGACAACACTTTCAACCATTACATTAGGGCTGATATAAAGCTTCATGTTCTTTCTTTGATTTCACAAGCAACTCAAAGAAAGACATCATCATTTTCCGTTTATTTAGTTAAGACATAAAAGATAAAGCTTCATTTCCTGTGGATGCCCCTCTCATAAAGGTCTCCCAGTGTTCCAGTCCCAGAAATTCTTCATATGCGGTTGTTCTCCCCAGAAAGTAATTTTTTAAATGTCAAGCCCGTTGGAAAATCCAACTTATGCTGGTAGCTGTTTTGGAACATTCAGGAACATTTCTGGTTGAAACCCATTAACTAGTTCATGCTGGCTGTTAGTTGGCTCTTATTTTGCAATTGTCTGATTCAAGCTGCTCCTCGGCTCGTCCAAGCAGGTAGCAGGATCAAACAAGTGGGTCCAAGATGGGCGGCTAGCATTCAGCAGCTAATGAGCCATTTGGAATGACCCATGTAGACCAGTTACACCACCCTTGTGTTCTAAAACACACAGTCTGGCTTAAACTACATTTCAATACAGGACATTTGCAATAAAAGACCTACTACTTACTCTTACAACACAAATATCACAGATGGAACATTGCAATCCATATAATTTAGATTCAAGAGGAACAGAGGAATAACTTAATTGTCTCTGTAGGCTTTGTCTCATTTGATGACGCACACCACATGCATACGTGTGGAAACCGCTGATTCTCAGCTTAGTTATGGGAAACTGAAACTTTCTCAAAGAAGTTGTGTTTGACCCCCTGGCCTTCAGAATCCTTCAGCCTCAACTGCACCACTCTGTCCCCAGTCACAGCACCTCGTCCCAGGCTCTGGGTGTCACCACAGGGCCTTTGATGGCTCACACATGGGCTGCATCCTGTACTACTTCCTGTGGGGGAGAGGCTGGGTTAGGACTGACCCCTTTTGGTCTCTAGGGAAACACAGGGGAAGTGACTGTTTGCGCATTCACGCTCACACACAAACACATTTCAATAATCCCGATACAAACCCAGCGCTTCTTCAACCTCTCACACACCCTCACTTCCCTCATACATACAAATACACATTCACCCTGCAGCAGTTCTCATCACACTTCAGTCTCCATCCATCTGTGACCTTCGGGTTCTGTCCCTCTGGAATGGAGATCCCGCTTCCCATGAAATCCCAGCATCATTCAGTCAGTGGTTTTGAAGATCCTTAACTTTTTGCACATGCCAACTTTTTGTACATTTACCTCAATGGTCAACATATTGATTTTGCTTTGCTAAAACATATAGAAAAAAAGTTACAGACTATTGTGGTTAACCTAATGATACATTCAATTCAATTATACCGAAAGTTTAAAAAATGTGTTTATATGTCTGTGTGACATTTGTCACATATGTGCATTCAAGCGTCTGTTTTTGTATAAAATTAACAAAATGCCTTTAGCCTTTTAGTGGGGCTGTAGGACTAAATGAGACAAAAAAAAACTTGAATTATATTATAAACACTGTAAAGCCATCAGTTAAGGTTCTCTGTGTCTCTGTGTTATGTCTTGCTGTTTTATTTGTGTTCAATATTTAAAATTACAGAGAGAGAGAGATAGATAGATAGATAGATAGATAGATAGATAGATAGATAGATAGATAGATAGATAGATAGATAGATAGATAGATAGATAGATAGATAGATAGATAGATAGATGGATGATTCCAACAAAACTACAAACTTGAAAGAAAAACTACAACTCCCACGAGCCTGTTCTTCCCTGAAGAATAGAAACAGCATGCGCCGATATGGTTAATTTTTAGAGGGTCATTCAAAGAAAACCATGCCGCAAACTAAGAGTAACTAAGAACTAGTTTTTACTAAGAGTGTTTTTATATTTTATTGCCACTGTGTCCTTGGTCCACAAACGAAATGTCCAGACCCCTACTCAATGAAATCCTTATGCATCATTTTGTCATCTAACGTGGCTTAATGTACCACATATTCCTCATTCTTTCTTTCTTCTGACTATCAAGCCGCCAATAAATCCTCTTCAGGTTATTGAATATCATGCACCTGCCACTGATTTTTCGATATGATGCCTTTATTGTCAACGTGATCTAGATCAGGAGGAGACACGCTCGTGCACGGGCATCCCTCCTTCATATCTGACGCCATAGCAACGCTTTGCTGAAGCCCCGATGCGCGCTTCCTTCAATACCGCAAGGACACAGAGAGACAAGAATCATCGTGTTCAATGTCTATCCGCGGATGTGGAGGTGGGTTTACGGCATATTGTATGACAAAAACTACAATCGAAGACATCTAGGTGAGTGCGTCCACAACCTTGGTGCATTAGCCTATCTTAAATTCATTCATTCGTATCCCAAATGCTCGCATATATGATGTTATTTACAATGGTTTTCTATGTATATACTATCGTTACGTTGCATTTACATTGTAAATTTATAAACTGAAAAAATGTTGTTGTTGGTTTTTTTTATCACTGCGCTTATGTAGAGATATGCCATTTTGTAAAACCTCCGAACAAGATTAAATCGAGGTTAAATTTCATTAATTTTCTTAGGCAGGTAAACTTGTATAGAGGCAACAGCCATGAGTATTACAGTATTTACCCAAAAACGGGGTAACAAATTATGAAAAATATTAAATACAACTATGCTTTCAAAAGTGAAACATGTAAAATGAGCAAAATTAATACTAAATAACAATTTGTAATTGTAACAAAGTAAACTTTTAGAAACATTAAACTGTATCAACCTAAAGAGTTATATGCTATTCTGCTTATGTTTTGAATGATTATTATCTCTTTTACACACACACACACACACACACACACACACACACACACACACACACACACACACACACACACACACACACACACACACACACACACACACACACACACACACACACACACACACACACACACACACACACACACACACACACACACCACATACACACACACACACACACACACACACACACACACACAAATATTACAAGGGTAACAATCAACTAATTAATTATGTTAAGAGAGCCTCTAGATATGCACAAGACAATAAAATATTGAACATGATGACAAATTGGAAAACTGGCACAAATGCTACCATAATCATTCATGCCCCTGAGCATGCTGGGAAAACAACTGGGACTGAGGCACCATTCCGGAAACTGGGTGAGCAAAAGGTGTACTTGGACAGGATGTTGTAAAATGTTTATAACGTTAAATGTTATATAAACTGTTTATTCACATTATGGTGGGCTCACTTAATAAAATATTAATTAGGAATTAATATGAAATGAATTAAATGAATAAAATGAATGTTGCTAGTTACATTTTTAAAGTATGTACAAATTATAATATTGTATAAACAATTATTCTGTTCTAAAAAAATCACATCATGCACAGAATGCAGATTCAGAGAATCATTTGAAGTAAATACTGAACTTTTTAAATAAGTATTTATGTATTCAATCAATGTTGAATATCTTTATTAAAAAACAATCTTTTTCAGTCTACACTAATTGAAATATTACTATCTATCTATGTTCAATTCTCTCTCTGTTTACCTAGACATAATTTTTGGGTGTCACCCCTGATGGCATAAAATGCTGTGTAAGGAAACAGCTCACAAGGTTTTAAGATGAAGCCACAGTGTCACTGTTGATCTCTATTTATTTAGCAAGGTCCATACGTTCATGCCAACATTCCTATTCAAGTTTAGAAATACGATCCAAGAGCTAGAGGGAGAGCGAGACCATGAGCAGCTGATACTCCGCAGCTAAAAATAATATACCCTGTGAATTACTCTCTCTAACACCAGCCAACGGGCATGAAAAGCTGCTAAAACAGAGCAATTACTCCGGTAAGTGATTGTTTAATAATCATATATGACTGTCACTGTGGGTTTTACTATTTTACTTACTATTTGTGTAAATTAAAAGTAGAGAAAAGACAACGTCAGGCTGTCAGTGAGCATGTGGAGGGACATGAATAGTGGGTGGTATCTTATATTAATAATGAACAACAGTGTCTTATACAAATTTAAGTAAAGCGATGAGCATGAATGAGTTTGTTACAGGACTATTCTATTTAATGCACTTGCCATGGGTCTTCACTTCATTGCACGTCAACCAAGACTTAGCTATTCATTTTTGCTCACTGTAGCACACGTTTTTTGTTAATTATATCAATAAGACCCAACATGACAGAGTGTGAAGAACCCTGTCATATCAGAAGCTGTTTATTTTACATGGAGGGTAGCCTCTTGTTGGCCGACATGTTGTGATCACGTGACCTGCCGAATGCTACTCACTATGTTGGTAGCCCCTTTATCAGATACTTTTGGTTGCTGAAGAAATTATGCATTATTTAATATACTTTCACAGCATATAGCATTATATGTAAATAATACTAGCATTTCTAACAATTATTTGCACATGCATTACTGGTTGATGTTGTGTAATGCTGCTCTCCTGAATGAAATATTAAACTTTGTTGGTAAATGAGTTGGCTGATGGGTACAGGCACTGTCCCTAAAGAGGGTTTGTTAATCTTGCTTTTACACTGATTGGTTGCAGAGGATCAATTTAGTCAAATATTATGTCTGACCTCATAGTCGATAATGATTACAGGAATACTGCTTTCAGTGCTGTCAGTTTAGGCTCAAAGATGCCATTCTCCAGACTGAAAGTCTAGGTTACAGTTAACATCTTTGAATGTTATATGTTTAAATCTAACATCAACTTTTTTTTATAATGCCTAGGCTTCTTTAGCCCAATCAGGTGACATGGGCTTGTCTTTCTGTGGGAACGACATTGTTAATGCCTACAGCGTGGACAATGGAGTCCTGGACAATGGCTGCTTCGTGGATGCCCTCAACCTCGTCCCTCACGTATTTCTTCTCTTCATCACCTTCCCTATCCTCTTCATTGGTATGAATGCTCTTGTATTTTATCTTCATTTGAAAACATTGCACATGCCTTGCCGTTTGTGAAATTGATTTTTTTTGGTTTCGTCAGAGTTTAATACTTATTGTCTTTTAATTTATAATTGTATTGTGCATTTATTTTTTCATTCATTCAGGCAGATTTTTACTTTCTTATTTTTTAATTTTTTCTAAAGATTGTATTTTCTTCTATATGCCTTCTAATTTAAAGGGATTTATCGCTATAATTACGTTACAGACAATGCTCAAAGAGAATAATAATAATTAAAAATATTCAAAATATTAATTGATAACCCCTGTAATCTTTATTGATAATTAATTGAATTATCCATAAAGAAGTCATGCTGGATTGTAAGATAATAGCTCTGGTTAAATCACTCATTGGATCTCAATGAAGTAAATATTCCTTTTAAAAATCTTTATTAATATTCATTCTATAATTTATTAAGAATAAAATTATGTGACAACAGTCAATGGAAAGCAAAATCATGAACACAGTTTCAGGCTGATACAACTCATAATATGTATGGCCCCCACGTGCCTGTATGCACTTACAACAATGTTTGGGCATGATCCTGAGATGAAGAGATGAAGGAGGGTGTCCTGGGGATCTCCAGCCAGACCTGGATCAGGGCATTAGTGAGCTCCTGGACAGTCTGTGGTGCTTCAGATGCTCTGATACATAATGTCCCAGAGGTTCGCAATTAAATTCAGGTCTGGGGAACATGATGGGCAGTCAATGGGATGCCTTCGTCATCTAAAAACTGCCTACACACTCTAGTTGCATGAACCAGTAGGAACCAATGGTCAATGGTCACCAGTTTGGTCAGAAACGGGTACATTTGTATCCTGCTGGAGGTACTTTTTGTAGGGCTCTGGCAGTGCTCCTCCTCACTCAAAGGAGCAGAGACCGGTCCTGTCTGGTCCTTGCCCTTCTTCGTCCCAGTCCAGCTCTCCTTGTGTAAAGGCCTGTCTCCTGGTATTTCCTTAATGCTCTTAAAACTGTGGTGTGAGGCACACCAAATCTGTTTGTGACAGCACTTTTGGATGTGCCATCCAGTAATAGCAGGACTTCTTGTGCACCTGATTGGGTTGCAGGAACTGCATCATGTTATAGACAGTGATAAGGACTCTAACAAAACACAAAACTAAAGACAAATCAGTCAGAAAGAATAAGGAGAGAACAATTGTCTATGGCCACCACCCGCAAAATCAATATCTTTTTGGGGGTTGTCTTGCTGTTGCCTCTCCAGTGCACCTGTTGTCACTTTCATTTGCTCCAAATCAGGTCAAACTAATTCAGTCATTTATGCTTCCCAAATGGACATATTGATATCCCTAAAGTTTAATTGATTTGAAGTAAAGTAAATGGAGCCACACAACATTAAGTGCACAAAGTGGATCCTTTAAACTGAGCACCTGTTGTGTTATGTATAAATACTTTTTATTAAGTACAACATCCTGTTCTTGCCATTCAAATTCAAATTTCAACTCACAAATTGCAAGGAAGTAAATTCTTAAATTGTGACATCCTGGTTGTTTTTGACATCCGTTGTGTCATCAGAAACTGTGGGGCCTAGACACTGTATCAGATCAACTTGGGCCAATTCATTATCTGTGTCTGCTCCCCTAAGAGCCTTTACTCAAAATCCTTTATTCACACTGAATTGGTGTCAGTGCCATTCCTCATTCGGTCTGTAAGAATTTTACCCTATCTCATAATGGAAAAATGTTTCCCTATTAGCCAAAGAAAGGAAAACAACTAATGAACGAGACAGGCGGAGACAGATACAAAGTGCTGATTAGCAAACGTCTAGGAAAAAGTAATAGTTAACTGTATATTATATTAGACACTCAAGGGAATAATAAAATAAAAATAATTATAAAATAGTTTCTGAAGTCAAGTTTCCATCTCTCCATGCTGCCAGCCACGCAACAGGCTGGGTCATGTGATTCAGATAATACATTTGAAAATAAAGATACTGTACTGTATGTGGGAGTGAAACATGTTTTTGTGTCCAGGCTGGGGTAGCCAGAGTTCAAAGGTGCAGATCCACCATAACACCTGGCTGCATTTCCCAGGCCACAACCTGCGCTGGATACTCACCTTCACACTGCTGTTTGTGCACGTGTGCGAGATCGCAGAGGGAATCGTCTCCAATACGTGAGTTTCAGGTTTTTGTGTGTGTTTATGATCAGTAAGCATTTATGTTTATGTCTTTGTGTATGAATGGGTTTTTTAGGCATATGGAGTCCAATCATTTGCACCTCTTCATGCCAGCGCTAATGGGCTTCATAGCTGCCACAACATCAGTAGTATATTATCACAATATAGAAACAGCCAATTTCCCCAAACTGCTGCTTGGTAAGTCAATATACATTTCATTATGCACATGTGATGCTGCCAGTTAATAATCGATTGCACTTAGACTTTGGTTGTAATTGTTTACTACAGTCAGGACGTACTTTCATTCTGTCTGTTTCTTGGCAACATGTAATGGTCGATCCATACTTTTTAGCCATTGTCAAAGTTAGTTTCTGTCCTTGGGATTCTTTATGATAATGATATTCTTTCACAGCTTTATTTATTTACTGGATTCTGGCTTTCATCACCAAGATGATAAAGCTATGGAAGTTTGCAGAGGCGAGCATGGGGGTACAATATCTCCGTTTCTGTATCACAGCTTTGCTCGTTGTTCTCTACGGCCTGCTCATGGCTGTCGAGATCAACGTTATCAGGGTCAGGGTGAGTTCATCTATGGTCACGTCAAATTTATTTTTTATTAATTGTATTATTTAATTTTATTAGACTTTTTTCTATATGGCTCTAATTTGATCCACAAATTTTATTTTGTTTTATTCTACGTTCCTTTTACTTGATCCACTAATTTTATTTTATTTAATTGACCAAGTTAGTCTTGCTGTTTAAGTAGTTAAAAGTGCACATCAAGTCAACATCCAACACCCAAAACATAGGTTAGTAATTGTACAATGTACTAACAAGCCTTATTTTACCTGCAGAAGTACGTGTTCTTTGCGAGCCCTCAGAGGGTGAAGCCCCCAGAAGACTTGCAGGACTTGGGCGTCCGATTCCTCCAGCCCTTTGTCAACCTCCTCTCTAAGGCAACATATTGGTGGATGAACCCGCTCATCATTGGAGCCCATAAGAGACCCATTGAGCTGAAGAAAATTGGCAAACTTCCTATCGCAATGCGGGCTTTGACCAACTATCTGCGTCTGAAGGATTCCTATGAGGAACAGAGGGTATGTGCAGATGATCGCAAGTTTAAGAGCAAATGTAATGATTCATAATCTAAATATCAATATTTTCATGTTTGGTGATATACAACAGTAATGAGACGTCTTGGTTAACCAGTACCTCTATGCTTGTCCAATTTTGACAGCAGAACACAGAGGACCCAGAAAAATCCCCATCCATCTGGAAATCCATGTATCGAGCCTTTGGGGGGCCAATCCTTCTCAGCAGCACCTTTCGGTACATGGCGGACCTGCTTGGCTTTGCCGGGCCACTTTGCATTTCTGGGATTGTGGAACAGCTGGATAATTCAACAGAGATTGACAGGACAAACAAGGTGTGTGTTTCATTTTGGGGTGCCTGTCTCATACGTGTCACCATCTTGTAGTATTTGTGTTGTCGCTATTCACGGTATAGTTAGAACAGAAACTTTCTAAACGTTCTAAAATACATTTCAAAATACATTTACTTGAGAAACAAAACTATATAAGATATTAAGTCCTGTTTCCTGAAAATTTTAACAGAATCTGCCTACGGGGAAAGTTTAATTTCATTTTTATTGATATCTTAGTTAAATTCAATTAAATGTTTTAAATAATTTAAAACACAATGGCAAGGGATATCTCTTAATAATATTTCATGGAATAATAACAATGCAGTTGTATATTTATTAAATAACGGTCATTAACAACAAAAAATAAATACTGTACCAAACTGTATTTCTCAGCTAATGTGAGTTATTAAATAAGCAAATGTTAACTAATGGGACATTATTGTAAAGTGTTACAAAAAAATCTTGAGATCTTAAGTAATTTTGCTTCTCAGTCTTATTTTAAGAATGTTTAGATATTTGCAGTGAAAAACAAGACAAAACACTAAGAAAGAAAATATTTTTTGCTGTAAAGGACAGATAGAATATAAGAGTAAAAACAATAGTTTTTCTCAAATATATACCTGAGAAAGTAAAACTGGGAAATGTAGTGAAAAAGACAACTGTGCAACTAATTTAATAAATGTATCACAATCCAGTCAGTGTCTCATAGCACTATGACATTATCTCATTTACCTTCGAGCCCATTCGTAACTTGCCTTGTTAAATCATTTAGGATGTTTTTCAAATTACTGTCAATTACATGATTTGCTGCAGATATTGGGCTGATGTTCATGCTACTAATTAGACTGTATTTATTCTTCCGCATGCAGCATGACAGTATTGTAGAGAATGATCTGTAGTCTGATGTCTTCTGTTTTGCCTTGCCATTTATCACTTCCTGTGTGATGTCACAGAGGCGTCAGTGCTATTAATGAGAGAACCGTATGTCATTGCCTTTAAATGACAGCAATTATTAGATTTCTATTATTTGTATTCTCCCTACTCAAATGACCATGATGTCATGTGGGTTTGAAAAAACACTCTCATGAGGTTTAGATAAGGATGGATTCAGTGCTGGAAAACTCAGCTTATTGAATGAATTATATCACTGAAAACTTTTTGTGTCCAAATACTTTTTGTTTTAATTTTGAAAAATGTACACAATGGTTCAAAAACAAAAAATCTTTTATTAATCAAGGACATAGTAACTGATAAAAGTAGCAGTGAAGACAGTAAAAACTGTTCTTTTGCGCAGTACAACCATTTTCAACATTGATAATAATAAGAAATGTTACTTAAGCACCAAATCAACATATTAGAATGATTCCTGAAGGGTCATGTGACAATAAAGCCTGCTGAAAATCCAGCTTTGCCATCATAATATTGCCATATTTTTGAATATATCAATATAGAAAACAGTTATTTTAAATTGAAATAATATTTCAAAATATTACTGTTTTACTGTAATTAAATGCAGACTTGGTGAGCAAAAACAATTAATAATCCAGCCTGAAACATTTGAACAGCAGAATATGTTATTTTATAATAATAAAAAAAATGAAATATAGTGTATATAATATAGTGTAATTATAATTTATAATTAAAATATGTCATTATAATTGGAACCCTTAAAATCCTGTTTTTCTGAGAGAGATTTTTTTCTTGAAAATACTGTTGTTTGATATGTTGTGTCCAATGCAATCACATTTATGCATTTTTAAGTGCGTCTTAAATGTCAAAATTTGTGTGTGTGTGTGTGTGTGTGTGTGTGTGTGACAAAATGAAGCCAAAACAGACGTGCATATCTGTGTGACATGGAAAATTCCCCACTCACATCACACTCTCTTTCACACGTTGCTGCCAGCGACACAGTTAAAGCGACTCCTCTTTATTTTAGTGTGTGCTTGTGTATGACATCATTGAGGGCTGAAACACTGAAGTATTTTTATGTATTATTTGTATGTGTGTTCATACTCTGTTTATGTCCTGTCAGACAGGGAACATGACTTTCGGGGTTTACTTCATGTCTTCCACTGAGCTGCTAGAGAATACGTCTGTTCTAGCTGTTCTGCTGTTCCTGGCACTCGTGCTGCAGCGAACATTCCTGCAAGCTTCCTACTATGTCACAATAGAAACCGGCATTAACCTGCGTGGGGCACTGCTTGTAAGTTTTGTAGAGTTTACTGGAAGTCAAACATGGAGCGATTTATTATAGAGACAAAATTATTCTTATTTAATATTCATTTGCCTGTTCCACTCATTTCAAGTTGTATTATATAATACAAAAATATTGTACCTTATTTTGTACATCACTTACCTTACTAAGAAATTGAATTCTATTCAGTTCTATTATATTATATTATATTATGCTTTTTCCCGTTCGATTCTACTCTACTTTGTAACATTGTTCTTCTCTACTCATCTTCGTGCAATATTCTCTCTGTTTTATTCTTTCTACTCACTTCTATTGTATTATATTCAGTTCATTCTATTTTATGCTATTCTGTTGTTCATTATCTGTTCATTTCAATTATATTTCCAATTATTCTATTCTGTTCTATTCCATTCTATTCTGCTTTGTTCTATTATATTCTATTATTTTACTGTCAGGGATGTATTTTCTGTAAAGCTGCTTTGAAACAATATATATTGTGATTAAATATACAACAAATAAATGTGAATTGAATTGAATGTTAATCAAAACTGAAACTTCTACATGTTTTTTCCTAATTGGAATATAAATGTTAGATGAAAAATTGGCAACTTGGAAATTAAAAATATAAAAAACATTTAAGCTAAATAATTATTTTTTAAACCAAAAGCTAATGAAAATGGTCACATAAAGCACATAGCAAAAAGTTAAAAAAACAAATTAAAAGCGTTAAAAAGTTTTTGTGATTCATGTGTTTGTTCTCTTCCTCTAGGCAATGATCTACAATAAAATACTACGTCTCTCTACTTCAAACATGTCCATGGGAGAGATGACGCTCGGCCAGATTAACAATCTCGTTGCCATAGAAACCAATCAGCTCATGTGGTTTCTCTTCTTATGCCCTAACCTGTGGGCCATGCCAGTTCAGGTACATCATAGTGGAAAAACACTTCTGAAGAAGATCAATCAACAGCATGTGTTTCCCTGAACAAAAAATATATGTCTTCTATTCATAGATCATTATGGGAGTGATCTTGCTATATTACTTGTTGGGTGACAGCGCATTGATAGGGGCCGGTGTCATTTTGCTGCTGGCCCCGGTTCAGTACCTAATTGCTACCAAGTTGGCAGACACACAGAAGAGCACGTTGGTGAGTTTTACCGACACCTTTGTTCATGTGCGTGTTGTCAACATGCAAAGTTCATGTTTGTGATTTCTAAATATTTTCTCAGGACTACTCGACAGACCGCCTTAAAAAGACGACAGAGATCTTGAAAGGGATAAAGCTGCTGAAGCTCTATGCATGGGAGAACATCTTCTGTGACCGTGTGGAAGAAACCCGAGAAAAAGAGCTGACCAGTCTTAAGACTTTCGCCCTCTACACATCAATGTCCAGTATGAGAGACTCCTCCATCCATCATATGCCCCGCCCATATGCATAAAACCCTCCCCTTGTTATTACCCCTCCCCCACCCATATTCTCATTTGTTTAACTTTCCAATGGCTGAGAGTTTGTTTGTTGTTCTCGACTGGAACATAGTTCTGTCCCTTTTTATCTCAACAGTATTTATGAATGCCGCCATCCCCATTGCTGCAGTTTTGGCGGTAAGAGATTCATAATCAGTTGTATTTTATCCACCATGTAGACCATACATTATATTGTATCGTTTTTTTTGTAGACTTTTGTCACGCATGCCTATATTGAAGAGGTCAGGCTCAGTCCAGCCAAGGCGTTTGCCTCTTTGGCTCTATTCCACATTTTGGTCACGCCACTCTTCCTGTTGTCCACGGTGGTCAGGTTTGCTGTCAAGGCCCTTGTGAGGTATGTCACTAACTCCAACATTGTTTCATATTGGCTTCTCTGGAAGCAAATGATCATCTGATTGATGCCTGCAGTGTACAGAAGCTCAGCGAGTTCCTGCAAAGTGATGAGATTGGAGATGACAGCTGGATAAATGGAGATATGTCCATGTCTCTAGAGATTGGAAAGAAATACAAATACCAAGGAGATGTAAGTGTTCACAGGCAAATTCGCAGCTTACAGGTGTGGTCACATTTACCATTTTTCAGGCAAAATTGAGTGAACTTCCTTCATCACTATTGACTGTAGACAATGGACCTTTTTTGCCTGCAGATATTCGCTAATGTGACTGCACTTTAACACATTTTTCAATACTCATAAACAATTCCATACCTTAATGTTCAGCAGAGCTTTATGAGGAACAAGGAACACCTACTTAAGTAAGAAATAAGAGAAACTTACAAGAGAAAAGAGAGTCAATCTGGGTGACGTGTGGCACCTAAATTAGCTGGGTTGCAATGTCATAATCTCATTTTTATATTATTTAGAGTTTTGTAACATATTTGGCATCAGAGTAGCTTTTTCTGAAGTTTAAAAATTGATATGTTCTTGGATCAGTTTTAGGGGAGAAATATTATTTGTTGATTAACTGGGACTTTTCCAGAGAAACAAATGAATATTATTCTTTATAACTTATTAGTTTCAAATAACTTATAAGTTATTGTATTATTGTCAACTCACTGGATTTTTTCAGCCAAGAAAATAAAATAATAAATAATTAAATACATGTATAAATATATGTTATTTTAAATTATATTAACAAATATTTTAAAGTAAAATTCTTTTTTTTTTAAAATTCACATTCTCTGATAAAAACACAGGGGTGTTGTCAGTGATTTTTGGCATGTTGTAATGCAGTTGGTAGGGCATTTTTGTGTGGTTGATTAATGGTTTAAATTAAGCCACTGTTTTTTACCACCTGCCAGCTGAAAATCCTCAAAGTCAAAGTGGAGTTTATTGTCATTTCAGACATATACGAGTACATAGTGAAACGAAACAACGTTTCCCAGGAAACAAGGTGCCATAAAAAAACAAAAAAAACCTAACCTCAATTTGATAGGTTAGAAAATAATAGTACAGTTCTCCTCAACAAGCTACAAAATGTAACAGTTTTTGACATTTTATTAAATAAATTAAACAGCTGAGTTTCTCACTAACCAGGGATGTTTTTTTTACGTCGAGCAGATAAAGCCAATTGTGGCATCAAGTATTTTCAAAGGTCTTGTATTTGTGTCCATGAAGTTATATAAAGTATACATAATACAGTGCTTCAAACAGAGATAATAACACTCTTTATGACCTCCAATAAGAGCAAATATAAGACTTCACACAGTCAGGTATCAAGAGACAACTCTCCCACGTTTATAGGGCTGAAACGGGAGATGGTCATTCCTCAGTCAGCATATTCGAGATCTCATAAACGCGTTTCTCTCGTTGGTCATTGCCGTGGCCCTCAGCTGTTCTCTAAGAGAAGGAAAAATATTTGACAGAACTATAACTACACGTCCCCAGAGAGGAGGAGAGCTGGAGCAAGGGGTGAAGGAAAGGGAGGGAACGAGTGATTAAGGCCAAGGATAGAAATATATAATGTGACAGGAAGAAGAAGGAAGGGGGTCCAGGAGAGGAAATGGTGTTAAGCTGGGAAAATGGCTTGGCTAGATGGAAGCGGGAACTCATGTTCCTTGTTTTAGTTTATGACAGCAGCTTTTGAGTCATATGATATTTGCTGACCCTATTTACTCACCCTCATGTTTTTGCAAACCTGTATGCTGTTATTTTTTTTACTGGAACACAGAAGTAGAAATGTGAGTCATTTTGTGAGTAAAATTTTAATTATTTTAATTTAATATTAAATATTGTTTAAAAAAAAAGTCTGTCATGTTTATATTCCAAATGGTTATCAGGATATAATCATTCAAATGGTGGCTGTCATAAAATGTTTTTTTGAAACAATTATGACATTTATTAAAGTTAAATAACAAAGACATAAATAATAGGTTGAAAAAATATGACACATTATTAAATAAATGAACATAGTCTTATATAATTTATAGAGGTCATATTAAAGTGCATATATTTAATGTTATATTTACAATGTTAGTGATTTGCTTTATTGTTGCACTATATTTTTCTAGCGATCTGTCACACTACATTAAAGAGCTCTGAAAAGTTTATTGTTTTGAAATTAATTCTGATCCAAACATGATAGGTACAGCATGCACATCACAAGTATTTGAAGAATCTAACCAGGAGCTTTCAAGCTCCTAAAAGAAATTTTGACAAAAAAAAAAAATTGTCTTAAATATTCCCTTAATCTTTTTCTCTTTATCATTGTATAGACAAAGGCGATCAACAGAAAGGGGCGTTATCGCATGGATAGCTATGAGCATCCCATGCGCAGGCAGCTGCGGCCCTCAGAGACCGAAGATGTCGCCGTACAGGTCAGAAGTCACTATCCTCGCCAAAGACCCCATCAGCACTGATTCTCAGGCACTTCTCGCTCACAAAGCACGTGCTGAAGTTCAAGTTCATTAAGAGAGTTCAGGATCTGCATGTTCTCATCCAGATGCCAGTAACCTTTAAGTCACGGCCAATAGGTTGTTTTATTCCTACTCTACATGAAGACCCCAGTGTTCAAACCCCAGTTTTTTTAACAAACGCACACAAACAGAGGCCTTTTTTCCTGAGCATTTTCTTTCTTTTCTCAGCTGGTTTAAATCCCCCATATGGGGCTTGTGTTAGTTTCTCAGACATGGTTCAGCTTCTCTCTGAGTACCATTCGGGATTCTCACGAGAAGAAAAACCAGGACTAGAAATCAGAAGACATTAATTGAAGTGTTTATTTTTTTTGTTTGGTTTTGCCTGTCTCTCGGTCCCCGGAGGGTCCACTTCCTTCACCATCCCTCTGGACTAGGGATGGGAATCGTAAATTTAATGGTTGTGATTCTTATTCAACGGAATGATTCGGATTACTTAACAACTGCATTAATGATTCATTTTTATAATTTTGAAGAACAAAGAATGGACAACAGAACAGTTCTTATAACTTGCAAATTACACTTAAAAAAATAAAATACAATCACATTTTAAAGTTAATTGATGAAGTAGTTCTGATGCATATGTCTATGAGGCAAGAATGAGGGCTTTAAAAAAAAGTATTAAATCATTCAGTTAATGCTTATGGAATCATTTGATTCCATTTTTTTTTTAAATGTCACTGGCTCTTATCTAACGAGTCTAGTAAACATACATATCATGGATTCTCCCACAGTGACCTACTGTTACATCCGCTCTTTTTGTTATTAATATGGCCTATCTACTCTGACATTTACACTCCTTCACTTCAGTCATTCTCAACCATTACTCCCATTTTACCCTTTCTCTCTCTCGCATTCTTGTTCTCACAGATGTTTTTGATTGTTCAGCATTCTCCCATTTTCCAAGTATTTGCTGTTCTGGTCTACTGTGCTGCTCTGATAGATGGGAGTGTTACCGTTATCGTAAATAAACATTTGGAAAATAGAATCCAGAAAATGTGACAGTAGTAGCTTGTACTTGTAAGCGTGGAGATGAAATGATCATACCACATGCGTTCTGCTTTGTGCTGATTTGTTTCCATCACACTGAACACCTTGGTTTTTGTTTATATTTGTTTTTGTTATACGTCTCATTCAGGTGAATGATGGTTTCTTCACATGGGGAAATAACTTGTCGACGTTGTCAGATATCAACATCCGAATCCCTACAGGTACACACTGTTTACTACTAATTTAATAATCAACATTTTTAAATTATATTATAACAAATAATACATAAATATAATAAATACATAAATAAATAATCTTAGATATCAAGTGCTTGTTATTTATTTATAATCTGCAAAAATAATAAATACATAGCTAAATAACACACACTTTAGATATTCAAGAGTATTTATTACTCTTAAACCTTTTATTTAAGCATTTTTATTGCATATTATTTAGCATATTACTCATTTATTTATTTATCTAACAAATTATATGTATAAATATCAGAAATACCATATATATCAAGAGTACTTATTTATTTATTTATTTATTTATTTATTTATTTATCAATCATACTCAAACTTATACGTAGTTTATTAATTTATTAATGAAATACCATTATATATTGGCAGGTTTATGTTTAAAAAAATACCAAATCAAAATAAATCTTAATATTTAAAATACTCATTCTTGATACGTAATGCCTTAGCTCAAGTTTAGGGTTCTGGTTTAGTGGTTTGATTGCCTCATTGAATTCAGCAGAGGATTATCTAGCTGTTGCCAACTAAACATATAAGCAACAATGCTGCCTGCTGTAGTCTTTCCCTTCTAACATCAATAAACATAAGGGCACATTTCCATAAGGGCAAAACCTGTGATTAACTTTCATCTGTTTTCCCCCTTTAGGTCAGCTGACTATGATTGTGGGCCAGGTGGGTTGTGGGAAATCATCCCTGTTATTGGCTATGCTGGGGGAGATGCAGACGATCAGTGGAAAAGTATTCTGGAGCAAGTGAGAATTCAAAACTTTGCTGAATTATGGTTGAAAATACTATGAAGTATTATTTGCAGAAGTGTTTATGAACCTTATTGAGCTTGCAATTTGCATAAAAACTCAGATCAGCCAAATTCCTGCCTGTTGTGATACCCTGAAGCAGAAAACAGGGGAGTACATCTGCATACCAGAATCATCAGATGCTAATCATAGTCTTCATCTATACAAACACGCATGCACATAAATATCCCACTCTGCATTGCATCTGCTGTTATTATGGTGTATACATGTACCATGGTGTACATACACAGATGTGTGTGATGACTGTCTAACTCCTTGTGTGTCAGTGTATGTGTGTCTTCTTATTCCATTCATTACTCATTATATTGGCTTTGTGTATTTCTTCTGTCTTTCTTCTGACTTTTTCTCCCACATGTCATTCTGTCCTCTGCGTTATCAGCACACAAGTAAAATGCTTTTCTTTCTGTGAATATCTCCATCTCCACGCTGGAGATGGTCTCTGATTAGCATTTGTAAGCAAAGCCAAACAGATCCACATGCTATATACAGTGGGTATGGAAATTCTTCAGACCCCATTAAATTTTTCACTCTTTGTTATGTTGCAGCTATTTGCTAAAATCAGTTCATTTTCCCCCCTCATTAATGTACACACAACACCCCATATTGACAGAAAAACACAGAATTGTTGACATTTTTGCAGATTTATTAAAAAAGAAAAACTGAAATATCTCATGGTCCTAAGTATTCAGACCCTTTGCTGTGACACTCATATATTTAACTCAGATGCATTTATTCTAATCATCCTTGAGATGGTTCTACACCTTCATTGGAGTCCAGCTGTGTTTGATTATACTGATTGGACTTGATTAGAAAAGCCACACACCTGTCTAAATAAGACCTTACAGCTCACAGTGCACATCAGAGAAAATGAGAATCATGAGGTCAATGGAACTGTCTGAGCTCTGCAGCACTTAATGTTCCTAAGAGCACAGTGGCCTCCATTTTCCTTAAATGGATGACGATTGGCATGACCTGAACTCTTCCTAGAGCTGGCCGTCCGGCCAAACTGAGCTATCGGGGAGAAGAGCCTTGGTGAGAGAGATAAAGAAGAACTCAAAGATCACTGTGGCTGAGCTCCAGAGATGCAGTCAGGAGATGTGAGAAAGTTGTAGAAAGTCAACCATTACCGCAGCCCTACACCAGTCGGGGCTTTATGGCAGAGTGGCCCGATGGAAGCCTCTCCTCAGTGCAAGACATAAAAAAAACACCTGAAGGACTCCTAGAGGGTGAGAAATAAGATTCTCTGGTCTGATGAGATCAAGATAGAACTTTTTGGCCTTATTTCTAAGCGGTATGTGTGGAGAAAATCAGGCATTGCTCACCTGTCCAATACAGTCCCAACAGTGAAGCATAGTGGTGGCAGCATCATGCAGTGGGGGTGTTTTTCAGCTGCAGGGACAGGACGACTGGTTGCAATCAAGGGAAAGATGAATGCGGCCAAGTACAGGGATATCCTGGACAAAAACATTGAGGTCCTGAGCACTCTGGAGAGTCTAGGCTGAAGGTTTACCTTCCAACAAGACAATGACCCTAAGCACACAGCTAAAATAACAAAGGTGTGGCTTCACAACAACTCCGTGACTGTTCTTGAACGGCCCAGCCAGAGCCCTGACTTAAACCCAATTGAGCATCTCTGGAGAGACCTAAAAATGGCTGTTCACCAACGTTTAGCATCCAACCTGACAGAACTGGAGAGGATCTGCTAGGAGGAATGGCAGAGGATCCCCAAATCCAGGTGTGAAAAACTTGTTGCATCTTTCCAAAAAGACTCATGGCTGTATTAGAGCAAAAGGGTGCTTCTACTAATTACTGAGCAAAGGGTCTGAATTTGAATTTGCAAAATTATCGGACCATGAGATAATTCAGATTTTCTTTTTTAATAAGTTTTAGATTTTAGCAAATGGCTGCAATATAACAAAGAGTAAAAAATTTAAGGGGGTCTCAATACTTTCCGCACGCACTGTATGTATATGTTTTGAATATATATATATATATATATATATATATATATATATATATATATATATATATATATATATATATATATATATATATATATATATATATATATATATATATATATATGTGTTTTCTCAGAACCAAGTTTTCTGAGCCTTTTCTTTTTTTCTTTTTTTTTTGCGATTACTTGTAACCTGCTGGTCCAAATATTATTTTTGGTATATAAATATAATATAATATAAAATAGGTGGTACTAGTGCAGTGGTTCTCAACTGAAGTAAAATGCTAAAAATCAAGATACTTTTCCCCATCTCGTTAACTATTGTTTTAATTAAAGATAATACAGAATCAGAATCTTGGTAGTCACAATATGAATAATAATACCAATCATTTTTTACTTTTACATTTTCTTATCGAATACAATGGCATTAAAAAAAATTAGTGAGGCTGTATAATAATGTAAATATGTCCAAAAAGGTTGTTCCAAACATTTTAACATTTATTTTGTGGAAAATGTCCATACGATGAAAATGAATGGGGCCCAGTGCTATTTTGAACGACAAGGACTTGTATTGTATGGACAATTACAAAATTATTTTTCGGGGCTACTGTAATTGTAAAGCCACTACAATTATATTTGCATTCAGTTCACAATAATACGGAGGAAAACTAACTTGTTAAAGTGCCCTTGTTATGTTATTGTAAATGTTCCTAATTTTGTTTTTGGGGTTCTTCTGTAATTATATACACATATACACACACTTTTTTTTTGATAATGTACATTGCAGTATTCCGGTCTCTCTAAACCTCCTTTCCAAAAGCCTACTCTGCTCTGATTGGTCAGATAGCCCAGTCTATTGTGATTGGCCGTACAAAGTAGACATTGTTTGAGGGCAGCCAATGAAGACCATTTACTGGCATTTTACTAGCAATTTGTTACAAACCTACATCAGTTCATGCAGGAAGTAAGACTGAAATTAGTGTCATTTCATTTCAGGAAATGCAAAATCAGTTCTTTCTTTTAGAGCGAACAACTTTGCAGCCCTTTTACATTTAAAAACCGCTATATAACACACTGCATGAAAGATAATATAAAAAAAAGTATAACATGGGCACTTTAATTCAATTTGCAATATTTAATTAAATTTTGATATGTCGTAAATTCAAATGCTGTCTTTGCAAACAGTGCAATTAATCTTGGTCTCCAGTTAGAATTTTCCAGTTTCAAGTTCTCTAATGACAATGACATTACTCTCCAATTAAAATATATTACTAAAACTAATAGTTTTTGGAAACTAGATAGAGCTCAAAATATTACTCTTATTGCTATTCGCCTCAGGAGGAGAGTCTGTCAGTGTTCTTACAGAACAGCACTTGTCCTGATGCACAACTAACTCTGGTTACATGTGTGTGTGTGTGTTTGTTTCTCTGTGTCCTCTTCCCCAATGGTGTGCTAAATCAGGCTGCCTGATTGTGAGATACTCTTCGATGGGAACTTAAGGTATTTCACCAGAGGTCTTACATGCTTACATGCTACACAGCCACACAGTCAGTGACCTCTATAAACCAAAATGTAAAAATGGCCAAAATGAGTCAAAATCTTATGGCCTAGACTAAAGATTCTTTTTTAGAATCAAAACAATTTGCTAACTGCTAACTAGCAGTGTTGATGTTCTGCAATGTCTTCTAACATGGCTTACTTGCGACTTGCAGCGGGCACGATTCAGAGCTGTCTCATGAAGAACAGAGGTATATGTTTACATAGACTTTCAGCAGATGTGCCGTCTTCACCCCCCTCCCCACACATGCATTCATTTACCAATGCATTTATCTCTTCCTTTACATTTCTCTGACTTCAATTAAATGGGTGGTGTTGTTTGTTTTTGTGAGATGTGAAGTGCTAAAAAATGCCGGGAGTCTTCACCTCTCTTGGACACACTGGGGCTTTCTTGTTCAGATATTGATTTCGGACAATATTTGATTTTGTTAATGCTGGAGACCTCCAACAAAAAGAAGAACAGATCTCTTTTGTCCAACAAGGGAGGCCGTTCTCAAAATCATGTGGTTTATTTTTTGGTTTTGTAGCCATTAAGACTGCATTATGAGATTGTCACGTCTATAGTGGTAAAAACAACTGTTTCCAAACTCCATTGATTGAGCCAGAACTTATGTTGAATAAGTGAAGAACACTAGATTTTTGCAGAAATATCTTACTTATAGTCTCTGAATAAGAAAGGACAGGAGGAAATGTTGTTCCCATGAAGAGTTCCCAGCATTTAATCTGTAGCTTTAAACTCATCATTAACCTGTTTTTTTCCCTTCATTCCATAGCAGAAACATTAGTGTTTGCTGTGATGGCAAGCTGAGTCCGTTTTTTCATATTTCCAGCTTATTAATTCTTTCCTTCTTTCTCGACCTTTTATGGCTCAGTAAAAACAGGTATTCTGTGGCCTATGCAACGCAGAAGTCATGGCTGCTGAATGCCACTGTAGAGGAAAACATCACCTTTGGAAGTCCTTTCAATAAACAGAGGTGAGGTCAAAAAATCTCTAAATGTCACTGTGGAAAATGCTATTATATTAGAACAACTTCTTTGATATCAATTTAACTCGTTACAATAATTTCTTTCATCTCTACTTGATTTGTTCTAATTATAGTAAACATAAAATTGAATTTGACACTATTTACTTTCTTAATGCATAGTCTTATTGTAAAGGATTCATTGATGCATATTTTGGCTCACAATTTCTCCCCAAATTGTCTTCATAAATTATTTTAATCAAAATAATGGCTTACTTTTCCTAGACATTAATTTAGACCATGTGGGATATTAGTTTCATTGTTTACATCAATAGAACATTTGTTTTAAGTTGTGCATGACACAACATTCCTATAATGTTTCCTTAACCATTCTGCAACCTTGCTCTAACATTGCATAACTGTTTTAGAGTTCTGATACAGAATGCCTACTTTTCAACATCCAATTATGATTTTCAATCAATAACACTACTAGAGCTCTCCGACCACTAATACTGTGTACTTCAAAGCTTTACTAGAGACTAGAGAAAACATGAGGGTTTATATACACGAGGAGATGAGGGACAGGTGACGAGACTAATGAGAAAGTGATTGACAAGACATGACAAATTACACTGGAAGCACACGGACGTAAACAGGAAATGTGAAGCGACGTGACAGGACTGTGACAATCTTATAATTGTACAATTGTAATCAATGTAATAATGTGAAATTATGTCACTCAGATCATATGGGATATTAGTTTTTGTTGGGTCCCTCACAGAACCCACAATGTTCCTCAAACATTCCCTTAACCTTTCAACAATCATACTTAATAAATATTCTGATAAAGATTGCATACTTTTCACCATCTAAACAATTCTTCAATTTTTCTTCAATAATTTTTTTTCTATTTAAATTATCCCTTTCCACTTTAAATGTGTCATATCACGGAAATAAATGTGGTTATGAATGGGAGATTAATGTTGAATTTTGTGAACTTGCCATTGTGGCTCGTAGCATTAACGTAGCGTTTTCAACTTCAGTGAGTTGATGATTTTATTTTTTTTACAGCGTTCAGGGCTAGACCTCAACTATAATAAAACTCTCTGTGGAAACTCCGGGTCATGACATTGTTCATTTTCACTCCCTAGAGATCTCATGTTCAAGATTCCTGCCCTTTGGTTTTTGAGGACACATTCTTATATTTTTTAACTCTAAATCTATTGGACAGATACAAAGTGGTGATTGATGCCTGCTCGCTTCAACCAGATATCGACCTCCTTCCTTTTGGAGACCAGACTGAAATCGGAGAGCGGGTAAGAGAGGACAGCTCACTATGTCTGGGCTTGAGACCAGATCTCTGACCTCAGCTGCTGTGATGCTAATCAAATAAAAACTTGTTATTGAGACTACCATGATGTTACTCTATGTCATCAGTTTCAAAAGTGTTAAATTTGTGTTGTAATCCAATAGGGTATTAATCTCAGTGGTGGTCAGAGACAACGGATCTGTGTGGCCAGAGCTCTGTACCAGAACACCAACATTGTTTTCCTGGTAAGAACCAATTTTTCCAATACAGATAACTTTACAATTGTGCCTTACCTCCACCTTCCACAAGTAATATGCCACATGTCTGAGTTGTTATGAATGACCACAGCTTTTAATTCAATTTCAGAGCTACTCCCAGAAGATATTTCTTAACTGACACATGATAGCACAGGGTATGTTGTGGCAGCAACAGCAGAAAACACAAGTTATATGTAAGGGCTGTTATTGGATTACTGTACATAACTACACACCCTTCTGGACAAGATCATGAATTCATCTCATTCCAATTACCATTCCTTGGAATGACGTTATGTCTCACATCCTAGAAAGTCAATAGGGTTGGTTTAATGTCATTTTGGGTCACTATGCTATTGAATGGTTTTCTGAACTGAGCATTTTCAGAGGTAGTAGTTTAGTTTTTTACAAAAGGTTTACATTTAAGAAAGATGCCAATAACGAACCTATGGTTCCATGAAGAACATTTAACATCCACTGAAGCTTTCCATTGCATAAAAAAGTTCTTTATAATGTAAAAGTTATTTGGGGAACTCAAAAAAGGTATTCTGTAGAATTGCTGTGAAAATTCCCTTTTGGCACCATTGTTTTTAAGAATGTAATGTTTTCTCAAGTTGAAACAAACAAAGCTGAATTAACCCTGGTTTCCTAATGTATAGTACGTAAATAGATTTGGTTCTGCGGTATAATATTGAACTGAAGTGGTGTTAACCTGGTTTTGCCTACCCATAGGATGACCCGTTCTCTGCCCTGGACATCCACCTCAGTGATCATCTGATGCAAGAGGGTATACTCAAGTTCCTTCAGGACGACAAACGGACGGTGGTCTTGGTCACTCATAAGCTGCAGTACCTCATCCATGCAGACTGGGTAAGTACTTGGGGTTTATTTTGCTGGTTGATGATCTTGAATATTTTGAGGCGGGTTTTTCACGATACTATGAAAAAAGGGGATGTCTTGATGAATCAAAGATTAATGACTTTCTGTCAGAGTAAAGACAATTATAATCAACAAAAAATTTCTTTAGTCTTACTTTCTGTGTGTCGTAGATAATAGCCATGAAGGACGGTTCAGTGCTGAGAGAGGGAACATTAAAGGATATCCAGACTCATGATGTGGAACTCTACGAGCACTGGAAGACCCTGATGAACAGACATGACCAAGAGCTTGAAAAGGTCCTTCACCTTTAAATTCCTTCTCTGCTCCTAGTTTTGAATAGCAACAGAGGCTGGGTTAAATTTAATCAATGAAATTCTTCATGAAAATGTTCTTATATTGTCTGATAATGAAAGAGAAATAAAAAAAACACATTATGATTACAATTAACAATTTTAAATAGTATACTGTTGATAATAAATATGAGAAAAAAACAAGGTTTTCAAGAATAGTTTCATATGTTGTTGTTTAATGTTTGGCATAGTAAAATTCAGTCTGTTACAGGTTGACACACACATTAATTATGTACATTAAATATGCACAAGAAGTATATTAAAAAAAAGAATGTACCAATTTAGCCAGAGTAAAATTAACTAAAGTTTATGAAAATGACACGACAACATTTTGAATTCTCAAAAGACAAAAACTAAAGACTGGGCTTTATTGCACAACTTTCAAAATATTAAAACATTAGGCAACATTAAACTTGCTAACTTTGTGAATGGTTAAATGGCTGTGCCACAGTAACATCTGTCAACTCCAATTCCCCAAAATCTGCAGACTGGCTAGGACTTTCAACTACCATTGACTTGTTCAGATTGGGGGGAAATCTGGGCAAAAATAGTGTAGTGTAGTTTCAACCCTTAAAAAACGAACACTGAATAAACACCAGTTTTGAAGATGTTGCACTTCTGTTCCATTGTTTTAGGAGACCGAACTGGAGAGTCAGACCACTCTGGAGAGGAAGACCCTGAGGAGAGCATTCTATTCTAGAGAGGCGAAAAACCAGATTGACGATGAGGATGAAGGTAAATGTTTATCAAGATTAAGCATAACCTTTCCTTTTTTCTTTTGGAAAATTGTCACCTTCACCTTCTTTTTCCTTTCCATAGAGGAGGTGGTCGAGGAGGATGAAGACGACAACATGTCCACCACCACCAGCCGTCGTTCTAAGATCCCATGGAAGATGTGCTGCCGTTACCTTTCCTCAGGTGGCTTCCTCATGGTCTTCCTAATGGTGTCGTCTAAGTTGGCCAAGCACTCAGTTATGGTGGCCATTGACTATTGGCTAGCAGCTTGGACGTCCTCAAATCCGCAAAACCAAACTCTTGAAGATACTTTTTTCAACTCAACCAATTACACAAATAACTATGATGCCACACAGATCGCAGAGGTGATGCATAATTGCTGTTTCTTCTTTGAAATGTTGCCTTTTATATTCAGCTTTGTAGTTATACTGAAGTGGAGCTCTTTGCATGTTATCTTACAGCATCGTTCCTACGTGCCAGTGTTTATTATCCTGTGCGGGGCTGCGATAGCACTCTGCCTTATCACTTCCTTAACTGTAGAGTTTCTAGGAGTAGCTGCAGCTACAAACCTTCATCATAACCTCCTCAACAAGATCATTCATGCTCCCATCAGGTACTTATTCATTATTATGAATCCTACTGTTTTTTGAGGGGAACACAATATGTGATATCAACTCAACCAGGAATGTCATTATACACCATTGTTAGATTCTTTGATGTCACCCCGCTTGGACAAATCCTGAACCGTTTCTCAGCTGACACAAACATCATCGATCAGGTGAGAGAAAGGCAGACAGAAAGAGATCTGTTTGAAGTGTCAAGTACGTCTCTTTCATTTTAAGCCTATTGAGACGAGCCTTGGGTTTCCACACAAACTTGTGACCTCCATGCTGCAATAGTCAACATTATTTTATTAATGAGATGAGGAATTTGGTGTATGTGTGCTAATGTGTGTCTTTTTCGTTCTCTCGCCACAGCACATTCCCCCGACATTAGAGTCTCTCACTCGCTCCACTCTACTCTGTCTCTCAGCAATTGGAGTCATTTCTTTTGTCACCCCTGCTTTTCTCATCGCACTGGTTCCCCTTGCTGTAGCCTTCTACTTCATCCAGAAATACTTCCGGGTTGCTTCCAAGTAAGTAGTTCACTGAACAATGAATGTACTCAAAAATAACTATGGTTGAACTTGATTCAGTTATGAATAGTGGTTCCACGGGTCCATCTCCAATTTGTATTGTTAACCCAACTCAACTTAGACATGTCAAGATGACTTGATTGAATAAAGTTAATTAACGAAAATGTCTTAACTTGGTCTTCTGGTGAAAATCACAGACTTCTCTCTGGTGACAAATGATGGACTTCTCCATTTAGTTCATTTAAACATTTTAGACATTTGTACTTCTTTTGTTACTTTCGATTTATCACATCTTTAAAGAAACATGCACTCTTATTAGCATGTTCTCAACACATCCTCTATACTTCACCACAATGGACAACCCCTTAAAAATACCAGTATATCAGAAAATGTTTTAAATACCAATATACCAACAATTCCGAAACTCTCCCTACAGTTCTGCCAACTAGGATGGCAAATGGAAATGCTCTTTCATAGTTTCTACAATACAACTTTAACAAATGTAATTTTAACTAAACCAACTAGCTCCAAGACAAGTCACAACATAACATAAGATTTAAGTGGAAAATAATAAATAAAATGATAAAATGAATCCCATGAAGCAGCTAAACCAGTCTTAATGTTTTGAGTATTTTAAAATATTTCCTTTTCACCAATACTACATTGCATGTGATGTAACTACCTTTAGCCAATGTTACAAAACAACAAAATATATAGCACTTCACCTAAAGTAGAAAACACAGTAATACAGAAGCAAATACTGTACCATTGTTTAGCAGTCTTGGAACTATAATAGATAATTCTGTTTTGCAATGTTGTTACAGTAATCGCCTAAATCAATTTGCATAGAAAAGATTTTGAAAGACATTTTCACTTCTAGAACCCAACTAAACCCTATTGAATCTCTCTCACTCTCTGTCACTCTCTTTCTGCTGCTTTTTCTCTTTCAGAGATCTGCAAGATCTCGATGACTCCACTCAACTACCTCTTCTCTGTCATTTCTCTGAGACTGCAGAAGGGCTTACCACAATTCGAGCATTCAGGTCAGTGACTCTAGGCTTCTCTGAAAGTACATGGCTATTTCAATAACCCAAATTTTTTCTTTCTTTGTGTTTCCTTCACTGGATGCAGAACTAAGCAGTTGCATATGACGATATAATTAAATGTGTCCTTATGATACACAGCCATTTTTGTGCAATACCAGCCATGCAGAATTGATGCAATCTCAGTGGCTCCAGGCCATTTTTTATAAACACATTCAACCATCCTTGATTTAAAGTAATCTGAAAATAAACATTAAAATATTAAGCTTTCATCTCCTCTGTTAAGTCCCCAAGTATTTACACAAATGAATCAAACTCTCTCATCTTTTACAGCTGTGTTGTTAGCTGTAGTCGGTCATGGTGCTGTCACGTACTGAATAATTTTGACTCACATGGTAAGAGGTCTCTGTTTCCAGGCATGAGGCTCGCTTTAAACAACGGATGTTGGAGCTAACTGATACCAACAACACAGCCTACCTATTTCTCTCTGCTGCCAACCGGTGGCTGGAGGTCCGAACTGTAAGTAAAGTGCCCCATTCTGATGATCGTCTTGAGTTTTTATAGATTTCAGGATCTGAAGATAGAAATATTAGGAATGTCATAAGCAGCAAGTTGATACTAAAACACAACCAGTCATATTGAAGCATCTTGTCAATTTATTAATGTTAATTATGTTAATTAAATCACAACATGTCTTAAATGAAAGTAAAATAAGAAACAGAACACAAAAACAACAACACAAAAATACTTTTCTTATATTGATTATAACTTGATGCTTCAAAATTTAATTTATAAAGGCCGCCATACCTAAATGTTTTATTTAACAAATTACTCACTGGTTTATCCAAAAAGGAAAGTTCTGTCATCATGGCCATTGAAACCTAAAAGTGTATGTGTAATAAATTGTTTTCTCATTTAACACAATAATGGCTTTAAATAATCTTTTTGGAGCAATCTCTCATTTGAAATCTGATGTGATTAATTAATTCAAATTAATTATTCGCCACATTGTTTAATTAATTAGATAAAACATTATGACCACTTAACAGCCCTAATTAACAGTATTGCTGTCAACTAGTAAATCTGTGGTATCTTATAAGTCTATATAATACCATTTGTATTTTCCTTTCAGGATTACCTGGGTGCTGTGATTGTCCTCACTGCAGCAGTAGCAGCTATCTGGACCTCATCTCAGTCTGGTCTGGTCGGACTGGGTTTAACGTATGCCCTCACTGTGAGTTTAAACATAGCTTTACTGATTTTCTAGCATGTAACAGTGGTCATCAGGTTCAACTCATTTATATATATATATATATATATATATATATATATATATATATAAACATTTAATGTCCCCATCATGCTTTGTTTTTAAGGTAACAAACTACCTGAACTGGGTGGTGAGGAATCTAGCAGACCTGGAAGTCCAGATGGCTGCAGTAAAGAAGGTCAACAGCTTCCTGAGCACAGAATCTGAGAACTACGAGGGATCCATGGGTAATAAATTCTTTTCTGGCACATTTAGTATTTTTCTACTAAAAATATTTTTTCTTGATAATTCAGAATTTTATTTAGTCTCTAAATGAAGATATACTTGATAAAAGCCCCGGCTTCCTGGCATCCAGAGCACTGCTACATGTGCATTCCCTCACATTTTAATGCATTAGGACAGAGCGACCTGACACAAACCACGGAGAGCATCATGAAAGGACATTTAGTACATCTAAACACTCGCCTCTAGAGACGAAGCAGGAATGACCTGAGAAAAGGAGTTTTAGCATTAGCCTATTAGTGCCACTGTTAGCCAAAAAAAGTAGCTTATTCTCCATCTCCTTTTCAGTGACATAATGGAAAACACAGCTGGATAGCAGTAGGCTCGTGACAAAACTTTGACATTTGGACACCATATATAGCTGTGTTAATTGCAGATTGTTAAAGTGCTCACTTGTAGTGTTCTGGGGTTTTTGTTGCCATTGATGTATCAGTGTTATGTCTACTTTCACCCTCCTCAGATAAAGTCACGTGTGACGGCACTTAATCCACTGACTGGGCAGGAAAGAACTTTCTGTAGCCAACCATTCCATAAACCAAATTCTATCCAAAAACATGCTTTACCACAAAACAAAAGGGTTTTTTTTCCCCTTAAAAACGTTTTACGCGTAAAAGCATAGAGTACTTTGAAATATTGTGCACTCATATGAAGTTATACCTCCAGACACATTTTAGTTTACCTAAAGCTAGGATAACACTTTATTTTGATAGACATATATTGGCTACAAGTAGCATTGCACCTAGATTTCAACTGACGCTTAACAATTTTCCCTCTCAACAAACCTTTAAGTATACTCATTTGACCATACAGGTGGACGGATGGCCATCATGGTCATCATGTTGTGATCACATGACCAGTCAGACATGTCAGTTTTGCTGTATTTTATAGCATGTGGAGACTGGTATCAGGGAAACCTACATCCGGATCTTTCATTCATTTGAATTTGTTGGCTAACACACAATCATTCTCTTTCTGTTTTTTTATGTGATTTCAGATGTCTCACAAGTACCGGAAGACTGGCCACAGCATGGCGAAATAAAGATCCATGATCTGTGTGTTCGTTATGACTCCTTGCTCAAACCCGTCCTCAAACACGTCAATGCCCACATCAACCCTGGGCAGAAGGTACATACCAACTTACAAATCTCATAAAAAAAAAATCAATGAATACGCAAGGATTGTAAAACAAGGAATAATTCAGTGTTCATACTGTTAACTAAAACTATTGGAAAAAAAATCTAAAATGACTACTAAAGTAATTAAGGCTAAATAGAAATATAAAAACTAATAAATAAAAAAAGAGCAAAATGACTATATCTTAAATGCAATTAAAATGAAAACTAAAAGCTAATTTCAAAATACTATAATTAAATGTATATAATACTAAACTAACCATGCAAAAAATAAACAATATTGTCTCTCTCAAGCAGTATGTAACCTCATGTAACCTCAAAAAGTATCATTAAAATGGTCCAGTAAGTCACAGTGAAATGACACCTCCAACCAAAGCTTTTTGGTCTCCGATCGACCTGTTGTAACACGCACTGTACCACTCAGTTGTGGTTTTGTCACAGTGGTGGTAATTTTTTCGTTGCACTGTCAAACCACAGTTATTCGCTGCCTGAATTTCGACCACACAGTGCAGCAGAATCTTCCCAATTTGCAATTCCCTCATCAGCTTTTATCTTTATTAGTCTACTGTAACTTGTTTTTAAGAGTTGCACAGATGGCTACTCATTGTGACATGGAAACTGTAACTGTCCACACTAGTCTGTGTAGTTTAGGAGCACAGCAGCCCTGAACATGTTTATACAAAAGCAATCTGGAAATGTTAAGCTGAGTCAAATGCTCACATGTTGTTCTTACTGTCGCAGGTGGGCATCTGTGGTAGAACGGGCAGTGGAAAGTCTTCGCTGTCTCTGGCCTTCTTCAACATGGTGGATGTTTTCGAAGGTAGGTCTTCTCAGGACATCTTCCAAGTCTATTTAATAAAATATTACGGTTCACTGAGCATTACAGCACTCAGATGACCCTTGTGGATTAAAGAAGAGAAAAGTTAGGAAAATATGAAAGAAAAGCAATGGATGTTTATGATAAAGCTATTTTAATGTCCTCGGCTGCTTAGCCCAGAAACAACTACGGTACTTCTTTTGCCTGTGTTGTTTGTTCTGTGACCATATGGTTACTGTCACATTGACAAGCAGCCGTGATGTCAAATTGAGACACTGACCATAGAGATCTGTTGAGTTTTACTGTCATTATTGACAGATTTTTTAACCTGGGTGATTACAGTATGTTATTGATGAATGCAACATTTTATATTCTGGCATAATTAAAAATGTATAAAAAATGAAAACGTCAATGAAAACATTTAGTGTTATTTTTAAGAAATTACATCAGTTGTAGGGTATTGTTTTTATTATGAAGAAAAACAAAAACACTATATGTAACAAAGTTTTATCATATTATCCAGTTTTCAGCATTAACTTCATATTTCTCTTGGTCACAATCAATCTTTAGCCAAATCAAACAGTCCTGGCTGCTTTGTGCACGTGAGCACAGCTGTATGAGATGTTTTAAATCAGAGGAGCACAGACTCTCTTCACTGTGTCCATATAAAGCTAAAATGAAAATCTTAAGAGCTTTTTTGGTCTTCAGATATTCACTACAGACCTCTATGTATTAAAGTCAAGTTACTGTAAACTGACCTGAACCATGAACAAAACTTATAAAAAACAATCCTTCTGGGGAAGAGAAAAAGAGTAATTAGTTTGAGATTTTGTGAGGTGTTAAATATAGCTGTATCTTATAAAGCTAGATATGATAAACACCTAGGTTGTTGACGCAAAATTTAACATTGATATATAATGAAAAGTGTATGCTTTATGTGCTGTAACTGACCATTTTAAACACCTTTTTTATTTTAAATGGTTTAACAAACATGAAATATAAATCAGTGTTATTATTTACTACAACTTTTACAAACTATTAAAAGTAAATTCTGTTAATTAAAATAAAGCTACAATAAAATAAAAATATTAGATGACTAAAGTAAAATAAAATTAAAATTAAAATCAAGTTAAAACTGAAATAAAATAAATGAAAGCTAATAAAAATGCCAAACGCATGTAACAAATTGCTAAAACTTAAAGAAAAAATAGAAATAAATAAATAAAAGCTAACAATTAAAAACCTGTGTAGTTTCTTGCATTAGGAAAGCTTGTTACTGATGGCATTGAGATCTGCAAATATAAAATCAAAGTAAAAAAAATCAAAAACCTGTGTATGTCATCTTTTCTTGCATTAGGAAAGATTGTTATTGATGGCATTGACATCTGCAGGCTTCCACTACAAACTCTGAGATCCCGTCTGTCAATCATCTTACAGGATCCAGTGCTGTTCAGCGGCTCCATCCGGTAAACACGCAAACGTGCTCACTCAAACATACAAACAGACACTAATACAGTTGTATCTGCGTAATGGATGCACCTCACGCACTCACTGAGGCTAAACTGACCCAAACAGACAAGACCAAGGACAATAAACACTCACTTCCTGCCTGACATGCTTAATCAGAAGTTCAGCATAAACACAGATCATTTACAAAACACAGGGACCTTTGGGAAGTGACATAGGGGCCATTCCACTTTATTAGCTTTGCAAAATGATGCTGTTTTCAGAATAAGCTATACATTAGTATTTTATTCCCCTATACCTTTCTTTTCATACACTGTTAAGTATATCTTTCACTGGATATTCAAATATCAGTCCTCAGCTCCAAGCTTGTTTGAACTTCTCACGGATACTAAGTGGCATGTTTGTCTCTTAAGACAGTGAGCATATGGGGTTTGTTTAAATAGGCCACCATGGGATAAGAAAGAAAATAAAATTGAACCACCATCACAAGTCATCTGGGAATGGTTTTGGGCAAGCTGTTGTCATGACGATGTTTATATGAAACAGGCCTAATGGATCATTGGACCCAGGAGACAGAGCGTATGAGTTATTGGTACAGCAAATCTCTTCTTGATTTTAATTTTGGAAAACGCAGGTCATAAAGGAAAAAACTGGTTGGAAGCCAATTACTAGTGTGTTAAAAACGGATGTGAATATGGGTTCATTAGTATTGCATCTTATGGTAATTTGGGTGCAAAAGTCCTTTTAAATAAAATCGTTCATTTAAAGGAATAGTTCATCCATAAATTCTAATTCTGTCATATTTTAGTCAATGGGATGAAGCTCCAATCCCACATCTTTCTTATGTGGAACAAAAGTCCAAGCTGCTTTTTTAAATACCATATTGTCCAAATATGCGGTGTGTGATGAGTGTATTTTTCAAGGGCAGGGCCTCTTCTGTTGTAATGTCCCTTTTCATTTTAAATGGGTGAAACATTGTGTACGATGATAGTTCTCATTTCGAGTGAACAGAATGTAAATTTGTGCATATGTGCATTTTTAGGTTAAATCTTGATCCTGAGCGCACTTGTACCGATGACAGGCTCTGGGAAGCGCTTGAAATCGCCCAGTTAAAGAATATGGTGAAAGCACTCCCAGGAGGATTGGGTAAGAATGAAACTCTCCAACTGCTCAACGCTTATCGTGGTTGTTTGACATCATAATGTCAGTCACCTCTAATTTTGACGCTGGTTGGAAATTCATCCATTTGAAAAGCTGGAGTCTTCTGACCTTTTCATTCAGTTTTATTCAGTGAAAAGTGATATTTTGTAAATCTGAACAGCTGTAAAGCATCATGCTAAGGGTATGTCTTCCCCCAGATGCTGTGGTAACAGAAGGAGGGGAGAACTTCAGCGTGGGACAGAGACAGCTCTTCTGTCTTGCCCGGGCCTTTGTTCGCAAAAGCAGCATCCTAATTATGGACGAGGCAACAGCTTCTATAGACATGGCCACGGTACAACCACATCTATGGATGCACATTTATGCCACATAAAAAAAATCATCCTTTAGGAAATCATAAAATCGAAAATATAGTTTCACAAAGCTTAAGCCTAATCCCAGACTCAAATGCATGTTGCAGTGCCATTGTTTGACTCATGATGAACCACAGTAATGTTTTTTTTTTCCTAAGGTCTGATATTAAAAGCTACTTAAATGGCCTAATTGAACTTAGGCCTAATCTAAAACCTGTCTGTGAAACCAGACCTTTAAGTCATAATTAAGAAAAAAGTCAAACTAATATTAAGTTATAATTATGAAAAACAGTTGTGACATAAAAAAAATCAATAATGAGTTAAGAGATTAAGTGTCATTTATGAGATAAAAATTAATTAGTTAAATAAGGCATTGAAGTAAATAAGGCCAATTTTGATTTCATCTAGATAGTTTGAATCCATGAATATTGTTGAGAAAACAGTATTTTTTGTACTAAACTTATTCTGTGGCAAATTCAACAGGAAAATATTCTTCAGAAAGTGGTGATGACTGCATTTGCTGATCGGACAGTTGTCACCATAGCAGTAAGTTACCCTATATCTTTATTAATTTATTTATTTATTGCTGATCTATATCCAAATACACGAATAAGAACTTTTAATGCTTGCCATGCTTTGACATCTTCACTCTTTTCTCTGTTCTCTTTTTTTTCTCCACTTCGGACAGCTGACAATCAGTTTACTATCAGTCTCTTGCTATTAACACATGCCTGAAGTCTGTTTGTTCTTAAACTGTCAATCAGAGCCAAAAATTTCTTTCTGCCTCTGTTTGTGTCACATAAGACACATCCATAAAAATAAATAAAAAAACTTTAATGTGTTTTTAAAGTGCCACAGAACAACATTGAGCTTTGAATAAATACATGATCACTGTCTGCTGCTATGTTTGCTGCACTTTTCACACATTTTCTTCTCCTCATCATCATCCCTTTCTCCCTCTCTTTCTTGTCCTTCTTTGTCCACTCGTCTCTCTTCCTCTGACACAGCACCTGGTTTCCTCCATCTTGGAGGCGGAGCAGGTGCTGGTGTTTTCCTCTGGGACTCTGGTAGAGTGCGACAGCGCTTCTAACCTCTTGGCGCAGGAGGACAGCCTCTTCAGCATCTTAGTCCGGACGCACAAGTAACCGTGCTTTGGCTCTGCCTCTAGGCACCTACACCCTCGTGCATTGGTTGGTAACCAAGAGCTTCCTATGTGTGCGCCCTATTAGAACATTTTAGCTCCCAGCCACTAACCCTATTCTGAAGCAGGTTGACTATGTCACATGTTCAATGTTCATGTTTTCATGTCTCTTATTTTGAAATTGATCATAGCCATGTGTCTTGATGTGATCTTGTCATGTGCTTCCTTTCCTTTATGTGTCTGATTCTGATTGGTTCCTTTCCATAGTCCTGTAAAATCCCTTAAAGTAGAAGTTGCAATGTTGCTTAATGTTACAGAAATCTAGACAACAGACTATAGAAAAAAGAAGTCTATAAACATTATGTAGCCCCATCCCTTTTCAAAACTGTGCTAATTGTGTTCTGTCTTCCAGTTGTATTTCCACAGCATGAAGTTAAGCTCTTACAGATATATGAATGAACCATTCATTTTAAAATCATCCCGGTCTGCTGACATTTGTTATGGCATCCGCTTCAAACATTACAATGGTCATGGTCTTTAGTTAACTCTACAAGAAGTAAATCCACTTCACCAACCAATTACTCTTTGACAGCGATGCCATAAAAATATACAGAGCTACCATAAGAACGGAAGTTCAAAGACAAAATTCTAAAGATGGCGGTGCACTTGTTTCTCTAAGACAATGAACCAATGGAAAGATACAACTGAACATGATTACCACATTACATTACAATACCATAAACCAATTAGAACAAGACACATGAGGTAAAAGACATGAAGGAACAGGGAATCACATGACAAGAAACACAACTATGATACATTTCTAAATAAAAGGCATGAAAACATGAACGTGAAATAAAAGCTAAAACAGATGTGACAGACGAGTATTTGACTAGTATTTTTTTAACAAGATGGTGAAATTTAAGTTAAAATATACATTAAAATATAAGTATTATTTTTTTTAAATAATATATCAGGTGTTTTCACTATGGTATGAAAATTTTATTTTTAAAAGTGCTGATAGCCACAATAAAGATGAGTAAAATATATGTAATCAAAGACATGTAAGATATGCAAGTAAAGATATGTAATCATGTTTTTTGGAATAAGATCTCAATGAAATAGGTCTCCAAAGCAAACACGCTCTTTGTAACAACAAGTTAGCATGCTTTTTTTAGTTAGCAATCACAATTGAACAGATGAAATTGCTCACAGCACCTTTAATAATAAGGAATGAAACTGTGGGAATTTGATAAATATCGTCATGAAATTACACATATGTTGTTTAAAATTGTATTAGATACAGTTATTGATTAATCGCATTTGACAGTTCAGTTTGGTAACTAAAACTGTTAAAACATTTTGTTAATTGAAATTAAAATAAATATAACAAATATAAAGATTATATATTATTATATGTAGGTCTTATACACACACACACACACACACACACATATATATATATATATATACACATACATAAAATATATATATATATATGTGTGTGTGTGTGTGTGTGTGTGTAAAAACATGAAAATAACAAAATTATAATAAAATATAAAAAAAAAAAAATTATTATATACAATACTAATATAAATTAAATATAAACAATACTAAAATAACACTAGGCTTTCTTTGAGTCCTGGAGTGGAGCCAATGCCGTTTATGATAAATTGGCTGAATTATTTCAGGGTTCTTTGTGAGTTTCAGCTAATTAAAAGCCTACACCTGCTACTGTTTCGTGTGCTGGAAATGTATATGTATCATGTATTATAGTATTCCCGCAAGCTGGATTTCACTGTACCTGTAAATAGCAGTTTGATGTTTTACTCTGATTAGATTTTGAAATACAAAAAAGGGAAATTTAAATGTAATCAAAACAGCTAGGTGTAGTTTTAATCCAAATGTATTTGCACACATCTGCTTGATTATGCCTGTTTTCCACAGCATCGTGTCCACACTATCTTGACGGCTGATCTAGTCATTGTGATGAAAAGGGGAAGCATCATGGAATATGGAAAACCAGGGATTCTCATGGGACAAGAGGACGGGTTGTTTGCCTCCTTTGTCAAAGCCGACATGTAGAGCCACTCATCCCCATCACCACAGCAGTTCATACCACCTTTGGCCTTAGATATATATATATTTATATATATATATATATATATATATAAAAATATAAATAAATAATAGCAGCCATTTTTTGCCAATGCAATGGTGCAGGCATCGGAAAGGACTCAACTACACATAGACTCTGAACTGTTATCCCTTTATATGAACCTTAAGCACAGTAGACTCTTTTTTTAGCATTTTGTTACCTTACCGGTCTTTTTCTAAGTAATGACGTGTGTACTTTGAAACGTATAAGCAAGAAGTATTTATCTACTGTGTTTTGACTAGTACAAACACTGTACAGAGCATGTCTGTCCTGTTGAGGCCTGACGCTCTTTTCTGTCTGTCTGAAGTGCATTGCTGATACAGATTTAAGGGAGGGAGGATAAATATAGCTGGCTCCCCAAAGCACTCTTGAGAGAATCGTGAGACCTCACGATTGGGGAGTCCTGCAATGTCCACCAGATCAACCTTAATGTGTTATTCACACCCAGTATACCAAACGTATATTTTCCACTGTATTCCTCTTATGGTAATTACTTAACCAAAAGCATATTTTCTGTTTGTTTGATTTTTATAATGCTACGCTATGGGTGATAATGCTATAGTGTCAGTCTTTGTTCAGGAATTTTCCATTTAAACATTTGCTCCTTATCCAAAACACAAATAGGGTGAATTTCACGAAAACGCCCAATAAAAAAATGTCCAGGTCATTTTTCACTTTCAAATGTAATAACGTTATAAAAAAGTATATATACTTTATGCAATAGAAATTGAAGTGAAATGTGATATGGACATTTGTCTCATGAGGCTCACCCTACAACCCAATTTAAAAAAAGAAAACGCACTATAAAAGGTACTTTGTAGTTTTAAGACAGGCCTACATTTCTAGCAAATACACTACAAGTTAAATATCATTTCAAACCTTGTGATTTCTCTCTCCTAACATGCTATTTTTTATTATGGGAATGTCAAAATGAGTCTGCTGTCTCTTTATAGTCAAGCAATATATTGTGCATATAACATTGTTTGTTTATCTCGTCTCCTTTTAATGGAGTGCCAGTCCCTATCCTTGCCTCACTTTTACCTTTCTTTATTTGAATGTTCTGCTTTCTGGAAATCACAGCCAAAGTTGATCTAAACAATGACCTGTGCAAGTGACTCTTTGTCCCTGCAGTAAAATGATGCATTGCTCTGTTTGCTACAAGCACTGTGGGAAATCTTTCCGTTCATTGGGCACTAACTGTCAGGGCCAGTGATTTGATGAATATTAGCAGTGAGCTGTGATGTCACACTTGAACAGTGATATTCCAGTAACTTGTGAATCCAACTATGTGCGTAACACGGCAGCTGACACACTTTACACACTCTGGTGATGTGTAAACACGACGTCAAACGTCACTGCGAGCCAACAGCAGCACATTTCAGTCTGTTGTATCCAAAAGCACTCTAGGTTTATTGCAATTACTGCTAATTTCAGGTATTTGCATGCTAGTCATAATGGACTGTTGTATATGTACATATGTAATTAAAATAACATTTGTACCATACGCATTTAACTGCATTATCTTGTGTGCCTTTTTTTACACATGAAATGAAAATAAAAATTGCTTTGTGTGTTTACTTATCCCTATTGTGTGCCATTTCATACTTGTAAGCAACATTTAAAACGATTATTAAACAGAAAACTGTTCATTATATAGCAAAAATTTTAAAAAGAACATTTACAAAAATATTTCACGTTTATGGTGCTACATAACAATGATTGAATACTGAGTGAAAAGCCTACACGAAAGTAATTACAATATTGTATAATAATTATTAAACAAATGACATCCCTCTAATGTATGAAGGTCTTTCATTAGCACTGTTAGAAAAAAATTGTTTGCTACATCGCGCCCCCTTCTGTTCACATTTTCGATTTTTCCATTTTGGCACCTAAATATAAAGCCATTTATAATGTGCGAGAAACATTATTATATTAAGGCTGAAGATAACATTTTAATAATAGAAATCGTTGAAAACAGCGGTGGAAAAACGCCATAGAAAAGATTACAACTATTCTTTAAAAAGATGCATGTCTCATCAAAGAAAATTTTTTTTTTCTTTCTTTTTTGTGCAAACGATGTGCATTTGTTTATTATTATTATTATTATTGTTAAATATTAGGGCTTTCAGTGAAATAAAAGATTCGAAATTCTGATTTTTGATTGCAGAATAAAACCATAACAATCAGTAAATACGTGTAGAGTAGTTAACACTGAAGTTTAAAGGTAGAATATTTATTTTTAAAAAGTGGATCAAGACTAATGTCCTGACCTGCAATTATTTAGTGAGTGGCCGATTTGTTCATATTTTATATGTACACTGCATTTGAATCCGATCATACTTCGGTTTGTGTAATTTAGTATATTTCTTTTAAATCTATAAAATAAGGGTGGATGTAAATAAAGTTACTTTTAAATGACTCTCCTCTCCAGGGCGAATGTTTCCCGGAGGCAGCAGGACCGCCCATGTGCGTCAAGTCCTGCAGATCATCATAAAATACTTTTTTTAAAGTCTTTTAGCGGTACATGGAGTGTGTTCTGCTCTTCATGTAGTGTTTATTGTATGAACACAGATTAACGTCAGATAGACGTTAAAAAACGATTTAAAAAACGCTTCAACAGAGTTACAGGGCAGGACGGTTATTAAACTGGAACTGCGCGTTTGACAGTCGTTTGGAGAAGTTTGATTCCTGAACGTTTGCAGTGACATGCCCCAAAAATGCTGCCGCGTAAAAGCATCATTCCTGAAGAGTTCGCGCTACCGGCGCTCGTGTCGCGGATTCCCCGCAAGCCCGTGTTCAGGGACCGCGTGAACAAAGCGCGCTTCATCGCCAAGAGCGGCGCGTGCAACCTGGCGCACAAGAACATCCGCGAGCAGGGCAGATTCCTGCAGGACGTCTTCACTACTTTGGTGGATCTCAAATGGCGTTTCACCCTGGTCATTTTCACTATGACGTTCCTGTGCAGCTGGTTGCTGTTCGCGATGGGTTGGTGGCTGGTGTCGTTTGCGCACGGGGATCTGGACCCAAACCGTAAACCTGTCGTACAGCAATGCGTCACGAATGTCAAGTAAGTGCGGTCAAGTCATTTGGTCAGTGGTGAAATGTTAAGTAACAAACATCAGAATCAGAGTCTGCTTTGACGTTTGTGCAAATGGTGGCTATATTAATGTTTACTCTCAATCAAAACTCTTACAGACCTATCATGGCAAACTTATTAATTATTTAATTCTGGTAAAAGTTTAAAAGTACAGCATAAAGCAGATCTTGCCGAAAAGTTAATGAAAAAGTACTGTATAAGAACCCATTCTTCTTCATTCAAAATGTTCAAAAGCCATTATATTCATATATTTTAAAAAATATAGACTGTATAATTCTTTTAATATTATAAATGTAAAGGGATAATACAAGTCTTATAATGATTTAAATAATCTAAAATAAATATTTAAAACAAAATTTAAATTAATATTCATTTTAGATTAAGGTATTATTTCAAGTCATAAATATATATATGTTATTTCCTTCAAGATAAATAATGTTAAACAGAGATACGTGTGTTTATTAAATTTATGTATCAATATACAAAGCTAAAAAAAAGGGGAATACTTTATCATCACAGAATAACACCAAATCAGTTAAACTTCAGGATATCGATCTGTCCATTCAGGAAGCATAAATGACTATGAATCAGTTTCACCTGCTTTGGTGCAAATAAAAGTAACAACAGGTGCACTAGAGAGGCAACAGCAAGACAACCCCAAAATTAGAATGATTTTGCAGGTGGTGGCCATAGACAATTGTTCTCTCCCTATTCTTTTGGACTGATTTGTCTTTAGTTTTGTGTTTTGTTAGGGTCCTTGTCACTGTCTGTAGCAAGAGGCAGTTCCTGCAACCTAATCTGGTGCACAGCTCCAGCTCCTCCAGGATGGCACATCCGTACGTGCCGTCGCAAGGTTTGCTGTGTCTCCCAGCACAGTTTTAAGAGCATGGAGGAGATACCTGATTTAGGCCGTTACAAAATGAGAGCTGGACTGGGATGTAGAAGGACAAGAACCCAGCATCAGGACTGGTATCTACTCATTAATGTGAGGAGGAACAGAAGGAGCACTGCCAGAGCCCTGCAAAATTACCTCCAGCATCACTGGTGTGCATGTTTCTGACCAAACTGTCAGAGGTGAAAGCAGGTTCACACTGAGCACGTGACTGACATTAAAAAGTCTGGAGATGCCATGGGGAATGTTATGCTGCGTGCAACATCATCCAGCATGACTGGTTTGGTGGTGGGTCAGTAATGATCGAGAGAGGAATGTCCTTGGAGGGTCGCACAGACCTCCATGTGCTAGGAAATGGTTCCCTTACATTATGAGTTACTGTGATGAACTTCATGCAAGTTGGATCAGCCTGTAACTTCATTGAATTTTCATAGAATTTTGAATCCAGCCCTCAGAGTATTGATGATTTTGGTTTTCCATTGACTGTTGTCACTGTTCTAAAGTGGAATCCGGTTATCTCGATGGCATCGGGGGTTGCAAAAAAGCGTCAAGATAACCTTTGATCGAGATAACCAACAGCCAATATGCCAATTTGTTTGATGAAGCGATCGGTATGCTGTAAAAACCTACATACACTGTATATGTTTGCTAACAACAAAAGGCATATGTGCACCAACTAACAGCAGAGATTTACCAGTATACAATAAAAAACACCTTCGATTCTCGATACAAACCTTTAATTATATTCTCCAACATTGCAAACACAATTTCGCTCACAGTGTAAACAGTCATAACATATTCATGAGGTCATCACGCTGTACTAGATTGCATACTTTCTTGTCTAATGTGCTTTCTCAACAAATTCTGCTTCGTCCCGTCTTTTAATAACCGGGTTCTTCAATCCGCAGTGGCACAGAGCAGAGCGCGCGTCAGAACTGAATCAGGTCTTTGTGTGTTTGTGTATGTGTTTATCTAGGCCTTATACTCATTGGTCGGTAACCGCTCGTTACCGACCAATGTCAAAATATTTGAGAAAACCAATCAAATCACAGAAGGCAAGCTTTATGTGCACACAGAAGCGGATGAGGCTTTGGGATGTGCACTCACACTCGCTGCTCGTTGAGAAGAGTAAGAAAGTGAATGTGCTTTCGCTTCAGAGAGTGCTGTGTGGCGCTGTGAGAGAAGTGTCACTGACAGAGCGACGTGCAACGCAAACTCAGCGCATGCGCAGTGAACTAGGTACGCTCAGTCACGAGATAACCATGTGAAGTGGCGAATTTGTCCCTCTTTTGTGCTCGAGTTATTAGGGATCGGCGACATAAAATAATCGACATAACCCATAAGAAAATGCTAAGACAAATAGGGAGTTTGGCGGTTCCACTTCAAAAAACGTCGACATAATAGGGTTGGCGAGTTAACCGAGGTCGAGATAAGTGAACTCCACTGTTTTTTCTATACTTCAAATTCTGGATATTATCTTTTCAAAAATGATAAAGTTAGAAGAAAATTTTGTTTTAATTGACAATTGATGTGTACAAATTGATGTTATATATAAATCATTAAAGAAGTGCTTTTTTTAAATGTGGATGATGCTGTTACTCTAAGAAAAAATACAAAGTTGTTTTATTCCATGTGTATAGAAACTTATTTCAAATTTAGAAGTCTAAAACTGTTTAGTGATTTCTCTCTATCTCTTCTTTTCCAGCTCTTTCACCTCTGCCTTCCTCTTCTCCATCGAGGTGCAGGTGACAATAGGTTTCGGGGGGCGTATGATAACGGAGCAGTGCACTGCAGCCATCACGATGCTCATATTACAGAACATCATCGGCCTAATAATTAACGCCGTCATGCTTGGCTGCATCTTCATGAAGACCGCCCAGTCCCACCGGCGTGCAGAGACCCTCATCTTCAGCCGGCATGCTGTCATCGCCGTACGCAACAACCGCCTGTGCTTTATGATCCGGGTGGGTGACCTGCGCAAAAGCATGATCATCAATGCCGCCGTGCGCCTCCAAGTGGTCCGAAAGACCACCACGCCAGAGGGTGAGGTCATACCCATCCACCAGATTGATGTCCAGACAGAGAGCGTGGTGGCCAGCAACAGCATCTTCCTGTTGGCGCCTTTGATCATCTGTCACGTCATTGATAAAGACAGTCCTCTGTACGATCTCTCGGCGATGGAGCTGCAGTGTAGCGATCTGGAGGTCATCGTTATCCTGGAAGGTGTGGTGGAAACCACGGGCATCACCACTCAGGCTCGCACCTCGTATGTGACCGAAGAGATCCAGTGGGGCCATCGTTTCGTGCCTATAGTGACCGAGGAAGAGGGTGTGTACTCGGTGGACTACTCAAAGTTTGGGAACACGGTCAAAGTGGCCACGCCGCGCTGCAGCGCCCGCGAGCTGGACGAGAAGCCCTCCATCCTGATCCAGACACTCCAGAAGAGCGAGCTGTCGCACCAGAACTCCCTGCGCAAGAGGAACTCCATGCGGCGGAACAACTCCATGCGCAAGGGCAACTCCATGCGACGCAACAATTCGGCCCTTGCTGTGCCCAAAGTGCAGTTCCTCACCCCTGAGGGTGGACCAAATCTAGCTGTCACATGACAAATGGCCTGGTTAGCGCTTTTCACCTGTCTTTCTTTAAGACCTTGTCATGCTCTTTTCTATGCTCTCTTCTGTTCCTTGATCATTCTCATATATGATGGTGCAACGTGAGACATTGTGAAATTGAGACATTTATGACATTATAACAGATGGTTTTCTATAATTGTTGCTCTTCAAATAATGTGTAATTCCAAATTAATTATGCATATAAGTATGATCACACCATTGTGCTATGGACAATGACAATATGATTCACACTTAATTAAACTTTAATGTTTTTTATTTGTTCTGTAATAAATGGTATATGTGCTCAATAAAACATCTGGTTTCCAATCTGGGATTGTTATTTCAAATAACATGAATGGAACCTAACGCATGAGTGAAGATTATTAATAAAGCTGAAGTGAAATTATCCAAGAAAATAATCATAAATCATCAAAAGAATGCAACTCCTTATTATATCAAGGGTAAAACAATGAAAATGTAGAGTAACTTCCTGTGACCAACTGACTATGGGTGAAATTTGCATATCTGAATGATATGCTGATCCCTGCATAATTTAAAGTGTTTGTGGCGACCTCTGCTGGTGAGCTGGTAAAACTGCATGTGTGGCGACCTCTGCTGGTGAACTGGTAAAACTGCATGTGTTGGTAGTGAACTGCGGAATTGCAGACGTAAACAGTAGACTTTCCTCAAACATCCTCACTGGATTGTCAAGAGCATTTCAAACATTGCATTTCTAAGAGTAAGGCAGGTAAAGATCATACAACTGTTAATATTCATTTGTATATGTTGACTGTTGATGTGTTATGTGTAATTAAGAACAGGCTAAGTCGAATGTTTAGTGAGGATGATAAATTGACCAAAAGTTAACGATCTGAACTGTTTAAACGAGATATTATGTTTAGTTTTTTGTTAGAATAATTCCACGATATGAATATATACAAACAACCACGCTTTACGTATGTATATATTGTCACCAACATTTTTATACAGGAAGGCATGATATTCCAATGAGAAGCTAATGATTTATCATCAGCTGCAGCAACAACTTGAAGGATAATTTGTCCCACCTTACTGACGAATTTGATGCAAGTATTTATTATTTATAATACTTGCTGTTTAAAATAGCTTTACCAACTTCATCACTCGATGGGGAGTGGTTATTTTAAGAGATTAAACAGCGCCTTCTGGTGGTCACTTACATCTCTGACATTAAAAGCAGGCTACACATAACAGATGCGATTAAAGAAACGAGGGAACGCGACACTGCACTACCACTGACCGCAGGGAAAATTAGACGTTTATTTACGCGTGGGCTAAGTCAACAAATTATGTTCATGGAGAATTTGAGGCGCTTTGTCTCGCGTGTGCTTAAAAACTGCTGTGCATCCCAGCATGCATTGCGCGAGGGTATCCAATAGTTTATATTTGTGTTAAAAACGTACATGAAAACACATTTTCTTCACGATTTACTTTTGCCGCAGTATTTCGATTACATATTCCGACACACGGGGACTCCGTCTGCGCGACAAGGAACAGTAAACTCACTCACCGTTAAGGGAACTCGTGAGCCATTTGGTCACTTGTCGTGGGTTACAATAGTATCGTCAGCTTTGCGCAGTGGCAGTATCGTAGCCTATGAGGTTTATCCGAGGCGCGATTATTGCTAATTGAAAACTTTACCCAATACCCCGCCGTGACGACTTGAAATATAGTCGGCACTGGCAATTTTTGACGGTCTCTACGGAGACTGATATACTTGTGAAATAATAGAATATGGTAATAATCATGTAGTAACTTATCGTTGGTATGAAAAATACCTAGTAAGAAGTGTGCTATATAATGAGTGTTGTGTATCAAGCCAGTAGTATTATAATTTCTTTATAGTGTTTAGGTGCTAAAATAGTTCATTTCACTTGCTGTGAAGATATGTTAGTCAATGTTTAAAGCTGTTTCATAAGTGTTAAATAAAATAATAGCTTAAATTAAATATACTTTTGTCAAAAAAACCGCAATTTTAAAAATAAACATTATCCTTACTTGACTGTGAATGTGTAAAGTTAATAAAATGGAGCATATGACTGAGTAAAAGATTGTATTGAAAAAAATTCTTTACTTGAATATATTTTTTTGGGAGTGATGTAAAGCCTATTAATACAGTAAGAAATGGTCAAATGTTTATGGCGGTATTTACTCTCTTAAAATAATTTGAGAGTGGATACACGTTTTTAAAGCCTTTTAACATCGTTAAACAGTTATTGAGAGCCAAACATATTGAATTTTACATGTTTTAATGAAAACCATGGAATTGTTAATAAGCCATGCAACTAAACTAATGAAATTACAAAATTAGTTACTCTTTGAATGGAATCACGTTTGTGTAAATAACATGAACAGGATTTCCTGGTTGTAAACGGAAATACTGTAATTAATCGCAATTTTGCGCGTGATATATATGCCGAATGAACTTTTTTTTTCTATCAAGGCATATTAATGGTTTAATGAAGTATTTATTCTCGATTCTGTGTTATTAAATTCAGTTTAGTATTATTTAACGATCATGCAACTCTATCGTTTTTCAATGAATAGACATTTAAAAATATTAAGTGCGCGCTCTGTACTGGCATTACGGTAATGTTATGGCCGACGTGGTGTTTGCTAAATATTTCTCTAGCTTCATAGTTTATAGATAAAGGCATCGGAATAGAAGAAACGCCCTGCTGTTCGCGTTTGGATTGAATGAAAATCTGTGAAATAACAATTGATTTGCAACACAAATGGCCTCATTAAAGAAATGCGATAAGCGACCGCGTGAGGAAGACAATCATGAGAACGATTCCAGCACAAAACAAATAAAAGCCAACTCGTGCGATTCGAGACATTTCGCTGCTCTAATTCTCGCCCGTGGAGGAAGCAAAGGCATCCCTCTGAAGAACATCAAGATGTTGGCAGGTGTCCCTCTGATCGGATGGGTGATCAGAGCAGCGCTGGACTCTGGTGTTTTTAACAGGTGATTGAGTGTGACGTCAATAAGCTTTTGGCTGGACTGTAAGACAGTGGTAGAATATTGTGTCCTGTGCTTTTGCAGTGTTTGGGTGTCCACTGATCACGACGAGATTGAGAAAGTGGCCAGGGCTTGGGGTGCTAAAGTGCACAGGAGGAGTCCAGAGGTGTCCAAAGACTCTTCCAGCTCATTGGAGACCATTCAGGAGTTCAGCAGACAAAACCCAGGTTGGAATCAGGCTTTATTGCTTTCAGATTCCATTGCACGAGTTTGTTCTGTAGAAGGGGTGTAACTAGAGCTTGGAAAGCTAGTGTGTCCAGGAAAACCGGAAAGCCATGTAAACCAGTTTAAATGTTGAAGTTGTGTCATAATTTTCGTTGCATACCAGGATGGTTTCACCCACCATGTCTTTATTTAAACCAGAAAAACAGAATCTGAAGGTGAAGAAAATACAGCAGAAGAATTTTTATAATAAATTCGCCTCTGTGTGCAATATTTTCCATGTTTTTTTAATCTTATTGAAAATATCGATTCATCCTGAAAATTGAGATAGTTCGACATTAGAGCAATATTCTCCTTATAATGTAAATAGCAAATGTAAATCTCAGAAAGCCACCAAATGGGGCGTAATGAAATCAGAATGGTTAAGTGACTTTGAATGTTCTTGCACAGATGTGGATGTCATTTGTAACATCCAGGCCACGTCTCCATGTCTGCACCCTTACCATCTCAAAAAGGCTGTGACGCTCATGACCAAAAAAGGGTGCGATTCTGTCTTCTCTGTGGTCCGGCGACACCATTTTCGTTGGGAAGAGGTTAAGAAAGGAGGTTTGTTGAAGTGCAGTATGTTTATTCAGCAAAAATTCAAGACATTGATCAAAATTGACCGTAGAGACATTTATAATACTACAAAATATACCTATTTCAAATAAATGCTGTTCTTTCTATTTATCAAAGAATCCTGAAAGCAAGTGTTCAACATTGATATTAAGAAGACATTTTTCTTGAGCACCAAACCAGCATATTCTGATTTCTGACAGATCATGTGACACAGAAGATTAGAGGAATGATGCTGAATTTTATACATTTTAAAATGTATAAAAATTTCAATTCAATTGAGGTTGAATTTATTGCATGTTGGATACTATTTAAATTATAATCTTTTCTTTTTTTCAGGGGACTCCTGTACTAAACCGTTGAACCTGAATCCAGCTAAAAGGCCGCGCCGTCAAGACTGGGACGGAGAGCTGTGTGAAAATGGGTCCTTTTACTTCGCAACCAGAGAACTCATTGACAAGGATCTTCTTCAGGTAAGAGTTCAGCTTTAAAATCATTAAACGTCACCATCTGACATATTGACCTGTGTAACGTGGCTAGAAAACCTGACATAAAAATCCATAAGCAAGAAAGCATATTCTCTGTATATGTGATTTTGTTGTTACATTTCACAGGGTGGAAAAATGAGTTACTATGAGATGTACCCTGAGCACAGTGTGGATATTGATGTTGACATAGACTGGCCCGTAGCTGAACAGAGAGTGCTGAGGTGAAGAATTTTTTTTTTGCACATTATTACTATTTAAGTAGTTGCCAAGCAACTTTATGTTAGCAAACAGCCACGTCGCAGAAAGCAAAGTCTGAATTTAAGCAAAGGGTGTGTATATTTGATACAGGTTTGGTTACTTCGGGAAGGACAAACCTGAAGTTGTGAAGCTCCTGGTGTGTTGTGTGTCAGGAGGTTTGACAGACGGGCAGATCTACTTCTCAGCAACTGGAGAGGAGATGGTGTCCACCAACATCAGAGACCAGATGGGCATCAACACACTGAAGAAAGAAGGAGTGGAGGTGATTCTTGTTTGGCAACAGTTTGTTATTGTTATCCCCCCCCCCCCCCCCCACACACACACACAACAATAGACCCCTCCTTTGTCTTTGCCCCATTGTATCCCATCATGCATCTGGAATTCCTCTTGTTTTTGTCATTTAATTAAACAAAACTTTGCTATAAAATGCACAACTTGAAATTTCGCTTTTAATACAGCCATTTCTTAACACTTTGTGTAGTTTGATTGTCTGTAGTGCGTTTTGCTGGTCTTACCATTTATGATCACAGCGGCTCAGATGCTCAAGTACTCTAATGTCTCCTCTAACTTGTTATCCTTGCGCAGTGGCAGTATCGTAGCCTATGAGGTTTAACCGAGGCGCGATTATTGCTAGTTGAAAACTTTACCCAATACCCCGCCATGACGACTTGAAATATAGTCGGCATTGGCAATTTTTGACGGTTTCTTTGGAGACTGATCTATTAGTTAAAGAAAGAATTAACTGTATATTAATAGTAGTGATTGTACATGATGTGAAAGGACAAATTTAAAGTATTATATTAAATAAATGAAATAAATTTGCACATATGTAAATATGGCCCGCAGGCCTTATTCGGCCCGTTGGGCTTATTAATCTGGCTCGCCAAATTTGTATCAATTTTTTGTAGATTTGTATCTCCTTCATTTTACATTTTCCTGTAATGTCACTTTGTCGCTGAAGCTGTGGTGGAGAGTAGGCGCGTGTCACAAACCCCTCTACACCCCCCCCCTCCCCGTCAACAATCAGGATTCGCGCTTACCTCCCCTCGTCAACAATCGCGAACCGCTCACCCTGGCCCGTTTGTCAATTTTAAGAAACCAATGTGGTCCGCGAGACAAATAGTTTGCCCACCCCTGTACTAGAGATATATATAAATATAAATAAAGACACACATTATATCTCCGTGGTTATTATTAACCATTTAATTAGTCAATTTTTTAAGTGTTTTATACATTATGTATATGCATGTTCAGTTATTTGTATTTTCTCTGCATCTCCTGTAGGTTGTTTTGATAGAAAAAGACCCCATAGCAAAAGCCTTGGCTGACAAAATCTCCCAGAGGATGGGCTGTCCAGTTCTGCAGGAAGTGGATGACAAACTGAAGGAGGTGGAGAAACTGATAAAGGAGAAAGGGCTTGAGTGGAAAGAGGTGGCATACTTGGGTGAGTCAAGAGCTCTGTTTCTCCCGGTTACATCAGCTGAACACCATATATAGTAACACTACGGTGTGTCTTGGAAAAATTGGTTTGTGTAGTACAGCATCAAATGTTTTACCCTAATAACTATGCATGTTAAAAGTAATCCTTCTTTACAATGACTTTAACCCTTGTTATTAGCGACACTGGTGGCCATTAAGTGAAGTGTAGCCTGCAACTTATAGCTTGTGCTTGCACTCGTGCACATGTAACGTACAATGGACCGAACGTGATTCAAGGTCCTATTTACTCACGGCAAACTTCTTTTTCGTTCTCGACTAGAAGTAAAAGGTTGGAAAGACCTTTTGCAGCGATATACTGTTAATGAATCTGACGCTGTTTACGCTGCTGGCGTTTAGATGGATATGTAAATATGTGCTGCCTGCTTTCCTCTTAACAAAATAAACTAGATAAAAAAAATAGATTGATATTTTATTAAGACTAGCATCTATTCTGATCTCTCATCAGGGTGCGACGAGCCAGATGAAAAGTGCCTGAAACGGGCAGGGTTAAGTGCAGTACCTCTGGATGCCCCAGTGGTGGCGCTCAATGCTGCCAAGTACTCCTGTCACTGCGCGGCGGGTCGCGGGGCCGTGAGAGAGTTCGCTGAACACATCCTGCTGTTGAAAAAGAAGGCTAAATCTCAGATGGAGCAGGACAGAATTGGCAGAGATAATTTCTAGGTGTGGTTTCACCACTGAGGTGTTCGGACAGGAGCAATTATGAAACACTATCGAAACAGTAGGCCAAAACACTAAAGGTGGCGGGTGAAGAAGGTTATTTGTGAAATCATTTATAATTCATGTTGCTAAAATCACTGAAAAAAGTGTGTTTTAATCAAAAATGTAAATTTTTTATTTGCTCATTTTTTTTGCACATTTGCTCTGGTTTCATTTTAAGCTGTTTTATTTGTCAGTTAATTTAAGATGTTTGTGTAAATGGTACGTTCAATAAAAAGTATGTAAAATAAAAATTGATACCTCCCTTCTTGTCATTTATTTTTTGTTGCGTTATGAAAACAAAGTAACATTCTGCCTCATTTTTTAAAGGCTTTATGCATATGCTTGATGTAAAAATAACCAGAGACTGTTCTTGCTCCAAAATATACACCAGAGGGCAGCCTTGAACAAAAAAAATTACTCAGTTACGCCACATTAAAATTCAACAAAACATGATGAGCTACTAAAATTATTCAGTGACAACAAAGAATATGTCCATTAAGATGTGACTCTACTGAAAAGATGATAGTTAAATATACTTTTTGCATATGAATTCACCTTCATTAACTGATAAATGGAAAGTATTATCAGAATTATATAACACAGCAATTTGTCATTTGATCCGTCATCATCATCATATGCATAAAGAGTCACTGCATTTGTGAGATCAAAAAGGGAAAGATTCACTCAAGCCCGGCTTCAAAATTCACTTTTTACTGGGTTCTTAGCCAACCTCACTGATGGTATAATCACTATGGTACCAAGTTTTGCATACTAAAGCATAGACTGTTTCTTCAACCTCATGAATTTCTTTATTGTTTGGCAGCAATACATGACCTTTAGCTGTCACAGTGTGATGCCTGAATGATGATCACCAGGGTAAAGACACAGAGGCCATAATGAGGGTGAGATATCCACTCACCAGCCACAATTAAGACTCAATAGGTCTGTTAATTTATGATTCCTCTTAATCTATGCACCCTAAGAGAGAGGGCAAACCCAATTAACTCTCTCTTGACATCCTCTGGCACATTATCATTGTGCACACAGTGCAATGCCAGCAGAATACAATTTAGCCACCCAAAGTCAGCTTATCTCAACTTATATAATCAAAGAGAGTGGGAAGATATGATATTTCCCTGGAAATTAAATGTTAATTCAGAACTTGGTTTCTGTGATAAAGTACCATTATCACTTATCACTCATCTTGTTTGAGTTAATCTTACAGATAGTTCTGTTGGTTTCAAAGATGAAAGAATTACAATTACAAGATTAAAAGAAATGCATGTAGCTTTGCTTAGTTAGTTACCGAATAAATCAATGTTTTTATACAAATCTTGTTCATTTGTAAAGGGACTGGCATTATTGTGAACGACCAAGACGTGTCCACGTGTTCTCATCATCTTCGAAAAGCCAAGCTAATGTTTATTCTTGTTTTATTAGAAGCTGTCATATTCTGTTTATCAAACCTTCCTCTGGTCAGTGTTTTTTTTTTTTTTTTTTTACGGGTGATGTCCCAGAGGTTCGAGATGTAGTGTTCTTCCTTATCAACTGTTCTCGCTTGTTGTGACAACTAACCTATACCATACTCACGTCAAAGTAGCCTGTGGCGAGTAGGGCGGGGCTGAGGAACGTTTCTCACGGAGGAGCGATGACAGTGAAGGAAGAGAGGACCAGGCCTGGACTTTAAATTGTGTTTTGTGTTTATGTGGGTGACAAGTCGTCCGTGTTGTTTATTTATTAGATCATTAAAGTTTTTTTGAGCAATTTAATAAACTTTAATAATCAAATAAACAAACAACAAAATCAAAGTAATGGCAGCAGTCTTCACACCGTTCCCACGTCCCTTGGCCTCGCCCTACTCACCACATAGCCATCATATTTTTTTCTGTTTATGGATAAGGCTGAAATAAAAATAAAGCTAAATAAAAAGGTTTTTAAAACAAACTACAAAAGCACATTTCAAATTGTGTGGATAATGGGCCTTACTGTGGTTCACTGGATTCCCCAAAGCTTTAGAAAAGGACTGAAAAATCTCAATTGATTTCTTTGAATCATGACACCATGATGTCTAGCTTAAGATCTTTTAGTCTACTTCACTTTGTCAGGCAGGTCCTATTTAAGTGATTTCTTGACTGAGAACAGATGTGGCAGTGATCAGTCCTGGGTGTGGCTAGAGGAATTGAACTCAGGTGTGATAAACCACAGTTAAGTTATGTTTTAACAGGAGGGAAACACTTTTTCACACAGGGCCATGTTGGTTTCGATTTTGTTTTCCCTTAATAATCCCTTCATTTAAATACTGCATTTTGTGTTTACTCGTGTTATCTTTGACTCATTTTTTTATTTGTTTGATGATCTGAAACATTTAAGTGTGACGAACATGCATACAAAAAAAAAAGAAATCAGGAAGGGTGCAAAGACTTTTTCAGACCACTGTATGAATTTGAATCGTATATAGAATTTCCATTTGTATGAATTACGCTGTTTTAACAAACTAATAAACTTGATGTGATGCATATTTGTCAGTCATACATAACTGGAACAGGTAAGATTTCTGTCATAGTATTAATAAACTGAATGAGTTTTAATTACAATAAACATGTAAATATATCATCAATAAATCCAATTTGTTTCAGTTTCATACATTTTAACTAACTGAATATTCCTTGCCTAGCTAGCCATATTTTATTAAACCACGTTAATACTTTTGAACATAATTAACTGAATTGTTTTTCCAATTAACAGATTCATGCTGATTTTAAACAATTTAATTGCATTTCAAAAATATGATTATTTAAAATCAAATACTGTAGATGCAAATAATTAATAAACAATGCCAGGATTTTTTGATGTGGTAAGAAACACAGCTTCAGAATTGTGTAGTGTTTGCTTGTTTTAAAAAGTCACAGAATCAATACTTTTTAGTGATGAGATTCAAAAGATGATGGAATGAATCAACAACATCACTATATTGGAGTAGCAGAGTTGAGAGAATTTTTTCAGATGTAATGAATGAAACCATCTGTTACTGGTGTTAAAACCTTTCGCCACTATAGCTGCTGTTGTCTGAACAAGTTAACCCATGACATCAACATTACACTTGACCTTCCTAAAACCCACTGTGCTGTAAGAGTTTAAAATAGTGTGAGAATTTTAGGAGTCAGGCAGTAAGTTGCAGGATCAATACATGCAGAGATCCCTCTCTCACTAACTCCTGCTAGTCCACTGGAGCCAATTAAACTAGGTCAATAGAAACTGATGAGACCAGCCGAGGAGGGCACAGGTGTGTGGCTGCAGCACTCGGCCCTGCCAGTTGTTACTAGTGCCTATCATCTCATTAAAAAAAAAAAACTTTCTGCCTCTCCGTCTCTGAGTGCAGTCAAAGGTCCCTCTACAATGGAGTCTCAGGTGGGTTTGGAGGGATTGGATTGACTTTGATCAGGGTTTTAAGCCCTGAGGATGTTTTAAATTTAGAAAGGCGAGAGATTATATTTCTGCATAGATAGGATCTATGTATCTCACCGCTATAATTTAATCATGTTACTTTAATGCAAATACAGATTCAGACTACTGTCAAAAACTTTTGGAAAAAAATGAATTAAATAAAACTCAATCACAGAAAACAGAAAAGGTTCAGTGCTGGTGCCAGGGTACAGTGGCGTGTCAGATGGCAATATCAAGGTGCTATGGAATAGGCATACAGTGGGACTGAATAATTATCATATTCATGCCCTGTGATATTTACATTGTATGAGGTAGTATGGTAACTTGTACAGAAACAAACTAGACACCTATAGGAGGTAAGTGTCAATCACATCCATCTGTACATTACCAAATAAAATAAATAATATAAATAAATGAATACTGCATTTCTTGTAAATTAAGTTAAAATGCTTTTTTTTACATTTTATTTATATATTTGTTTTGGTTTGTTTGTAGGATCCATGTTGGTTGTTACTTAAGCCTATTATTTTGGAAAGACGAAGACGAGTTTTTAAAATAAGGCCCTGCTCTTGCTCCTACAATGCCATATTATGAATTGTACATTTATCAAGAGTTACAAGAGTTACAATGTTCCTTGTACTCAGAAAAGTATCTGGGGCTGGAGAGAGAACGCGACCTGACAGTGATGAAGGGCTTGCTGTGAGTTTCATAAAGCCTCCTAGTCATGCATCAATCAGATGCCAGGACTCAGTCTCAGTTATTACTCTGTCAGGTATATTAGTGCACACAGTGAGTTTATGGTTCACATTTGTAAATCTCCATTCACAACATCGGTTACTTGATGTCTATACTTTTTCGGAATTTTAGTTTTATTGTGTTGGTGGTAGCGCATTACAAGTAGTGTGAGTTACGTATTCAGATTCATTGTTTTCAAGTAACTAAAGCATTACTTTTAAATTTGTAACAAAATATTAAAGTTATTGACAAATAAGTAACAAAATTTACTTTACTTTTCCTTTGTATTGACTGACAGCTCTCCTGTCCCCATGTTGAGAGAAATCGTGAGTGCGTGCAGAGGTTTTTTGTATGTAACATGATGGTTATTGTAGTTCTCGACTAAATGTGAGCATGCATTTACTCATCTTACTTTTACTCATTCTCACAACAGATTCAGTGCTCCTTTAAAATGAATCCAAAAGAAATGCATACTCAAAATATTTCTCAAATGTGCAATAATATAAAAAAACAACAATACTTTATTTAATCTCACTTTATTAAGCAATGCCTTTGCTGCTGACCTTTAGTGATTCAATTCAACCGTAGGTAAAAATGACTCTAGATAAACACCACACCTGTGCTCTCTACTGTACAGGAGTGCATTTGCATTTCTTTCAGGCTGAGGCTTATTCATTTCACCTTTGGTGTACGGGGCCTTTACATTTACCAGAAATGTAACTTTCTTTTGTTATTAAAAAGCAAAAAAGCAAGCCCAACTCAGGTGAGAAAATGTAATGCAAAAGTGTTGCAACAGATTACTTTCCACAACAAGTAACTAAGTAACACAATTAGTTTCCTTTTAGGGAGTAACACAATATTGTAATGCATTTCTTTTAAAAGTGTTTAACTTTCCCATTGTTTATATATTTGTATATGTTTACTTTTTAAAAACAGAGGTTATGATTCAAAGCTTGAAGTAATGTAATCTCAGCTCAAAGTCCACACCCAACCTTCCTTCCTGTTCACTGCTAGCATTACACATACCCCCCATCTATCAAATGCAGCCCAAGCACTGGAGCTCATCAAATGTGACGATGATGAATGTTCCAAAGGAAGTCTGCTTTAGCAATAGCACACATGCTTCACCTGTCCCTCTGAATTACTGCTCACTGGTATTTTTAGGTAAGGATTCTTCCTATGAGGTCAGAGCACTTTAATTTGCCGTGGTGACACACTCGTTCGTCAGCCTCATGGAGGTTTTATTGGACAGTGACAGCAGGCGGATTACTGTTGACAAGTCTGTGATGTCCTAGCAGCATCGTGTTTTAGCACATGGTGTTCTGCGACCCGTGGACCTGTATCCTTGTAAAAAGCTTTTATTCCCTTGATTACTGTCTTTTCCTATTGCTTTGGCAATGAAATAACATGGCGAGGCATTCTGTTTAAGATACCTTGGGACTAATAAATCATGATCAGAATGGACCAGTCACATTTTATTCTTTCGGTTTGCACTGAGACACACTATTGACCAGTTTACAGATATATATATATACATACATTAAAACTGTTTTTAAAAAGCTTGGACTTTTTTTCCAAGTAGTGAGCAAAATTTAACATATAGCTGATGTGGCACACTATAATACAATAGCAATTTGTAACAAATTTGTGCAATCTCATTCAAATTGTACAGTCTACTTGCACCCCACTGATGGTTAGGTTTTAATAATTGGTGTGATACAAATCACATGGTAGAAATTCACGAAATTGTTTTATAAAATAGTTTTGCTTTCACATTAGATCAGGTTGGTTGTGTTCTATGCTTGAGGCAAGTAAAACAGAAAAATTGCACATGAACTCTGAAAATGGACCTCACCCTTCACGGTTTGCAGTTTGTGTTTTCACTAATCAATACAATATGTGTGCACTAACCTGGATGGGTTAAATGCAGATGACCAATTCTAAGTAACGGTTACCATATTTAGCCTTCACATTTCAGAAGATTGCATATTTTTACATTTTGGATGTTACAGTTGCAGTGTCTGTAAAAATTTTGTGTGACCGTGGCACAAGTCTTAAAGTTGATCGTCCAGATAGAAAAAGCCTGATATGATCAAACAACAGATTAGGCCTATATTTCTCATTACTTAAACTGTCGTGTTTGTCAAATGAGAGAACAAAGCTCCATTAAATTTCACTCCCAACGGATTAATGCAAATCACTCGCTTCATTCTCAGACAGCATTAATGAGTGTTCTCTCAGTTTCCCACATGCCATCAGTAATACCCTAACAAATGAAATGATTTCCTGCAAATTACAGAAAGTGGAAAAGCTAAAACAGTGGATGTGTATTTCTTGATGTCACAAAGTCCGTCCTCCATCCCTGCAAACTGTAGATTTTGTTTTTGGAACTCCTGAGATTTTCGGTGCGAAAATAGAACGTTTCCCATTAGCAAAGTGCCCCGTTGACTCGTAGTGCTTATGTTGCCATGTTGTAATCCACTTTCAATGCTTTTTGCTTTACCTTTTAAGCCACCCCCTCGGGAATGGGTTTTTGCTAGCTCTGATGTGAAACCTGCTCTTGTTTGTCTCTGCAGAGTGACAGGCTCAATAACGTTTGATCTTAGACTAGATGTTCTTTCTCCAAAGAGCCTCATCCAGCCAACACCTCACTGTACCAAGGTGAACTTACCCTTTACCTGAGAAAACTCAATTGAATTATGCATGGGGGCATTGAGGCCCTGCGGTAAAGAGGTAGGTATGGAGGATGCATGACTTCACTGAGTGAAGCTTTCAGAGGAGAAAGTTGAGACCCACAAGGGGCTGAGGGGAGACAGAACGACTGAGTCTCAATATCAGAACCACAGGCGCTGCCAGAGCTGCGATCAAACCTCATGATCCGATTACTTTTTCCATCGAACCAAGAGAGAGTAAGTAGAGAGGTAGAGCAGTCCATCATGTGCGTTCAGCGTAAGCGGTCAGTGTCGCCCTCGTATTGCTTTTCCGCTCCATTGGCTAATGTCTCACTGTTGAAGCCCGCGCACATCCTTACACCGACAGTTACAGATATCAGCAGGGACAGGCCTCAGTAAACCTACCTGACAGACAAATGCAAGTGAGGAGTGGAATAAAAGCTTCTGAATTTGCCAGGAAAAGGAAAAGCTACACAAAGAAATCATTTTCACTCAAGTGATGTGGCCATACAAAGAAAGCAAAAGCTTGGACTGAAAGGTGTCAGAGGTCACAATGTTGATTAACATATATATAATTATATTACCATCCACACCAATGCACAATATTGTTCTGCATATTTAAAGCATGTGCTGCAGTTTATCATCTGCGGTTTTAAAAGTTAAATCTCTTTAAAGCAAGATGGATTCTTATTGACTGTCAATGTTTTTAATCATTCATCAGCTTAAAAAAAATTGTGTAAGCAATTTCACTGATATAGCTGCCTTGTGACATTGGTGTTATAGCTGTGGTGTGAAACCTGCTATTCTTTTACATTTAGAAGGATATTTAAAACAATATCTTTATCATTATTGTTATAGTTAGATCTGAGAACTTAGAAGAACCTCCCATTTAAACTTGGAAATAAAGTTTTAGGGTTTTGGAAAATGTAATTTAAATTGTGTCTAATTAAATAAATCAATGTATGACATTGATCATGTGATTCCTTTGAAAAGATTCCTTAAATGATCTTGTTTCCATTGAAGCTCAAAGAAAATTCAAATGGTTGTATTAAATGCAGACTTTTGGACCTAGCTGTATATCAAAACCTGTCAATCTCTTTTTTACTCAAAGCAGACAAGCTCTTAATTTTGATAGTCATCCTCATACACAGCACAACACAGCCTCTCCAGCCTAAACCCATTACCTCCATGGCTTCATCTAACCTTTCTTCAGCCGTCAGCACCACAGTTCACTCAATCTGAACCCCATCTGTTTTTTTGGAAACCAAAAATGACAATTGGTGTAAATTATAAATATAATAGAATTTAAATGACAGATTATGAACTAAATTGCATTGCAACTCTCCCTGGTTTACCATACATATATTGAATCCTTGTCCACAGTCACAGCTTGGCCTTGGCCTTTTCACAATGTATGGTCATTTACTCTGTATATTTGCTCTCTTTTCCCACCTGTGTAAAAGTCCAGTGATCACGACACATACATTTACTTTCAGCGACTGAAGTCTTATCCTTATACGGAGAAGCACTTGAATTTAAAAGGTTAGAGTATCTTGTCCTGTTTTGTTTCAACCTTCTTGTTCATCCTTCTCGTCTACCATTATCTCCAAATCTCTCTCCTGCAGATCTTATAAAAGATACATCACTTCCTCTGCGTAAGGACCTACAATTCTTTTATTGCAGCCTTTCAGGGCCATAAATCTAATGGTAAAGGCATTAGCAGTAGTAAAAACACTGTGGATCTTTTATACGCATATGTATGTGGTAGCGTTTTTATAATACGAGGCATCTTATCTTTATCTTATCTATATCTATATGTCTTATGGTTGTGCAAGTGAGGTTCAGGATATTAAACAAAGTGCATGGCTGTGTTTTGAGCATGTGCATATGTCTTTATAATGCCCTGTTTTGTATTTTGAATCCCATAAAACTTAGGAAGCATTATCCTGATGAAATGTGTCCAGACTCTGGAAGCTTCATTCAGCCACAAATGTTTGTTTTGAGCCTTACTGCTAATTTACCGTCATTTCTCTAGCATGTAATGTTTGTTGAGGTTAGTAAAAAGCAAAGGCGAGACTGCTAAAATACAAATTGCGTTATTTTACAACTGACTTAGGTGTCAGTGCTGATTTAGACTGTTCATTAGTTAGCATTGACGTCTAATCTGAAACGATGACTCAGCTGAAACTTAATTGCTGCCCATCCTTCAGCTCTTAGTGACAGTAATGATTTGAGACTTATCATTTAAAGCTAATCTCAGGCCAAATGGATGGAAATTAGCTGGAAGGACAGGATCTTAACTGTAGGCACACAGCTCAACGGTGTCACAAAAAGGTAGATGAACTCTATAGTTAGAGCTGATATTCTCTACTTGAGAGTAGGAAAACTGTGATTGTGATTGAGTGTGTAATCATTAGTAAAAATCAGCGTTCTGTGACCTTTTAGGTGTGATCTCATTGACTCATTCAAATAAAAAAATAAAAAAATCTTTGAATATTTATTTGCAATCAGTGTGTGGAAAAAGCTTTTGATTGCTCATTATAAATAGGTCACATGGAAAGTCACATGCCATCAAATGTTAGAATTTTGCATATAAATTTGCTATTCTGAATAAAACAGGTCGGGAAGTCACAATAGTCACAAGTAGGTCTTTAAAACTATAAACATTTAATACAATGCTTTTATTTTCACCATAGAAGAATAGTGGAATAAATAAGCACTCAAAGGTCTTTGCTTCTGTGTAGCAGACTGAGAACTGGTCTTCTCACTGAAAGTCCCTCTTCTCCAATTCCTCAACTAATAAGAATTGAGGGTAAGAGAGGATGGAAAGGAATAGGAAAATGTGACTACAAAAAAATAAAAAAATAAATCATGATCCCAAAACAAATTGTCCACATCAGATAGTAGAAAGCAATTTATTCAGCCCAGCTGAGCGACACTTTGTAAGTCAGACTAATGGGTGTTTGTGGAGGTAAAGTCTGGCTGTGGCTCTGCTGTGGCCCTGATAAGGGTGGCCTAATGAATATGTGACACTCCCAACAGCAGCGCTCTAAATAGCCATCTTGGAGGTAGCTGGTGATTCTATCGAATCCGTGCTCCACGAAATATGATTTTCTCCTCGGAAATCCTAGGCTAGGGCCTCTCATTGAAACCAAGCTTTGGAGTGCAATGCAAGAGGGAAGGGAGGGAGGGAGAATGCTTCCAGTAATACTTGATTGAAACGGGACATAAACCGTATTGACCTTGGCTCAGAAAGGATTTTATGTGCCAAGTCAAAGCGTGATTTTTTTTCTCTGGCAAAAATGTGATATGGAAACCAATCTGGAGGCATAATATTATATATAATGTCATGCAGTTTGTGTCAGCTTAGAAAACAATAGGATGTGATCTGATGGGAATATGTTAACATTCATTTCTTCATATACCACTTAACACCTTCATATGAGCTTCTGACAGTCAGACAGGCATCTGAAACGCCTCATTGCCCAGGGAAATATTTAATTCATCATGTCTCGCTATTGCTGCTTCACATTTTAACACGGCAAGTCAGGTTATTTGGCATTATTAAGCTTCATGCTTCATTTGATGTGAGTCCAAACACAACTTCATTGTCATTCATCAGGATATTCAAGAAATGAAGGAAAATCCCAATTTCAACCAGAAAAGTCACACTGCTCACTCAAATAATCAATAGTTTCCTTTGAATCAATAAATCAATAAATCAATTCCCTATGATAAATATGCAAATATAAACTAATAATATACAATAATAAACAATTTTACAAATAAATCTACGTAAATCTACATAATGAACAAATAGTAAGATATAGATAAACTAGTCAAATGCAAATATAAATAGATAAATACAAATGTACGAATATAAATTAATGAATACATTATTATACAAATAAATGAAATGTATAAAATACAAATATAAGCAAATTAATAAATAAATGAAACAAAAAAAAAGAAATCAAAAACCGCTATAGAAATAAATAAATAAGCCACAAATAGGATAGACTGGGATTTTTTATTTACAAATTCACTTATTATGCTGATGACTATTTCACAGTAAATAATTAATATACTTCATACTGCCACAGTATGGTCGCTGTAATAAGCGCACAATCGCAAAGAAGAACAAACAAAGAGTCCTTTAATAAATTCATCAAGGATCACATAGGAGAATCACAGAGAACTAAAGCTCCGGAAACAACCACGTCTAACATAATCAAGCCTAAACACCAAACAAAAAGACTCAGGCCTTAAATGCACAGGGAAATTAATCAATTGAACAGAAACAGGTGTATGGAACTAATTAGCAACCGGCGAAACTAACTAGGGAACACAGGCAGGCAAAACAAGGACAGAACAGAATGAAAGCTCAAGTGGGTAATGAGAAAGAAGAAAAAAGGGAAAAGAAATGCAATAAACTCTCGTAAGTCAAAAATGCCCTTCTCCTTGTCCTCCGTTTTGCCAATAATCTTTTAAGATTGCTGAAATCTTCTTTGAATCTGCTCTGACAGCCTTTTATAAGAGAACAGGCAGACAGGATGGCCATGGTATTTAAATAGGCCTCCAGCACTGAATTATGCAGAAGCTGGGGTATAGGAGGGGAGTTTGTTGGGTTTCGATCTGGTTTCTCAGAGGGGGAGATCAAAGCGAGAAAGGCTGGAATCCGATACCTGCCTCCAGCCGTGTGCACCAGCCTCAGTCTGGGGAAAGAATGGAAGAGTTTCTTCCCCAGGGACCTCAGAGAATCAGAGACCCAACCCAAAGCCACAGACCAGCCACTCACACACATGCTGACGAATGTTCATGCTGACTATTTCTTTTGCTGAAGAAGTTATTTTAACAGACAAAAGGAATTTGTCACATTGGTGCAGATGCTGAAAGTTTTACTGCCAGTAAAATGCCAGTTGCTGCTTTTTGGAAAAATTGTCACAATACACGCAGCATTAATGAACACATGAATTCCTGTTGATGAAGAAACATTATTTTGACTGAATAAAGGTGTGATTACAACATTTAACAACAAGGGCTATCACCTAATAGCTCATTGTCTATTGGTTGGTGAGTTTAAAATGTAGTAAAAGATAAACAAAATTATTTAATAAATGAAATACAAGACATTCAAAGAAAGAAAGAAAGGTCAAAATGTCCAAAGAAATGAATTGTTCATATTCATAATATTGTACCTTGTGAATATTTGCTCCTGATATGAATAAGCCTCTTCACTCTTGTTCTTTGAAGCTACTTAAGAATTACATGTGTTCTGGTCACAAAACATCTTTTGGACACTTTTTCATCAAAAACAAAAGAGCACTTGCAAGAATACGCAGAATACGCAGATGTTATGTAGATCAAACGCAAAGTAGCTATGCTGCTGGAGATTTCCCTAGACACTTTTCTACAATACCCCTTAATTAAAAACAAAGCATGATCAACCCGGCTCTTCGCCAACTCAAAGCGTATGCTTTGTGCTTTGTCACTTGCAATTAGGTGGAACAGCTTTGGTTGGTGGCAGATGGTCTGGCAATCAGGGGCCGAACTTTCAATACACATCTGCTAACCAGAGTTTTTTCTTTATGACTCTTTATTCGCTTCAACACAAGGCTAGATAGTAAGCTGCTTTTGAATAAATAAAAGCATCCTTCACGTGACTCACATCAGGGTTTCAATGCAAACTCAATACACCACTTTGAGATCCACATTCACTGCAGATAGCATCACAAAAGGGAAGTACAGAGAAGTTCGGTTATGTCGACGGCCTCGGTGGTTGCAAAAAAAACGTTGAGATAAGTTTAATGAGATAACCTATACCCAATATGTCTATGTATTAGATGAAGCGATCAGCATACTATAAAATGTACATACACTGTATATGTTTGCTAACAACAAAAGGCATATGTGCACCAACTAACAGCAGAGATTTACCAGTATACAATAAAAAAACCTTCGATTCTCGATACAAACCTTTAATTATATTCTCCAACATTGCAAACACAATTTCGCTCACAGCGTAAACAATCATAACATATTCATGAGGTCATCATGCTGTACTAGATTGCATACTTTCTGTCTGTCTAACAAGTATGCCCGCGTATAAACGGGTTTAACCAGCCTTGGAATTCATGGTTTGATTCCCACTCCTTCCTGTATTTTTGGGTGTACAGTTTTAACTGAGACATGATAAGCAAGCCAGCTAGTTAGGTTTTGTCACATACATGCACACACACAGTGGACGAGAGTACGTGACTGAGGCTGTGTGAGTCAAACAAATGCAGCGATTTATATTTGTGCAGTGATTTAATTATTTTTTAGACAAAGAACATTTGACATCCCGTACTGCCATTGTAATCAGCCAGCAGCGGCTTCCCGGACATGTGCGATTCATTTGCATGTGGAGGAGTGAAGATCTGCTCTGCCTGCATCTGGGCGGAATCTGCTGCGCGAGGACCGAAATCCACGTGCAACGCAAACTCAGCGCATGCACAATGAACTCTCAGTCAGGAGATAAACATGTGAAGTGGCATATATGTCCCTCCTTTTTGCTCGAGATACTAGGATTCAGCAACATAACAGAATCAACATAATCCACAAGAAAATACTGAGACAAATAGGGAGTTTGGAGGTTCCACTTCAAAAACGTCGACATAATAGTATTGGCAAGTTAACCATGACTCGAGATAAGTGAACTCCACTCTATTAACATGTTTCTAGGTACGTGGTTAGAATCATGAAGAAATAAAAATTTGGCTCTAGATGGATGGATTTATAGATGGATGGGTGGATAGATGGGTGGATGGATGGCAAGTCATTTGAAATGGTTTTTACTGTGTGAAATCAGTCATGAATTGATAGGTTTCCTCAGTGGTTTAGAGGTAAAAGTTTTTTGCCGCTTGAAATCATTTGTAGGCTATATAACGACAGAAACTGTCAGTCAGATATCCTATAAAAGAGATTACTGGTCTTTGTGTCTTCCACTTTAGCTGATGATAGGCGTAAGCAGAGAGTATAAGCCTAGTGAACTATTGTTGAGATCAATGGCACTACCACAGTCAGAAAGTCTGAAGGTTGACTAAACAATAGCAGTCATTAACAAGTATGAAGGAGAGAAGGATCAATATTCATCTGGGCACAACTTTTAGAAAGCACAGAGAGACACAGAACATAACCAATGCAAATCAGTTTTTTTCAGAGGCAAGATAGATGGAAGAGATACATTCAAACCCATTGAATTCTCCCTCATTCTCTCACACACAAAACCATTTATATTAATACTACACATGAGTGAGCATTAGACTTGATGGTCTTTTCTCTCAGAAAATGGCAGAAAATGAACTCCAAATCTCAGCAGAAAAAGAAGAATAATAAATACAAAAATATGTTTAAGATTAATGTCAATATATTGGCAGGGAAGGTAGTTTTAAACCTGTAACAGAACTAAAAGTATTCTCAGGATAAATCCAGGCAGTTTCTTGGCAGGATCAGTTTAATAAGAAAGAAAGACAGTCTATTAATGATTGATTAAGTGGCTGTCATGCTCACAGCGTTCAGTAGAATTAGAAAGGTCATCATTCACAATGTTTACCACATCCAATGGCATACTCATTCATGTCTAATTTGATAATCACGTTTAGAGTGCATTAATTTACCCTATTTACCATGTTACACAAGTTAAACAGTTCAAGGAGACAGGCCATCAATAATAGCCAAGAATATCCATAATAGTCAAGAACATTAAATAAAAATATTAAATTCTGGAATCTAAATGTGTCAATAGCATCATTCTCTTACCAAAGAGGGTTTTGTTTGTGTTTTTTCCCCCGTTTGCTTTTTTTTTTTAGGGGGGGTTGTTGGTCACTCACTGATGCAGTTTCAGACTTGCAGGACTTCACATTGAGTGAGAAGTGACAGTGGTCAGAAAATGAGCGAGTTATTGTTTTTTAAGATTAGTGTGAGATGCTTATTGTTGTGTGAAAACTAACCAAGCATGTCTTGTCATGACAAAACCGTATCTCCTACTGATTTATTCATATTAGCAACGACAAAACAACCACAACAAAAAACAAATGAGACAAATTGTTTTCCTTGGAGTATTATTGGACTATTTGGTTTCCGCTCGTCTCTTCAGAGATTCACTGTGCTTTTATGGTTGTGTTCCATGGAGATGGCATTATGTAGCATGATGCTAACAATGCTAAGGTTACCACATACCATTATATTACCATGGCTTGAATTCACTCAGTGTTATTATCTAAAAGTTGTTTTAGATAAGCATATGTAAGTGGAGTAAACATGTTAATTTGGGTCTATGGGCAGCAGATCAGGAAAGGAAAAAGGAATCATACACAGGGGACACATGAAAGCAGTTATTTTCATGGAGATGTGAATTCATTTTCTGTAATGATTTTGCCCTTTCAGCTGTCATTCAAACTTTACATTGTGCTTATTTTGTTGCTGGCTGGGACTTGGCTTTTGTTCGTTAGCTCCTGAAGCTAAAGATGAAAATTTAGCTCATTAAAAACAGTTGGGCTCTGAGTGGGAAAGGCCAGTCTCCCACGGTACCGTTTATCACTTGTTTGGTTGCTCTCATTTGCGTAAGCAACTCTCTAGTCCCTTAGTGACTGTTGTCAGGGACAACGGTCGCGCTGTTATACCTCAGACTGACCCAAGAAGCAAGGTGAAAGCAAACAACGGCAAGAGTGAGAAAGTTTAAGAGGGGGGAAAAAAGACACATTAGCCCCTCCACCAACGAAAGTCCTTCAGGAAGTCTATTAATTGAAGCAGTTCAAGGAAAGCAGCTGCTTATCGAAGCATTTAAACGCAAGCGAGTGAGTTGGAGTGGGTGCAGGAAGATAAATGTGGATTTGCTTGCTGAGCCTGACAGCTTTCGACCCAGTACTGGGCTCGGACTGTTTAGAAATCCACTTGGGCCCTCAAGTAAATAAAAGCACAATACAATCTTCTTTATTTATATATTTTCAAGGGGAAAAAATGCTTCAAAGCACATTCAGCAAAATTAAGAATCCTATAAACCATAATGATCATGCCGAATTTCATTTGCACTCTGTCAAATGTGCTTATAGAAAAGGCTTTTGAAACAACAAAATATTAAATAATTTTCTCAATCTTTAAATATTTTCTCCTTTCCGAGTTCAGATACTGTAACTGCAAGCACACACATTTTGTAGCTTGATTTACAAAAAAGCCGATAAATAAATAGAAAAGGAAGTAACTAACTAAAGAAAATAAATAAATACATAAATTAGCATGCAAATGGTCAGCTCATCGGCAGACTGGAAAAATAATGAAATTACAAAAACAATGGGAAAAGGGAAATAAACATTCTGCCGAACAATGGAAATAAGGAAAAGAGAGAGAGAGTGCTCAAACAAAAGTTGTTACTCAGATAGCTGAAGGCTTGTGGGGGTGCTTTTTTTTCTGTAACTGAAGGAAAGTTTCTCTGCTTGAGCAACTTCGGTTTCTCTGACCCAAGGCCCAAAAATCACAAAACAGTCACGATATGACTGTTCTGAACTTGTAGAATCTGGCTGTGACACTTTGATGACAAATTCCCTCAGGAATATACACAAGAAAAACTTTGGGTAACACTTTATTTTGATGGTCCCTTTTGAAAATTCTGTTGACTGTAAGTAACTTTCCAACTACATGTCAACTAACTCTCATTAGAGTATTAGTCAACTGTCTGCTTAATATCTGCTCACTCTTTATTGTGATTCTACTGGCTAGAAATGACTTTGCATCTACATGTCAACTTATTCTAACCCTAACCCTACCAGTCTACTAATACACAACTAGCACTCTAATGAGAGTTAGCAGACATGTAGCTGCAATGCTACTTATAGTCACAGTTATAGTATACTTATAGAATCTTCTAAAAAAATCTAGCATATTTGAAAAATCTGAAATATTTTATGCTCCTCAATTAGTTTTATATTGTGTTCAGAATGTTCCATTAATTCAATTCCATAATTTTTTTAACCCTGTTTTGTTTAATTGTTGTTGTTGTACAAGAGATTTTTCTTTTTCACTCGCAGTCAAGTCTAAAGGTTTCTGCTTCAGCTCTTGACATTTAAGCCTGAATATTTCATCATTATGCATTATTGGAAAAAATGTCAGTATAATCCTGCCCACTACATCACAGTCATACAGCTCAATCTTCAGGTGGAGATGTAGACAAGACCACAGGGCTTTCTGTCAGCCATCTGGATTATTATGAGTGTGGGTTTCTAGCTTTTTCCTAAGCAGCAGGAGAGGTTCATCAGCTCTGTCTTTAGTTCAGCGTAATGGGAAGCAGGAGGGCAGTCTTAAACATACTCACAGCTCATAAAAAATGCTTTCAATTTGCAACCTCATTCTGCATGTTTGAATGCATAAAGTTAACAAGATGTTAAACCTGTGTGCTTTTATTTTAGTAGCATTAAACTACTCTGCTAATTCTGTCAGGAGCTTTGACATTCTGCATTAAAGAGGCCCTATAATGCCCTGTTAGGAAGATTTGATTTTGTTCATGCTTGAGTGTTCAATTTGTTTTTATACATATTTTACATTATTACAGTATCTCTCTCTCCAGTCTGGCCCGAATGCGCTATTTATTTTCTGTTTTGATGCATCCCTCTTTCCGAAATGTGAAATGTGCTGTAATTGTGTTGCGGCGTGCTGTATGCAATGCGGAGCGAGGACGAGGACGAGGAGACAGCAGGTTTCAACTTAAACTCACTTTTTTAAAAACGCAAACAAAAGACTAAGAAACAAAACCGGCACTCTTAGTGCAAAAACTTAGGAATCAGCTGGAGCTAGGAAATACAGAACATGGAAGACTGCATCTACACACACGGCACCACATTCACGAACCAACATCAACATTACAACAAACACAAGAGAGTTTTATACAAGCAGGAATGGGTAACACTTGAGGAGAGTAAGTGATGAACAAGACAGGTGCAGGAAGGTCGCAGGGAGATACACAGAGGGGACCCGGAAGTGAAACATGACATGACTGAAAGGAAATGTACCGATGACCTTACCGACAGGAAGTGTACAAATAACACACGAGACAGGAAGTGACAAATGACACGATAGACGGAAAGTGACAAATTACATGACACACAGGAAGAGACACATGATACGACACACAGGATTTAAGGTAACAAATTGGTTAGTTGGCCAAGTGAAATTGTCATGCGAGATTGTACAAATTAGATGACAATTTGTACAAATGCATAAGAATTCATCTGTAATAAGCCAAAACATTTAATAAAACTGTTACAAATCGTCATGAGAATTTGCTGGTCATTTTAAATCAAGCTTTAAATCATGAATTGTTTTAAATTATGCATAAAAGTATGCAAATATAATTTAATTGTATTTATTTAGGGTATATCAAATGCTTGATATAAAATTTGCTTTGGCAAGGCAAAAGTGATTCAATCATTTTATTGCAAACATTTTTTAATATAATGTTATACTAATCACAATAATTTTAAAAGTAATACATTTGTCAACAGAAAGCATTATTGGGGGGGAAAGTATTCAGTATTAAAACACCTGTGAGAACATCTAATTTCTCCCTGAAAGCCTATGTTTTTGACTAATTTTCAGTGTGGTGTTACTGTTGTTGTACAGCTCTGTGTCAAACAGGTGTCTCATTCTCTCTCTCTCTCTGATCTTCATATTCATATTCCCAGCTCTTCAGATCTTCAGAAGAGCAGCCGTCCACCTACCCAGCAGGGGAAATGATTTGCTTAAAGTGGTTTATTGTTTTAATTCTAATTTAGTTCTTTGTTCTTTTTATTTTTTTATGGATAAATTTACAAATTATATAATGAGAGTGGGGTGACATATTCAAAGCTAATTAAAAAACATTTTACAGTGTCAGTTATCAGTATCAACAGAAAACTGATAAACCAAGGGTTTCATATGTGACAAAGATTAAACCCACATACACAGATGTTGTGTTTCCATGTTATATGAGGACTTTCCATTGGCATAATGATTTTTGTCCTTTACTGTGTGCCTCGGTAATCTATTTTGCCCCAAAAAATTTGATTAGACAAAAAAACAAAAAACAAAAAACACTTAACCTGTGCAAAACTAGTCCTCAAATACAGTGACAAGGCTCCAGTTTCACAGATAGAGCTTAGATTAAGCCAGGATTAGAACATTTAAGTAGCTTTTTTAAATGTGCATTAGGTGCATCTTGAGACAAAACAATGGCACTGTCATATTTTAAGATATGCCAGTGAGATATAAAAGTAGTTTTCAGGCAGCTCAAACATGCATTTTACTCTGGGACCAAGTCTTCTCTGTGAAACTGGGTATAAATGTTCTGTCAGCAACCAGGAACTGTGCTGTCTAAAAGGGTTAGCATGCTAGTTAGCATCAAGTTACAAACATGCCTTTTTTTCTTTTTAGGGGGCTCTAAATTGATTTTTCCCTGTCTGCTGTGCAGCATTCATATCATGAACTTAAACTTGTGTAAAAGTGTACGCTAGCATGTAGAGTTAATTGCCATTAAGCTGAATGAGAATGCTAGTTTTTTTGCTAACTAGTTTAGCATAATTGCACATGATCAATTCAAAAAGGTTATCATTATCATGAAGTGCTATAGAAAATTCAGACTTCCTGAAGAGTACAATAATGCTTTTCACACAGAACTTCCTTTAAAAAATAACATTTTAAAATCAACACTTGAACAATATTTGAGGTGAAATTCAGTAAGATTAACCACTTTGTCCATATCCTGCTGACACTGGGAAGAATTGCTAACTTTGACATTACAATATTAAGCTTTCACAGATTCCCACATTCTTTCAGCCCACAATCTCATTTAAATTCACTCTGCATTTTCTGTCACTCCCCAGCGATGTGCGAACCCCTGACCCGACGCAAATACAGGCCTCCTACAGTGGTACAACACAATTTCTATGGTCTGTTAGCAGTTGAGTGTCATCCTGTGATACAGGCACAAATCTCAAAACCTCAATTTCTCACCCCATTAAAAACATCCATGTTGAACAAGACCTTGGATCAGCTTATCATGAATGTTTTTCTATAGCATGTGACTTGCAGGCCATCTTTAAAGATACAATTCTTATGATCATTTCAATGTTTAGGAGAAACAATGCATTGTGTCCTGAATTTTAAAAGCTTATCGGGCCAGGTGAATTATGCAGCTAACCGTGTCATATTCATCAGAAACACTGAACATCAAGTTATGATCTCTGAATTATGAATCGCCTCAGGGAGAGCAAGAGCATTGTGAAGCAAATCCTTGAATCTTCACAGCAATATGCAACACACTGGCTGCATCTGGAATCGAATACTCTCTTGAGTAGGTACTTTGTGAAAGCTAGAAAACTATGTTCTATATGGTATGAATGTGTGTAGTGTGTAGCTTCACTGTCATTCACAAATCCTCTCCTGTGGTCTTATGGGTTGGTAAAGTGTCCATCGTATGCACACTTCAGATTCTCAATGGAAGAATAGGTCATCTGGGTGCTTTTTGCCTATTTTGTATGATCCTCTGAAGGAGAAACCAATGAGGGTTATGTGACATTGTTTACCAATGACAAATTTGCAACAAAACAGTTTCGGGAAACGGTCATTGATTTCTTCAACAACGCATCATACTAAGGTTGTTAAGCAGCGAGTTACATTTTTGTATTGGAAAAGGTATTCCAGATTGGAAAGAATAGATCGATTTTTTAAATAGTACCTTAGTGCCATTTACATCCTGTTCGATTTTATCTCTACAGCAAAACGGTGATAACACCAACTCTTGTACTTATGTTTTCTTTTGTAAGCAATGAACTCTGGAAGAGGTTATTCATTCATTCACTTGTTGATGTATGGATCGCTACACTCTCAAAAGATAAGCTATTTAGCTGATAAGAGCTGCAGAGGGATCAAGAGAGACAGAGATTAAAAAAAGAAAGAAAAAAGTCTAAGATGAGGCTGATTTAGTCAACCAGAAGGTTTCATATATTATTTGTACAAAAATATATCTTATCTTTGGCAACAGGATGTCATGTAGTGTAATGCTGAAATGTTTGTGATTTCATACACTATGTCTGGGACCGTTTTAGCTGGTCACAAAATGAACATATGGCAAAACAAAGAGAAACAATCAAATTTTAAGACAATGGGGACAGGGAAATGCTCCAACAAACACCAGCTCAATCCACCAGTATTCATTGTCAAAACCAGTACCCTCCACTGAAAGCAATCCTTCAAAAGGTTTTTTAAAAACTGGTGTCTAAACTAATCCAGCTGCCAGTAATTGGCAGTAATTTTGCAGATGCTCTCATTGGTGTTTGAAGAGGTGTGTGTTTGCTTCATTAGCCTTCATTAGCCACAGGACACACCCACACCCATTGGAGACAAGAATGAAAATAACTGATGTACAATAATTTCAATAGCACAAACTATTATGCCTCATATGAGATCTTCACTCCTTCAAGTGGACTATTCTAGTTGACTAGGGAATTGTTATTAGGGAATAGTGATTGAGGCTTTAGGGGGTGATTTTACTGCTGCAAAAAAAAAAAAAAAAATTCAATCGGTTGAAATTTTGGCCTCTGGCCCATTTACGAAAACTATAGCTTTATTTTTAAACGAAATATATTATTTAGCTCATTAACTGACATGATTTGGTATGAAGGATCAGACTCATTATCACATGGGAAACTTCAATAAGAGAGAATCGCTTTTCAACTCAATCTCGCTTTGTTTCATTGCTGCATTGTGACGCAGTGAACAACTGCAACTGTTTTCTCAAAGATTGACTCCACGTTCCTCAGTCAATATGAATACAGGGTATTTTTCTCTGAGGACATCACCTCCATGAAGAATTCATACACGATGCTTTGGTTTCTAGGATAAAGAAGGTTGGTCAGCCACATCTAAATTTAAACCAGTATATGAGTTTTCTTTGACTCACTTTTATTCAAACTAACTGCTTATATTTCATTCTTCATCAGTCTGTGTCCTATTAGAGCTTAAAACAATATATTAAATGGAATCTACAGTATCCAAAGCAACTACAATTATACATAGACCACACAATTACACATTTGCCTCTGCAAATCAGGCAACAGGCCTACCTTTTTATGTACAAAAGTGTGCGGCAATTTATGTGAAGAAAGCACATTAAATGCACAACAATGTCATAATTGATCTATTCTGGTGTTTTCTGAGCTCTGACTTTTAGTTTGGGGGCATATCAATAAAAAAAAATCAAAGCAAATTGGTATTGATGATATTTTAGCTTTCATTCTTTCATAGCTTTTTCATTCTTACAATTACTAGTAATTTTAAGTGCTCAAAAACAGAATAAGAAACCATTTGCAACTTCACATTGCCTTCCAAATGCTGCAAACAAAGGTTAAGATTTTTTCACAGTCACCATTATTTGACAAACCAAATTCAATAATTTCATTAGGAATCCACATACATTTTTCCCATGAAAGATTTCAAATCACATTCGCAAGATTTCAAGTCGCCACACTGACTGACAGAAATCTGTTTTGAAAGTTACTTGAGTTACTCTATACATAACTAGATTACTGACATTAGAGGGTGAATCTTTTTGCCAACAAAATACAGAGTGAATGTAATGAATGCACCTTTACACTTAAAAAAAACAGTGTTAAGGTATAGTACAACTCTTTTAGGTTCTCTTGGGGAAACATAGCAACCTTCACAACCTCTGAAGTATGCAATCCTCTCCCAATGGCTTTCCAGCCAGTCAGGCCCTCCAGTGACCTCAGTGTTGACTGCTGAGTGCTATTCGTGTTCCTAGCTGTAGACATATTGTGAAGGGTGGTCATACATTCCCAAGAGATTGTGATGATGTTAAAGTTTTATGACCTTTGCGCACAGCTAACCAACCCCGCAAGCATCCTGTCTCGTTCTATCCTGTCCTCATGTGGCTCTCGGTCTGGAAAAGATACTGCTGTCATATACTACGACTAGAAAATGAAACACATTCATTTGTTTGTTAGCATACACAAAACCTTATTTGCATACATTCAGTCTATGTACATAATACATATCTATGTACATACACACATATATATATATATATATATAAATATACTAAATCTTTTGTTAACATTTTCTACTGACGTCCATACTGCTAAATCTTTACACTTCCACACCAAGATCAATAGCACTTCCAACATGGATGCACTTTTCAAAACATTCAACTCTCTACTCTGTCCCCCTCCACCTCCACCCTCTACCTCTTTAACTGCAAATGATTTTGCCCATTTCTTTATTAACAAAACTGCAACTATCAGTAGCCAGTTTTCACCTCCACTCACACACAAATGTACACTGCCCTCTGAAACCAGAAACACTCTCTCAACCTTCTCTCCACTCACTGAGGTAGACGTATCTAAACTTCTCCTTTCCAGCCATCCAACCACCTGCCCTTTAGACCCAATCCCCTCACACCTTCTACAAGCCATCTCTCCTACAATCTTACCAGCACTCACTCACATCATCAACACATCCCTTCACATGGGATCCTTCCCCACCACATTCAAGCAGGCTCAGGTAACCCCACTGCTCAAAAAACCCACATTGAACGCATCACTCGTTGATAATTACAGGCCTGTCTCTCTCCTACCATTCATATCTAAAACTCTTGAACGTGTTGTTTTTAACCAAGTATCTTCTTTTCTGTCTCAGAATGACCGGTTGGACATCAACCAGTCTGGCTTCAAGAAGGGCCATTCAACCGAGACGGCATTACTATCTGTCACGGAAGCTCTAAGGAGTGCAAAAGCTGATTCAAAATCGTCAGTTCTCATTCTTTTGGATCTTTCTGCTGCCTTTGACACTGTTAATCACCAAATCCTTTTATCTACCCTCTCGTCACTGGGCATCACCGGAACTCCCCTTCAGTGGTTTGAATCCTATCTCACGGATAGGTCCTTCAGGGTGGCATGGTGCGGGGAGGTCTCCAAAGAATGTCAACTGATCACCGGTGTTCCACAGGGCTCAGTTCTTGGACCACTTCTCTTCTCCATGTACACCACATCACTGGGTCCCATCATAGAGGCACACAGCTTCTCCTATCACTGCTACGCAGATGACACTCAGCTCTACATATCATTTCAACCAGATGATCCAACGGTGGCTGCGAGAATCACAAGCTGCCTAGCGGACATCTCGACATGGATGAAAGAGCATCATCTGCAGCTCAACCTGGCAAAGACGGAGCTTTTAGTCTTTCCTGCCGATCCAACCCGACAGCATGATTTCACTATCCAGATCGGTGCTACCACGATTACCCCTTCAAAGTCTGTCAGAAATCTTGGAGTGATCTTTGAGGACCAGCTGACCTTCAAGGACCACATTGCCATTCCTAACTGAGCAAGCTACGCAACTTCTGGTGCAGGCCATGGTCATTTCCAGACTGGACTACTGCAACGCTCTTCTGGTTGGGCTTCCTGCAAATGCAATCAAACCCCTGCAACTGATCCAGAATGCAGCAGCTCGTCTGGTCTTCAACCAACCGAAAAGGTCTCATGTCACTCCACTCTTCATCTCGCTACACTGGCTCCCTCTCTCAGCACGCATCAAATTCAAAGCACTGACTCTTGCATACAAAACTTACACAAACTCAGCACCTTCATACTTCCACTCATTGGTACAACTCTACACACCTACCAGAAACCTTCGATCGATCAACGAGCGGCGACTCGTGGTTCCATCACAGAGAGGAAAAAGAACGATCACAAGAACATTTTCATTTACCACCCCTGGCTGGTGGAACACACTCCCTGCCCTCATCCGGAATGCAGATTCCCTGTCGAGGTTTAAAAAACTACTAAAAACGCATCTCTTCCATGAGCACCTAACATGACACACACATGCACTCACAAAAAAAAAAAAAAAAAATTCCCTTTTCTCTACTCCCCATGCTTGTGCTACTTTTATTCAGAATGTTTGAAACTTTGTTTTGTAAGCGCTCTTATGTGTTTTTGTATCCTTTGGACAAATTGCTTCTATATTCCTCAAATTGTAAGTCGCTTTGGATAAAAGCGTCTGCTAAATGAGTAAATGTAAATGTAAATATTGAAGTCATGAGGCTGAAATGTAGTAAAAAAAAATTAGTTTGTGATTGCAGCACCAACGTTTTTGACTACTGTAATCACCTGTGCTGTAAATGTAAGCACGTTGAAGCCTCAGTTTAGTCTTTTCCCCATTAGCACTCACACAAATAGTTTGAGATGTCTGCGATCTGCGTAAACACGGTGACATATGTGGTCAGAATTGCAAATCCCAAAGCGAAGGATCCCAAAGCGTCCACAGACCGTGCGTGCGGAGGAGGAAGAGGTGAGAGAGTCCAGACCCACGTTTGGCTCTTATCTCTCAGCTTGTATAAACGGCCCGACTGGAACATCATGCCCGTTTCTCTGTTTAGCACCGTAACTAAAACAAACCTGGCAGTAGCCGTATGTGCCATGAAACGATCCCCTGCTTGGGCTATTTTTTCTCACTGTTTTAGCAAAATGCATTTCAAATGTGTGGTGGTATGGTTATAGACTTACTGTCAGTAAAAATGGGACTTGTGTTCGTAAAGAGAGAAAAGGACATAGAAAGCAATGTGTGAGGGTGAAAACCTTCTGTCTCCTTTCCATTCACTGTTCAAGGAACTCTGGAGCTTCTAGATTGAAGCTCTCTCCCTAAATCTAATGAGCTGTCTATGGCCTACATGGGCACCCTTCTAAATGTTGGTGTTCACATTGACAGCAATTAAATAACTGGATGTCGGTGAGTCTTTGCTTGTAGGCTGAACCAGGCAGCTGCTCACGGTTCATTTACAAAAAGTTGAGGTCCCCTCATGTCATTAGTGTCATGTGAGATTTTATCCTCTCGCACAATCGTCCTCCTCCCTTATCAAAAACATAGCATGTACTTGTGATGTGTTGTCCTATCTAATCAAGATTTATATCAGATCAATATTTAGTTTAAGTCTTTATCTCCTTAACTATTTTCAACTTAAGGTAAGATATACAGAGTAAAGCAAGGTTTTACAGAGTTTCCTGCAATACTTACTCAGACCACTAATGAATCCAAATACAGTTTGATTTTTTCAATTATTCTACAACAGGCATTAAATTTACAACCTATTAAAAATGTGGGTGCTTCTGAATCAAGAGGCTACATATGAGGGCTGCCACGTAATCAAGTGCCACTGTCAGTCATCTAAATGTGAATTATCCTTGGAAAACAGCCTTCATTTAGCATTCTTCATTCAGAAGTGTGTCCTTACTGTTCTCCCAATCACCAAAAATCCTTTTGAATGAGTGGAAAATAAATCAGCATTGAGCTTTTCTAATTTTCTCATTGTCATAGTTATGCCGTGTCTCTGTGTTATCCTTTGGTGTTTCCGTCGGTCACTCCCCCTTTTTAGTTTCATGTCAGGTGTTCCTTGTTTTCTATGTGTATTTAAGCCCTCATGTAATGCCTTGTGATTGTCGATTGTAACACCTTTCTGATCCCACGTCTCCTATGTCTATGGTTTCATGTGTGGTAGTTCCGAGTTCTAGGATATTCTGCGTTTCTGTTTGGTTTTGCACAAGTGTGCCGTTTCAGTTCATATTTAAAGTGGTTTTCGTTTTTTTGTTAATTAAAGAGCTTTGAGTTGATCCCTGCCGTTCATGTCTTCCCGAGTTCGTTGCTCACACACATCCAGTTGCATTCATGTACGGCAATTATATATTTATATATATATATATATATATATATATTGGAGGTCAAGGGATAATGTTTTCTTTTGCTTTGTTGTAAATTAATCACGATGCTTAACTGCACACAATGTAAACAACTGGGATGACCATAGACTGCTCTCATTGCTCTCATCACTGTACTGCATTTAAAAAAATCAATTATAAAGATTTCTTTTCCACGACCATGCTATTAGCCTTGCGAGGACTATTTGCCACTAAACACAGCCTGCCAGTTGCCATTATCAGACGTAAAGGTGTGCTCACCATTACTGTTGTTCAGCAAATTTTCAGTTGGAATACACATGGGAATTCTGTTTGAGGTTGAAAGATTTCACAACCGAAAGCTGCATGGTAACTAACTAGACCATCTCTGAAGAGGACTCACCCAGCCTAGAAGCCTCTGAATGAGGTTTTGGATGGACACAGTCTCAGTAGAATGCAGCATTTCAACTGAGAAGCACGCGTTGTCTCAGCCAGTGCATTGATTTTTTTGCAGCAGTAAAATCACCCCCTAAAGCCTCAATCACTATTCCCTAATAACAATTCCCTAGTCAACTAGAATAGTCCACTTGAAGGAGTGAATGAAATGGAGTGAGTAAATTTGGACACTGATTGCACCGGAAAGGCTGCTGCTTTTGCATTGAAAGTTCTTGCAAGTTCATGAAAACTTTTCATTATTGTTATTGATTTCAAAAGAACTTACATTTGTATGATTCAGCTGTGGATGCCAGGTTTGGGGGCAATTTCAGACACAGTAGGATTTTGCACAGCTTCAGGAATTGGCAACTCCCATAAAAAATGAATGACTTGAGGTCAATTTGTCGGTGCAAATCACCATCAAGAGTCAACGTGCCTGAAGGCAGCCTCCAAACTGAAATGGAAGTGACCAATTTCATATGCTCTTCATAGGCAACAACTTTGTATAGTATGCACACAACACTAAAAGTCCTGGCCATATTTAATGTCATTTGACTAGTAGAATAGTGACTAGTGGGATTCCTATGTCCATGAAGGATGCAGTTTTTGGTCAAAATGCGACATCTTTTCTTAGACATTGAGTCTGGACTGCACATATGACATCTGAAATTCCTATCTAGTTAGTCAGCTCACTAGGGGTCCTATGTGCCAGTCTATATTCAGACCTCTTTTCCATTGCGCTATTGTTCTCTGCTAGAGAAGGTGATTGGAAAAGAGTGAAATTGTGTATTATTCTCACTTCAGAGCAGTGCTCTCATACACTCTTTTGTAGTAAGGATGTCAAGGACTGACTCTCACAGCAATTTTGGATGGGTGCTCTGTGATCTTGTTTTCATGAACACAGCAATTACTTACCCATCTATTCCCCATGGACCCTTTGCTCTACATACACTTGTTCTCTTTGATTTGCTATCTGCTCTTCTTCTTTTATTTAATGTATATACTCTATTCATCCAGTTCAGGGTGCCTCAAATTCACCATGTTTCTTTAAATTGTTTTGGGCGAGTTTTGTATGTCACCCTCATTACTTTTTCTTCATGATCAGACAATTTAATAAATGTATTCAATCTTTTGCTTGCTACTGTTTCTTTTAAACAACGTTTCTGACAGCTGATGGCAGTCTAAAAGTTTTTGCTGCTGCTGAAAATGCATGCTAAATTGCAACATTTTTCCATATTTAATTTTCAGACAAGAATAGTACCCAAGGGCATAGCGTTTAAATTGAAATATAATCTCTTGCAATGTTCCATGCTCCGTTACTGACGCAGATTAATAAACCAATTATTATTATTATTATTTTTGCACTTTGGTTAAGAACCTTCTACGTTTGAAAGCCGTCATTAGGCAGGTTTACTGTTGATATAATTAAAACATTTAATGCTTGCTGTCCAGGAATCTTGTTCTCCTGAGATTAGTTCAGGAACAACAGGAGCACATCGAAACTGAAATTAAAAAGTTGCTGGTTGTAAAACATTCAACATTTTCTTAAGTGCTTCCTAGTGAAACTCTAAATTAAAACATCCTGCAAAATGCGCTTGATTTGGTTCCAACTAAATTAACTCTCTGTAAACAAACTAATGGAGGGGTGGAATGGATGTTGTCAAAGATGTTCACTGAGTCTCCAGCCAAAACTAAATGTTTGATAAACCAAGGATTGTCTCCCTCCTGTTTTCAACAGAATCACCCTGAGCTCTGGCTGCAAGCCAGTATCACTGGATAAAACTTGTAATACCAATTAAAGATGCTTTTAATCAAATCTATTTCATTTTTGAACTTTCTCTAAATAATTTTTTTTAATGCATGATGGCTGGATGAAAGTCATGTTTTGCATTATTAAAGTGCTGCATCTGTTGTTGGAGTGCGTAGGAGATTTACATTTTCTGTATTTGCCAAACGCTCTTCAGACTACTGAGTCATGACTCGGATATCTGTTAGTGGACTTCAAGAAAAATCTGAAAATTATGCCTGTACACAGCAGCTTAATATTAAACAATGTTGATCTTCACAGTCTCATAATAATGATTAATACTGGGGGAAGAGGGAGAATATCTTCAATACTGGGCTTATATTTAATCATAAAACCAAACTAACATGGACCCAACAAGAGGAAAAACTAATAAAGCAAATGGAAAATATGTATCTGTCACTGCTCACAAAATGTGTACATAGAGTCTGAAACCCTTAATAAATGAAAGAACAAATTATATATATATATATATATATATATATATATATAGAGAGAGAGAGAGAGAGAGAGAGAGAGAGAGAGAGAGTATATATAAATGAAAGGACAAACTAAATAAATATATAGTTTAGTCATAAAACTCTTGTTTTACATGCAATCTGCAAGCAATCACAGCAATACTGCATGACACAAACTGATAGGCTAATCCGGCAGCCAATGAGAATCCTCTGAAATCCTCCACCTCCCCTAGCTCCACCTGCCTAGAGCTGCTATATGAATTCTATATGTCTATTTATGAAGCAACATTTCTTACATGCTCACAGCACCATGTCTGTGTTTCTATTAGCAACAGTAAATGCATACTTGCTCTGCAGTGGCAATAATCAACAGCAGTAGCAGCACAGCAGATCGAGTCTTCCTAGACTAAATACTTAAACATGCTAAATATATTCCCAGAGTTTTCTTGATTGAAATGTATAAAATAACCATGCATTGGTAACAAGGTTGCAAATGTATCCTAAATTAGGCTGTCTTGATAGAAAATAGAAACTTTGTAGAACGTTGCTAGTTTGGGTCCAAATCTTGCTTTGTAGTTAGTTATAATCTATTGTTTCAATCTTTCTTACAATTAATTGAGTAACTGTTGGTTGAGATTGACCAAAGCAGTCAACACTATAATTCTAAAATGAAAAAGAGCACATTTTAAGATGTGACAATATCACCATTGAATCTTTCCCACTCTTCCCTTCTCTAATGTTATTAAATGTTTGTTTTCATACAATGAAACTGACTTCTTCTGCCAGCTACCATGGGCTTCTATATGCGACTGACCCCACAAGACCCCGCTGTGTTTCAGTATTTCCTCATTAACAGCCCTGAGTAAGACTGAAATTCAAACCAGGATAAACTGTTGTTTTTAGTCTGCTGATAGTCTGCATGCAGAGTTCATGTAATCTTTGATGATTTCATGATAATGAAAAATGATCAGCATGCATAGTATATACAATATGAGTTTTCAGTCTAGCTTACATTTATGACAACTAGTGAAAACAGGTCTTATTTTAGATCTACTAAAAATAGTTCACAGAAAAATAAAAAATAAAAAGAAAGAGAGCACGATATACAATTACAAGTAATACAGTTACAACATGAGTAAAACTCTGAACAGGAAAAAAACAATAGTCCAACTGGATTGTGTGCTATATTCAGAGTTGCCAAACAATGCAAAAATTCACAAGGTTTAGAATGGTGAGTGTGAAAAAAATAATGACTGAAATCTCTTTTTTAAGTTATGCCTTTAGGCTGAGTTAAAACTGGTTATTGGTTCATTTCGTTTTCACTCTGTTGGTGCAAAACCAGACGGCAGGCATTTTGTGTAATTCCAAAGATTAAACTCAGCTGTAAAATGTCAGCCACTAATACTGAAAAATTAAGAGAAATGCTGCTCTCCACAAATCATAAAGGTCAGCAGGAGAACCATATTACAGCAACTTTGCTTCATATTCTTTGTTTTAGTCACTGAACTTCCATCCAGGATTCAGAGGAAAACCTCCAGCTGGCCTTTTTAATTATCCTTCACCTCTTTGTCACGAACCACAGGCTGGCAGGCCATTGTGCTCCCTCGACTTTTGTTGTGCGGGTGCAGTTGCCGTCGATGACGACGGGCTCCATAGTGACAGGCTGCCCAGTGACAGTTTCAGTGGTGTTATCTCTATGAGCAGACCACTCTATGACAAGCTTATTCTCAAAGCCAGGTGGGCCACAATTTTGAGCAGTTTGACAACTGGCATTGTTTGTATGTCAAAGAGATGAGAGGACACGACAGCTCCATTAATGCCAGTGTAAATAGGACTCGACCAAGAGGTTATGTCTCCGAAATTGAGGCCCCATATCAGCCACTGTGACCAGTAAGCTGCCCACAAGCCTGAATACTCTTTTTATAGCCACACAAGAGACTGTAATCGGGCATCCCATAATGGGGTTTAATAATAATGCAGGAGAATTTTAACCTTGATCAAGCAATTCAAGATAATTTCCATCATTTCATACCTTCATCCATGTGGAATACTTGTCTAGCATCTTCAAATTCTGCTTTGACAGCTTTAAAAACTCAACCAATCACTGGGACAGTAATCTGACTGTAATGAATTGGTATATAATTTGAATAGCTGTGGGTGAAATGAAAGCATCCCTCATTCCTCTGACTGACATTTCATCCTTTATCCAACTCTTCTTCGTTTCACTGCTTGAGTCAACATAATGGATGCCTTTTTAAAGTTTCCATTATCTGGACTCCAAAGTGATGCATCAAATTCACAGTGAAGGACCAGGCAGAAAATGCCAACTACCCACAAACAGCATGAGCGACATCAGCATAACAATCTCTGAAAGTGCAGGTTAAATGATGCATCTCTGTCCAAAGATTTATCATTGTTGTTTGGAACAAAGATTGTGACTGAAATTTATAGGCCAAACCAACCGCTGTGCCTGCATCCCGTAAGACTGCTGAACTGATTTCACTAAACAGTTGTACCACTTTTTATGTGATTGTTCACAAAAAAAAAATCATATTCTCTAACCACCACAGTCCAGGTTGAAGCACACACAAAATGTTTGTTTTTTTTACTTTTAAACATGTATTTTTTTGTGACCAATGAGTTTTAATGGATAAAATTACAGGGGAACTTTGCATTCTCAGTGCAAACACTCGTCCATCCAATGTAAATCTGACTTGCGCTTTATTCACAAAAGTGAATAATAGAACAGCTTTATAACCAGAAATGTGATATAGATAAGCTCTTTTCTTTTTAAAGATATTTTTGGGGGTTGACTTTATTTTGACGGGACAGTTCAAAAAGAGACAAATAGCAAAGGAGGAAAGGTTTAGGACAGGTTTAAGTAAGCTTTTAAACTCAGTCATCTAAAGCAATCTTATGCTGTATATGTCAGAGAGCTTCCCATAAGCCCATTGCTCAGACAGGTGAATACATTTCAGATGAGAAATTAATTATTTTATCCAAAATCAATGCATTAAATTGATCACAAATGACACTGGACATTTATAATGTTAAATTTCTATTTTAAATATACGGTAAATGCTATTCTACTAAACCTTCATGAAAAAAATCTAAAAAGTCCTGAAAACAAATTATCACTGTTTCTACAAAAATGTTAAGCATTTGTTTTTAAAATTGCATTTTGCATTTGCAATTGTTTTTAAAATTGATAATAATAAATGTTTCTTGACCAATCAACAATGGTTTCTAAAGGAACATGTGACACTGAAGACTGAAAATTTAGCTTTGACTTCATATGAATAAATTACATTTTAAAATACAGGGGGTTAAAATACATTCAGATAGAAAAACATTTTGAGCTACTGGAACGCTACATATTTTGTGGGTGAATCTGCACCATTACCTGATAATTCCCATAGCATTGCAGATAGAACATAAAATATATCACTGGGCACAATTTACCAACCCAACCTAATTTTTTTTTTTTTTTGGTGTGTGTGGATTGGCTTCAGTTTCTGGTTTCTGTCTAAACTGTATTTATAGCAAGCTGTTTGTAATTACTGCTGGTGAGCTGAGCAGCCAAAAAATAAATAGTGAATTCATGTACATAGGAAGAATTTATGGCAAGAAAATTACTGATATTGATTTTAGATCTATTATTATAAGCCAATATATTTTACACAGATGCCAGACAGCAGTGCTTTATCATAGGATGCTTTACACAGGCAAACAGAATCAGAATGTCTTTCTTTCTTTCTTTCTCTCACTCCACAAATCTTCCCGATCGTTGCAGGTCTTATCAGGCAGTCTCTTTGTATTGCGGCCAGATACATAAATTCCTTCCGTGAGCCCAAGTTAGAGTTTCTGTTTATTCTACTTCTGGAGGACACCTGAAACTCCAGCCCAAGGTTATCACGCTTTTTTGGAAGTCTGGAGGATTTGTAGAAAGCAGACAGAACCAAAACAAATGTTTCTATATAATGACAAATGCCTTTGAGAGCCTGAGCTATGGGCTTTAAGAAATACTGTTCTCCTTCACTCCCTAAAATAACAGCCATCTAGCCACTTTTCATTTTGCTGTGTGGTGAACTGGTTGTAGAAGTGTGTGTTATAATATCAGCAGAAAAGATTAAGATGAGTTAAGAGCAGATTAATGACTACTGAGATAGTTTTATTGCTTTGAATATTGCTCCCTTCATCGAGCCTAAAATCTCCTTCATTCAGACCAAAGAGATTTACAGCAGCGAGTTTGACTGATGTGCCACCCTGTCATGTTTACTCCGACCCTTAACGGCTGGGTCGTTCTGAGAAGCTGTTCACTTCTCTCAGAGCACTTGGCCTCTCTTGCAGTCTCTTAGCTTGCAGTACAGTCGTCATGGAATCTATGGCACTAGCGAAACGGCTCTCAGAAGATGGTAGAAATCCAAATGCCATCTGCCATCTCTGAGGACATCATCGAAGAGGAATTGAAACAACAGAGCCTTGTTGAAAGCATGAATCTTTCTGTAAAAATGAACACTTCCTCTCTGACAGAAGGTTGGGCCTCTGGTCTTGCAGCTTAATATAATGATTGAATATTCAAGAACAACTGAAGCTTTTCAAAAGGGGCAACATTAGCCAGTTGTCACCATGGAAACCTTTCGACCAAGAGCGAGAGGTAAAAGAGTGTCTACGTACAAAACATCTTAATTGTGTCAACAGGCATCATAATTGAATTCCTTGGCAAATTTAAAGCCTGGGAAAAGAAGCAGCTTTAGATTGTTCTCAAAATGAATGACCAAATCAGCGACTTATCTGTGTGAATGCAACAAAACTGAATTTCAGAATAGGTAATCACAACCTTTTTTTAAGTTTTTGCACGGCTCCTTGAACAACACAGTTGTGATAGCAAAACTCAAAAAGTGCATGATCTGTAACCAGCTCCATATGTATTGCTTTTCTATATTCTAGTTCGAACGATGTAGAGAGCTTGCGTACGAGTCCCGAAAAAACACCAGATCAAAGACTTCTATTAGGAAACTATATGTCATAGTTGTTTCAGCAGCTGTGTTTTATCTGATGTTTACATTAGATTTAGATTAGAGTTTCGTGTCTGTGGTATGTAATTTTCAAATGCGATAAGAGCATTAACCTTTTAGTGCCACTTACTGAACATTTCATTTACATTTTCTCATTTAGCAGACGCTTTTAACCAAAGCGACTTACATTTTGAGGTGTACAGAAAGCGATTTGTCCTGAGGATACAAAAGTGCATAAGAGTGCTTACAATACAATACATAGTTGTACAAGCATGGGGAATAGAGGGAGAAAAAATTTTTTTTTTTTTTTTTTTGAGGTGTGTTGTACATCATATTAGGTGATCATGGAAGATCTAGCAAAAAAATCTAGCATATTTGAAAAATCTGAAATATCAACAGAATGTGTCAAAGGGCCCATCAAAATAAAGTGAAAACGACATTTCTCTTTTTGCGAAAATTTTTTTGCAACACATAATAGAAATAGTAAAAAAAATAGAAATGCAACATGTAGAAATATTCCTCCATCAACGACATCTATTCGACATCTTCGTAAACAGACTATGCACGACACATACCCAGCCTCTGTGGCTCCACAAATGCTTCTAAACTTTATTAATCGTCAGTGGTCTTAACATTCCCCTGCTTCTCAGACTCACTATTCTTAAAATAACTTCACCTGATGAAGATGACTTTGTGGACTTAATTTTTTCATTAACGTCAATGCCAGTCAAAGCTCTGTGAGAATATGATCCATTTAATGTGGCCCTTTATTGTCTCTAGGGAGCCAATTGTCCTGTAGCTCCCAAAACTTCCTTCAATCCACATGTTGCCATTTCAGTGATAACATTTCCCATCCCATAGCCTGCTCATCTGGTCCAAGGTGACAGATGGTGACCTATCAGCAAATACAATTCACGGGTCGATGATACACCAGCCATTGGCATAAAGGACACCCCTGCTGCTCTCGCTCGAATGGCAGCAAATCACTCAGCGAACTAAAAAGGATGAAAATGTCTGGCTTGTTTTCAGAGGAAGTCCCTTTTTTTTGAGAGAGAGAAAAATAGCTTGAGAAATGTGATTTTTGGCTTTATTCAGCCTCTAAAATATCAAATGTATTTTTCTCAGCTCTTTGGTGAGCACTGTGTGTGTTTTTTATCTGATCTAAACACGTATACTAGTTGAAGGCGAGCAGATTTTTAACACTGATTAGGCCTGATTAAATGCTCTGGAATGCAAGGGTACTCATACATACTCCTGATTAGCTGAGAGGAAGCATCATTCATACAAACACCAATCATTAATCTGGACGAACGTGATGATGATGGTGGTGTTGATGAGGATATTCCCTTCAAAGTGCAACCTGCATTCGGTACAATGCTTACAATCATTTCATCCCCTCTTCATCATCCCATCCTCTCCATCCTCTTTCCTCTTTAATTATTCGCCTGACCTGTTGATTGCAATCTGCCATCAGTGCAAATGAGACCATGTGAAGTATCTCTAAGCATCACCTGTGTCTTGAAATGAGGGGAGATTAAGAACTGGAGGGGTGGGAGGGATGTAGCTAAAAGAAAAAATAAACCAATGATCTGTTTTAGAGATATGTTTTCACATATAAAACAATCTATATCATCATGCAGAGACTGAATGAAAGCATTGTTCCTCAAAATCCTGACAAAAAATTATTTTATTCAACTATATCTGTTATTTTTTATCTTTATCTATCTATCTATCTATCTATCTATCTATCTATCTATCTATCTATCTATCTATCTATCTATTTAATATATTTTATGCTGCATTATTTTCAAATGTATTTGTATTAAGTTTATAATCTTTACTGGAGACTAAAGGGACAACAGCAAGGCGATCTAAAAGAGTGTTTCATTTATGCAGAACAAAGACCTAAGCTCTAAACTTACAGACAAGTTTAACACTATTTCTTTGCTGTGTTCCCACGCTGGTATTTCCTTTGCGAAAGGCGAATTTAGTTAATTACTGCTTTTCCCAGACAGGAAAGTCTCACATCAGCTGCCCATGAGCAATTCCTCTGAAGGAAAGGATATATTAAAGATGTAAAGTATGTTCTTTTTTCTGACAACAGCTCATTTTTATAAGCCAAGCCAATTTGAGTGTGTATTTCTATAAGTAAAGATATGATTGACATGAAATGTCATTGCATTTATTGATTCTCCTCAAGCTTCACTATAGTAAGATCCTAAATGAGTTTATCCCAATCTAATCAGCCTCTAATGAAAAGTAAGTACACATTCTAATGTCCATTTCACAAGAGCAGATGCATCGCCATGGTAACAGCTACATCCTGTCAAGCTTGCAGGGTAGGAAATAGACATTCGAGAAGACCAGCTGACCATGCAAATCCTCATTCACTGTATTATCCACCCAATTAGTTGAGAAAAAAATGAAATGCATTGTTGTTTTAGCACCTGATTCATTGAAACAATTATTAAAATCAGATAATGCCACAAACATGCCTCAAAAATAGTGCAATACTTAAAAAGTAAAGTGATTGTGAGTGTGATTGTTTCTGCATTTCCCATAAGTCAATCTCATAAATACTTTCATTGCTCCATGGAACTTTTCTACGAAAAGCAGGAGCATAGCATTAAGCCCCAAACAGCTCAACGACTCATGCTGCATCTATAAAAGAAATGTGTATTTCTTTAATAAATAAATAAATAAAATGAATAACAGTTTTCATGAACGGCAGAATGGGGCCAAAACAGCTGCTTTGTGTTTGTGTGCGCCTTTAAACTCTGTCCTCTTCCAGCACTCTTGGGTTGGATTAACAGACTTAATCGCATCAAAACGAGGATAGTCTTATAATCATTCCAGGAATTTTGGATTTCCATTTATTAGAAACTCTTTTTAGATTCCTTTTGACCAAAAAAGCTCTTGCCCCTTATTGCATCCATCTACCTCCAATCGTTTTTCATCCTACATGAAATGTAAGTAATATCTCACAATCTGCACATATCTATCAGCCAGCTTTCTGCAGGTACAAATAAAAAACCATTATCCATGTGACTGCGTTATTAGCTATCACAGCAAAAGCATTAGCAATGTCACTATAGTCTTGTGTTAGAGAGGTGACTGTCACCTTCAGTTGCCGTGCAGATCTGGACATCAGCCAGCGTTGCTCTGGAGCCTGGGGTGACGTACCTATTTTTACCGATCGTCCTCGGAGGACATGTTAGCATCCGTTTTCTATGGATCTACGCCTAGATGACCTTGTGAAGGCACTATACAGCACTAAACATGAGATAAGGATACCTAAGACATGCAGTAGTGGTCGAAGATGATTTTGAGTTTGATATTTGAGCACAAATGGTTCATGGATGATTATTAACTGAAATCCCTGTTGTAAATCCGCTTAGAACAACCTAAGATGGTTAGAAATTCTCCCAACTTGACCAACCAACCTCTATCTAAACCATTTTCTGTCATGACAACTCTTGGTGGAATAGATCTGTTACAGTGCTGCTGTTATTGCTGCTGCAGACCAAGTACGAAACTTGCTATTGCCAAAATATTCGCGACATGCTACTGTGAGCAAGTAAGACTTGCTTTGGCTGTACAAAATAACATATATGAATTACTTGTATCAGATCTATACAGGTGGAGCTCAGGAAGGTGCGCACTGAAAGCGCACTGAAAATGCTGACCAGTACTTGAATGGTGAGCAGCGAGCACACCGGAGACTGACCGCAGGAACCAATCAGATGTGCTGTATAGAGAATCATGCGATTGAAAGCAGATTGCGTTAAGGACCTATCATCCTGCACCATCTATAGTTTAATGACAGAACTTTGTATTTAAGCCAAAAAGACACCTTAGACGGAACTAAGCATTTTTTTTTGCCTGGCATGGATGGTTATCTAGTTCTCCTATTTAGTAAAAAAAGAAAAGTCAAAGTGTTTCCATAGCTACTACAGACAAGCACATGATGTTGTACTGTGTTTTTAACCCTGGAAAAGCATTGTATTTTTTTGCATCTTCAGACGTGTTCTCCTACACGAGTTCAGCTATAATTCTTAACAGTCATGTGTTCTTGTTAAAAAAAGGAACAAAAATAGATCTCGTTCTCCACCCACACGGCCCTCACACTGGTCCATTCATTTACTTTTCTCTTTTTCTCCTCTTACTTAAATTTAACATTACATCACAATCAAGTGCATTTGTCAGGACTTCAATGAAATTAATAATTAAGGAAGTGAACATCTGGATAAATATTTTGGCACCTACACTGATGTTGGCTAGATCAATTTGCTATGTATTCTGATTAATAATTGTAAGCAACATATAAATTAGAAAATAATTGTGCTAAGGTAGATAATTTGCCAGTGCCAATTTTTGTGGTACGTCAAGTGGAGATAGAAGAAGCTCTGTACGCTGGATAACAAACTGTAGAATGACACTCATTCAGTCTTTTTAATGAAGGCTTGTAAATAGCCATGTTTGTCTTGGCATGGCAACTGATTGGTGGTGATGACCGTGCTTGTCATCTCTAAACATAGTTAAATAAGAACAGTCTTGAACTTACTGAGTTTCACTGAGTTCTGCCCAGTGGTCTGGGTACAATTGAGTTATGAACCGAAAAATTATTAACTTGTGAAAACCTTATGATGTAAATATGATTGCAAAAAAAGTTTAAAATCTAGAGGCTTTGTAAACACACACAACTATATTTTTGTATACAAACTATATATAAATATGTGACTACATATTATATGTATTATTTAATTATGACTTCATATGTTATTTACTATATATTAAACATTCATTTGAAACCCATTACACTGACAGTTAGCTCTTTGTAACCACATTTTAAGACCGTCGATGTAAATTCATATGAAGACAAAAAGTAAAATATAGCACCACTGATAAACTGACAGCTGTTCTCTCCTTAGTCTCCTTTACCTTGCCCAAAGCCTTCCTTTAGCCTTTATTAAACAATGGTTGTGTTCTGTTGTTTATGGCCTAAATTCATTTTTTTTTTTATTATTGAAACACTACCTACAAAAAAACCAAATGGAAGACAATTAAGCCAACTTTAATGTAACTTGCAGACTTATGCCCCAAAACTTTGCAAAAATAATTTATGTCAAGTATGAAAGCCCAAATATGCTGTTCTGACAAATTTTCCACTAATCATGTTTAAATCAGCTATTATAAAAATGATTTGTCACAGATTAATTTGTATTTTCTTTCATTGTTGCTCTTCTATGAAGCACATATAGCTAAAATGAAATACTGGCACATTTACAAGACTGTAAACCATACACAGCCTCAAATGAGCTAAACGATGTAAATTAAATCGATGCTCTGTTAGCATCAGGGTTTACAGAGTGCAGATTGATTTACCTTTAATTAGCAGTTCTTTGGAGATCAGTGAAAACCTGCAGCTAAATTTATTCTGTGTGATTAGAAAGAGAGCAAGTCATTGTGTTCAGATCACTGATTTTAACCCATCTGCCTCACTATAACCAAAAGCTTAAATCTAATAGATGTAAAACATTTCTGACCTAAAAAAGACGGGGAAAGCTTGAAATTATTTGATTCCAGCTATGAACAAGTGTGTAAGAATGTATTGTCTTGATGTCAAATGAAACTTATTTTTATTTGTTTATTTGACAGGGACAGTGTACATTAATTGACATTACTGTAAATGCACCAGAATTAGCCAAAAGGCAATTTTTTATCCGTTGTCCCTGGACAGATCTTAAAATTGTCTACCTAAAACACAATAAAAAGATTACAGAAAACAATACAAATATAAACAGCAGTAAAACAGATTTAACTCTTTAAAACCTATAAACAGAAATCATGTTGAAAACAAAAAGAAAAGAATTAATATTATACACATTTACACAGCAGAGACATAAGTGGCAGCAGGTTGTGTTGAGGGAAGATGCGGACATGGAATTAATGCTGACATATCTGATTTGCTATGAGCCAGTTTTTTAAATGATTTTTGATCAGAGTGTATGTAGTGAATTCTCTGATGTTCTGAGGGACGGAGTTCCACTCCTGAGCTGCTCTGACCGAAAAGGCACTCTGACTAAATGTGCTTTTCCTCAGAGGAACAACACAGTCTCCTCGGGCCGACCCTCGTGTTACTCTCTGTGTGGTGTTTCTAATGTTTACAAACTGACTAAGTGGAGGAGATGACAGACCATGAATGATTTTGTAAAACAGACAGAGGTTTGAATTCTTAATGACATTTTCCCAACTGAAAAGCTTACGTTTATGTAAAATGGCACAATAATGATATCTTAAAGGTTTTTTATCCATAATTTTGACTGTCTGTTTTATAAAGTGACTCTAATGATCTGAGTTTTGTTTTATTTGCCTGTGACCAGGTTGTCAGACAGTAAGTGATGTGAGACAAAACCATACTATACATAAATATTTTAGCTGCCTGAAGTGACAAGTTTGATCTTGAAACCGGAAATTTGAATTTGACTCGATTGCAGACCTTTTTTAATCTGTGATTTAAAAGTTAATTTAGAGTCTATTATGATGCCTAAGTTTTTGAGTTCTGACACAACTTTTAATTTTTCCCCTGTCACATAAATATCTGTCTGATTATTTACAATATTAGATTTAGAAAAAAACATTGAAACTGTTTTATTTACATTAAGTTTTAAGTAGGATTGATTTAGCCATTCAGAGACATGGGCCATAGACTGTGTACGTTTTTCAGCAACTTGTTTTATGTTATTACCATGGGTATAGATGACTGTGTCATCTGCGTACATCTGTAAGTAAACATCTGGACAAACAGAAGGAAGGTCGTTTATATAGAGAGAAAATAACAGTGGCCCTAAAATAGATCCTTGAGGAACCCTTGTGGACACAGCGAGGGGCGGTGAGTGGTAATCACTGATCCTGACTGACTGAAAGCGATTCGATAGATATGATTCTATCCATTTTATTGCATCTGATGAGAAATTGAATTTGCTCAATTTGTTTAATAATATTTTATGATTTACAGTGTCAAAAGCTTTTTTAAGATCGAGAAACACAGCTCCAACCACGCCACCTTTATCCAGTAGATGTTTAATATTTTCTATGAAAAAACAATTAGCAGTTTCTGTGGAGTGCTGACTTCTGAAACCAGACTGCATTGAATTAAGAAAATATAGTGGTATTTAAATGGGTTATTATTTGTTGGGAAATTAGTTTATCTGCAACTTTTGACACTATAGGTATGATGCTGATAGGTCTATAATTGTCCACTAATAATGGATCCCCATTTTTGAGAATTGGAACAACAGCAGCTTTTTTCCAAATACTTGAAAATACTACCTCAGTGAAGGAGAGATTGACAATTTTGGTTAATGGTCTTATTAATGTGGTACTGAGATCTTTCAGCATGCACATATCTTTGCCAAATATGTCTTTAGTTCTGGAAGCTTTTAGTGTTTTTATTGTCTGTAAGACGTCAGATTCTGTGTATATAACTATACTCAGGTTGAAAATTGACTCTAAATTATTTATCGGACAGATATTTAGATTATTAGATGGTAAGCTTTGTGCAATAGTGGATACAGATTCAACAAAAAAATTTATTGAAGACATCTGCAACTTTGTTTATATTATTTGTAATCTGTCCATTTATCTTAATTTCTAAAAGTTGTTTCCTTTGATGATGATGAAACTGATGATGAAAATCCTCCCTCAGTATGAATAAGACCTTTTTATTCTATCGTTTTTCGTTACAAAATAACCTTCAAAAGAAAATTTCATTTCCACTGTAAATATGTCCATAGGAAAGTATTACTTTGGTTTTTGTGGCAGAATTTCACACTATTCCACAACATCACTCACCAATCTATGGCTTTTAACGTTGACTCATCAATCTATGCCTTTTTTCCCCCTTGCTTTCTTTTTTCTGTCACTCTGTGTGTTGTTCCAGGCAGCTGGCGATCTTGATAAAAGCCAGCTCCACTAACAGGGAGGTGAGGAGGAGGCTTTTGCTAAACTGTATTTCACCTGACAAATATTGGCAGGAGCAACTCCCTCAGATTTCATCTCTAGTCTCTTCATTTCTTTCTCCTTCTAATTACCTCTGTTTCCTTCTGTCACTCTTTATATGAGATGTTCAAATGGTTGGCCACAATAAAACGCATTCCAATAGCCGATGAGAAAAAAATTCCTATATAGAGATGAGGATAGCATTTATCCTCATTTGTATCATATGACAAGGCATCAAAATAGTTTCCCTCTTCGATGTTTAACACTTGTTTTCAGTTTTCATTTCCTTCATTCACTTTCTTTTATATCTTTATGGACTTGTTGTGTCTGTTATGCCTCCTAATCATCCATTTATTACTTCGCCAAACTTCAAGTTTTGTCATCCATAGCTCAGCAAAACAGACCTAGAGATTACAAGCCTGTCACAGTTGCCCGCTGTGGATCATGAGATGTCACCAACATCTTCATGAAATAATGATGTGGTCCATAGCACAAGATGTGTGTTCATACTTATAAGGGGCCATTCATAAAGAATGTGTCTTTCCATTCCTCTACTTTTTCATTGTTTTGTCTATGTAAACGAGCACTAGATGAGCCAATGTGCTCTCAATTGTTTCTACATTAATTTGAAGACTGAACGTGTAGTTTTTACCACATAAAAACATATTAAAACTTAAAATTTAGGTGCTATTAATTACATAAAAATGTGTGATATATTAGTAATTTTTTGTATCGATTGACATCACTAATAATAAATATAAAACTCTCATAGGTTATGTATTTCTTACATTTTAGCTTCTTGAAGCTTCTTTCGTCTGTCTGTCCATGCAATTACATTTTTGTCATCAACTGTAATCTGAAGAAAAAAAAACAAAAAACATTTTTGAAGCTAAAAGCTTAACCTGACCAAGACTTTCACAGATGTGCTGACAGACTCGTTTGCTCATGTGTGATCAGATACTGCTGCGTCTTTACAATTTCATGTGTGCACTCATCAAAACGAATCATGCTCATTTGCGGAAGGGTTTCAAAGTAAATGGTGTTTGTTGACGTGGGTGTGACATTAAAGATATTTTAATAACTGTGTGCAAATGTAAGCCATTAGATGTTAACATAAAATGTAACTGTATCTGCTGGTGTGTGTGGGGGAGAAAGAGATTGAGAGGGAGGAAACACTTGAATAAAAGTTTGTGTGTGTGTGTGTGTGTGTGTGTGTGTGTGTGTGTGTGTGTGTGTGTGTGTGTGTGTGTGTGTGTGTGTGTGTGTGTGTGTGTGTGTGTGTGTGTGTGTGTGTCGGAGCGTCTCATGCGGACTGCAGAGGTGTGTCATAATGCAGTTGTCCTGCTTCAGGTACTCGATGCAGTACTGCGTATTGCAGTAACAAAGCATTCTGCTGCAAAGGTATGTGTAGGGTGTTTTAGTGAATGAATGTGGGACAGTTTCAACAAAAGCCTTTGCGGTATTTTATTATCACTCATGGTTCACGGAGGGTACAGAGCAAGTTTACTATGAAAAGCCTTACATATGGATCTGGCTACATGATGCAAACATGAAAATGTATTTGTTTGCAAATCATGTACTATGGTTACAGTATTCAAGGAACTGTATTCATGCTGTAACAAAAGGAACAAAAGTTTTTAATGTTTTACTGACTCTAGTGTTCAGTTTAGTTGAAAACTGCAGTGAATATTGGTGCGTTTTTGCAAAAATGCAGGTTGAGCTACGTTTTTACAAGGAGCCAATAGGTTGCAAAAATTAGCATCACTGTATGACGTTTTAGACGTTTTTGAAGTGGAACCACCAAACTCCCTATTTGTCTTACCATTTTCTTATAGGTTATGTCAATTATTTTATGTCGCCGAACCCTGATATCTCGAGCACAAAAGAGGGACAAATTTGCCACTTCACATGGTTATCTCATGACTAATGATGGTACCTAGTTCACTGCGCATGCGCTGAGTTTGCGCTGCACGTCGCTCTGTCAGTGACGCTTTACTCACAGTGCACAGCACTCTCTGAAGTGAAAGCACATATCGTTCTTACGCTTCTCAAAGAGCAGCGAGTGCTGCCGTGGGTCCCATCCAAATCCCAAAGCCTCATCCGCTTCTGTCTGCACATAAAACCCGCCTTCTCTGATTTTATTGATTTTCTAAAATATTTTGACATTGGTCGGAAACGAACAGTTACCGACCAATGAGTATGAGGCTTAGATGAACACACACACACCCTGCTTCTGTTCTGATGTGAGCTCTGCTCAGCGCCGCTGTGGATTGAAGAACCCGGTTATTAAAAAACGGGACGAAGCCGAATTTGTTGAGAAAGCACATTAGACAGGCAGAACACAAGTATGCAATCTAGTACAGCGTGATGACCTTACAAATATGTTGTGACGGTGTACGCTGTGAGCGAAATTGTGTTTGCAATGTTGGAGAATATAATTAAAGTTTTGTATCAAGAATCAAAGGTGTTTTTTATTGTATACTGGTAAATCTCTGCTGCTAGTTGGTGCACATATGCCTTTTGTTGTTAGCAAACATATACAGTGTACGTACATTTTTACAGCATGCCATTCGCTTCAAATAAATCGGCATACTGGCTGTTGGTTTTCCTGATCGTCGGTTATCTCTATGCTTTTTTGCAACCCCTGAGGCCGTCGACATAACCGGATTCCACTGTAGTTCAATGGTAACTGGACTTATTTTCTTGTTTTTTGACCATGAATATATGAAAAATTAGAAATAGGAACAACTTCCTGTACTCTAAAAAGTTAAAAAAGTTGCAGCTTGTTCATTGTTTTTGACAGACTGACCCATGATTGATGTTCTCCTTGTATCTTTTTTATTGAGTATCCAGTAATTTATATGACCTTATAACTCTCAAGTTTCCAGAGGTGCAGGAAGTAGGGGTGCTGGGGGAGTCTATAAATGTCACGAAAAATGTTATTTAAATGAGATTTTCATTGCCGTATTTTGTATGTTATTTCAGCCGCGGCGCCACAAAATAGAAACTGTAGAATCGTAGCGAATTGCCGTTGGCTGGTTAGTATGCTACAAAAAAAATGGAACAGATATATTTTCTTGTGTAGCGTATCGCATTTGGTTAGGAGTTGGTGTAGGCTTATAGGGCAGTTTCAGAATTTGCACTGATTTTCGCATTGTTGTTAGGCCAATGCATGTCTGTACATTAACCCAAGCTTCTGCAAACTTCTATTTTGCATTCCAGCTTCTCAAAGAGATCAAGTAGAATAAATGTAATACTGATGCTTTACAACTGAGAGAACTGAACTGTTTTACTATTGGGTTTTGAATGTTCTCATTTGGGTCAGATAAGGAAAGAAAGATAGACCTCACACATACATGCTATTTATCTCTCTGTCTTTCTCCTTTTTCCACTGGGAAGGGGAGAGTTTCATCCATGGAATGGGTGATTTTGAGCTGCCCTTAGGAAGACGATTGTGTGTGTGTGTGTGTGTGTGTGTGTGTGTGTGTGTGTGTGTGTGTGTGTGTGTGTGTGTGTGTGTGTGTGTGTGTGTGTGTGTGTGTGTGTGTGTGTGTGTGTGTGTGTGTGTGTGTGTGTGTGTGTGTGTGTGTTTCAGAAAGACTGGTTGATTGAGCTCTAGCGAGCTGTCAGAATCACACCCAGACCATCCCTCATTAGTGAGCCAAAGATGACCTTCTGCCTTCAACTGTTGGACTATATCCAGATCCTGCTACACATGTTGAAGAACTCACCCACTCACTTACACACACACACATGGTTTTGCTATCTTTGAGAGGTCTCTCCATTGGCATAATGATTTTTATACTGCACAAACTGTATGTTCTATCTATTCCCTAACCCTAAACCTACACATCACAGAACACTCTCTGCATTGTTACATTTTCAAAAAAAGTAAAACATTTAGAATGTTTATGAATCCATTTTCCTCGTGGGGATTGGTGGCTGGTCCCCACAATATTGATGATCTCAGGTTTTACTATCCTTGTGGGGACATTTGGTCCTCACAATGTAATATAAACCTGTACACACACAGATTCAGAAGCAATCACCCACTCACAAATACATACAGTACACATTGGACACATTGGTGCTTTCTATTACTTTGAATATCTTCTATTGGTACTCAAATGACTATAAAAATTCTGGTCAATACCAATGAACTAACAATTATTGTCATGTTATGACTGAAAGCTGTAATTAACATTTTATACTACATAAATTGAAAAACAAAAGTGGTAATAAATGAGCTATGAGTTATTAATTTACAAGTGTTTTAATCAGTAATCAAAATAATCGTCATATAATAAGTAATCAAAAATACGTAATATAATATTGGCAACAATCCATATGGTAACATTATACTATGCATTCCAATATAAAAATTCAAAAAATTTCTTTTAAAATGGTGCTTTTGTTGCAAGTAATGTGTAAGGAAGCTTAGGGGGTACTTCATGTCCATAATTAAACCTCTACCCCACACAAAATTTTTATTTTTTTCATTTCGTAATTTGAACATTTGAGCCATTTTCCTAATGGAGACTATTAACATCGCCACACGATTTAGGTGATTTCAGGTTTTACTATCCCTCTATATAGGCGAAACTTAACCCACACATAAACACACACACACACACATGCTGCTCCCTCTCATCCTCTCTGCCTCTCACTCTCTCATTCGCTCTGTCTGCGCTCAGTTTAAGTGCAGGGATCCAGTCCATGGAAGGTAGAGGGCAGAAGTGCGCATTTCCTCTCTTCCCCTTTACCTCTGTTCATCTTCTAGTTCAGATGACAGTCTAAACAGTCACTGGAAACAACAGGATGAGTGTGTACCTGTGCATGTGGTGCGTACTCAATCGGAGAGTCTCATTCAACATGCTGTAACATGAGGCAAACTGGCTGTACAAGAGAAAAAGAGACACAGAAAGAGGTAAGATTGACTCTCTGCTTCTCATTAACATGAAAGACACTCTTTTTCAAAAGCACTGCCAAATTTCCTGCTTAACTCACATGTGCTGAACTTGGATCAGACCTCTTGGTTTTTACACTCGCAGGCAAGATATGATGTGTTACTGATATTTCTGATCTTATTAAAAAGCACATTGAATGGAAGGGATAGTTCACATTGGTAGCTAATGTGGAATATTATGGGAATGATGGAGCAGACACATGATGATATCAATGCATCAGCTCTGCATGCTTTAGATAATTAGACAAGTAAAAGAGGAACTGATCATTTGTTAGTGCTTCCCGAGTGTCTGAATTTTCCCCTTTTGCTCTGCACTGGAAAGGGAATGTTGGGAGATATGGTAACTTGGAAACAAGAGTGTGGAAAGTGACTAGGGATCAGGGGGGAAATGTAATGATCTTGTCTAAGTCAACAGCAGATGGGTATCCATGCAGTCTCTGTGTGACAGAAGCATCCACAACAACTACTAATTGGATTCTGTTATTTCTCTGACTATACGAGTCTGTTTTTGACAGCTCTCTTATCTCTTTGAGTTGTTGTGATGTCCGTTGGAATACTCAAGCATACTTTAGTTTATTAGATTGTGTCCTCAGCTTAGCAGTGATGAGTGATTTTGGACAGAGTGCTCAAGCTGGTTTTTATAGAGTGTCACAGAATGTCAGAAACCCTCACAGCTTGATTAGGCACATCTAGTGACTGACATGACCAGAAGTACTACAACCTTCAGCTTTTGGGTTTGGGTGTAAGCTTATAATGTATTGATAAAGGGCATAATTTAATAATCATTTAAAAATGTTTGCAATGTTACATATACATATTTCAAATGTTTTGAATGTAAAATTAAATTAAACCTGAATTAAGGGGTACTAATAGAAATATTGAAATAATAATTATATATCAGTAATACTAAAGATTCTCACTACAGAAAGGTTGTATTTAATAATAATTTTGAATGACAGTTTATGTTTATATTTTATTATAAGTTTTAGTCATTTAGTTGATAATTTTATTGTCATGTCGTCTACTTAACTTTAATTTATTAAAGTTGTTGCTTTTACATGAAACAAGAGTCAGAGAGTCATGTGAAAAACCATATAATGCATTGACATGAATGACAGCAAATATTAGGAAATATCTGCTGAATGCTGCGATTGACCAGTCAGAATCAAGTATTCCAGAAAGCTGTGTAATAATATTGAATATTGAATGGTATTCTTTAGTAGCTGAGAAACGCATCCCAAAATGGAAACACTTAAGGCCGGGTGTGAGTTTTTGTGAATGAAGCAGGAGTTCCAGCCTATATAGGCTTAAAGACTTTTGGAAATCCCAAAGTTTAAATTCAGCAATATGGCATTATTATTTATTCTCTGACCTGACCTTTTGAAAACAATGTAAAAAAAAATCTCTCTGAATCAGAAGCCAAATATAGGCTCCTAATTTTAGCCTCGACGCGTCATCTCTCTTAGGTGAGAAACACATTTAGGAGGAGAATAAAAGGGGCTTGTATTAATGAGAGCCATATTTCAATCCCCTTTTGCCTCAGCAGCAATGGTTATCTGCCTTTCACAGAGACCGAGAGAAAAAGAGATTCTTCAAAATTACAAACAACCCTCTCTGGATGTCTCTAAACAGTTTGCTATGAATACATGACTTGAAAGGCAAAGATCCTCTCATTTCTGTGATCCACCCAGAGTCTGTCTAATATTACACCTGATGCTTTAAACACCAATACGCCTGAGGCACAGTTACAGCTAATAGCTTAAAGCTAAGAGCAGTCGATCACACTGCAGATAAGTCTTCCCTCAGCCTCATGCACTGTGTACAGAGGCATCTGAGTCACAAAGACAATGTGCATTAATGTGTGTAATGAATAAACCTGTCTCTATCGTTTTCAAATTACAGCAGAAAAAGGACGCAGAGGAGTAATAAAAGAGCTCTTTAAGAACACAGCAAGAGGGAGTGAATTAGGTATAAATGGAGAGCGAAAGAGGGCATATAAAAGCTATTTGCAGCTGTTGATCTCCCATTTAAATGGACAATCAGCGCAGTCACCCCGTTATGATTGGCAAATGGAGGATGAAGCACTATGTTAATATACACTATGTCAAGATTGTGTCTTTGGAACTACTAGCAATTAAAAAAGGGGTCAGTATTACATTCAAAATATATTAGATCAGTTTCCTGTAACTGATTTGTAATGACTTGTTACTGAAAACTAACTTAATTAACTAACTTAATTCATAAACTAAGTGTTTTGACCTGCGTAGCCTAAGCTGTTTATGCAACCGATCTTTGACCATACTCTTCCTAGACTCTTATTTGTTCTTATACGTTTTCCCAATTAAGTGAGCCAGTTTACCATGACCTTTTTTAATGCATAGTATTATTATTATTATTATTAGTGACTAAATTATATTTGAAAAATAACATTTTATTATGAGCCTTTTTAATAGAACAATATTATTATATTAAAATGGCTCATAATAAAATATTTCATTTTACAATAATGTGAATAAGAATATTTATGGAGGATGAAACCCAGTTCATAATGAAAATTAGAAATTTTCCCACCAATGAACCACTTTCTTGTGACCTTTTATTAATTATATTTTGCTATGAGCCTTTAATAATAATGATAATAATAATTATTATTATTACTATAATTATTACATTATAGATATAAAAGTTACAATTTATTTTAAGGTGTCCTTGTTAGAGTGTCATTCTACATTTAAGTTGTGGTTAATATTAATTAGTAAGGTTAATATGTTTTAGGATTTGGATTTGGTTTAAGGGTACTAGCATGTAATTATGTAATAAAATTACTGTTATTTCCATAGTAAGTGCATGTAATGTGTCACATTAAAATAAAGTTACTTAAAAAACTATAAATAGCAACAAATAAATAACAAAATACTATTTTGCAATAAAAACCATTATAATAATAATACATTCTGGATAGCAAAGGCTAAATTCTAAGAACAACACAACAATGCCTGTAATCTGATGTCTGAGGTGTTTGAAACTGTTTCCCTGTGCCATTCGTTTTGATTTTAGGTAAGGGGTGTATTGATGGTAACTATGGGGATGAGCTGAGAACAGACTGTACCGTCTGTAGTGCTAATGACGTTAGTTCATGTTATCTAAATGTAACCTTCTCTCTCTCCTCGGTGTTCGACGTGCATCTCGATTCAACAAAACATTCTCAAAACTAAACCCTGGATGCAGTCTAGATTTTTTCTTCTTCTTAAAAATCATTTGGTGCAATCTATGACATTTTGGATAAACAACTTAGATTTTGCAAGAACAAAATGTGTTGGGGTTTTTTGTGAGCTGACAACTTTCTCTTTTCACAGTAGAGTTAGCACTAGTGGACTTTCTTTTTTTGCAGTTTCAAATTGAAAAGTCAAGCAGAATGCAAAAGAGCAATAACTGAGGGACATTTTTAAAATTCAGGATAACTCTGCATTTGGTCCTGCGGTGATTTTGAATATGAATAGTTGTGGTCGGGTATTGTGAGCACTGAAAGGACTTTTACTGCATACACCAGCTCCATCTATGCATGTTTCAGAGAATATGAGTAAGATGTAATGAGCTAAACAATCTAAAATCATGATATAGTGACTATAGAGTCTGTCCAGTCAGATCATCCATGAATTATTCTGCGGACAAAAGGTATCTTTCTCCAAAGATGATAATTAAAAAGTAAATATACATATTCTTTGTATATTTTTCCCTGGGAGAAACTGCCACTGAGATGAATGGGAATGCTAATGGATATCTCTCTCCAGGTATTATAAACCCCCTCTACCCAATTCTGTCAAAAAAGTCCCCTTGAAACCAGAAAAGCCAAAAGGAACTTGTTCACACAACAGTCGTAAGTCTCAGAGGATGATGTTGCATCTTCTCGCAATCTGGCATTGTTTCCTTCTAAGCTCACATTAGTTTACAAAGCTTTATGTAATAAAAAATTAACAAGCAACAGAACACATTCACAAACAATTAGTGAGTAGCTACTCTATTATGCAGGTTTGGGTGGCAGGGGGTATGTGGATGAGCATATGAATATAAATATTAATTGATCTTCAGAGAGAAACAATGACTTCAGCAAAGCTCAAGCTGAATTTTGTGATTCTCGTTTGTTCAAAGGCAATAGGAGCATCTCCCATTCTCACACATGCACAACAATCCGGAGGGGATAGATAAACACACTGTAGTAAAGCCCTGGGAAAAGAAAGTCCTTCACACTCTTCTCTGCTTCTGTGAAGCGCTATGTGATGTACTGCCAGGAGAGACACTGCTAGTGGATTTGGACACAAATGTCAGAGAATTTAGAGCCATATGTACCACACTTCTGTTTCAGAGGCAATGATTCATCTGAGGAACACACTGTATATATAGCTTTGTTTTGAAAATACAAAAACTTTAAGTTGAAAAATGCCTTTTTTGTGAATACAAAATGTCCATTGAATGTTTTGTTTTGACTTTCAATTTATGCACAAAAACAAATATTCTTTGAACAAAATCTACTTTAGAAAAAAAGAGAAATGAATAATTGAACATTAATAATTAATCTATATTTCCATATTAATCTATATTTCATATTAAATATCTGGTTTCACAAAGTAGAATAAAAGTAATAGAAGATCATTTAAAAATAAATTGTTTTGTTTATTTGTTTGTATGTTTTTATCTACATAAAATGTTCTTTTAGAACCACACTGACGTTCATGATGGTCTTCAAAAATATATTTTTCATGTTCCATAGAAGAATGAAAGTCATAAAGGTTTGGAACATGAGGCTGAGTAATCAATGTTATTTTTATTTTTAGGTGAACTGTTCCTTTAATGTTCACATACCTTCTGAATGTCCCTGAGTTTCCACGGTAACACTAAAGCTGTTTGCATGTGCGTAGGACAGTGAGATGCTTTTTACCGTATGTTTTTTTGTTTTCTGGTTTTAGCAAATAAAAGTACAATGTTAGTTTCATCTGAGCCGCACAGCAGATGTTCGCTATCTCCTCAGACCTCGGTGGAGTATTAAAGGAACAATAAATGTAAACAGAGCTGCTTTCTTAATACGATTAAGATATGATGATATCATCCCTGACTTACGGCATGATGACTGAGTAAACAGACATTAGCTCATTTGGAATTCAGAAAAAGCGGTTAGGGTTTGATTGTTTTATTTGTTGCTACTCAAGGGTATTTTTTGGCACAAAATAATTCAGTAACTGCACATTCCTGTAAAAACATGAGGCAGTATATAATAATACAGAGTGTTGATTATTGATCATTTCTCCACTGGAAACAAAAGTCCCATATGCTGGGGGATGGGGGGGGGGACTAGTCTGTTAAAATCAAATATTATGTCAAATACTATAGATACAGTATGTCAGGAAATGAATACTTACGGAGCATTTATCTTGTGTGTATATGAATGTATGCGTATTGGCTTCTGGTGTATTTTGTGTGTGTTCAACTGTGTGTGGTTTGTTTCCTTCATGTTGGCAATGGGGAGTGTTTGTGACTGCCAACAAGCCATTCAGAGGCCTGTACGGGTGACAGAGGCGGATTGGCCCTGTGACGTGTTATGACAGACGGCCAGCTCAGAGCGACCAGGCTGTTAGTGTAGCTGTAAACCAAACACAGACATGCTGACTGCTGTTTAAACACAGAGAGAAAGATAAGAAAGATGGATGATATAAATGTATATCTAGAGAGAGACACACATTCACACACCAAGCACATATTCCCATAAAAACCCCTTTGGTTCGACACATGTATTATGCAGTGCAGTTCCATTTAGCCAATATCTGGTTGTCTTAAAGGGGCACATTTCCCCTCATCTCTGTCTTAGTTACATGCATTTATTCCTTGTGGTCCTACTCCCAGACCCTTTCGCCATCCTATGCTTAGAGTCTCAAGGTATGTTCAGAATAGCATAGTGCTTTCACTATTTTTTGCATCATGCAGGACACACGCTGTGCTCAATATGAGAACTTTCTGTATGGATGACCTACAACATTTGGCACATGCAATCTGATCACTTTGCGTAAGATATAGCGTTCCAAAAAACAATGTGCTCTGCTTGACCCACCATTTAACTACAACACAGGCATGCAAAAAATAATTAACTGTAATTAATAACTACAATGATATTATTTATTTATTAGTTTATTTATTATTTTGTGATTGGACTGCCAAACATTAGAGAATTTGATATAATACTAAATCAATTAGGGGGTGAAATATATTGATAAATGAATAATTAAATATTTAATAAATTTATAAATTAATAATTGACCATTAAAGTAGATATTTATTGAATATTAACATTGCTAAATGACTAATAACGAATCGTATATATAAATGCATAATATTTAATCAATATTAATATAAATCATCCCCCCCCCCCCCCCCACACACACACACACACACACACATACACACACTTTTCTTTAAAGGACATTATGGGGAAAAGAGCTGGCAAAACTAGCGGGAAAATATGCAAGCCAGATTTGAACATGAACCACAATGGATCTGAAATTATTATTATATTATGCAGTTATACTGTGTATGCAGTTGCAAGTATGTCACTATTCCATTCCCTCTTTGGTGCATCTTATTTATTAATTTATTTTATATTTTGTCTTATGTGTCGCACCAGTTGCACCAGAACCTGTGAGGTTATGGAGGCTTTGAAAAGGCTTTAGACTGAGAGACTTGATTTGATATGTTGAGTGGGGACTGGAAGGATTTATTCATACTGTTATAAAATATGCTTTTCATCTGAGAAAGCACATGCTGAGACAAGCATGGATGGAATCAACAATTCAGAATTATGGCATTTAATCCTTTGCTAAATGTTTTATCTATTTGTCATGAATACATATTTTGCGGATTTTTTTCATGTCAAGATTCGCATCGTCAATGTTGTCATGTCTTTATCATGTCATTCACTCACATTTCACATTTGACAGAAATAATGAAAGGGTTTTTGTAACACCAGCTGTATATTCCATCTCATCAAGTGTAACTAAAATCAATAACCTAAACATCAAGTCCAACAGATGTCTTTGTTCAAACAATGGAGGAGTCTTTCACTCTATTACATTTCATATTGGAACAACATGAGGGTGAAGGATGAATTAAATGTTTTGAGAATGTAAAGTTAACCTGTAGCCTATATTTTTGTTGTGTTTCAGAGCTTGCAGAATAAAATGACCACCAGGCGGTGAGCAATGAGTGTGTGCTGACTTGCTCTCTCTCCTCCAACTGTTTCTTCATGAGGGCTGAGAGATGATCATGAACGGCCGCTGGTCCTTTAACACCCTGGCCGTTATCTTAATCCTGCTGTCCACTGCAGGTAAGACCAGATCATATAGATGACTTTTAAGGTGCAGTAAGTGACTACTGAGAACACTATTGATATTATCATTCATTGCTCTGTCCACAAAATGCTCAAACACTCTCTTTAGAATAGATGGAGCGAAAAATAAAGCAAAGATGACTAATGAACAACCAAAACAAACAAATAAACAGTAAACAAGAGTATATAAGAGTTAATCGCCAACAGCACACCAATTCCTAACAAACAATGACACTCAAAACTCATCCTATCACTATAGTTGAAGAAAAGCCAGGAACTCATCGTGCCTTAAAAAGGGTCCAAATGAGATGAATAGACCAAAAATTCCAATTAATGAAACACTTGCTTGGTCTGATTCACTTTCAACTATGTATTGCTTACTGCACCTTTATGTCACGACACAATACGGGGAGGACTCAAGTGCAGGGGTAAAGGAGGATTTATTAACAAAATGTAAACAAACATAAACGTAAAGCAAAAACCCACGAGGGGGAAAAACATAACATAAAACCAACCAGGACGCAAATCAGGACCAGGACAATAATACAGACCAGACAGGGATGACAACGTGACCACACCAGACTGCAAACACAAGGGCTATATATAGGGAACACATGAGGAAAGGTAACGAGCTGAGAACACTCAAGGAAAACAAGGTAACAAGGTGGGCGGGGTTGCACAATGATATGGCACAATAAAGGGGCAGTGTCAGGGCTCTGTCAACAGACACTCGAAAAGACCAAACTGGAATGACAGAGCCGTGACACTTTAAGTATTGTATGTTTCCCATGCAGCATTTTTTTTTTTTTTTTGACTCGTGCCCCCAGAAGTCACACTTAGTCACAATTATAAGGAAACTGACTTGGCAAAACAGATTAAACTTTGACTTTCTCACAGTTACTAATGACTGCATTTTGGACTGATTACTCAACATGAGTCATTCAAGATTGAACATTGGCTTAGTGGCTTTATCTGCCAGGCAAAGTGTTTAGTGATTTGTTCAACAGTCATCAAATACATTTGGAGGGAAAAATAATGGCTATGATGTCACAGAAAGCAATTCATGGCCGTCAACCGTGCGCAAAATAAAATGCATTGAACTAACAAGCAAGTTTACAATTCATGTAGCAGTTCCAATAACCATTAGCCAAAAAAAAAAATGCTTTTTGTTTATACACTGTATACACTGCACGAGTGTGTGATATATATAGTGTGCCTGTTTTTACTGTCACAAAGCAAAATTAAAAGATTTATTTATGAACAAAAATAATGAGTGCAATGAAAACTATATACATTTTGTGAGCAATACATTTTTATACTGTATATATCGTACAATATTTTTCAAATATGATACATGGACACATGCAGATTATTATTATTTTCATGCATTTATTCCACAAAAGAATATTGTCTGTTGTGGTCTGCAATTATCATGGAACAAAAATCAGAAGAAAAAAAGTGTTTACTTAGAACTTAAACAGAAACTCTGAAACAAATATATTACTGCACACTATATTTGTGATTGTTGTTTTTTTATATGACAAAGTAGAAAATATGTATTGTTGATTAAAAATTGCTGATGGCAGAACGCTCTACATGGATCTCTTTATGTAGAGGAGCTGCTACTGCTGTTCATCTACCCAATAGGGACCCGCCAAATTTTTCACCAAATGGTTCTCACATGAATTCAGTTCTACAACCACATTTCTCATAAAACAAACAGTCAGTACAAAAGCCTCAAGATTGATTTTTCCATTATAATAAACTCCAGGGCGATGACAGATGTGTGTTTGGATTGAGCTCAGAAGACTATACTGTTGTAACAGGATGTAAGAGTGGGAGAGGAACTGAATGAGAGAGATATTTAGAGAAATATTTGGGGAATATTTATACACGTCTTTTCTTTCTTTGGTCCTGTTCACTCACTCTGTAATATTTCAAGACAAAAGGAGCCACACTCGGTATCTCACTCAGGGGGATACACAAAGAATGAATTGTGCCTGATAATAGTCGTTTATTTGCAAATGCTGTTTGTGTTGTTTTAGCACCCCATTCACTAAAGGAGTTATGCTAATCAGGTAAACACGGCCCAAAAAAAATCTGCTCAATGTAATTTGTACAGATTTCTACTGAGCCATTCCTAATCTTTTGTCATTCCACTGTGATATATTCCTATATATTCCTATTCAAAAGTTTAGGGTTAGTACAATTTTTTTTTTCTTTTGAAAGATATTGATACTTTTATTCAGCAACGATGCATTATACTGATCAAAAGTGACAGTAAACATGTAAAGTTACAAAAAATTTCTATTTCAAATAAAGGCTTTTCTTTTGACATTTCAATTCAAAGAATCCTGAAAATAAATGTATGATGCTTTTCACAAAAATTATTTAGCAGCACAACTGTTTTCAACATTAATAATAATAATATGAAATGTTTCTTGAGCAGCGATTCAGAATTTTAGAATTATTTCTGAAGGACCATGTGACACCAACATAATGATGCTGAAAATTCAGATTTGTCAGCAGGAATAAATTACATTTTAAAGTCTGGATTTTGAGTGTAAGTTTAGTTTTTGTGCAAAACCAGAAGTATCACACTCTGACTTTTGACACACTCGTTACTCAAGCCATATCTCAACTAACAAGAAGAGATAAGTATCTCAACTGAACCGAAACCTGTCCTCAAAAGTGAGCATGGAAAGACGAAGAGAAAAAAATATTTTTTTTCCCCACAGACCTAATGGCTGAAAGTTATGGAGAAATGATCCCATGGTGTCATTCATAAAATATTTTGCTGCCATTTTCCATTGAGTGCAGACATGTTAATTCAAACATCAACAGACACAATTACCCACAAGTAACTTGAGGACAAGGCTCTTTTTCAAACATCTGTGAATATTTAATATTTCTTTCATGGAATGTTTTTGCAGTCATGTAACTAGTTATAATGAGCAAGAGCTACAGTCCACCATCATTATAAAACACAACCAGGTAGATCTGCTCTCTCTGCCAGAAAACACATGCTGACTTCCTTCATCTGCCAAAACTCCCACAAAACGGTGAACTTTCACCTTTATGAGTCCACACAGCTCGTATTTGGCTTGATGAGGCATTATACCCCATCCAAAATCTGACGCTTCCTGAGGTTAATAGCCATAAACCTATCCATGTATGGTAGCGTCAGTATCCTTAAAACATTTAGCAGACTTTCTTGACTGAGCTCACTTTGATAAGCATGAATGATTTTACAATTTGTCTTTGGTTTTCTCTGAGAAAATGTCTTGTGCGCCTTTTGTATGAGGCATTAGCATTCAGACTCTCTCAGCTGAACTATCTGAAATAGCAAAAGTCTGAGGAAGAGCCCTTGCCAAGCCCAGTGCTAAGTAGAACTGGGAACCGGTTTCATGGTTTAAAAAAAATACCAGAAGGGAATGATTTATGACGCTTGGTTCTGTTTAGGGTTCTTGAATGTACATTCTTTCATTAATGCGGATAAAACACTGAAGTAAAGTAAGGTACAAAAACAGCACATCGCAGCACTGCTCTGGAATCTGGAATTGCGCAAAATTTATAGTGGGCCCAGTAGTCTGGTTCTTTTTAGTGAATCAAAAACACTTATGAATCAATGTGAATGTCTACTCACTGAACTCAAATCAGTGTTGCTTTTGACTAGTTTGTCAAATGACTATGTTTATTTACTGATACAGATTATGAATTTCGTATAAAGTAGTTATTTACACAAGTGACTGAATGGATTAATAAACAAATGTACAATGCTTAACAGTTTACTGTTTTTATTTAATATGTGTATTCAGGAACAGCTAATGGATTGGATTAATGCATTAAAAAGGCTAATAAAAAGTCATGATGTTGCTTTTTGCATGCAAGAGAACTGCATGAGATTTATTCATGAAATGCAATTTTTGTTTTATTGGACTGAAGCACTTGCCAGACTGCTGATTGCAATACGTGCAATAATAATTCCAAAAGCTATTAAGCTAAAAAGTCTGTTTCTACCTTAAAATACAAAATCAAAAATTGAACTGTGAGATTTACCTTGATCCACAGTAAAAAAAAAAAAAAAAAGTAATATTGTAATGTATTATTGCAATTTATTAAAAATAACTGTTTTATGTTTTAATACATTTTGAAATGTAATTTATTTCTGGTAAATTGATGGTAAAGCTGAATTGCTCTAGTCTTCATTCTAATATGATGATTTGCTGCTTAATTTCTGACTACAGTATTTTAAATGTTGAAAAATGGTTTTTGCAGTGAAATTTGGCTCTGTCAGACAGGTGTCTGTCCACCTGGTCACATCACAGAACCGAGCTGTTGCCTGTCAGTGTTACCCACATACCAAAATAAAAACACTTAAATACTCCTGTTGCCACAATGAAAAAGAGAATAAAAAAATCTCCAACAGGTGGTTTTCATTTCCCACCCCAGCTTTTTCTTTTGTTCTTTTTTAGTTCTTATTGCCTGAGTTTTTGCCTATTTGGTTGATGGATACATAGCTTGAGCACTGCCAAATAACTTCCCATGAAATACTGGGTTCTTTATGGGGTCAAAGGTGTCACTGGAGGGCTCTTTGGCCCACACTGCTGTCAGCACTGATTTATTCCGATCATTACCAACCTCTCTGTGTGACTGCGCAATCACATAATTGGGTGTTTTGGTCATTAGCGAGAGGTCAAATGCGGCAAACATTAAATTGTTTCCTGTGTCATAATATATTTGCCTCTCTTTTTCGACTTCCACAGCAATTAACATTAAAGGTTTTTGTGTCCATTCCAGTTCTTGCGAGTCTTTTCCAGGCCTGAACCCCTTTTTCTAATGTGAATGGGAATCATTGTTTTGATATAACCGGAAAACATAATGGTGGTTTCTAAAGAGAAAGTTTGAGATCACACTGTACCGATTCTCTGGTGTACAGCTCAGAGCAACAATGCCTCCATCACAAATATTAACCCATTGTAAAAACGGACAGCAAAGTTCATCAAATTCACAGAGATCGAACTCTGGTGTTCCTGTCCATTCCACTTACCAAACTTGCATTCTCAGACAGCTCTCATCTATATGCAAATGATGGGACAGAGCTTTCTTATTTCCGTAAAGCTCAATATGCAGCTTTATAAATGAGCAGGTGCACTTTGGGAGTGAGTCTATGGGCATTGCTGACAAGCACAGAATTTTGCATAGAAAAAAATAGGAATAGCCAAGATAGTTGCTCTTTCATTTGCCTTGTCATTAGAGTGTTTTCCAAGACTCTGCGAACTTCATTATCTGAGCAATTACTGGTGCCAGGACTGTTCGAAGGTGAGTTAGTTCACGAGTTGAGAAGCTGTCTGTTTCGTTGGTTGTTTGTAATGTCACTTGTGGTATTGAAAACTTTCACTTTTACAGTGCTTATGGTTCTGGAGTTGACTTCAGAAAGTCAGAAAGGACATATTTAATGAATCTGGCACTGTTTAGGAGCCAAAGCTCTAATTACTGGAGACTTGAAAGTTCTGCTCCGTAAATCTCTTCCTCTGTTCCACCCTAATAAACGCTATTGAGCACATATCATAAGTCATTCATAGTACCTTGAATCAGATCACTCAGCTTTATCGACCTTGCTGTATTCCCTCACCCTCCACTGTTTTATCTTTCTGCAGCTCTCTCTGCCCACTTCAGAGTGTGTGAGCCATACTCCGACCACAAGGGGCGCTATCACTTCGGTTTTCACTGCCCTCGACTCTCGGACAACAAAACGTACATTTTCTGCTGTCACCATAACAACACGGCCTTCAAGTACTGCTGCAACGAAACCGAGTTTCAGAGCGTTATGCAGCTCAACCTTACCACCAACTCAGATGGCTATGCCCACAAGTGAGTAGCTGATCAAAATAAAAGTATTTTGCAAACATGTACTTTCCTTTTTTGGGGATCTGGATCAATAACCCATATGATTTTTTTCAAATGATGCACCCCCGTCTAAATATTTCTAGAGAGTTAACATCATTGTTCATTTTTTTCAACTAAATTGTTGAATTAAATTGTTTTGGTTATAAATGAAGACATGACAAACAATATATAAATGTATATATAATAAATATGACAAAGGCTAACTTAATATTATACAAAATTTGAAACAATACAATAATAAATAATTGGAGTGTTAACTTTAAATGTTGATAAAGTATATAAAACGTTTTAAATTTGGTACAATTTTTTGCATTTGATTAAAACTGATTCAAATTAATGAATATGACAAAATATTGACTTCATTTAAACAATTTTTCGTCAAAACACAAAAAGTATGACTAAAACTGATGCATTTGCAGAAATGTTGCTACATTTTAAATTTAGGCTACTTATACACCCCTGTTCAGAATTTTTAATTCTCCATCTCCATTTTAATTTCTTCATGGTCTTAAATATGACAATCTCATTAACACATTCTCTTGTACTTGTTATTTTAATATTTGGGTGATAAAGATAGACAGTGTGCTCTCAGGGCACACTTATTTCGTACATGTTAATTTGTGGCTTGTCCATTCATATAGACCTTACCACAGCCAGTCTGCATAAGATTGAAACTTCCTCTGACAAGGTCTCTGTGTTGTAATGACCACAGACGGCTAACAGTAGCCATTCAGATTTTCCCCACTGGCTGCTAAAGTAACGAAGTCTGAAAAATGTCTTCCAGTTTCTAAAGCAGTAAGCAAGATCTGAGATCAGTAGAGTGATTCCTTTCCTCTGAATATTATCATGGCTTGTTTATCCCTCTAGCTGACTGAGAGGGAGGTGAAAAAAATCTGACAATCAGATGGACATGCATATTTGTGGAAAACCTGGCTTTGTCTGCCATCTTCACACATATGCAAACACGGTTAAAAATGCATAATACAGCAGATACTAAGCCACATGCACACAAAAGAAGATATTTAATTTGATTAAGACATTTAATTAAGTCAAGGACATATACATCATTATATATATATATATATATATATATATATATATATATATATAGACTCACCTAAAGGATTATTAGGAACACCATACTAATACAGTGTTTGACCCCCTCTCGCCTCCAGAAGTGCCTTAATTCTATATGGCATTGCTGAAAGCATTCTTTAGAAATGTTGGCCCATATTGATAGGATAGCATCTTGCAGTTGATGGAGATTTGTGGGATGCACATCCAGGGCACGAAGCTCCCGTTCCACCACATCCCAAAGATGCTCTATTGGGTTGAGATCTGGTGACTGTGGGGGCCATTTTAGTACAGTGAACTCATTGTCATATTCAAGAAACCAATTTGAAATGATTCGAGCTTTGTGACATGGTGCATTATCCTGCTGGAAGTAGCCATCAGAGGATGGGTACATGGTGGTCATAAAGGGATGGAAATGGTCAGAAACAATGCTCAGGTAGGCCGTGGCAGTTAAATGATGCCCAGTTGGCACTAAGGGGCCTAAAGTGTGCCAAGTAAACATCCCCCACACCATTACACCACCACCAGCAGCCTGCACAGTGGTAACAAGGCATGATGGATCCATGTTCTCATTCTGTTTACGCCAAATTCTGACTCTACCATCTGAATGTTTCAACAGAAATGGAAACTCATCAGACCAGGCAACATTTTTCCAGTCTTCAACTGTCCAATTTTGGTGAGCTTGTGAAAATCGTAGCCTCTTTTTCCTATTTGTAGTGGAGATGAGCTGTACCTGGTGGGGTCTTCTGCTGTTGTAGCCCAATCCGCCTCAAGGTTGTACGTGTTGTGGCTTCACAAATGCTTTGCTGCATACCTCAGTTGAAACAAGAGGATATTTCAGCCAAAGTTACTCTTTTATCAGCTTGAATCAGTCGGCCCATTCTCCTCTGACCTCTAGCATCAACAAGGCATTTTCGCCCACAGGACTGCCGCATACTGGATGTGTTTTCCTTTTTCACACCATTCTTTGTAAACTCTAGAAATGGTTGTGCGTGAAAATCCCAGTAACTGAGCAGATTGTGAAATACTCAGACTGGCCCGTCTGGCACCAACAACCATGCCACACTCAAAATTGCTTAAATCACCTTTCTTTCCCATTCTGACATTCAGTTTGGAGTTCAGGAGATTGTCTTGACCAGGACCAACCCCTAATTGCATTGAAGCAACTGCCATGTGATTGGTTGATTAGACAATTGTGAGAAATAATGACAAAATCGAACAGGTGTTCCTAATAATCTTTTAGGTGAGTGTATATAAGTTTTTATATATATTATATAAAAACTTATTTATACTGTGTGGGAAAATGTTTGGTATTATAAACAGATTACTAAGATTCAACAACTCAATTTCTATTGTATTTGGCCTAAAATGAAGGGGAGAAAAAAATCTTAAAAATTATTTTCTGGAACATATTTACATTGTATTAAGCATAACATGTGAATGTAAAACACAAGAAAGTGTTTTATGAGTGTAAAAAAAAGAGACATGACTTATAAAATACAAATATTAACACAAAACAATATGCAGATTCGTCTTTAATTAATTTTAGTTAAGAATTCAAGTTATTAAAAAAACATTTTAAAAATTTATATATTTATATATATTTATTATATAGAATATACATTTTGTAAAATATTTTGTTTAGCAGTCTCTTTCAAAATCCTTGAATTAAATGTCCTTTTTTTTCCAATTACAGTGTGTTAAATTGGCCCTCTCTAATCCATGACTGTAGGAAATTATATAAATGCATTTGAAAATATTGAAAATACAGATAAACTTATGATGTATGATTGTATTGAAACAATGTACGCATTTTATTAATCATTATTCTCAAGTAAACTTGACATCAAGATCAAACTGTTGGCTCTGATGATGAAAGAATCCCTTTGACATTAATCCTTCGTAAAAGAGACTACAATATGTCAAACATTCGTGTTTATGAAAAACTAAGACCTGGAGCCTCTGAGATATCCGTTAGAGAAACACTGCAGTTCTAAACCAAAACAAATCAATTAATTTTCAGCCCCACAAGGGGAAATAAACAATGAAGCGGTGACATAAAGGCCAGCTTGTCACCATGCCCTGACTTTAGTCAAGCAGGAAAATGTTATTTCACCGCTCAAGATCAAATTGATCCATCTGTGTGATTGTAGAATCCCAGACCACTGGGTAGCTGTACAACATCTGTCTGACCCACACATTATCCTGCCAAAGCAATCACAAAGACCAGTGGAAAGCAGTTACAGCACTTTACTGCCAGTGCATGGGCACTGACCTCTCTTTACATCACATCAGTTGATTTAAATGAGGGAAAAAAACTCCAGTTTATTCTCTTGTAATAATATGATTATTCCTGTTTCTCATGCCAAATTAATTATTTTATTTTTTTGTTGAGCGCAAGTATAAGCAATATCACTAACTTCCATCTCTTTGTCATTCCTGCCGCTTTAGTAACTACACCGCCCTTATCGGTGTGTGGATTTATGGCTTTTTTGTCATGGTTCTTCTGGCTTTGGACTTCCTGTACTACTCGGCAATGAACTACGAGTTGTGCCGGGTCTACTTGGAGAAATGGGGCCTGGGGGGACGGTGGCTCAAACAGGCCAGGAGTCAATGGCACAGAGCACCTCAGGACGGTGAACATAACATGGGATCAGGTCTGAGTCACCACCACCATCCGCGGCACAGCTTGAGAGGTGAAGCAGCACAGAGCCCTACGCTCCTGACCTTCCAGACCTCAACAGCCTGGTGAGTCAACGGACAGGCTTGAGGGAGAGCTTCCACATAACTAAACACCCAGCGCCCTTATGTTATGCCCCGAGAATCATTGTAGCATAACTGTAATTGATCTTGATGGATTGTGTTGTTCTCTGATACACAAAAAAAGACCTTTAATGAACGTTGGATAAAACATAAATGTAAACTACAATACCGGTCAAAAGTTTGAAAACAATGTTTTTTATGTTTTTGAAGGTAGTCTCTTAATCCTACCAAGGTTGCATTTATACAGTAAAAACAGACACTGTGAAATATTACTACAGTTTAAATTAACTGGTTTCTGTTGCAATAGATTGTAAAATGTAATTTATTCCTGTGATGTTACGCGCACATCACATATTTACATAATCATCTAAATGCCACTCTCAGCAGCGTGGGTAGCATCGGGATGTTCATTAACAGTATACCGCTGTTACGTATTTTGAACATCTTTTTACTCCAAAGCAAAGCATGAAAACATCTTTGTCATAAGTATATCAGAGCCTGCAGACTGATATCTAATATACACCAGGATGCACAGAATTTACCAGCTAATCATACATTGAAGAAGGGTGGAAAGCTGACCTTTTAACAGTTTGCACATGTTTGGCTCAACTATTCAGACACCACAGAAATTGTTTCAGATGGTATTGAAGTGGAAACTTCTAACTGCAGGTGTTGGCCACATGGGTCTCTTATGGTTAATCTGGCTCAGTATGAGGTAGCATTTGCTCTGCCATCTGTAGCATCTGCCTGACATGACCTTGACATGGCGAACTTTGGCATCCAATTCAAATCCAAACCAAAGCTTTTTCACCTTTGCTCACACGATATCGCAAAAATCAAACACTGTAAAATGTTCACCAGCAACAAAATTCTTCCCCTAGTTAGAATTTCTGGAGGCGCAAAGACACAGTTTCTTTTTGCTATGATATGTAACAGTTTCTTTTTGCTATGATATGTAACACACTCATTTCATATTATCGTTCCTGCTACATTATGATCATACACTTCAGACATTTCGTTTCAGTTTAGCGTGACAAGGAGAATGTTGGAACATGACATGGAAGCAGATGTAAAATATCCAGTCAGCATCGTCAATCGTGACCTAAGTCTTAGCTAACATATACTACCGTTCAAAAAATGTAAGTCGATTTTTTGAAAAAAAGTATTCCATGCAAGGCTGCATTTTATTGATCAAAAATCCAGTAAAATTACACAAACCTTTCTTCTTATTGTCAATGTTGAAAACAGATGTGCTGCATAATATTTTTGTGTAAACTGACTCATTTGATGAATTCACAGTTTTAAAAAAAAACTGTATTGACTTGAAACCTATTTTATTTTGTCACTTTTGATCAGTTGATTCAGATATTTTTAAAAAGTTCTAAACTAACCCCAAACTTTGAACATTATTGTATGCATCATAACATAAAAAACCCATTGATATCTGCCTTTAGCTTTTACCCAAGACGTCACCCAGATCACCTTACACTCTTGACAGGCAACAACTGCAAAAGCCGAAACAAAATTACAGTGTATATGCACAGATTTAGAGTTATTTTTGAAGCTAGATTTCTGAAATCTGAAACGAGCCAATGAGCTTTCCATTCTCACGTTCTCGCCCCTCCCCTTCCACACCTGTCCTGTCATCTGAGAGTGGAACGTCTGGAGGCAGGCGAGTGGAATCTAGCGTGTAATATGATGATGATGCGTCTCGCACTTTGAAGAAGCTGGAGAAATAGAGCTCTTGCAGCTCAGAGATAAGATGCGTGAGTGAGCGCAATAAGTTTGTCTGGCTTTTTGACTCCAAAAGAATTTTGAAGGATAAGGTTAATTGAATATTGGCATACTTGAGATGTAATTGACATCAAAGCATTTGAAATGCAGTTCCTCTCATGTCTGTGTTCACGATCATGATGCTAAAGTGTGCTTTTATCAACACCATGAACTTGTATTACAAATGATAGAAAACGATCGCTTCAGTACTGGATGGCCATCTTAACAGTGCCCAAAATAAAATGTAATTTAATATGCGAGTGAAAAGATGTGATTTTATCTGTCCCCTTCTGCCTGGTTGATCTTTGTGTGTGTGTGTGTGTGTGTGTGTTGCGCAGGTGCTGCTAATTAAAGTCCTGCACCTGCATGCTGTTGGCAAGGGATAATTTAGAAGTTAAAGCCTCCCTCTGCCCTCCTTTAGACAGTCTACTGTGTCAAGATTCCCTTCCAGCAAGTCAATTCTTTTTGAATGATTATTTTCAAAAATGTCCAAATGTTATTCATTTGAAGTAGAAGTTAGATTGAAGGGTTATCCCCATACCCCAATTTGTGTAATATTGAATTTAGTTGGGAGTCTAGCCACATTCTCCCAAATCTAAGCAAAAAAATCTACATCCCTTTGGTTTTGACGCAGAAAATTAACCCATTTTTTAACCATAAAATAATAGTCTGTGGGTTTTAGTGTTTTTTTTAATGGAACTGGCTTTCGTTGTACAGACAAAAATGGAAATAGAACATTTGCTAACAGCATATTTAGTGTAAACATTTATGCAAATATTGCATTAGAGCTCAGTAAAAACAGGAATCAGCCATCATCTCTGAGAGCTACAACTTAGGAGCGGGTACATATTGATAATAGTGTAATTTTTGATGTCTGGTATTGAGTCAATGTATTAATATCACAGTTTGTGAACACAGAATGTGATTCTAAGAGGTAATTTTTTATCTGATGATAAGGGACAACAGTAACTCAATATCCCGTTGGCTACGCCAAATGAAAAACATTTGCTCTACATGGGCTGATCAGAGTGATGTTTAGAGTTTTGCTAAAGGCCAACCTCATACATTCGGGTACTCTGAGCAGGAACAAGCTCTGGACTGTTGTTGGCAGCAAACCAAATTGCATCACTGAATAAAATTAAATTTTTCATGGAATTGCATAAGAGAGAATCCATCTGATAATAATTAAACAGTTTCTCAAAAGGTGATGCATGAAGACAGTGATTTCCTGTAGCTTTCATGATTGCATTTCTTGTCAGTTTTTTTTTTTAGTTTTCTCAATGATTTTTTTAAAGAAAGAAATTAAGACTGGCAATATTTTTTTAATACCCTAAAGGCTTTAAGGAAATAACAGACAAAAATCACAACCGCTGGGTAATGGCAAAAGCATCATTACATCTTCAACAGGCATTTAATAAGAATAAGTTAGGAGCAAGAGTCTGCACTTCTACTTTAATAACAAGCCTTTAACCCAATTAGAAAGTGTAAAAAGCAGAGAATTTAACACACTATGCAAAGCAGACACTAAATTTTCTTGATGTAATGGAGTGTAGCAGTGAGCATTGTTTTAAAATTACTAGTCAATTTGCATTTGATACTGAGAGCCTTAGTCTTCTGCAATTCAAAAATATTAGCAATTTTCCTCTAAAAAGACTCAGAATCTGCAGAAAACTGATATTTTTATCTGAATGTCTCTAACTATGAGCACTTCTCATCAGAACGCCTCTGCTTCATTTCCCAAAACAATCATCTCTCAGGGGTTGTGGAGTGGAGGCAAGCCCAGTAGGGGCAATTGGTATTTCAATTGCACACAGAGGGCAGTGCTCATCTTGTGTAAATATCTCAGCGTGAAGTAACTCACCATTGTCTCAGCTCTCATACTCACAGGGTTTGGTTTGGATTAAGACCTCATGTTTGGTTTAGAAGAACTCTCTTTCTTTCCCATATACAGACATAATCAGTTTCTGCTTTTCAGTTTACCTTTTAATACTATCTTTTTAATAAAAAAATGCACATTCATTGATTCAGTTGATATCGATTATCATCTGTGATAGCCAGTGTAAGTTGCAAGGCTAAATAAAAAAATGTAATAAAATCATAGATGACGCTCTTGGAAGAAGCAACAAGAATGTCCTGAACACCACTAATCAACAAACCCATCAGTAATCTTTTGCATCGAATGCCGCAATTTTCCTGCAAAACGGGATTATCACTTAATAGAGCTGCATTGTAGCTGTATGATTTTCTCACAGCATCACCTCATTTTTCACACTGTCTGAAATGGTTCAATAAACTATTTGGTCTCCCAAAACCCCTCATTTCCTGAGAGCCTACTCTGCTCTGAATGGTCAGATGGTCCAGTCTGTTGTGATTGGCCTACTGCTTACAGTGGCCATTATCATATCTGAATTTCAGCTCTGGATGTGTTGAGAAAGAGTTTGGTTATGTTGACGGCCTCGGGGGTTGCAAATAACCTACACCCAATATATCTATTTATTAGATGAAGCGATTGGCATGCTATAAAAATGTACATACACTGCATATGTTTGCTAACAACAAAAGGCATATGTGCACCAACTAACAGCAGAGATTTACTAGTATTCAATAAAAAACACCTTCAATTCTCAATACAAACCTTTAATTATATTCTCCAACATTGCAAACACAATTTCGCTCACAGCGTAAACAGTCACAACATATTTGTGAGGTCATCATGCTGTACTAGATTACATACTTGCATTCTGCCCGTCTAATGTTTCTCAACAAATTCGGCTTCGTCCCATCTTTTAACAACTGGGTTCTTCAATCCGCAGCGGCGCTGAGCAGAGTGCACGTCAGAACAGAAGCAGGTGTGTGTGTGTGTTTATCTAAGCCTCATACTCATTAGTCGGTAACTGCTCGTTACCGACCAATGTCAAAATATTTGAGAAAACCAATCAAATCAGAGAAGGCAGGCTTGCACAGTAGCACTTGCTGCTCGTTGAGAAGCGTGAGAACGATATGTGCTTTCACTTCAGAGAGTCTCCAATAACTCCAGATAAAGTCGTTAGATTTGTCGCTGGTCGCTTTTTTGATGTGGTCTGAATACTCGCTAAATATAGCGAAAAAGGCGCTAAGTTGGCAACACTGTCAGCAAGTTCTTCTGCAGCTGCGCAGCACCACTGGAGATTCACATGCGATCCACGTGCAACGCAAACTCAGAGCATGCGCAGTGAACTAGTTACGATCCTAGTCACGAGATAACCATGTGAATTGGCGAATATGTTGCTCTTTTTTGCTAGAGATACTAGGATTTGGCTACATTAAAGAATCAACATAACCGATGAGAAAATACTTGGACAAATAGGGAGTTTGGCAGTTCCACTTCAAAAACATCGACATAATAGTATTGGCGAATTAACCGTGACTCGAGATAAGTGAACTCCACTGTATGTATATATATATATATATATATATATATACATTATTCTCATTATTTTTAATTCTTTTGGTGGAGAGGGTGTAAAGACTAAATCTAGAGTGCTCCATTTTGAGTATTTTCCAAGACGCCTATGGAGTTAGGGAAGACCTGTGTGTGACATTTCAACTGTTTTCATGAACAGCGGTGTGTTCCTTAGAGGCGTGTTCTCCAAGACCAACAAACCTGTCTGAGCTCCTGGCCTACATTGCTTAAAAGCGTTCTGTAATGCATTATAAATGAGCATGGTGCTCTCTGCAGACAGCCCCTTCTCTAAAGTAGGCCAAAGCTCTGGACATTCCCGAAACTTTTGCCAAGGCTAAATTCTTAAAAATCTGACCACGTTCAGAGTAGCATAAGGATCAAGCAGTTGAACAGAGTCAGACATTCATCAATACAAATAGGATTAGTTTGTAAGTACGGGTTGATTAAATGCTCTGTCTTAATCTGACGTTTCCATTTCTGAGATTCACAAGTCTCACTCAAGTGGCAGAGGGTTCGAAATGTTTATGCTATGTCTAAGTAACTCAATTTAAGTGTACCAGCAGCCAAGTGAGCGTTCAAGCTCTACCAAAATGGACATTCACTAAGCAGCACTTTAATAGAAAAAGCACCTAAAAAGGAACATTTTGTTATTATTTATTCACATCATGCTTTTTCGAATACATATTTACTTTCTTCCTTCATTGAAACACAAAAGATGCTTTTGAAGAATGTCCTGATTACTTTTTAAAAAATCTAATGATGGGGATGGCAGCGATATAAATGTACAATAAAACTGATAAATGATGACAGAATGTCCATTTTTAAGTGGAATATATTTATAGATAAAAAATATATATACTGGTATGTTATGAATATGAGCTCTGCGCTCTCCTCTCTGGCCACCAGAGAGAGCTCACATATATACTGATACTACACTACACACTACATTTCCCAGAAACCCACACATTCTAGCGTTGTTAATCCTGTCTTGTTTTACTGTTACCGATTCTGCCTGTTTACCAGTGTTTCTGATCCTGTTCTGTCTACCCCGACCTGTGCCTTGGATTATCTCTTGTGACTGTTGTTGCCTGTCTTGACCACCCGCCTGAACCACGATTCCGATATATATATATATATATATACACATACACACATACATACACACATACATACACACATACATACACACATACATACATACACACATACATACATACATGCATATATACATATAAAGAACAAAAGCCTGAACCCGCCGCCTGAACCACGATTCCGATTCTGTCTGCCCGCCTTTGTGATCCCTGCCTGATTTACCATTTACGTATGCTCTCTATTTGTCCTGACAATTTGCCTGCACGACTACTCTTAATAAAGACATGCACTTGGATCCCTGTCTGTGAGTCACCTTTGTAACAAATATATATATATATATATATACATACACACATACATACACACATACATACATACATACATACATACATACACACATACATACATACATACATACATACATACATACATACATACATACATACATACATACATACACACATACATACACACATACATACACACATACATACATACATACATACATACATATAAAGAATAATGTTTCTATTGGTTAATGGCTTGCTTATTTGTATTCGGAAACTGCAATGTGTCTACATTGGTAAATTCCTGTTTTTCACGCCTATTCAGGCGCAAGTTAATTTCAAAACTACCTAGCAACGACAAAAAAATAGCTGAAACGTTGTTTGTCTTTCATTAAAGATGTGTTGAGAGTACTTTGGCATTGTATTGTACTTTTGTTCTTTTTTCATAAAGTTGATTACCACATAAAATGATATAGAATTATATATATAAAAACTATATATTGGCAGCAATGTTGTAAAAATTCAATTCTCAATTTCAATGTTTTCGTGCATAGTGTTTACATCTAGTGGCCGTACTTTTGAAATTAGTATTTTAACCTTTACAGATTGGTCCCATCATTCCCACTATTTTTGAAGAAAATCATTTTTGTGTTAATCAAAATTATGCCACAATTGTTGAACTTAGCTTGTATTGAACCCACTTGTACTGTACTAGTATTGAACCCAAGTTTACACAGTGAGCTGAGGCTCCTAAAATATATTATATTCACTTTGTTTATAAAACGTTTTTGGAAAATATCTGTGTCATGTCAGTCTCACTTGTATTAGGCCTTTTTAGCAATCCAAAATCTGTGCGAGGATGCTGTCTCTCCGTCAGTCTTCATTGAGATTGTTTGGGAAGTCAATCGTGCTCTGGCTTGCCCATGGCTATAGAGCTAGTGTCTGATTATAGTAGTGCATCCACATGGGCCTAATCAACACATCTGTTCCACTGGGAGATTATGTTTTCCCTTTAAAGATCATCATTCATCACTGACAGAGCTTGCTTCTATTGTAAAATACCAAAATTATATTCTGCATTTAATTATATAATGCATGTATTTAATGCTTTTGTTAGAACTTCTGATGCCTAAGCCACAAAAATATGGCTGTCCGATCTTTATAATAAGCGATATAATATATATATATAATAAGCATTTTTAATCTTGATTGCTCTTTCTCTCTTCATTTCTCTAGATATCCAGCTTTGATCAGAAGGATATACTTAGTGTGACAAAGGAGGAACAGCCAGAAAATGGAGATTTAGTTTCGGAGACTCTTTTCCTGGCCCCATCTACATTTATGACAGGGACTGTGTCGGCGACGTCCTGCAGCTCTGCTGAATGGCATTTTCTCCACATGCTGATGCTGAGACTGACAGCTGCAAATGAGTTTTCTCTGCCCAATCAGAGGCTTTTTCAGCCGGATATACTTTTCAACAGCTGTTGAAGGACTTTAATGAGAATGTTGTCTTTGACGCCCACTACCTTGCCTTGTAATTTTGGAAGTTAAGATTTAGATCCAGGGAATAGGACTTTGTGAAAAGACAGAGAAGAGGCCGATGGGTCTGTAAATCTCAGTAGGCTATATGTCATTTTTGCACTGCTCTAAAGCCATTGGTTGGCTTTTCTTGAAGTAGCGAAAAAAGATTTTTTATTTCCATTTTAATTTGACCTAACAGAATTAAACTCAACATCTTCTTACATACAGTATTTTAAATCCGCAAATTTTCGAGGGTGAATCCAGTCATTTCAATAGATAATTTGGGAATATCACATGAGGGAGGGCGGAACATTTGATAACACAAATTTCAAGTTTAAGTTGGTGCAGATTTGTTGTGTTGACCAACAGAAAGATGCTTGATTTGGTTTGAAAGTGATTTTACTTTGCTATAGTACAATGGAGAAAAAAACTTTCTTGTCTGCAAACTAAAATTCTGCTCATGTGACCAAACCTTTAGAATTGATTCTTACTTCAAACTGACTGATTCTGAATTTTCTCATTCTGTTTCAAAGAAGTGACGTCACCATTTAGAACACTCTGAATGAATTATAACTACTGAAATTTTAAACTGGGGAAATAATTTCTATATAAAGCAATAAATAATAATGAACTATTAAGAGAAAATGTCATTTATCGACCATAAGAACCATAACTTTATCAAAACCAAGTGGCTTTGTTTCATGGAGTGTAGATGTGGATAATCAGATGCCTGAGGGTCAATTCATTGTAGAAATACAGTGACATTTTTTTTATCCCTATTGAATTTGTGCACTGAGTCAAAACCAACTAGACATAGGTAAAAGTAGCCACTGTTAGGCTGTGAGTATTCACCTGCAATAACACACAGCGTTGTGCTGAGTTGTGTTGTGTATAGAGGAGAAATTATTGTGATTTCGTTTATCTATTTAAGGTGAAACTAATAGTTTTCCCCTCGTGGAGGGAAGAGAGATATGTTATGTTTTGAAGTAATAAGTTATAAATTGCCTTACAGTAAATCTGTAGTACATGCCTAGCACCTTGTTCTGTGATAGTGGTTGGTACCTCAGTTGAAGTGTGATATGGCCGTCCACCTGTTAAACTTCTATCTGGTTTTATTATGGGGTCTGTGGGTGTGGGTCGGGGGGCAGCAGAGTTGTAATTGCACTTGTTAACTTTTTACTGTTACAGTCTGAGAAATAAAGATTTATCTTTTGCAGTGTTTTTGGATGTCTCTCTCTCTCTCTCTCTCTGTCTCATAAAATAATACTTTCATTTATCACGGATGTATTCAATAGATTAAAGTGTAAGTAAGAGCATTATATAATGTTACAAAACACACACACATATACATATACAGTACCGGTATATGTATAAAACTGTTCTTTTGAACTTTCAATTCATTGAAGAATCTTGAAAAAAGTCACCATTTTCACAAAAGCATTACAACTGTGTTCAAAATTGATAATAAGAAATGTTTCTTGTGTAGTATATCATTATATTAGAATGATTTCTGAAGGACCATGTGACACTAAAGACTGGAGCAATGATGCTGAAAATGCATAGGAATAAATTACATTTAGAAAATAATTTAAATTAATTTATCAGCTATTTTTATTAATACCGTACAATTTAATGTTTTGTTTCTGTATTTTTGATCAAATCAATGAATAATTAAAAAAAATAATAATCTATATAGATTCATATAGTTACCCTTATTTAAATTAACCATATCACTTTTTTTTGGTAAGTTTACAATAAAATTCATGTAGCATGAACTATGAACAAATTGAACAACAACACTACTAATACACGTCAAGTTATATAAATTAACATATGTATTATCAACAAGCATTAATTAATACTAAAGACAGTTAATACAGACTGTTACATTATGATCATTTTCCATTCTCTCACATCATTGACAATAACCCTTTTTGCTCCTGTGCCTTAAGACTGATATGTAAATGTCCTCAAACCTGTAGTTTTTATGATTCATTCAGTTTTTATAGTCCTGTATGTACACATATCAGTCTGTCAAAGACAAGTGTGACCCATCCCTCACCAAAGTTTTCCATCTCACCTTAGAAAAGAGGTGCTGTTGATTACTTCTCCAGAGGAGCGACAGTAGCACCTGCCTCTGTCTGCACCGAAGGCTCCTCTGGTGGACTGGTGGAGGGACTCCTCCTGCTCTAATTGGTTCCAGGGCTGGAAGTTTGTCTCTGAGGGGACAACACAGCTCAAATGAGTTTGTGCGACCAGCTATTTCTGAACTTCCTGTCTGAACATAGAGCCCAAGGCCACAAAAATGGCACAGTAGCCGATTGATGCTCATGGTACACCGGCCCTGTCTGAGTGTTCAAAAGAGTTTCTCATCATTAAAGCCAGAGAGATGACAAGAGAAGTGTAGAGAAACGTGTGGCACAGGTGTGAAACTGAAAAAAGAAGAAAAAGTCAAGTTACAGATCAGAAGATTCATAAAAAGTGATAAAAAAGACTGATGAAAAGAGGAAAGAAAATGAGACAGAGAAAGAACAACAGGCAATAATTTGAAAATCGCCTTCATTTGTCACTAGTTCTGAAAGCCTTGGATCCGACCTCAACAACAAATCACAGAAACTGCATTAATCTATTAAAGGTCTATTTATAGTCCTGTTGCCGTCTCGTGTCTGAGGGGAGACTGGAAGCGATTCGTTGGTGGGTGTAAAGTTAGCATTAAACGGATTAGCTCATTAAGCAGAGGCAGGGCTCTTTACGTATGCATTAAACCTTCATCATGGTCTCAGAAGAGCTATTAAATATCACAAAGCCCACTAGACACACACCAAAGTTACATTCACCTCATATAGGCAATGACCCTCTCGGGGCCATGTGTGATAGTATGTGAATCCATTCTTAATGTTTCATCTGAACTAATGACTTCCTAAAACTGAGCTACATTGTCTTGCCCCAGTTTGAGTGTCATTAAAGTGCCTTTCAGTGGTGTCCCTTCACAGCATCTTTTCTCATACACATTGCCAGATAATCACTGTAGCGTTCCACACCTGTTCAAATGTAGATGCTCTCCTAACAAATGCATCTAGGGCAACAATATATGTCAGACCCACCTGACTTAGGCTGTAAAATGTATTGATCTGGTGATAATAGTTCAACGCACCATGCACTTTCAGAGTTAATAATTGATCATGAGAAACAGCAAATTAATAGTTGTTGTTTTATTTCCAAATTGAGAATTTTTATTATTATTGTACATGTTATTTATTGGCGCTTGGTATGACACTCAAGGACACCTTGCAAACACAATAAATATTAAACAAAAAATAATAATTATTACAGCTTGGATGTATAAAAACCTGCCAAAAAGATGGGTCTTAAGGTGAAATTTAAAAACATGTGACAATATTCCCAGGCTTCATTTATGTTTTAATTACTGGTTCAATCATTTTCCATCACATAATAAATCAATTATACATATTTAACAGTTTTACATAATGTCTTTTTGTGTTAGCTATCCCTGTTTAATTGCGTTAAAAATAATGTGTATTAATATTTCGTCCAAAACTTGAGGCTGTAAATGTAAAGCCTACCTTATTTTGACAACATTTGTAATCCAAACTGTTTTGTCATTAGCCTATTTTTCTAAATAATTATGCATTTTTCCAAAATAATTGGGTCGACTAGAGAACTATTTCAGATTTCAAGAACTGTAATTGACCTGAATAATGTCAGAAACATATTTACATCTCTAGATCTGATGTTTCCTGCAGTAAAGGGGACTGGCTGTGACTCCATGAGACATTACAGAGCTTCTCTGTCAAGGTGTCTTTGTGCCTTTCATTTAGAAGATATTGATTCAATATGTGCGCACGTGTGTTTGTGTATATAATACTGTATATGATGCGTATATGTATTAAATTATTATAAATTATTATACACACACACACACACACACACACACACGCCCACACCTTCAATGTCACACTTCTGTCCTCAATTCTTCAGTAACAAATCCATGGAAAACCAGATAGGGCCCGAAATTCGCTCTATGAAACAAAGCAAAAACACGAACAGGGACACAGTTCGTGAGCTGATCACCCAGACTTCTCAGCTGAATGCTGCAGGAGTTTGGCAGATGAGGGAATTTGTCCTCGTCAGGGTCTCGGCCCTATGGAATTCAATCACCACTGGCTAATCTGGTTTATTTGGCTTGCATGGGTGCAAAGGCAATTTCTAGCTAAAGGCATTAAGGGCTTACTTCAGCCAGGTAATTGATTGTTTGAGATGAGGGGGGAAATTAGATAACACAAATGGAGAGAAAGAGAACGGTGCCCTTGTGTTTGCCATAGTTTTGCAAAGCTAATGAGGAGAAGAGCGAAACCTGAAGTTACGGACAAGTGTCAAATTAAATTGGACAAACATTTAAATAGCCATTTTGTCACTTAAAATTGTTTAAGAATCTCCTTATTCTGTTAACTGCAGGCCTTCAGAATGAATCGAACTCTTCTGCATTGCGCTTAGTCACAAATTCGAAGGGTGCATCCTAATGCTCAACTTCAATTGAATCTCATGTACAGTATCCATCAGAGTCCTGAAATGTTTAACAAAACTTAACATGAACTGAGGCTTCAAATATCAGAACATCCAGATGATTTATATGCAGCTATGACATTTATATCATTGATAATGTGATTTTAAAGTCAAATTTTGTGGCTAAATTATAGTTTTCATAAAATCTTCATGTGCAAATGTATTGCTTAGTTTGAGATTTTGTTTCTTTTTTTAAAGCCCCTAACATGTAGCCTGCAAATGCAGAGTAAATGTAAAATTTCCTCTTGCAAACTTAGTAAATGACTCCTGCTGGAAGTGGAAGGTCAGTGCGCAGCAGCTGGGCAGGCGCCGGTCTCTCCCATCCCAGCTGGAAACACTTAGAAAGAGAATGGACCAAAGGACTCCAAACAACCACCCACAAGTGTCTGCCCTTTGCTGCTTTTAGTTCTAACAGCAATATTGATTTAATGTTTCTCTGTAAGGGGAAAAATAAAAGAAAGGCAGGAATCTTACTTTTTGGGAGTCCATTAATGGCATGGCATCTTGCAGTAGTAACTAAAAGAAGTGAGAAAAGGGATACGCTTTTAAACTTTAAAAAAGATGCACAAGCCCATTTAAGTGTCACAAAAGCAGCCCATGAAACTTGTGCACTATATTCACAGCATTTGAATTCAAGACTTAAAATGACTAAAAATGTCAACATGATAACATTTCAGAAATAATCTATAGAAGTATTAGAAATCTTACATACAAAGCATCAATACATGTAATGCATTTTCTTATGATAAGATTTTTTAAATCACAACATAAACATGATTTATAATGTATAGTAGTGCAAAAGGCATGAAATAAAAACAATGCTGTAAGGTTGTCTATTTCAATGTATTTTAATTTTTTCAGCAATGCTTCTTTGTTAGGGTCAAAGTGACTCCAAACAGCAACATATGAGGGTTAAATTAGATTCAGCATGGTTTGAGTTTCAAAACCATCTGCTGTTAATCTTAATTAATAACTATATCCAGAGCCTGAAAAATGATGGTAATAATAATAATGTTTTCATACCAGTTGCCTTCTGTGTCTGTTTTTGTGCCACAGCTGAAAACACTGCAGTTTAATTGGCGCTGTGCCGCTGCCACCTGGTGGACGGTACCGGTAGTGCAGAGAATATAAGTTTAAAAAGCATTTTAAATGTATGCTAACATAAACAAGAGAACCAACTTGATGTCTGTCGAGGCTCGGTCAAAAAAAAAATTTGTGGTAAACTATTACCACAAATACTATTTATGGAAATATCTAAGAAAAGTGATAACTGACTGTAAACTGCCTGTAACTAACTGTTGCTATGGTTACCTCGTCTGCTGAGTGAGACTTGTGTTAGATCAAAACACGCTTAATGACTAACTTGTTATTGCATATTTAAAAAGGGTTATAATATAAACATCAATGTAATAATTGTAACTGAACCTTTAGCTAAAACTGAGCCCCACACTGAACCGTCTGTTCGAGTCCAAAACCCCTCATTTTAACGTCTGTTGTGAAGATCTATAGCTATAGTTGTACTTAAACAACTAATATAAAACATAACATCACATTATGAGAACACGAATATGGCCATATGCCTGTGTGATGCCTCATGGGGACCTGCAGGGATTCCATAAAACTCTTTTCACATTCTGGGCCTTGGAAATGTTTGTGTCCAGAAAAAGGCCTTTCCGAATGGTCTTTCTTGTGTGAGTTTATGGCGGGTCAGGCTGGCCTTGAATGTGAGCGAATGGGATGTAATCCTGTTCTCATGGGCAGTAAAGAGTCTGGGAAAAATGGCAGTTGAGGTTAAAACAGTCTGGAAAGACAACTGTTATAAATGGTAGCTAATGTAACCGTCACTGGCTTCAGAAAATTGGTGAAGACAAACAGACTTGATCCGATATTGGATTTTCCAAGGTTCTTGTGGTGCTCATGCAGTTTAGGTGACCTGACTGACCTTACAGTCTTTAGAAACAACCAACATCGGTTTGAGACAAGCCAGAGTTTGAAATCACAATGTCCAAAAAACTGTAACAATATAGTATGATAGTAACAATATGTCAGTAGTAACAACCTTTCCTGTAGCTCAAACAGTAGAGCGTGACACTTGCAACATCAAGGTCATAGGTTTAATCAACGGGAAAAGCAAGAACAGATTAGAATGTGTACCTTGAACATTGGATAAAAGTGTCTTCCAAATGCATACATATTAATAATATATTATATAAGATAATAAAATATTGTTCTCAATACAAGTTCTCAATGTCATCTTTATAAAAACCCCAAGTTCACAATGTAATAGAGTGTAGTTCCTTTCTAGAATTCACCACTCCATCCCTTCAGTACAGAAAATGCCACATGAGAACCTGAATGGCTGAGTCAGAGTCAGAGCCAAAATCCACAGGAAACACATGCTGCAAAAACACAGAATACAAAAACTATAAAGTTTATTATATCTGACCTGGAAGAAGTGCTCCCACTCATCCACATCTTTAAATAATGTTGGAACCAGCTCGCAAAATGAGCACCATCATCTCCCACCACAGAGATCCATCAGTTTGACATCACAGTTATTTTCATTTTCTTTTAACACTTTATAGTGTTTAAAACACGATAAGCTTAACAAGTAATAGCTGAAATCGTGGATAACAGAATTACAAACAAGAGGAAGACGAATACGTGTTATCAGTCCACCATACCACTATGCAGGTATTGAAGAATGACTAATCTGTGGTCACTTACTTTCACACGCAATCCAAAATTTAGCTGGACTCCATGTCTACAACTAATCAATTCTGAGAGAGAGAGAGAGAGAGAGAGAGAGAGAGAGAGAAAGAGAGAGAGAGAGAGAGAGAGAGAGAGAGAGAGAGAGAGATAGAATCCTGTCTGGAACTAATTTTAAGATTTTAAGCATGCACAAAATCAGTGGGTTTGGTTGAGCTTCCAGTTTAAATATCATTACAAAGCATTTTCTGTTAGGCATCTAAAGATTTAATTCAAACATCTTTAGAGAGAGTATGAAAAGATAACAAACCCTTGTAAAATACTAGTAATGAACTCTCACCCAAGTGCCCTTCTTGTTTGATGTTTCCGTGATGTCATTGGAGTAAAGTGCACATCTTATGATGAGTTGCATGTTAAATCACTCATTTTTGTTATACATGATTTATTGATTTACCATACATAATTACATTACTAGTTACTGTTTTGATTAGGCCTACCAGTGAATGTTTGTGGATTTCAGGGTTGAGAGTTATGTGAAAACAGCTCTGGTAACAACTAAGAATACGAATTGTATAAAATTAAATTAAAGTAAAAAAAAGAAGAATGAAATAAAAAAATATTTGTCAATGCTTTTGCATTCCCTCACAAATCGACTTTTTACATTTTCTCTGATCTCGTTTTTTTTATGTTGGAAAAATGATAGGACTGAAGAACTACATCATCCTCCCCCAAAGGGGCAGTTCCAGACCTGACCAATCAAAATTACCTACAAGCCTATGTAACAAGGAAGCTTCAAAAGAACAGGCTGCTCCAGAGTGAGAGAGCTGCGACAGTGTGAACACTAACAAGTGCTTTATTTTATATCTGATAAGTGATTTATTTAGTGTAAGAGCCACCATGTCATTTGTAACTCTCAATAATGGAGCTAAAATGCCCATTGTTGGACTAGGAACATGGAGGGTGAGTATTTATGTCTTTTTGCCCCCTTTTTTGTGCAGCACAATTTTATTCTGTATTGTATTAGTTATGGTAAATGTCTGTTTTTCTGCTATTGCTTTTATTGTTGTTTACCATTTAAACATTAGAGGTTTGTTCTTTTATTTTAAATCATTATTTGATTAATTATTTAATACTTTTTTTTTTTTTTTAAGTAATTGCAAAGTCTTTAACATTTCTGAAATCTGCTCCAGTCTCCTCCAGGTGAGGTCACAGAGGCTGTGAAGGCAGCCATTCTGGCCGGCTACCGCCACATTGATGGGGCCCATGTTTATGAAAATGAGAATGAAGTTGGGGATGGCATACATGCCATGATTAACCAAGGAGTGGTGAAGAGAGAGGACCTTTTCATTGTCAGCAAGGTAACAGCACATTTCAATGTAAAGATTTGCCTCTAAAGCACATGACTGGTCTCATAAGGACAGTCATGTGCCTTGTAATTTCATATAGCATGAACTATGTCACATATCATACACAGTTGTGCATTTATATAACACGTTGTGTGTGTGTGTGTGTGTGCAATAATGCAGTTACATCATGGCCTGATTAAGAACTAATTAAGAATTAACTTGGCTAAAACATTATTTAACAATAGATATTTTTATATAAAAAAATAAAAAGCTGAGAAAATACAATATCTCTAAGGGACTTTTGCTGAAAAAAAATGCAACACTAAACCCTACATCTTTTGAAGCTTTGGTGCACTTACCATGAGAAACACTTGGTAAGAGGAGCTTGTGAAAAGACCCTAAGTGACCTTAACCTAGACTACGTTGATCTCTACCTAATGCACTTTCCCATGGGAACTAAGGTAGTATTAATTAAGTATTGCTTGCATATAATTTATTTATATTATGCTATTTATTTGTATTTATGCTAATCTGTGTATGCAAATTGATAGCCTGGAAAGGAGCTTTTCCCATCTGACAAGGATGGCCATGTAATTCCAGACAACAGCAACTTTCTGGAAACATGGGAGGTAATAAGCAGTACAATAAAAACAAAATGAATGTGAGATTCCTGTAACCCATGCTCACATTTGATAGTTGATGATAGAGCAATTGCTGTTTACATTAGTCATTTTGTTCTCACAAAGGCAATGGAGGAGTTAGTGGATGCTGGATTGGTCAAGGCCATCGGCATCTCCAACTTCAACCGAGATCAGATTGAGAAAATCCTGAATAAACCAGGACTCAAGTACAAACCTGCCAACAATCAGGTATTGCTTTGGTTGCAATACATTTGAAGAACTTAAGACAGATTAAGACTTTGTTGTTTGTTCTTGAAGCAAAAATTGTTTTCTCCAGATCGAGTGCCATCCATATTTGACTCAGGAGAAGCTGATTAACTACTGTCAGTCCAAAGGCATTACGGTCACTGCTTACAGTCCTTTGGGTTCTCCAACCAGACCATGGTAAGTACTTTCTGTAACTCATGTATGTTTTGCATGACATACGTAGGTGAAAGGGAATATTATAAGTGGTTAGAATATAATAATATTCTAAATTTGTTTTTTAATAGAAAATGGTGTTGTATAAGCCCTCTTGCTGAATGCATTACTGCATTAAACATTTCAAAAAATAAAGAAAACAGGACTCTGTTAAAAAACACACACACACACACACACACACACACACACAAAAACCTACAAAGGTGAGCCTCTGCCATATGAAGTAACAAATTAGTTACGTTTTAGGAAGTAATGCAATATTGTAATGCATTATTTTTAAAAGCAACTTTCCAACACTGTATATTTCTATCTATATAAAATGCCATATTAGCCTATTTAATTACATATAGATTTGACTTTCTTTAGGGCAAAGGCAGATGAGCCGTCACTGCTGGAGGACCCAAAGATCAAGGCCATTGCAGATAAGCACGGTAAAACCACAGCACAGGTAGGTGTAAACTTGCATGCTTTTTTATGCATGTTTATGTATCAATCAATGTTGAAGTACACGTTTCAGTATAACTGTCAGCTGAATGCAAGTCAGCCCTTGAAATATATGCATTACACTTTTACAAATGCCTTTCTCCATCATAACACATGCTAAACGGGGAACTTTCTTTCCAGGTCCTAATCAGATTCCACATGCAGAGGAATGTTGTGGTCATTCCTAAATCTGTAAAACCTACCAGAATCAAAGAGAATTTCAAGGTACACTCATTTTAAATTAAACCATGTGCATCTACATGTTGCAACAGAATTGATATGCAAGAAAACTGATTTGGTTTTTCATGATGGTCTACATATACTTGGAATTATTTTATTCTTGCAGGTCTTTGATTTTGAGCTGAGTAAAGAGGAAATGAGCACCATACTGAGTTTTAACAGAAACTGGAGGGCTTTTATGCTGGAATGGTGAGTCATTGTTATGCAAATTTGGACTTTGTATCCGTTTGTGTAGTATTAAAGTATCAAAGTAATCCTTTGTTTTTTTTTATTACAGGGCTTCCAAGCATAAGGATTATCCACTAAACACAGAATACTAAAGCTTTAATAAATGCCGTTTACAGCATATTAACTGCAATTCGATTTTAAGTATGACTGAATTTCCCATTGGGGATAAATGAAGTTTGTAAATGAAGTTATATAAAAGATTAGGAGCAAAACCACATTATCAGCATTTATTCAAGTGCATTACAGTCAATAAGGGACTAAATGTGGTTAAATGTAAAGGTCAAGCAAGTTGTTCAAGACATGAGAAAGATTTTCTTCACATTTAAGAACATAAGCCAGACAGCCGTTTGATGCAAAGCTTTATTTGGATTTTCAAAGCATACATCAATATTGTAAACAGAGTGCTTTGTAGTCATCTTGAAAATAAGGAGTGTGTATTACTTCATAAAATTAAGATATATATTCTCAGGACCAATATTTTCCCTTGTTATCTGCCCAATTGTGCAAAATTTGTGACATTGTTGAAATAAATGTTAATCAAAGGCTTAATTATGATTAATTGGGTTGATTTGTCAGAAGTCTTGTTACATTTCCATGTGTACACTAAAGTAGTAACATCTCAAAAGTGTAAACGTATTAACAAAACCTCCATGTCTATAGTTAAAAAAAAGAGCATTCATTAAAAGAAAAATTGCTGCGATAATAAGAGTCCAAACCTGCAAAATCATATCAGGGATGAACTGGACATTTCTCAGTAGCAAGATTTGTAATGCAAAGCGAAGAGCATTTTCACACTGATCAATGATAAAACAGCATTCTCAGGAACAGAGGATCTTGTTTTCATTGAACAGCATGTTGAGCCGTCTTCTTTTAATATTCAGTGTTAAACGGGAAGTCTTTGTGCTTCACACCCCTGTGTTGACAGATGTAGGTAATCATATATTAAGTTTATCAAGAAATAATTTAGAATTATTGATTATTATTATAATAAAAGAAAAACTATTATATAAATCAAATTATAAAACTGATTTTTTAAAATAATTTTATAGAGATTGTACTCCTCAATGGCTATAAATATAGCAATTTATATTGACTACATTTCCATCATTTTCTGGTTGACCATGAGCTCGGGAACCTTGTAAAACATGCATTACTCACCAAGGCATTGGACAAGCCCTGAAGTTCTTGTTGAACCCCAAAATTATCTTCATATCATCCTCACTCAGTTCAAAATCAAAAACCTGTGGAAATAGAGAAAAATAAAAAAATACATCCAGCACTGTAATTCCAAAACCTTATTGAATTCTGATGGTGAACTTACTTGAAAGTTCTCTTGAATACGCTGAGGTGTGACAGACTTGGGGATAACAACGACATTCCTCTGAATATGGAAGCGGATGAGGACCTGCACAGTAATGTCAAATTGACATCATTTTATGAATCAACAACAAGCTATGACATAACTAAGGCATCAGTCTCCTTACCTGGGCGGATGTCTTTTTGTGCTTCTCTGCAATGCCCTTAATGTCCGGGTCATCAAGGAGTGAGGGATCTTCAGGTTTAGCCCTAAGTTTGAGACCAAGTCCAATGTAACTCATTTAATCTATTATAAAAATCACCAACTGCACCTAAAACCTTCATAGCAAATAAACAACAAAAGATTCAAGATGTGGGAACGGCTGCCTACCATGGTCTGTCTGGAGAACCTAGAGGACTGTATGCAGTGACAGTAATCCCTTTGGACTGACAGAAGCTAATTAGCTTATCTTGGGTCAGATATGGATGGCACTCGATCTGAAGAAAGAGGGAAAAAAACGTTCATACACATATACTGTATTAAATAAACACAGACTCAAAACTTTGGGATCAATTCGATTTTTGGTCCCACTTTATTAGGTGTCTTTAACTACCATGTACTAACATTGAAATTAATTATTTGCTACAAAGTGCTTATTGTGTACATACATGTTTAAAAAAAACTGCATGTATGTGTACATGCAGAGTAATAAATACATAAGTAAATAAGATTTTGTTTAAAAGGATTAATATATTAATTAATTAAAGGATTGTATATTATCTAAATAATAACTTGGAAAATATATATACAGTGGTACCTCGGTTTACGAGCGACTTGGTATACGAGAAAATCGGTGTGCGAGCATGGAAGGTTGAATCGGTGTACGAGCTTTGTATCAGAGTGCGAGCAAATTTTTCCCTCACCCACGCGCATTTTTGTCCTAACGCTCTGCACCTTCACGGGCATTTTTACTGGAAATATCCTAATGACAGCCTCTCATAACACAGTCATGCAGTCCCAACCCCTTTATCACCCCTTAAAGCATTCATTCTCTCAGCCTCGCTCTGTCAGCAGTTTAACTTCTCTCAGCCTCTATTGTTCACGTAGTGAAATATATATGGGGTTCATGAATTAATTGTCTCCTCACTTCTCTCCACTCTGGAGCTCGCGGTGGTGTCGCGCGAGTCTCCCGGCGCTCGCGGTGGCGGCGCGCGAGTCTCCCGGCGCTCGCGGTGGCGGCGCGCGAGTCTCCCGGCGCTCGCGGTGGCGGCGCGCGAGTCTCCCGGCGCTCGCGGTGGCGGCGCGCGAGTCTCCCGGCGCTCGCGGTGGCGGCGCGCGAGTCTCCCGGCGCTCGCGGTGGCGGCGCGCGAGTCTCCCGGCGCTCGCGGTGGCGGCGCGCGAGTCTCCCGGCGCTCGCGGTGGTGTCTCCCGTTCCACGACTTTCACTCTGGATTATCACTTTGTTTGTTTTCTGCACTATTATAATAAATTCACTCATTTGCACTTGAATCCAGGTTTTGTGTTTTCCCCCTCCCACCTCTGTCTCTCATCTCATTCATGCCAGCAGACGCTGCTCAAAGTGAGTTACAGTAAATTGTCAAGTATTTTTAGAGTTTAATTGTCTAAAGTTTAATTGTCTGTTTAAAGAGTATTTACATGAGATCTTAATGGTTATAATTTTAACTGTAATTAATAGGGTAAAATAAAAACTAAATATTTAAAATGGGCATTTATGGTCGTGTGGAACGAATTAATTGATTTTTAATGCATTCTTATGGGGTTAATTGTTTTGGTGTACGAGCATTTTGGGATACGAGCTCGCTCTTGGAACGAATTAAACTCGTAAACCGAGGTATTACTGTATATATATATATATATATATATATATATATATATATATATATATATATATACACACACACACACATATATATAAATAAATAAATGCCTGCCTGCCCCAAAATAAACATCATGCCTGCCAACCACAAAGCAAGCCTAATGTCTCCTAATGACATTTTAAGACTATATCCAAGATAACAAATATCCGTGCTTGTCCTGGAAAAGTCACAGGAAATTAAAGGAGCAATTGCATTACACAGTTGCTGGAGGCAAAATGCTGATCTTTGGATAAATGTTAGCCATTCTTGGTACGTATGTAACTGACAAATTAAACCATACTGACACCCTTTAAAGGTCACAGGTACCAACCTGATTGTTGGCAGGTTTGTACTTGAGTCCTGGTTTATTCAGGATGGCTTCAATTTGATCTCGATTAAAGTTGGAGATGCCGATGGCCTTGACCAACCCAGCATCCACCAACTCCTCCATGGCCTGTAAAACAGATTCATTTACATAAATCTTTCTAATTATCACTTCACAATCAAATAGCCTAGTTCAAATGCATGTCTTTTTACCTCCCAGGTGTCCACGAAACTGGTGCCATCACTAATGGCTAATCCTTCACTGTCCAATGGAAAATGACCTGACCCAGACTGAAAAGTAATGATGACAATGCATTTCTGAATGGTGTTGCAGTGAGATCTTAGCTTTCATTATGGAGATCAACACTGGATGCTAGTCATGAATGAGTGACATACAGAAGGGACTTCATATACATTCTCTCTCTCAAATTATTATTTTTTACCTTAAAGCCCATCGGCCAGTGAATCAGGTAAAGATCCAGGTAGTCCAGTTTCAGGTCACTTAAAGTCTTTTGACAAGCTCCCTTTACTAAGGCCTTCTCGTGACTGGTGCACCAGAGCTGAGAATGAAAAACAAATGCACTATATTTCGTCATTATAAAGTAACTTAATCAGCACTTAAACTTTAATTTTCAATCAAGTTCTTGAGATAAAAAATGGTGCAGTTTGACAAACCTTGCTGACCACAAACAGTTGTTCTCTTTTTACCACACCGTCTTTTATCATGGCCTGAATTCCCTCTCCGACCTCGGTTTCATTGTCATACACAAAGGCGGCATCGATGTGTCTGTAACCTGCAGCGATGGCTGCCTTCACAGCCTCTGTCACTTTACCTGGAGGAGACTGAGGGAATATAACAGAATATTAGGAACCAGAAAAGAAAGGAAAGGGAAAGGAGGAAATTGGAATGGATGGAAGACAAGGAAAGGAAATTGGAATGGATGGGAGAAAGGAAAGAGGGAAATTGGAATGGATGGAGGAAAAGGAAAGGAAACAAATTGGAATGAAGCATCCACGAAATGACAAGAGGAAGAAAACAAAGAAAAGAAAAAGCAGTGCACTAAGACTAAAACTGCTTATTGTTAATTATATTGCTTTCCAATATGATTGGAAAAGACAAGACAAAACTTTTTGTTGTTTAGTCACTCTGATTGTAATTCTCTTCGCAATATCTCATCTTATCTACTTACTGAATGTTATCAGTTATAGACACGCACGAGACTGATAAAGATGTATTTGCTTAGTCACTGTGACTAGTCACTTTCTCTGGACACAAACGTTCATATTTTGAATATTGCTGAGTAGTTTACAGACCATCACTTCACATCCTAAAACAACCAAACTTTTCATAACCGCAAAGACAACGGAGGTTTTTTTTCAGTCTAGTGCAATTCCTATTCTTATTTCTTTCTTTTTTGTCCTTAATATTTCTCTTTTGCATGCATTTCATAACTTTTTGGCTATGAATTACACTTGCAACGTGCTCTCAAAATGAATGCACTTACGTAACGAAACACGATCACTCCCAAAATTAACCACGCCATACCTTCCATGTTCCCAATCCGACAATTGGCATTTCTGCCCCGGTATTCAGCTTCACAGACGTTGCCATGGTGAAGGATGGATTAACCACGAACTGTTTCAACAGAACAATTTCAAAGCTGTGCAGAAAGCACGAATGCCGATCTGGATCGATTGCTCCGGTCTGAACGTGATTTTGTTTCGAGGGAGTGACATAGGCTGACGTCATTGAACCAATTAAAACCTATTGTGAGAAAAAAAGTCTGCATTTCATTTTCCATTGAGTGTAGTATATTAGAATATGTAATAATTTGTTTATAAACAATCCTTTATAAAGCATATTATTTGCGTTATGAATGTTCGCATGTAACGTAATAAATGATTTACAATAAATGGCTCAGCTGGTGAACAACTGAACAAACACCATGAAAATAAAGATAAAAAAAATGTGCACTGCACTGTAAACAAATACTTCATGCAAACTTTTTTTCTTTTGAAAAAGGCAAATATATTCTGTGCATTTTATGACTTATGATTTATCAATTTAACAGTGACAGTTGGCTTGAAAACATGTAATGCATAATTTTTCTTATTTAAATCTAATTACATTTCTATTGGCCAGCTGACATAGGGATGCATTTTTGCCAACATGAATTAAAGGCTGCTGGGTAGAACAAGAATACACAGAAAAGGACAAATATACACGCTAGCCAAGGCTTGGATTTTGTACCGTTCCATTCAAGAGTAAAGTTACATTGTTTTTTCAGAACTATATCCTCCCATGCCTATTCCACAGTCCTCCACATTGGCTGGATCAATCTGTCCTTCAACTTCTCTCTCTTCCTCCTCATCCTCTTCCTCATCTTCCTCCTCCTCCTCCCCTTCCTCACCCTGCGCTGTGCTGCGACCGATCTTAGGACCTTTGCAGATTTTGAGGTGGCGTGTGAGGTGGTATTTAGTGAGAAAGCCCTTGTTGCACTTTTCGCAGATGAAGTCCCGTTTCCCGTCATGAGAGTTTAAGTGTTTTTTGAGATGGTCGGTCTTCAAGAACTGTTTGGCACACTTTGGACAGGTTATCTGGCGGTCTCTGGAATAAAGAAAAGATAAGCAAGGAAAAAAGTAAGTTTGCTATTACCGGTATCCATTATACTTTATTATAATATAATAATTATTTAGAATATGTATTTAAAATAACATATGAAATACATCCTTACAGTGAATGTGAATACATGTGCTGTTTGAGATCCTGTTTTCGCACAAACATCTTGTCACAATGGTCACATTTAATGTTCTTGGCACCAGTGTGTATAACCATATGAGATTCCACATGCGCTTTCTGAGTAAAAGACTTCCCACATACTGTACATCTGAAGTTCTTCTGACCTGCAGCAAAAAAAAACAAAAAAATAAAATAAATTATGAGCACAACAATCATGATTTAAGCGTATTGTCTAATTAAAAACATCTCTATCTAATTAAAAGCTCTGTCTAATGAAAAACAAGCTAAGGTTCTCTACTGGAAGATCATTTCACTAAAAACAACATGAACAGGTATTCAAAGATTATTATTACCTAGTGATGAAGCCCTTTGGATTGAATAAATTGTATAAAAACAAAACTTTAAAAAAGGTAAGATCCACTTTCTTTTAATATTAACTTAAAAGTCGATTATAACAATTTCAATCCAATTTTCACATGTAGACATCTAGACGTGCACATGTACCTGTGTGGATTCTCAGGTGTTTTCTGAGATTGCTGGGATCACTGAAAGCTTTGCTGCAGTAGCTGCACTTGTGTGGTCTCATGCCCATATGGCCCATGAAATGCACGTTTAGCTTAGTGGATGTAGTGAACGCTCGTGTGCACATGCTGCATTTAAACTTCCGCTCGCGGCCGTGCCCGTTAGTGCTGCTGCTGGAATGTTCATTCACATCTGAGTGGCACGGCCACTGTGGGGAGGAAGCGGACCGGGACTGTTCATTGGTCACTTTCTCCTGCGACTGGGATTGGCTGTGTGTAGCGTGAGCAGAGTGGTCCTGGGTAGGGCTATGGCTCTGTGCGTGGCTGCTGAGGTGAGATTTAAACTCTGTGAAAGAGGCACACTCTTTTCCACAATGACATATCTGGCCCTCTGGCACTCTGGGTACACCTGAAAAGATACAGACATAGCAGCATTGAATAGATCATACACAGATATACGGTTCAGTTATCTTCCTGTTTAAGATACCCTGGAGGAAGTCCCACCTAGTTGTCTGCTATAGTCCCTGCTGAAATAAAACAGAAGCTCCTGATCTGGCAGAATCTCTCTGGATGTGCAGAAATACAGTTTCCCGTTGTCAATATATGCCACGAGATTCTGCTCCTCTGTAGTCCTGCAAATAGAGTCAATTTTAGTTCCAAACTACCTGATTGTTTTCAAACCATGCATGATTTTCAATATAGAGCTTCCCGATTTAAGTATAATGGGAATAGGTTATTTAAGAGTCAAGTCAGGTGGTTTACCTTGCTTTCCGTACAAACATCATCCAGTTGCATTCATGCTCATCTGTCGTCACAATACAGAACTCTTGGATATTGTTATGGAACATCTACATCAAAGACATTAATAAACCATTCTTAGGATTGCAACATGATAATAGTGAATAAAATATGTAGATGAGGCCATTTAGCTACCAAATGTTTGGGGTCAGTAAGAGTTTTTGATGTTTTTGAAATAAGTGTCTTATGCTCAACATGGCTGCCTTTTTTTAACCAACAATACAGTAAAAGTAGTACTATTGTGAAATATCTTTCAGTTTAAATGAAGTGTTTTAATTATAATAGACTTTAAAATGTAATTTATTCCTGTGATGGTAAAGCTGAATTTTCAGCATCATTACTGATCAAGAAACATTTCTTACCATTATCAATGTTTAAAACAGTTGTGCTATTTAATATTTTAGTGGAATTTTTTTTAAGGATTTGTGATGAAAAATAAGCATTTATTTTAAACGGAATTATTTTGGATTATAAATGTATTCTTTTCAGGCAATTTTGATCAATTTAATACATCCTTGCTAAATAATAGTATGAAAGAAAAAAACATACTAACCCTGAACTTGTGGAAATGAAGAATGGATAAGTAAAGACTGATAGAGTAATGTTTATTCAATTTAATTAATTTATATTTAGAAATATGTCAAGGACCTTCCATATTTGAGGGGTGTCCTTGTCAGACCAGTCTGTAAGTTCTACACTGCTACAGTGCTGTCCAACCATCGGCCCAAAGCAGGTCCTAGAGGGTATAGTCTCTCTAGCAAACACACCTGCAGAAAACGAAAAACGGCTTCAGCAATGCAACAAAATCTTCAGTTTTCAAAAGCAAATGGACTTTCCATTAAATACATTTAACATGTTAAATGATGATGTCACTCACTCAAACCACAAAGATGCAATACATATCGGTCCATACTTATTGATACAATGTGGATTACGGTCTGACTTTTTTTATTGATCACATATACATATATATACACCGTATTTTCCGCATATATCCCGCAGGTTATACCAGATTTTACAAACCCTGCAGGGGGTGCGGGTTATATAAGGGAGCGGGCTATATCACACGTTTTTTTGCGCGCAATAATATTTCAATATATTGTTTGAAAATTATATAACTTATATATTGTTCTAGGTTTGTTTTGCTAGGGTTGGATATTATGGCTACTACGGTGACTTCACAACAACTTACGGTATGGGGACTAAATATTTCGGATAAAATTTCATATCCGTGGCTCTATTGCCATGCACTTCAGCATAAGCAATGGAAGATAGCTTGAAGTCGGCTGTGTAAGACTTTCATTTTGCCATTTTTTTAATTAAAGAGAAAGAAATTATTTAAACTCGAATCTACACTTCACAAGAATACAAGATTATTTAGAAATGGTTGCAGGTTATATAAAGGTGCGGGTTATGCCAATGACTTTTTACACAAAACCCGCAGGCTATATGAGGGTACGGAATGTGCGAGTTATATGCGGGAAAATGCGGTATATATATATTTATATATATTCATAAAATAAGAATACCCTTTTTATAATGTACATTATAACGCTGCGATGAACTTACACTAGGTAGCTTTGTTTTTTGAAACACCAAAAAAGTTACTGAAATTTTTAACATCAGTTCATCCTTAGATATAATAATAACTTTATTTTGATAATTATACACAAAGCATCAGATTTTATTGATTAGCTCAGAAATCTTAAATGTACGCAGACTCAGTACTGAATTGTTGAAAAAAGCAACACTTCACTTACCTATGGGTTCATCAGCTACAGAAATACGGAGGCACAGGGGGCGGGGCAGAGAGAGGCGTGCTCTGCTCTGAATGGGTGTGTCTGGGATGAATGTGACAGGTCCATGCTCAGGGCAGTCCGAGGGATATGACTGCTCACATAAAGTGCACCCTAAATGAAAATTATACACATGAAACTAGAACAAAACAAATTGCATAATTCAAAATCACCAAATAAAACGTACATATGTTGAAGGCAGTGACCATGTTTTCCTTATTAGATGTTGAATCTTCTAGTTGTAAGGTAGAGTTCACCAGCACCAGACTGTTATCCGGCCCAAGAGACACTTCTGCAGTGATGGGTGTCACGTTGACAGGCTCGAGTCCCATACCTGAAGGTCCGTGTAGCGATACCGCTTCAAGTTGAGACTGTGGCGGCATGGCCCCAGTAAGCACAACACTAACCACTCCAGAGTTCAGATTTCCCGCTCCTGTAGTGCTGGTTCCTACTCGACTGCCCATGTGCTCCTGTTCCATCAGCTCCAGCCCTGTTCCATGCAAGGGCATAACACCTCCTGAAGAGTCCACACCTGTCAAACCCTCATGACGCTGAGGTCTAGTACCCAACTGCTGCTGGGTCTCTGCCACCACGACACCTTCCATAGTGGCCAAGTCCTCTTCCATTCCATCAGGAGACATCGGACTACTGACACGTGACTCCATGGTTAGTCCCGTGGCATCCAGCTGGACTTCGTGAGAGCCTCCCTGGTGGAGATCAGCCTGGCCTCCAACCTGCCGTGTGTCTAAGGTCACCAGGCCTTGTTCTAAAGGGCCGCCAGGCCCGCTGTAAGGGTCTAAACCAGAGGGATTGTTGTTGGACACGGAAAGAGTACCATCCATGTTAAGGCTGCTGGGATGGATATATTGGGGAGGGGGACGATCTGCCAAATATGACAGAATACCTAAAGAGATTAAACAAAAAGGCCAGATTTCATTCATTTGATTCACACAGATATTAAATAGATTCCATGAAGGTATGCAAAGGGTCAGTGATCTGATAAACATTCATTCAACAGTCATTCAAAATTAATTTTAATTGTGCTTAATTTTTGCAGAAATAAATATTTTAAAGGATATATCTCTGCCAACAATACATTTAAATAAAGCTTTAGAGCAAATTAAGTACATATAAAATGCATTTTTAAATATAGAATTTAAATATATTAATATTGAATTTGTATTTAGAATTAGATTACTATCTAAAGCTTTACTTAAATATGAAATAAAAAAAGTATTTTCTATATTTAAAAATGTATTTTAAACAAGATACATCTGCTTTACAGCTTTATATAAACTGTATTGTTGCGAGAAATAATATATCAAATAGAAATTTAATTCTGCAAGTAATTTGTAATGTAAATTGCTCTAAACCATATTTTAAAATGTATTTTGGCAGAAATGATACGTTATATGATACACACACACACACACACACACACATATTTTAAATTTGCAATAGAGCACATTTTTGTGAGTAATTCAACAAACATATAAACTGACAATAAAGTGGCAAAAATGAATTCAGGATCCTTGCAAAGTTTGTAAAAAATATGTTAGTTCAGAAAAAGAGAAATACTAGCTGATATTCTAAATTTTTATTTAATTTATTTTTTACATTGAGGGACCCCTGGGTCAGGAAAGATTGTCAGCAGATTTAAAGTTTATCTTAACAGGTTTTCTGCAACATTACCTGGAAGGATATGCCTGAAGTAGCTGCTCTCCAGGTGGGGGTATGGAGGAGGTGGTAATGTATAATTTCTCTCTGGAAGGCCACACATAACACCTCTGTCCCCTAAAGGACCCATGGGTAACATCAGGGACAGTGCAGAAGGAAGAGGCCCAAGTGATGGACCCAAGCTGGGTATTGCGACTGGCATACCTGAAATAAATCCAAATATTATCACTTCTCCATACAGCAGACTTCCTATACCACATCAAACAAATGTCTTGCCAATGTATATACACATCTAAGAGGCATTTGAGTCCTGACCTGAAGCGGTGATGGGATTGTGGGTAGGGGATGTGGGAAGGCAGAGGTGACTTGCACTCACAGGCGGCACACTGAGCTGGTCCATGCCCACAGGGCTGAGGTTCATGTCATTCATGCTGAACAGAAGAAATATTATTGCATTTAAAAGACGGTGAATATTCCATAGTACTTGTGCAGATGCAGACATATGTGTTTACCTGACAGCACAGATCACTTAAGGCATTGATGTGATGGATGCATTCTTGGATCTGGAAATGGGAAAGATTCATCCTGTTAGTTGTGGATTTTGTCATAAGCCTAATTGAAATTCTTATGACCAGTTTAATAATCTTTATGGCTATGCATGTAGGCAATACGCTAATAAATACAAAGACCTATATAATATTTCAAGAAATATGTATTTAACAAGGAAGAACCACAATCACCACCGACAAGAAAAAAGCAAAAATGCAGCCAGTTTTTGAAGCTACTGTGTTAGCCAGTTAACAGTACAATAAAAAAAATCATTTAAAAGACAAACAGGTATTTTCTTACTATGAAGACCAAATATTCATCCCTCCGTGGAAGATTTGTGATATGAAAACAATAACATGGCTAAAGGCAAACAAGGCGAGGGTTATACTTCAAGATAATAGTCCCTGATGTGTTCTGATAGTGCAGTCAAGACAAAGAAGGCAAATTAAAAATGAAGTACTTAAGAAATGAAAATCTGTCTTATTGCCTGTATGAATATAAAGTTTAGTTAAATCTAAAGAATATAAAGGGAGGGAGCAGGAGAGATTTGTCTTTTATTTTGAAATGTAAGTTCAGTTTCCTTTTCCCTAACGCACCGGAACACAAAAGCGTCTGAAAACCTGCTGTGTAATCTCCACTCTACAGTCACTGACCGACTTTATTACAAGGAAAGAAAGCAGTCATGCCTGATTATTTAGGATCCGAGCAACGCAAAGTTAAAGAAGAGGAAAAAGAGGACAAACCAATTCGAGGTATTATTTGCGAGGACTTTCGGGCGGAGTTTAATAAAACGAATTAGCAAGTTAGCATTTGTTGACTAGCCGCACACCAGTTTCAATTTGTCAACAAAAGTCGAATAATCTAAGCATATATCAATTTTAATGTTATGCCGCTGCTATTTTCCCATTTATTTGCTCCGACGCGTTCACGATATGAGTTATCAAATGTCTTAGTACTAGTTAAATCAGTTTGTGTCACCCTGAACAGACTTATTAGAGAATAATAAACACGTTATTTGTCTGTCTTGACTGATTTGGGTAGTAATAAATCATCATGTGACATATGTATGTCTCTTTTATTGATCTTGAACTGTGTTTTATTTCTCAGCTTTGGATGAAGGAGATATTGCACTCCTGAAAACCTACGTAAGTCTTCCTATTACAGAATAATGGCTATTTTGGTTTTCAGATTGCCTTCATTTATCATATGTTGTGTTATTTGTCATTTATTCAATGTTGTTTGTCATTAGGGCCAAAGCACATATTCCAGACAGATTAAACAAGTTGAGGATGATATTCAACAGCTTCTGAAGAAAATAAATGAACTCACTGGTAAGTGCACTGTCGTTGTGGTGTAGGGAAGTGGCTTTGTGGATCATTACGTAGTTAAACGAATGCATTGTGTCTTAACAGGTATTAAAGAGTCTGATACAGGCCTGGCTCCTCCAGCACTATGGGATCTGGCTGCAGACAAACAGACTCTACAGAGTGAACAGCCGCTGCAGGTGGCCAGGTATGAGAGGACAACAACATTTAGGGTTATTGAGGGTTCACTGACTTTCATGGGAAAATTAGATTGTTTGCTTGCAATACACTATCATTCAAAACCTTTTTTAAACTAATTCTTATATTTAGCAAAGATGCATAAAATTGATAATTTCAAATTAACGCTGTTCTTTTGAACTTTTTATTCATCCAAGAAACGCTTGTATATCACATTTCTACAAAAATATTCAGTATCACAACTGTTATCAATATTAGTAATAAGAAAAGCTTCTTGAGCAGCAAATAAACTTATTGGAATGATTTCTGAAGAATCATATAACACTGATGGAGTAATGATGCTGAACATTAGAATGGGAGTGTATGCACTAAAATGATTGAATTATACTTATTACTACTTTTTTATGTACATAGATGCACCAAGATAATCAATGCTGACTCAGAGGATCCAAAGTATATTATTAATGTGAAACAGTTTGCCAAGTTTGTGGTGGACCTGAGTGATCAGGTCGCTCCGACTGACATTGAAGAAGGAATGAGGGTTGGGTAAGCAGGAACTGATGTATCATTCATTTCTACGTTTACTTTCTATGTGTTACAGAGTAGCATCTGATCTAAAAGGGTTGATTTTGTGTCTGTTAACAGTGTCGACAGGAATAAGTATCAGATCCATATTCCACTGCCACCAAAAATTGATCCTACTGTCACTATGATGCAGGTACGAAACAGCTCAGGTTGCTTGGTATCATATACATTATCAAGGAAATACTGTAGGAATAATTATATACTGTACATAAACAGGTGGAGGAGAAACCTGATGTGACCTACAGTGATGTTGGAGGCTGCAAAGAGCAGATCGAGAAGCTTAGAGAAGTGGTTGAGACCCCTCTGCTCCATGTGAGTCATATTTGCATCCAAATGTACTTGTTCAAATTAAACGGAAGGTGTTATCTGCCTGTAGATGCTTAAGAGTCTACATAGTTTCTATAATCAACCTCCATCTTTTTTATTCCAGCCTGAGCGCTTTGTGAACCTAGGTATTGAGCCTCCAAAGGGTGTGTTGCTGTTTGGGCCACCCGGTACGGGGAAAACCCTGTGCGCCAGAGCTGTGGCTAACCGCACTGATGCCTGCTTCATAAGAGTCATCGGATCCGAGCTTGTTCAGAAGTATGTTGGAGAAGTAAGTGCTTTTTCTATTCAGATGAAAGCTGTACATTTTAAATAATGAATCTTTTTTTGTAATTAGGTGCTAGTAAAGTCTATATAATACCGTGTTTGTGTCTTATCCAGGGTGCCAGAATGGTTCGTGAACTGTTTGAGATGGCAAGGACTAAGAAAGCCTGTCTTATCTTCTTTGATGAAATTGATGCGATTGGAGGTAAAGATGTGCTGCAATAATCTGATACTATTGTCAGAATTGGAGGATTTCAGCTTTGTTTGGTGGTCTATAGTCTGGACCCCAACTATAATATCAGAAGTCCTATTTTAGTCTACCAAAAAAATTGTCATTTTGTCACCCTCATGCCAATAAAGATTGTTTTTTGAATCTTGGTAACCAAACAATTTTCATTCCCATCGACTTCAAGTTGTTTTTTTGTTCATACAATGGAAGTCAAAGTTAACCAAAAACCTTTGGTTACCAACTATTTCTACAAAATATAATCTTTTGCATTCAGAAGAGAACGAAAGAAATGCATTATAGGTTTGAGGGTGAATAAATGACAGAATCTTAATTTTTGGTTGGACTAACCATTTAACGTCTATCACAACAGCTTTTGTATGATCTCAGAGAAGTCTCAGTTATTATGCTTACGCTTCCATCCTATAGGTGCCCGTTTCGATGACGGAGCTGGAGGAGATAATGAAGTGCAGAGAACTATGCTGGAGCTGATTAACCAGCTGGACGGATTTGATCCCAGAGGAAACATTAAAGTCCTGATGGCAACCAATAGACCAGACACCCTGGATCCTGCTCTGATGAGACCCGGCCGTCTGGACAGAAAGATTGAGTTCAGCCTGCCTGACTTGGAGGTGAGTGTTTGCTACAATAGCAACAAAATAGCTACAATTACTAAAAATAGATGGGTATCTTATAACATCATTCTGAATTGATAGATATTTAAACTTATGTAATGCTGTTTCTAGGGACGTACTCACATCTTCAAGATTCATGCCCGTTCAATGAGTGTGGAAAGAGATATCCGCTTTGAGCTTCTTGCACGTCTCTGTCCTAACAGCACAGGTGAGGTCTTACTGACAAACATATGTCACATAGCACACAATTTAAATAGACTATATTTGCATAGGCTTAAACCGACGCATACAGGGAGGTTTTCAATAGTATTGTTGCAAGCTATAGTTAATCTTGCCAACTGTTTACTTCTCTCAGGTGCTGAGATTCGCAGTGTGTGTACAGAGGCAGGGATGTTTGCCATCAGAGCTCGTAGAAAAATCGCCACAGAGAAAGACTTTCTGGAGGCTGTGAACAAGGTCATCAAATCCTACGCCAAGTTCAGCGCCACCCCTCGCTATATGACCTATAATTAAGCAAAGGTTTTCCTCTTGTGTGTTTTTGCCTGATAATTCAAAGATTCTCATATGCGTCTCGTCACCTTTCTGTGATTATCACTGATAAAATAAAAACTCTCCATACTACATTTAGTCTGTTTCTGAATTTTTCCACTTCTTTGGAACGGTTATAAAATCTATAAATGAGTAATTCTACAAACTAGAAAGCATGTTTGAAGAAGAAAAAAAAACATTGTCACGATTTGCATTTATTGTACAAAAATACCTTAAATCCACAAAAGCATAAAAAGACAAAATCTCCTATTATATAATATATGCAGTTGCAACTGATTGTTGAACTTTGGTCTTCATTACTATATGAAACAGCATCTAAATATAGTACAGAAAAATATTGTGTATGCACTTGCTGTGAACCAAAAAGTGCTTGGAGTGAAACTTTTCATAGGCAGTATCTGTCAAATGTGCCCAGGATATTCTGAGCCTGTGGGCTTTCCATGTCATGTGCTAAAGACAAGAACACCTGAAATTAAAGACTTCGTGGAATTAACCATTTCAATAATCATCAACTAAGACCCATTTATGTTGTTAAAGTTCTTTTTAGCCAAAAAAGTACATTTCAACCCTGGGGCAACCTGGATAAATCTTTAGACAAGTCACAGATTGAATGGAGGGAGGAAAAAAGAAAAAGATTACAAAATATTTAGCAAAAAAAAAAAAATCTGATTAAAGTGCCTAATGAAACAAAACGCAGCATCTTTGCCAACAGTGCAACTATGTGATCAAGTCTTCAAATAATATGTAACACATTAAGCCTTTTTTCCTGAATACTACAGCCAAAATGGTGGACTCACAAAAAAACTAAAAGAAAAATGCTGTTAAAAGAAAGTAATGTAGTAACAAACAGCAATCATGTGGTGAACAACTGTAAAACAAAATTTCTATCAAAAATAAGCTTACTGGAATGTCAAAAGATTTAGTCGAGAGATAAAAAAAAAAAAAAAAAACTGGGCAAGAATCCATGTACGCTAATTGCACTTAAAAGAACTGAACGTACAGAGTGTTTTGTAGTTGTTTGTAACAAGTTATGGTAGAGCTTAAGATCACAGTTAGTGCAATAAAACAAGAGCACCAGTGACATTAAACCCAACATTTGCTGGTAGGTTCACATTAAATAAAGCGTTTACATCTAAAACATTTTGGCCTGCTCATTGCTAAAACCCAGCCTCCTTGTTATCGTGACATCCATCCTAAAGTGACAGTACTTGTGCTCGACCCCAGCACAACACATTCATATCAAGTCGTACACTCTCAAGCACAGGTGAAATGTCAGTTTGGTTTATGAGTTCAAAGGATTTCAGGACAGAAACGGAGGTCCTTCCTGTGCTCACAGTGCAACACTGCGTCATGAATTGTAGGGAAAATGAGGTCAGGGGTCACGGGCTCACAGAAGAATTGTAGTGTCCTGAGATCGGAGAGAAGGTTCCCTGCACAACACAGAAACAGTCTTTAAAAAGTCTTGTAAGGATCTTAGGAAAGACTCATTTGTTACATTAATTTAAGTGTTAACCTAAATTTCAGTTTGGCAACACCATATGACCATTTATTAATTCCAACTCTAGGTGGAGATGTTTACCACATTCAACAAATGTCAAAATGAACTTTAACCTAAATAAAGCATATGAACTCTGATGGACTTTTATTATTATATTACCCCATTTAAAAAAAATATCAGAATGAACTAACCTACCGTACATAAAGCATATGAACTTCAATTATATACATTTATAAATGTAATCACGCATGGATACAAATAGTATGAACTCTAATTTAGTTAAAAAATATATCCCATTTAAGAAAACTATTAGAATGAACTTTAACCTACATAAAGGATATCAACTTGATGAACTTCAATTATCTTAAATTATACATTTTTAAATGTAAAGTGTAATGTCTACTCATAGTTAAATATAGTGTGAAGTTTGATGGAGTTACATTTATATTATTAAAATTTACATCTATAATGCAAGAATGAAATTAATAACTTACTGCTACATCCAGCAAGAACAACTTTCACGTCAACTGTTGCAAACTCTTTAATCACCTGTAATACACAAAAAAAGAACTATTGCAAAATGGATAAACACAAATGACAGAATATTTTTGTAATAGATTTTTGCAATGTTTATGGTGGTTGCCAGTGTGTTGTGAAACAGCTTTTGAGGTGTTCAGCTGTTTTAGTGCAGTATATCTATGGTATTTGCTCATTTTATCATCCATGGGGTGAATTTCATAAATCGGATCACTCACATATATAAATGTAATAGGAATATATTTTCTCAATCTGTACCACAAACAATGATGGAAAAGTAAATGTGTTAAAGTTAATAATTGTAAATTTTTTACCCCAACTATGGGAAATAGTAAAACAGATGTTATAATAAATCTTATCTAAAAAGAACAAGCCGGTCAGCATATGGACTAATGCATTAAGCTGAGCGTCTTTATAGAAGTGTCGTCTTTGAGAATAAAAAGCTGTTAACTTACTGATTTAATGGTTTTGGCTCCAACAGAGTCAATAAAGTTAACAGGAGTAAAGTCCAGTATGATGGAGTGAATGGGGGTTAGACGCTGCAGAAAGAAGTCATCCTCAGATTCAGACTCAGTGTGGTTCTCAGTCATCTGGCCATTGGTGTACACGTGCATCTGTTTTTGCGGCCCATTCACCACCTCATGAGTAACACCCAGCTCCACATCCTGTTGTGGCACCACAGAATATGGTCAGCTCAGAAATATTGCATGCCCAAAGCACCACATTACAAGGAAGAAAATGCTATAGTGCTGTATTAAAGGAGCCAACATACCAATAGGACAACTGCATGTTTCCTTATTGAACATCCATGGTTTAGAGTCTTACTCTCCTTGGGGTCTCTTTTTGCATATTTTAGCTGTGAATTCCTGGCAGTGAGTAGTTTTGCCGGGTCAATTCCGGTCTGTAGTCAAAACACGCAAAAATGTTCAGAATAACAAATATAATATGCAAAATACACTAAGCTTTGTGAACTCTCATGAACACTTGCTGTTCATGGGAGCTTTTCTCCACACAATAAGACGTACCAAACGTATTCATGGACAAAACACAAACACATGGTCTAAAATACAAGTTAATCATAACATCAAACATTTAGACTCACCTTTGCCTTGAGGGAGCTCACATACAGGTCACTGTTTGCAAAGTAGATGGAGGTATTGGACTGAAAAATCTTAATCCCTGAACATTCCTCAGCCTAGAGCAAAAGAACAAATGACAGATAAGAGGACAAAGATTGTGGGTGGGAAAAGGATGATGGATTAAACAAGGCCTAATTGGGTTCCTGTGACTAAGACAAGCTAAAAAAAAACTACAGTTTTTGGAGTGGAGCACACAAATGTTACTAATGAGATGGCTATGGGTTCAGCCTCATGTAAAGATGACCCAGGATCTAGAAATGTACGATGGTGTAAATGTCTTTTAAAAGCAATATATCTTACCTCTTCATACTCATCCACATCAACGTACAATCCCGTGTCTGGGACTTGTCCAAGAAGAGTATTCTTAGGGCTTAAAACAAAAGAAAAAGGTCTGAATTAGACATTTCCTTTGGCAAAGTAATAAGACATACAAAATAAATATATATTAAAATATGTATACATATTTGACCAATCATTTACCATTTAAAATTTATAATACACAAACCAAAATTCTGCTTTACTTTGTTGTCAATATTACAGAAATTAATATTTAAACAAAAACTGGCCTGATTGATAAAAAAAAAATAGACAATGGCTAAACTGTAGTGCATAAATTTCCATTAGAACAGTATGAATTAACGCACTGAATAAATTATGTATAAACTGTATAATGTATATTTTAATAATTTTCTACATAGTTAAAAAACACAAGAAACTATTAAAACATTTTCATCTGTAAAAACATTTTCAATGTGTAAATCTTGATATTTTATAATTTTGCATCAGAGCAGTATGACAAAGCGTTTTACCACTGTGTTCTGTAAATAACTGTGAGCATGGCAAAGCCCATGGAAACCACCAGACCATAATCCAGACCAAGGAGAACTGACGCAAAAAAGGACACCAGCCAAATTGCCTGAAGAAAACATGTCAGACATTAACAACAAAACTAATTTCATCATAACCCAAACACATCAAGTTTATTGAGAGGAAAGAGCCATTCGAAGAAAAGAGGTTCATTTAAATAGATGGAAATCGGATGGAACAGAACCAAATGAGAAGTGGCTCTGACGCTCACCAGTTCAATCTTGCTGGTTCTCCATAATACAGGAATGTCTTTTGTTTGCTTGAACATCCCCAGGAGATTGACCATGATGATAGCGGCCAACACAGTCTAATGAAAGCACAAAGAGGACACTAAATAAACACCATCTGATCTCTGACTTCTTTTGCACCAAGACATACATTTTAGGTGGTTTTCTTTTTATTGCACAAAATCAATGAGCCACATGTCAAGCATATCAGAAAGTTCTTCACATACTGTGGGTAGCGGCTGAAAGACAAATCCAATGGCCACCACCACCAGCAGCACGAGTATGGATGCCAACAGTCCTGCGATCTTCAGAAACACATATCAACATAATTCAATTGAGTCTTTTAGGAGGCACGACTGTCTTATCTTATCTTTAAGGATTTACAGCAGTGATATAGCTACTGTGAAGAAGTCTTTATCAGAGGGACACTCCATTTCAGGAAATGTAGTTTTGCAATAACCAACAAGTACATACCATCATCTATATGGAATCTAATACAAATACGTCTCACTTACTTCCGTGTGTCCACCTGTGCTCTCCTGTACAAGGCTGCGGGACATTGAGGCCGTAACGACAAACGTGTGGAAGAATGAACTCACAAAGTTACAAAGTCCCAGCGCCATGAGCTCCTAGTCACATTAAACACAATGACTTGATTAGACCATCTGGTTTTATCTCAAGATCATAAAAGTATTAAAACTACAGTATAACTTCAGACCATGTGATTTGTAACAAGAATCGAATAGTAGCTCACACAACAATACATTATATAAGCTACTGTTTAAAATGCATTATATTCAGCAAGGATTCATTAACTTGATCAACATTGTTAAATAACTATGTTCAAGAAAGAATCCATAATGCTTCCGCAAAAATATTAACAATTGTTTTAAACGTTGAGGAGGAGGAGAAGAAATGTTTCCTGAGTACAAATTAGAATGATTTCAGAAAGATCATGTGACACTGAAGACTGGAGTAATGACAGCTCAAATAGTAGAGCATGGCATTTGCAATGCCAAGGTCATGGGTTCGATTCCCAGGGAAAGCAAGAACTGATTAAAACGTCACTGTGAGCCTTGAACTTAATGTAAATCGCTTTGTATAAAAGTGTCTACGAAATGCATACATGTAAATGTAATGATTCAGAAAATTCAGCTTTGCCATCACAGGACTATATTAGATTTTAAGATGTAATAAAATAGAAAACAGGGATTTTAAATAATATTTCACAGTGTTAGTATTTTAATGATCAAATAAATATGATCTAAACAGCAAAAGAGGTTTCTTCTTTTACTGATATAGCTATAGTAAGAGTATTATGTTAGCATGCTGTTGCAAACATAGCCCTGATTCTCTACATAAAGGGAACTTTGGGAAGTTTTGAGTTACTGTCTTCACCAAGTTGGGAATCTTGGCTTCTCACACAAAGTCTTAATCACACAGACTGATGAGTTACTGAGTTCATAATCCATCTTTATTACTGTTGTTCACTTAAGCTAGCCTCTTTGCATTATGTTGCCCCATACGAACCTTCCTTGCAATTACTGCACTACAAGTCATTTTGAACAAAAGGATCTGCTAAATGGCAAGTAACCAAGTGTGGTCTGGCTAATTCAGACATTCAGCTGGAGCTTAAAGCCATAGAAACCAATATAAAGGGCAGCTGAATAAAAAGTTTCTAGAAAACACTGAATCAAATTACTTTGGACAATAAAGTATTAAGACAACTGAGGTAGAGACAGTGTAGCAGTATATCTATTATTCTATCACTTCAAAACTTACAAACATACTTGAAAAGTATACTTAAAAATTTTACTTGGTTTGAAATTATGTTATATAATGCAATTCATATCACAAGTCACATATCATAGTCATAATCATCAGAGTGCTTGAATGTCTTTAGGGCCAAATATACAAGGCAGAACTATGACATTTACAGACATTTCCTTTTATTTTCCTACCTGATTTCCATCCACACTGTAGCCATGCTTGAGGGCAAAGATTTTGGCTAATGATATTGCAATTGAGAAGCCAACAACAGCTATAGCAATGGCGTCTGGGAGGAGGTTAGGAAAGACAGAGAAGTCTGGAATCTTAGGTGGCAGCAACCTTAAAACAAAACATTAAAAATGTACACATATGCAAAAATGTAAAAAAAAAATCAGTTCAGAACCTTGAATTGAGGCTGGATGATCTTACCCAGTGGGAATTTTACCCACAACTTCTACTCCATAGTTTTCAGACATAAGCATCCCGTATGAAATTCCAGTGGACACAATTACCTTTCAAAAAACAAGAACATCATAGAATTACACAAAGGGAATTAGAGTGCATGTATGAGCACAGTGTTTCATGGAAAGGGCTTTTAAAGTTTTACCACAATGATTTCTCCAGGGACAGGGATAAACAGCTTCTTTTTGAAGCGTTCATTGAGATCTTTGATGATATACAGGAACACAGTGCACACCAGTCCAATAATTAGCGTAACAACATTAGTGCTTGCAATGTTCCTGAAGACAGCATCAATGCTCTGGGGTGGGAAACAAAATAAATAATCTTACATCAGTACAGTCTTCCAAGTTATTAATCTATTTTTTACATCTTTTATCAGCTTCATTTCAATAAATGAAAATGATTTCTAAGTTTCAGTTAACAAAGAACTTTATTCATTCATGATTCACAAAATACCTTAAGCAATGAGAATAAGTGTTTATGAAGTGATGTGAAATATGCTCATAGGTGTAATGTTGTGTCACATATCAAAAGCAAACACCCAGAATTTCCCCCTGGGTCAAAGGTTACTCACATACACTACAGAGAGAGGTCCGTTGAAGCGCGCAGTGTGCACTCCCAGCAGGTACTTGAGCTGCGATACAGAGACGTGCACAGCCGCAGCCGTAGTGAAACCTCGCACCAGCGGCTCAGTCAGATAAATAGCCAGGAAGCCAAATCTCAGCAGACCCAGAACAAACTACAGGTGATCAGAACACAATCATGTTCCCAAACATCAATCTGAAATGACCGCGGGTTACAGTAACTTGAGAAGAATCACATGCATGAAGTCATCAACTTGAGCAGGTTTACAGTATTCCATGAAAGGTATCCATTGTAAACACTGTGTAGGCCTACATCAGATTCCTGTATTGTATACCATAAACTTGTTTCAATAGGTTTATGGTAACATTACACTGCAGTTTTTACTTGTGCTAAGTATTTCCTTATAAAGCCAGCCATTTTTGCTCACAATATGAATGGCTGAGAATTGCACTAGAATGTTTTTCAGATGGTTTATCTACAAAAGACCGGGGGTGATATCACAAACATGCTGTTATCGGTCTGCTTTGTAATGGCATCATACGATTGCATTGCAGGAATTTGCTTGCATTCCTAAGACTGATACTGAGAATTCACAAGTTTTGATCTACTAAAGTTCTAATGTGGAAATTAAATGACAAATCAAGATGAATATAGCACTTCAAGACAGAAAATAAGTCTTTGAGATCATAAAATTCACTAACAAAATTAAATAAGAAGATGACTAGATTCTACACTTTGTGACGTTCGCAGCCGTGGACAAGAGCAGACAAAGACCCACCTGAATGATTCCTACTAGGGTTGTCAGCGCTACAACCACCTCCACTCTTCTGGCATCACGGGCCTCAAAATCCACAACCTGTGATGTGTTGGTCCCATTGACTGCAAACATTGAGTCTGGGACCTCCCTTACAGCCACCCCGCCGATCATCAGACTGATTACTGCAAAAGTGCCTAAAGAAAGAAGAAAGAAAAAACAAAAAACAAAAATCAATAAAACTGTTGTAAAGAGTACAGTGCTGAAGAGATATATATATATATATATATATATATATATACATACACACACACACCGTACACATACATACAACCTTACAACCATCTTTCAATTGCACATGCTTTGCTCAAAGTTGATTGGATTTAATTATAATAAATGCAACTTATATATAAAGTAATATTAATAGTAGACTTTGTACAAAAAAACAATTGCAACTTAAAATATTATAATCTGTATTTATTACTACTATTATAATAATATCGGTTATTTCTATAATGGTAGATATTATACATTTTATTATATTGTTAATATTATCTAATTTATTAAATGCAATACCATTTTAAGTGTGTCTTAAACCTTAATGTCATTGTGTGAAAGTGTAACAGGTGGTGTAACTGCTCTATGGTACACAATGTATGGTGGTTAAATATCGTTGTCACGGAGCAGGAGCCCTCTTGTCATACGAGCAAATATTTGTGTAAGTGCATTTATGTAAGTGAGCTCTGCCTTGGCTCTCCATCTAAATAAAGCCCTGGGCAACTGGGTCTGTTTTATATTGCCGTTACACTGCAGCGGGACAGAGCACGAGTATTGTTTAAACAGGAGGCAGCATACATCTGTGCAGCAGGACCTGGCTAAACATTTGGAATAACGCCCATTCTCTTGCTCTCAATTCACGCCACAGGGGCTGAGAATGCAAGATATTGAAGCAACAACTCTGGTTTAGGTAACCTTTTGAGTTTTGAACCTTTGATCCATCTTCTCAGTGGTGTTTCTAATATCCTACAGGGATTTCTGAGGGTTTGAAGATTCCCACATTAAACAAGACAAAAATAAAACTGCAGGGTATCTACCCACCCACAAAACAGTGCAATAATGTCTGGACAACCACAAATAAGGATCTTAGAAATAACACTTCCTTTTCGTTCTTATGAAATTCAAATTGGAATCAAAGCGCCTTTAGAGCCGTCAACCTGTACATTTGGCAAGAACAATGAAAAATTGACCTCCTGATGAGATTTTATGGAAGTACCAGGATAAACAGACTAAGGATTTTAGATCTTATTCAAATGAACTACACTTGTTTAGTTGGGCGATAATGCTTTGCTTAACAAGGCTGACTTAGCAAAACTCTACAGAGGAATGTCACATTTCAGGTAGTCGTTCGAGAAAAAGCAGTCTTTCGAGAAAAAAAAAACTCGGGCCAGCATGGCAGATTGCTCTGAGACTAATTGTTTATATTATTTTAATGTGCTACATGGGGTGGGTTTATCTCAAATAAATTACACTACAATAATAAAGTAATAACTATCTCTACGATAGTCTTGTGTAAATTCACTTCGTAGAGTCAACCAATCAGATTACAACTTTCCAGGCCAAGAAAGCACTCTTAATTTATGTAAACAATATCCACCAGACAGTCAATGAATCGACAGTGGGTGGTCCGGCTGAGGCTGAGACTATATTTTAAGTCACAAGCATGTTATTAATAGCCCGACATGCGTGCCATTGAGTCTTACCTATTGATATATGTCTGGAGGTACCGAAGAATGTGTATAATAGGACGGGATAAAATGATGAATATAACCCAAACACTGGAGGAACAGCTGCCAACATCGCATAAGCAAGACCTGTTAAATGTGAGAAAGAGAAGCAAATGATCAAATGACCTTGTCCAGTGATCAATAACTCCATGCCATAAAGGTTAATTAAATAAATTAATAACATTACTAATAATAATAATAATTATAAAGCTCTAACGATAATACAAATAATATATAAATTTTATATATCTTTAATATCTTTAATCTTTATATAACTATTCATATTTAATATTGACCAGTTTTGAAATATTGAACTGACCTTGAGGCAGCTGCATTACACCTGTGCTGATGCCAGAAACGATGTCCCCAAACAGGTATTCCTTCAGTGGATATGACGGCAGCCATGTTAAAATTGGCAAAAAACTAAATGCAACCGATTTGGCTTTTTCAGACGAGCAGCTGAAAAATAAGGGAGAGATGGCTGTTAGAACAAATACATCTTCTTCTTCTTCATTATTATTTTACATTGTCATATGTGTGATTTGAATACAAGCACTCAAACACATCAAAAGATTAAAAGACATTGACATCAAATCAGATGTGATCAAAAGTAAATGCACTGTATTTTAATATACATGATAGCGATGATGGAAGTGAAGTTTATCAGTGAATGAGAACTTAATCTATAGTCAGTCCTTGTCCTTAGAAAACAGTCATAAATTGTGTTGCGTTGATTAATACAAGTAGTACTGCAATCTTATATGGAGGATATGATCAAAAAAAGAATGGTTGTTTTAAGTTCAGATATATATATATATATATATATATATATATATATATATATACACATACATATATACATATATATACATATATATATATATATATATATATACACACACACACACACACACACACACACACACACACACTGTTGAGTCCAAACATCTGATACCACTTAATCAGCATCACAATTTGAATAAAATGTTGGATGTCGAAATGTCTTAGTATTTGACATCAGCACTCACGCCACAAGTTAGTAAACACATGATTTGAGAATGATCATCTTGTGTTTCAATGGATGAATATCTGATAATGTGTACAAAGAGTCACATAATCAATATCACAAATTTGCTTTTATGATTAGTGACCTAGAAATAAATTTCTCAATGCAGTCTCAGACTTTTGGACTCGACTGTTTCTTCCAAAACTCAGACGTATGATCAGTTACTATGAAAGCAGAATCTGTTGAAAAAGCCTACCGAATATGCTCAACTATTCTCCGTCTACAGGACTTGGGCGTCCTCTTCTTCCTATGCAGAAGCTCTGAGTCAATATAGCTTTCATTGAACACGGGTCGTTCCACGCGGTACTTCAACGTACCGGACGGTTCCTCGCTAGCAGTTACATGCTCCATGGCAGCAGTGGAAACACGGGCATGTCAGGCTATGATGACCTCGAGAATGAACATGCTCTTGCTTTACTTCCTCTTCCTGTTTTCAGTGAACAATGGAAAGGGAGCACTCTGTGAAGAAAGAAAGCATATAAGTATCAACTTCAAATGATCACACATGACAGCTATTAGGTAATAAAACATGTAACATTGTAATGTCACACTGACAACCCGTCAGGTTTTATTTGGAGTCTTTCAGGGGGTCAAACACTGCTGGTATAGAATTACAAGCCCTCAAAATAATCTCGAACGCCAGACCGTTTCAGTCTGCGAGAGATAACAGTAATCTATCAAGCAACCTACAGGAAAATCTAATCTGAAAATATGTTTTGACTTATAATAATAACAATAATAAACAAAACAAAAAAAAAATTTATTCTGAAAAATTGTATTCTTAAGTAAATAAGGTTTCATGATTTAATCCACACACCCATGCATCTAAAACACTCGACCTGTCCTGAGGACACGTTGTACATCTTAAGCAAAAACAACCCATCAATGTATCCAGTCCATTTTTAGTACAGTACACACACTGGATATGACTGGTGTTGCTAGCGTAAGCCAAAGTTGACAAAGCAGTGAAATAAACATTACAAACCAGAGTTGTACACTACACTAAATGAACTCATGACATTCAAGGGTCATTCAACAAAACTGTTTTTAAAAAGGCAACTTTTAAAAACTTTAGAACATGCATTCTTTCACAAATAATGGGGTTGAGTGCAAATAAGGTACAACCTAAATGTAAACATTATATTACTTAAGTATAGCTATTGTTATATATACTTACATAAAAACATAATAGCAGAAGGCGTGATAGTAACAGTGTAAACAAACAAAAAATACAATAAAGTTATTTGTTCTGACACATTAAGACAATTGACTATAAAACACAGTAAATGCTGCTCTCAGCTGTCCATCGTAGAAGTTATTGTTTACATTATATTCATGAGGAAACATATACCGTGGAAAAAGTGTCAAGTGCACAGTCACGATGCACTGACAAACAGAGTTTCAACAGCTTACGTGCGTTTCTGCCATACTCTCAGCCGTCACACTTTTTAAAAAAACATAAGGCAACTAGAATTTAACATTTTTGAAGAGCGTCCTCGTTCTGTTTGAACCACGAATTCCCACGAACCTGTTTAGCAGGTAGGATACAGTGTAGCCAAAGAGCTTTGCTCAATTATTGTTTTAAGGATGAGGAGGGGAAAAGCCTAAGCATCTTACCTCTCGCCGCCTCCGTCCGGAAAATGACCCAAGGTCGGTGAACTGGGCTGAGAAGAGGACGAGCATCGACAATTCTGTTACTGAGTAACATGTGAAAGCTCTCTAACGTCATCAGCTGCGTCATCAGCTGCTCCGCCACGTAATCTCATACGTCACCACACAAACGTAAACACCACACGGGAAATGTAGTTCTCCTCACCAACGCAACCGTATCAGTTAAAGAAGATAAACGCTGGACAGATAATATCCTGCAGAATGTCGAGTGATTTTTATCACGTAATTAATTTGTTTGTAAGTAATTATAACTAGAACAAACTAATTCTTGTACAAACTAAATTATAAAAAATTGACAACGCAAGTTCGCAAATGCAATGAAAGCGCGCCATCTTGTGTAACAACTATGCAACAACAAGGTGCATAAAAATAAAACAAAGGTAGACGTCAGTATGTCTTGGAGTTTTGCATTTACATTTCTGTACATTTCTTGTACAAGCCCATTGAATGTATTCAATACTGTTTACAATGTATTGTGTAATAGTTGTACAGGGACGTCACGCCATGAACCCTATACTGTCTCGTTTCAACTTCTAAATTTATATTTGCAGAACTGTGAGATAACATTTTTTTGTATATAAAAAAATAAAAATAAAAACCTAAAGGTTCCAAGAGGTGGTTGAACCTCCAGGTGGGTTGAATTTGTGCGGGGCCCCTCACGGTGTCTCCACTCTCCAGGAGGGGTCAGCATCTCTATGAGATTCTACACAAGAATAACTAGTTGCTTATAAAGTGCTGATATGAATGATGAATGATACCGTGAATGTTTTGCTCGGTCTCACTTAAAAAGGCTCTCACATGTGACACGGTGGAAAAGTAAATAGGAAACGCCCACTGGTACCTCTGTACTCCGCACGCTTCCTCAGAGTTCATTGACTGAGCTAAATCAGGAAATGCCTTTGAAGACAACAAGCTCTGATTCAATGCGATGCGTTCTTGTCATTGTACTCGCTCGAACCTGTTTAATAAACAGCGCAATGCTTGACGAGTCGTTGTAGAAAGAGCCTGGTGGATGATCAGATTCGGCAAACCTAGATAGGCAAAGTTGCATGAACGCTGAAGGTTTGTAGGTGAGCGACATCACACACCTTTAATCATGCCAAAAGCGACAAAAGACGGGGAGTTCACTTTCGTCAGTCCAGTGGTGAAATATTTACTTTTCTTCTTTAATATGATATTTTGGGTAAGTGCTGCTCACTTTTACATTCAAATTATATTATTAAATGACATTATATTATAGGCCTGTCATATTATAACCATATACACCATATAGCCTGTTATATTAAATCATACATGCATAATATTATATTTTTTTTAAATAGCCTTATTTTTACACCTTTTGAGTTTTTATTATATAAAAACAAAGAGACTAGAAATACTGCTTAGAGCTGCTTTTAACTCACATGATGAGGTTTAATGATTAATGTTTTACCAAATGACTTTTCAAACTGCCCCTGTATATGCACAAACACCAAGCAAGCTTTTCATGTTCAAAAATATGTACTTAGTCCACTTGCAGGCTGAATGATGATCAAGAACATGTTTTCAAAATCAACATAGGGGAGTATGTGTATTCATGGTATTTAGGTATGAAGGATCGCTGAAGATATCACCCATGGGCATGTCTCAACACCGATGTGAATTGCTGCACCACAGGCTAGGTTCTCTGAATACCTCAAAAAGTACATGAGCAGTTCATGACACATTATACAGCAGCGTAACCTGTCTGATCTTGAATTGATGTATTTAAAAACACTTGGGTAACTGCCTGCCTTTTGCCCCAATAAATTGGGCCTGCTGCATGATAAGATCTTGCTGGAATAATAATGAGTTCATATTAGACCTCATCAACAAAACCCTCTTTTGTGAAGTTCTTGATACTGCCAGTTTACTTTCCCAAACTTTTCTGAACTTGTGGCTGTTGCTAAGCAGCGGGTCTCATTGATTCATATGCTGATAGAGCAATGAAGGGGGTTTGGACGAGTGGGGGCCCCATGCTTCTTTTATTTGTTGCCTGTAGCATAGTGAATAATAGACCTAAATGAATAACGCCTCTTCAGAAGGAGAATCAGAAACCCCAAATATTTAAAATAGTCTTTACTATTAATTACTTCAGTTGTTACTTAATCAGTTGATTTTAGCTATAAGAGTGAACTTCATGCTTGCTGGTGCAAATATGCACATGCAAATACCTAAGGAGATTTCATACTGAAAGCCTCTAGAACAACTGTAATACAGAGCAGTCACTACTAGGTCTCAATGCATTGTAGAAAACCACACAACCCAAATCTGCGATAATACAAAGTTGGAGCTTTCACCTTTGTGAGAAGTGATGCAGCAGGCCTAGTTGTGGTGCACAGAAAGCTTGTGGGCATTTTAGCAAATGTGCAAACTAGCGTCTTCGATCTGCGTCAGCGTTGTTTTCTTCCTTTTAGTGTGTGTGACAGTTAAAAAAAAAACGAACATCCATTTTGAATGATTACCACTTGGAATCACTAAAACCAAAATTAAAAGATCCATTTTAATTGTACATTGTTACAATACAATATGCACTCTGAATTATTATTTATAATTTTTATAACAATTATTATTATTTAATAAATTCAATTATTATTTGACCTTTATTATTTTATAGCATAAACCTAAATATTTTGGATATTTTAGTTGGACCTATTTAAGTGCTTTTCAAATGCAATATAAAGCTCCTTCAGGCAATGACTAGGATTGAAGTGATTTCAGTCTAAGAATACGGACACTGCTTTCTCAGGGAAAAACTATGTGGAGTTTCGTAGTAACCTGATAGCTGTGTCAGAGAAAGGGGCTACATTGTGTCAGACAAACTGGGACCTTTAGTTGTGTGAGAACCAGAGAGTGAATGAACCCTGAAACCTCACTTCATTATATAGAATTTCTTCATGATCTTTCACACATGCTTATGCTATATATAAAATTGCATAAATTTGACACTCTGAAGTTTCAAGTGTTTTCTTTTTTTTCACAATGCAGTTCGAGGTAACAGGCCTTTCACTTAAACTTGACAATAAGAATCTTTACTTAGTAAGGTCTTTTACTCACTTAAATCCTTTTTATACTTAAGAAAACCGATGAATAAAGATGTTATCCTGCCACACCCTGGAGAAGGATGACAATGACATCAGTTTTATGCTGAGTTTCTGTTATAACATACAGACTTGCTTCTTATCTTTCTGTTTTAGATAATTGCACTGGTACTGATATCTATTGGAGTTTATTCCAGGATAGTTAAACACGGTAAGTGTGTTTACTTGCTAGACCACTGCTTGTTTTACAGTTGAACAGAAGAACAGAGTTCACGTATTTATGTAGCTTTCTTCCTAGACATTTCAGCTACTTTATATGGTGATGCTACCAACATATGCTGTTTTTGGTAAGCTAGTTTTTGGTAACAGCAAGTAAGCTATAGAAAAGGACCTTACAAATGTTATATCGTAAACCAGCTTAAACATAGCCATATCATTCATATTCACTTGACATTAAAGGTTCAGCCAGCCTAATATTACAAAACCAATAGTGCCATTGAAGAAAGTCAGCCATTAATTCCACCAGTAAATGTTTTTATTGTGGAAATATTACAATTTTAAAGAAATTTCCTCCAATTTAATTGATTCAAAAATGTAATTTATGTGAAGGCAAAGCTGACTTTTTCGTCTTCGGTGTCACAATGTCTTTTAGAAATCAATCACTCTGCTCAAGAAAATATTATTGTCAATATTAAAAATAACAGCTACTTAATGTGCTACTTAATTTTTTTTTTAATAATGAGACCCAGTGTAAAATATTGAGCACTAAAATAATTTATAATAATTGAGCACCAGATCAGCATATACATTTTTTTAATGATCATACAACACTGAAGACCGAAGTAAAGGCGATTACATGTTAAACAGTGAACAGTTATTTTAACTGAAATGAAACTGTAATTAACTGTACTTTTGGTCAAATAAATGCAGCCTTGGTAAGAATAAGAGACTTAATAATCATAATTATTTCAAATGTTTGACCAGTACCGTATATACAGCATTATAGATAATATATATCTATCCTTGGTGTAAGTGTTCCACAAAAACTGTCACTATACTATACATTTATCTGGTTTGTCTCTCTTTTGCTCAGCAGAGACAGTGCTGGCCTGTCTGACAGTGGATCCTGCTCTGTTACTGATGATAGTGGGCATTCTTATGTTCTTCATCACATTCTGTGGCTGTGTGGGTTCTCTGAGGGAGAACATATGCTTGTTGCAGACGGTCAGTAATAAAGCCAGCTGCATGATCAAAAGTGTCACATCAAGACAGGACAGTTTCTTTAGCATTTTTAGACGACTTTGAGAATGGTACATCAGAGTTGGGCTTGATTTGTATGTGTAATTTGTGTTTTTGAATCAGAAAAATAGAACCAGTCTTGGTACATTTTTAATCAGGACAAAGTCGGTCATTGGTGAAAACTACAAATGGCATTAAAAAACAAGATACATTTTACATAGAAAATGTCAAATACAAAGCAATCCCTAAAGGCAAACTGTAATTCCCCTGCAGTTCTGCGTCATCTTGACTATCATCTTTCTGCTGCAGCTAGTGGCTGGTGTTCTGGGTTTTATCTTCTCAGACAAGGTAAAAAGCATCATGAATCAGATTACTATGTTAATGCCAATGCTACAACAAAGCAAGCTTGAGTATATCCTTTTTTCTTTTCTTTTTTTTGATCTAATGTGAATTTGGGTTTTATTTACTCAAGTAATTGATCCTCATTTAGATCAAAATTGTACCTTTTATTTGTTTGATTTACCTTTAATACATCAGATTAAAGTATAGTATATTGGTGTACTATTAAATACCCCTGTTTTTGTGAAGGCTTTGTATAAACAGGCATAACTGCAGTATTTAAACAGTCTGGACATGCTAGAACAAAACCCCTAGTCACAAACACACTGGATTTAGTGTGCCCTCTAATGTCTGCCTACTATTAGTGTAATGAGCTAACAGTAACAATTGACCCAAAGTATCAGCTCTATAAATGACTATTCTAATAAATCTGACAATGTTTTTGATGAACGTTATCCCTTATAGGCACGCGACAAAGTAACAGAAATGGTTGACAGTGCCATCAAGCATTACAGGGATGACATAGACCTACAGAACCTCATCGACTACGGACAAAAACAGGTCAGGCTGGGTTGTAAATGTGTATATATATAATGCATAATAATAGTTTGTAATGGCTGTTAATGATGTTTTTGTTTTATGGTATGATCAGTTTAACTGCTGTGGGGGGATCTCATTCTTGGATTGGTCTCAGAACATATACTTCAATTGTTCAGATGAGAATCCGAGCAGAGAGAGCTGTTCTGTACCCTTCTCCTGCTGCCTGATCTCCAAAGAGGAGGTGAAAAAGGACCTCAAAAAATGTTTTGGAATATACTTTAATATATTATATATCATAATGTTAATGTTCCTCCCTTTAATACCACTTTGCCTTTGTTTTGTCAGTCTGTTATAAATACCATGTGTGGTCATGGGATGCAGAAGCTGGATTATCGTGAAGCTAGTGTTTTCATCAATACCAACGGCTGCATTGATAATGTGGTGAACTGGATCCATAGTAACCTGTTCCTGTTGGGAGGCGTCGGACTAGGCCTGGCCATCCCACAGGTAACTCCTGAAATGGAATATGAGTCAAGTCAGTTTTATTGTCACATCACTACAGCACATGTGCCTTGGTGAGTGAAATTCTTGGGAGCGTGCTCCAAAAAATTGCAGCAACAGTTAACATAACCATACAAGCAGGTAAAAACAGAAGAGAAAAGTGCAATGTGCACATACATATAGTTAGTACACACAGTGTACTATTGACATACAGTTAGCACTATACTACACATTATACTCAGAATGTACATGCATTCATTTAGCACCACATTAAACACTATACACAGAATGTACACATTAAACACTATACACAAATACACATACGAGGGCTTAAAGTCTGCTTAAAGTCGGCATGATAGGAAAGCTACTCTTTTCTTCCCTATTCTGACGTCAATCTGAATAAAATGGCTTCATGAAAAAGAAAAATGAGTAAGAAAAAGTATGGCAGGATAAGATTTTGTCCATAGGAATTGATTGGCGGGTTATGGTTTGCTATTGCTGTGATCTCATGTGAGTGACAGGTTGTCCCGCCAGTAAACACATCATCAGAGAAGAGAAGAGATGTTGCTGCAAGAGGGAAGGGAATTTATTTTGATTAAAGATTACTAGGGCACAAGAATTAAAAAAAATAATGATGATGATGATGATGTGCACAGTTAAATCATTTAAATACTGCAATATTCCACAAAAATGTGTATTGATTTCATTGAAAAATTAAGTCATGTCAAACGTCATTGTCCGTGACCTTAGATTTAGTGTGATCTCAGACAGGCTACTTTGAGCTCTATATTAAGCATCTATACATCTATCTAAATATATATATATATATAAATGACGACCTGTTCTCTTCTCTTTTTCAGCTGGTTGGGATCCTCCTCTCTCAGACCCTTATTAATCAAATTTACGATCAGATTAAATTGCAGAATTACAACCAACAACATCGCTCAGACCCCTGGAGATGAAACTGGCAAGGAAAACAATATATATGTGTTTCTATAGAAAATTCATTGCTGCCTGAAGTTACTGACATGGACTGGCTTTTGAATAAGAAGAACTAGGCTTAGGAACAGACAGCAGAGTCATGTTTTCAGATATAAGGTCATTTGTGTATTTTATAAACCAGAATGTTTGTATTAATAGAGTAAGCATCAATAGGTCAATAAAATTATTTTGGGATATTTTATGAGCATGAAATGTGAGTTTTTGAGGAGTGTTATTTTAGCAAAAGATGATGTAAACTTTTCTGATATTTGACATTTTTTAAAACATTCTTTGTGTTGGCAAATATCATGAACAGCTGAGGTCAAATAGAAATGAAGCTGTTTTTATTTATCAAGTATAATGTGCCTGAAACATTCATTTTTTAACAAGCCTAAACAGTCACATGTGCTTTTTTATATTTCATTTCATATTTTCACAAATGTATATTTTTAACAAGCACGTTTAAACTGTGTTGGTTTTATAACATTATTGACTGATCAACTAAATATAAATAAAAATATTTTTAAAATGAAATATTTTGTATTTATGTTAATATGAATTTTAAATTGTATATATATATATATATAATACATATTTAATTATAAAAATATTTAGTTAGTATATATCAACTTAATCTTTTTAGAATTTAATATACTTTATTTAAATTATTAATATAGTAATGTTATTATTCACAGTTGTAGCGATGGAAATACACATGCAAACACATAATTGGTTCCCTATTTCATTAGCCAGTGTTGCACATATATGCTCAAGAATTTTATTGATGTAAGTTTAAGTCTAACACATGTTACAAAGACACATTCATAGACATGGTAGGAAATGCATACCAGGTGCAGTGCACTCAGCAGAGAAACCAAGAGTGTGGCGTTTTGAGAACAACCGAGAGCTGGTAACTCAGGCTTTTATCCAAAACTCATTTGGAAATCCAAACAGACAGTGTGGCAGATACCTTCAGTTTGTCAATGTTGTTTAAAGGCCAGTTAAGGGAAAAAATGAAATGTGAAAACACTGCAGATGTATTTTATGCCAATGTATAGGAGGAGAAGCCTGTGCGTGTGAAGAGAAAGAGAGGGAGGTAGACTTTTTGGGCCAGGCTCTCTCATTTGGAGCTTGAGTGTGTTTGTGTGTGGTCCCCGGTCTGTGCCTCTCTCTGACTCATTCTACAGCGGCCATGTTAGACGGGCTTTTTAAGGAGGCCCTGTGCTGGGAACATGCAGCATAGTTTACCAACCACATCGACACCAGCAACTGCTGCTGTCTAAATCCCATACACCAAACTACACAACGTTTATTTTCCTTCCTTGAGAATTGCTATTCATTTCCATCGCAATGACTAAATTAGAGCCATGGGAATAAGATGAAAAGAAAATAACGATTTGAAATGATTAAATGAAATGAACTCAGTCAGGAATTGCAATCACGCTGCAAAGTGTATCACCAACATAAAAGTTCTTTTTTTTAAAGTCTACACTGCAAAATTTCACTCAGATTAACACTCCAATTGAAAGTGTTTAAAGCACATTTTGTATTACTGTCAGTGTTGTGTATTGTGTTGGTTTTAAACTGACTATCCTAATGCGTTCTTCACTACACAACTAGTGTTGTAAACCACACTCAAGATTTTTAATCATCATTGCACCTGTGTATATTGAATTGACATCCTGTTCCACCACATAAAAATAAATCAATCGTAATTGATATAAAAGGTCAAAATTATGAGACATAAAATCATAATTACAAGATAAAAAGTCAAAATTATGAGATAAAGTTTTGAAATACTAAAGTCAAAATAACGAGATATAATTATGACATAATTGGGAAATAAATGGTTGACTTTTTAGGATAATGACTGACATAATTATGATTTACCAAAGCATGCTTTTTTAAGATGTGAATCTGAGAAAAAAGGCAAAATGACCGAAGTAAATAAAAAATGATAAGATATAATACACATATAATTATATACTTATTTTGATTTATGTTGTACAGTAAATATAATTTTTTTATGAAAGTACCCTTACACTTAAAATTGCTCTGATTCTTCATTTATCATGTAGCAAGAATAGATAATAGCAAATATGATAATATCAGACATGAGGGAAGGTATGAGTGAAGCATGTAAATATTCTGTAGGTTGGCATGGATTGCTTTTCCCAAGCATGAGGGGGATGGGAGGGGAGCCAGAAGTTTTGTTATTTGTGTGTTTGTGTGCGTGTATTCTGTGCACCCTCTCCATGTGCATACCAGAGACAAGAGGGGGGTGAAAAACAGATTCTTGCAAAATTCATTTTATGATGACTGGATCTCAGGTCTCCATCCGATGAGCAGATGAGTTTTGACAACATTTCTCGCACTCTTTCGCTGTGAACTGGGGGTGGGCGCGGGGACGCGCTGAAGGGGGACGGAGCGCGCAGCCCCGGGATCAAGTTACAGTCCCAGTCCCAGACTTTTCAAGGCAACATTTTTTTCCTCCATCACAAAAGTGGGGGATGGTGAACGCTATTTGGTTTCTTCAGATTTTTAGAGTAAGAAAAAACGGAGCCGAGGTGAACCTTGCGCTGGATTTTAAAAACAAACTGTTATTTAACACTTTTACGCACCGCAATTGTATGATGACGAGATTTTCAGTAGTATGTGAGCGAGAGAAGAGGCATAAAAAACTTTGGAATCGGACGAAAAGACACTTCTTTTAATGGGGAAAATGTCGAATCGGCAATCTAACAAATATCCACACTTTGCCATTGTTTGAAACCTTCAAGCGCGTTGCGCGCGAGTGGAGAACGACAGTTTATTTGGAAACCTTTGATGAAACATAGCTACATTGTTGCGTCTCCAAGATGTCCTCCGAGCGCCTCAGCTCCATTGTTGGAGGCTTTTGGATGCTTTGGGTCTGGGCAGCCACCTCTATGGTCGCTCGGGCTGTCATCTTGCACCCAAATGAAACGGTATTCAACGACTTTTGTAAGAAATCGACAACTTGTGAAGTGCTAAAATACAACACTTGCCTAGGTTCACCTTTGCCATACACACACACTTCTTTGATTCTGGCTGAAGACTCAGACACTCAGGAGGAAGCCTTCGAGAAACTGGCCATGTGGTCTGGTAAGTTACGGTTTAACTATATAATACAGTAATGCAGTGAAATAACTTTTATTTTAGTTATTGTACGCTTGAATAAAATTACCGTTTTTAAAAATGTTCGATTGTTTGTCAATTTTGTAGCTAAATATAAACAATATTTACAGAAAATAAATAATATTTACTTTTTCCCTTAAGATTTTGCCGTACATGTTAAACAAAATTAACATTAACAAATTGATTTTCAAATTATAATATACATTCTTAGGTGACTTTTGCATCCGTTATCAGTGCCATTCTGTTCTTAATTTTCTCAAGCACCCCATAATGAGCAATCCACTCCTTTCCAGTCACATTCACACCATAATCCCAAAGTTCTCTGTATTGTTCCTGAAAGTCCTTTGCCCCTGGGCCATTTCCTTTATATAGGAATACCAGATCTTTAAATATCCACTCAGTGCTTGCTTTTGAACTTAACTAAATATCCTGATTTATTTCTATAAATATTATTTTGATAGACTATCGGGATCTTAACCAGACACCCAATGAGACTTAGACATTATTTTCTCTGAGTGTTGACTTCTAATCTCTTATGCCCAGGATTAAGAAATGCTCCTCGTTGTTGGGCCGTCATTCAGCCGTTGCTGTGTGCCATTTACATGCCAAAGTGTGAGAATGGAAAGGTTGAACTGCCCAGCCAGCACCTGTGCCAAGCTACACGCAAACCTTGCAGTATTGTGGAGCGGGAGAGGGGCTGGCCCAACTTTCTCAAGTGTGAAAACAAGGAGCAGTTCCCTAAGGGTTGCCAGGTAAGTCATCCAATTGTACACGCCCAAAATGCTCTGGATTGCCTGTGATGTGACCGAATTGACTTTTGACTTTCAGAATGAGGTCCAGAAGATCAAATTTAACACATCCGGACAGTGCGAGGCTCCCCTTGTCAAAACTGACATCCAGGCAAGTTGGTACAAAGACGTGGAAGGGTGTGGGATCCAGTGCAACAACCCCCTGTTCACTGAAGGCGAGCACTCGGACATGCATAGCTACATCGCCATTTTCGGTTCCATCACTCTCCTATGTACCTTCTTCACACTGGTAGGTGAACCGGCGAAGATGGGTCTCCGTAATCTTAAACTGGGTTTAATTTCGAATGTTATTCCTGCCTACAATTTCTCACAGGCCACATTTCTCGCCGACTGGAAGAATTCTAACCGTTACCCTGCCGTGATACTCTTTTATGTCAACGCGTGTTTCTTTATCGGAAGTATTGGATGGCTCGCTCAGTTCATGGATGGAGCCCGCAAGGAGATCGTGTGCAAAAGCGATGATACTATGCGGCTTGGAGAGCCATCGTAAGTATGAAGCAAGCGGAAAATCCACCTTCCAAAAGATTGGATTACAGTAAATTTGAGTTATGCTGCATATTAGAAAAATTGACAGTCAGGAAAAGGACCAAACATTAATAATAATATAATTATCAAGTACCAAATATTCAGTATGAATAATACCCATTTTCCATGGCTTATTTTTCTCTAGGTCCACCGAGACGCTGTCATGTGTGATTATCTTTGTCATTGTGTATTACTCTCTTATGTCTGGAGTCATTTGGTTCGTTATGCTGACTTATGCCTGGCACACATCATTCAAAGCCCTGGGCACCACCCATCAGCCTCTGTCTGGAAAAACATCCTATTTCCACCTGGTCACATGGTCTATTCCTTTCATACTGACAGTTGCTATACTGGCAATTGCAGAGGTGAGGCTACTCTTGAAATTTTTTTGGTATAATTAATATCAGCGTATTCGCAGTGATTATTCCGAATATATGAAATTATGAAATAATCCACAGGTGGATGGAGATTCGGTTAGCGGCATTTGCTTTGTCGGCTATAAGAACTATAGATACCGTGCTGGGTTTGTTCTGGCTCCTATCGGGGTAGTCCTTGTCGGTGGCGGCTATTTCCTGATAAGAGGTGTGAGGAAAAAAATATTTTCATTCTTTTTGACAGTTGGACATGTCATTAAGAGATTTACCTAGATGTTGTCATTTATGTGGATTGATACAAGAATCTCTTTTTCCAGGGGTTATGACATTGTTTTCCATTAAAAGTAAGCACCCGGGACTGCTCAGTGAAAAAGCTGCTAGTAAAATCAATGAAACCATGCTGAGGCTTGGTAAGTTTGAGTTTCCTCTTGAAATGATTTCATCAGAAAAGAAAGAAAAGCACACCAAATTATGACAATACAAATATAATAGAGGTACCGTTAAGTATGTTGTTTTTAATTCCACAGGTATATTTGGATTCTTGGCCTTTGGTTTTGTTTTAATCACTTTCGGCTGCCATTTCTATGATTTTTTCAACCAAGCTGAGTGGGAAAGAAGCTTCAGGGAATATGTACTGTGAGTCCTCTTTTCTTCTAAACAAAATAGCATTTTAGAGACATTTTTAGGAACACTCTGTGTGTTACGTTGTCTACTTTACATTGTTTTGTGTTTGTGATACTGTAGAGCGCTACTAGAGCTGTTGCCTGAGAACAACTGTTTTTTTTAATACAGATGTGAGGCTAATGTCACCATAGCTCACCAGACCAACAAGCCAATTCCAGAGTGTGCCATCAAGAACAGGCCAAGTCTTCTGGTAGAGAAGATCAACCTCTTTTCAATGTTCGGCACAGGCATTGCAATGAGCACATGGGTTTGGACGAAGGCCACAATTCTTATCTGGAAACGTACCTGGTTCAGGTATTTAACAAACATTAAGAAAATAAATCTTTAAAATATTTTTTTTATGTGATATGCAACATTTTGTGGTATATTAAAGAATATTTTTCTCAATTCCAAGAATCATTGGACGAAGCGATGATGAGCCAAAACGCATTAAGAAGAGTAAAATGATCGCCAAAGCTTTCTCAAAGCGAAAAGAACTGCAGAAGGATCCGGAGAAAGAGCTGTCCTTCAGCATGCACACCGTTTCTCATGAGGGACCTGTGGGTAAGCACCTTCTCCTACATGCCAAAGATCGTTTTGTCAACTTTTAGGAGTATGTTAGAATATTGAAAAGCTAAAATATATGCTTCAAATTGTCAAGAAGTCACATCTGAAAATGTTTTTGCCTCCTATATAAGACACAAATAACTAACATTAGATTTTTTTTATATATATATATTATAGCCGGTATTAACTTTGACCTGAATGAACCATCAATGGAAATGTCTTCTGCATGGGCCCAACATGTCACCAAGATGGTGGCTAGAAGAGGGGCCATTCTACCGCAGGATATCTCAGTGACACCCACCGGAACGCCTGGTTCGTGCTATAGTCCTTAAATAATAATTGATTAGTATATAATCAGTAGTTATAGGGATAGTTCACCCAAAAAGGAAAATTCTGTCATCACTCACCCCACGTTGTTCCAAACCTGTATAAATATTTTTTTTTGGTTGAACACAAAATAAGATATTTTGAAGAATGTCAGTAACCAAACAGTTGAAGGTAGCCATTAACTTCCATAGTATGGAAAAAAAATACTATGGAATTCAATGCCTACAATGAACTGTTTGACATATATGTATTTGGCAAACGCTTTTATCCAAAGCAACTTGCATTGCATTCAAGGAACACATTGAATCAGTTCTTGACTTTCCCCATGACCTTGGCGTTGCAAGCACCAATGCTCTACTGATTGAGCTACAGGAAAGCTGTACTTTTGATTGCTGACATTCTTCAAAATATTCTCACAAATGAATATGTGTTCAGCAGAAGAAAGAAATTCATACAGGTTTGGAACAACTTGAGGGTGAGTAAATTATATTTTATTTTGGGTGAACTATCCTTTTATCCTCTTAACAAATCTTTGTAAAATTGAACAACAACAATAATAATACATAATTTTACTTCAGCACTGATTGTGTAATATTCATTACATTTACAATATTTATTTACAATAATTCCTTGAATTTTCTTCTGCAGTTCCACCTCCAGAAGAAAGGAACAAACTTTGGATGGTTGAAGCAGAAATTTCTCCTGAAATGATGAAAAGAAAGAAGAAGAAGAAAAAAAGAAGAAAGGAAATACGGCCAATGGGTCCTGCAGCGGACGAAGGGAGTCATGCTTACCACCGGAGGGAGTTTGGCTCCAGTGCAGTGCCACGCCTTCCGAAACTTCCCAGTCATCGGAGTCTGGTGGCAAACCTGTGGGAGCAGCAGCGACAGCAGCAGGAGGAACAGGATATGCTACCTGGAGCCTTCCCAGAATTCAGGCCTTCATGTCCTCTTCCTTACCAGGAGAGATACAGTGGGTTGGGATACTTGCGCAATAAACCCACCAGCCTCCCCCTTGCCAATCCCCTGACGTTAAGAGATAATGTGCAAGATGACTCCGGTCGCTTCCAGCAATCATTATGGCAACCTAATGGAGTTTTCCGGCACCTTGGACAGGACGCTTCTGTGATGGATGCTGGCAGGACTGCTGTTGTGCCACGGGCAGATGGCAGGAGGGGTGTACCAATACACTCCAGAACCAATTTAATGGAGGCTGAGCTATTGGATGCTGATTCTGATTTTTAAGTCTTTGAGTTGTTAGTGCTCATATTGTGCTTAAAAGCGAAAGGTGCTGGATACTGATGCTAAACAATGAACCTGTGTCAGCTCCGCTTTTCTAGGATAATGTTGTTTTTATGCAACCCTCATGATATTATGAACTGGATTCATGAAACATTATTATAAAAAATTCATGAACACATTTGTGTCTTCAGCATGGATTTTGTAACATCCCGCTTGCGGTTCTGCACTTTTATGGTGGCAATTCATATTGTTCAGTTTGCAAAGTGGACTAATGTTTGGAAACAGGTTAGTGTGTCATGGGATCTTGGCTTTATGGTGAAGTGTGTAATTTCTGCAGCACTGGAGCACTAAACAGATTTGAACTCTTTTCAAACAGGTTTCCCAATCTGTCATTAGTCACTTAAACGGATACCCTTCCCAGAACACACACAATGTCAGCATTTTCAAAAAAGACAATGTTCAGATCAATTGACCTGTGGGTGACACACTAACTAAATTTGGCAGTTGCCCTCAAATCATTGTCCCGATGAAGTGTACCAAGTTTTTTTCCGATATATCAAGGTATTGCTGTAATACAGACTCTCATCTAATTTTGGTTAGACATTGTTGACTTTGCTTCAGTGTATAAAATAAAATTTATTTTCAGTTATTTCTGTGTGACTCAATCCAGCAACCTTCTGACACAATTTTGGTAACAATTATCAAACCGGTTTCCCCATCAGCCATTAGTTAGTCGAAGTACTCCATTGGATGAGCCAATATTACTTTGCCAGCATGTTCAAACATTCAGTGTTCACACTTTTAGTGTACAAATACCTTATGTAAAAATTGGGGGAAAAGTATTTTTAACACCAACTAACACATTAGTCTGAATTAAAGTCTGTATTGTATGTTTAAAAACCTTACAATTGGCCACGCTTTTATAGACCTAAAGAAAAGGAACTGACAAAAGTGCTATTTCTTCAGAAAAAGAGAATTTATTCATGACTTTTATTGCTACTTTTGTTTAAAAAAATTGCCTGGTGCAATTACAAAAAAGTCCACCTCTCTCCCTCAAAGAGTAAGAGAAAATAAGGGCATTGTTTTTATTTGTTTTGTAGCTCAAAATTATTCTGTTTTCATTGACTGTTATTTCTGTACAGTGCTATTATAAAACTATTTTTGTATTTTCTATTTTTTTTCTTCCACCTGTTTTATTTTATATTCTGTCAAATTGTAAATACTTTAGATCACATTTTTGTTTCCTACACCCTTTGGAGTGATTTTGCTTCATTCACATACAGGTTTGTTTCTCTGTGTGCATTTTGTTTGAGATGGTAAGCTTATTTTTGCCTAAATCGTTATCAGCGAAAATATTAACAACAACAAAAAAAGTAGCCATGCAGCATTTTTCTGACAATTTGAAGCTGTCCTTCAAGAATGTATTTTAAGAAAAAGTGTTTAATGAAGATGCTTATGCTGTGACTGCGATGATGTTTTTTCCCCATCACTGTTGCTGTTATTCCCCATAACTGCCCTCATCAATACTCTTTTATGTCAGTATTTTCATACGTCTGTATGTATCTTTGCTGTTTTCTGCCAAAGTTTCATTCTATTGTATATATTTTTAATATTGACACCATTAATGAATAAAATGCATTGAAATTGAGTAACAAAAATGGATCCAGATTATAAAATGTTGAATGCTTCAAGGATAGCATGGGTCCGCTGGGTTCGATTCCAATGTGTCAATGTGTTTCTTGAATGCAATGTAAGTCGCTTTGGATAAAAAACCTCTGCTAAATGTATAAAAATATATATATATATATATATATATATATATATATATATATATATATATATATATATATATATATATATATATATATATAAATGGTGTATCCCTACTAAATACTACAAAAGAGTATTTAGTAGTACATAAAGAAAGATCTAACTTTCGCTCGTTATTCCTGTACTCACAGATACTTAAGTGTGTAAAGCCGAATCAAAAGCATACAATCAGCTGATAGCTGGCAGGGTTTTAAAAGAATGGATATTTGTACATAGTTTCTATACAAATAAACAAAAAATATTTCATTGTGTATCTTGCTGTTCATTCTCAAAGCAGTGAAATTAGAACAAGCTTTTATTTGAGCTCTATTTTCAATAAATATTTGTGATTTTGGTTATACCATGTAGTTAAATAAGCAACATTTTAGATGCAATTTAGATGCAAACCCTTTATAAAAATGTAAAAGGTATGGTGAAAGGTTTAAAATCAGACGTAGACATGAAGGATAGCAGAAAAGCAGAACAGTGCTCACCTTTTTCACAGTCCAAACATTGACCTCTTCTGGTGGCATGAGCAGGATGATGCTCAAGGTCCTGGCATTCATCTTTGACACAGGGATGGTGAACACCATCATCCAAGCTGTATAATATAAAATTAATAACCTTTAATCTTTTTATTATTATTCTAAATTAACTTAAGTTTATTCTCAACCCATGACTTAAATAGTCTCACGTAATGTTACATTTATTTTTTAGGTGGTAAAAGCATTATTATTAGTCACATTAGTAATAGTATACTGTGGGTTATTTGGCATCACACAATTAATTTCAAATGTTGAGGCAGGGATAGAAAGGCAGTGCTGAGAAGCGCGCGCCCCATCAGGCGCCGGTGTCGGTGACGCGCACCGAGCAGTGGCTGCAGATGAACCGATGGTGAGACTGTAGCAGGATGTCTCAAATCAAACAAACTATGTCCTCTGATGTGGAGAGTCGGAGGAGACGGTCCACTGAATGTTCAGGCGAGTATTACAGTCATCTTATGATTATTAAGAAGTTTCTTTGTTGTTATGCATTCTTTGGGACCGTTTTAGGCTTGTTTAACCGCTTTGCTTGTTTGCGTTGGTACCAGTGATTTTCCTAATATGCAGAAACTTATTCGATTTCTTTTGGAGATTTTAAGTCATGTCAGTTAGTAATCGCAATCATTTTTGATAAGTAAGACACAAATCCGATTTGTTGTGGAATTGTGGGAATGTGTCACACCTGTAAGGAGAGACTAATCATTTCACCTGTTCTTCCTACGTTTCTTTCTACTGTACAAACAAAGTTAAATCTACACGTAAAAACATCAGTCGTGTGCAAATGGCTTGTTAAATATTTGATCAATTGTTTGCTTGTAATCCGTCACAAATTGAAGGTCAATTTCCATAACATCGTCACTACATAGCTCACATCTGAAATGCATGTTTGTTTGTTTTAAAGTTATTTGAGAGAATGTGATGTTTCGTTAGTTTGAAGGCTTTAATATTGTCAACTTTGAACTTCTAAACATATGTTGCAGTTTTCATTATGGATCAATTAAAGCAAATACACCTGTAATATTTAGCTTCTTGTTGAAATGTGGTAGTAAATGTGGAACTTAGTTACTTTATTTTATTTTGAAATATATATATACATTTCACTTTAATGATGTTATATGGGAAACTCATGTTCATGTGATCATCAGGAGTCTTTTGTTAGTTCCAGGCTGACTGGTTGGGGACTCGCCCAAGTTATCAGATGACCATGAGAAACCTCTAAATCCTCTGAGACATTGATTTCTTTGTCTGCTTGACCCTTTAGAGCCCCTCTGGGACCATGACCCCAAAGGTCGCCGCTGTAGCTCCCAGTGTGACAGACTGTGTGTAGCTGGAGCATATCTTGAGATCCCAGATACTCCTTCCCCCTCTCAGTATTTTGGACACTACACCCCGAAATGCCCCTCTACCAACAGTGAGTGTATTCATATACTCGGACTATCACAAAAATAGTATCTGATCACTTTTTTTGCTCTTTTTTTTATATGAAAGTGTTATTGAACGATAAAGAGCGAAATAAGCGTAGAATTTTATCATTTACAAATTATGTCTCCCCAAAAATGTCTTAGATTATGCAAAATGTGGGAAAATATTATTTGTGTGTTTTTAGTATAAAATACTTAAAATACATAAAATACTTAAACTACATAAAATACTTGCTATGAAAAAAAGCAATCAGTCATTTTGTTCCAAAGGATTGTTGCAGAGCTCCAAAAATGACCACTTTTCAGGGCATTCCCGATGCGCGGATGACGTTTGGCAGGAAGCAAGCATCAGAACCACCATCCGAGCAGAAAACGAGGTGGAGGCGCATAAACTTGCCAACAACTACAGGGTGTGTAAACATGAGCCCTCATGAAATATTCCCATTTTAACAGTTAGGGATGTTTCCAGTGTGGAAAAAAAAGAATTAGGAATAACTGGAGGAAATGTTTCAAATGATTTGTTTGTTTTTATGCCAGTTTGGTTTCAGGAAATGGAAGGGTCATGTAACCGAGCTGCCCATTGAGGACAGATCTGATATAGTTAAGGAGCTTTATTCTGAGCTCAACTATATCAAACATCGTTCAGGTTAGAAAAAAAACCCCAAAAGTTATTGGACAAATGCAGGCCACCCTTTTAAATGTATCATTACAAAAGATATTAAACTATAACTTTGTTTTTTAACTCTCCTTTCAAGAAAAAAACTTTTGACCACTTGGTTAATAGTAATTTAAACAGGCTTTTTTGTTTACAGATAGATATGCAATGGCATGCCGTTAATTTTAAGTATGGTTTGACTGTATCAAATACTGTAGTTTGTTGATTAACCGTAATGTTTCTCTTTTATTTCTAGGATCACTGGTCACTGCTGGAAATATAATATATGTATTGCTCTTTGGCTGGTGGATCTCTTTATTTTACTTCTTGGTTAGTCTGCTGATGTTTTGTACCATTGTTGGAAGAACATATGGTATGTCAGGGTTCATTTGTCCTTTTATATTTGTTAATAGTCCATTTCAGTTGCATTTTGACACTTTATTCTCACTGTTCTCTCATGCTTTGTGATAGGAAAGCTCTGTTTAGAGCTGTCAAGTTATTTCTTATGGCCATTTGGAAAGGCACTGCAGAAAGTAAGTGCAAAAACTATCTGTGGAAAGTTCCTCAAAGGCATACAAGTAGCTTTTTTTATTGAGTCACACTGTCAAATCCTTTTGCAAAGCCCAGTTAAAAAACTAGATTTGCGTGTATAGCATGGCGCATGACGTTCATTTCAAACTCTGTGGTCTGCACTTTTTTTTCTGTGTTCTAATTGATTAAGAGTGCCAAAAATCTATTTTTGCTAAATGCAACTGCACTGATTTGAAATCCAAATGTGAATCCTCTCATATGACTGTGCGTATTTAATTTTTTTCTTTAGAACAGTAGCCTGGCTAGAAAATGTTGTATGAAATTCCCACACTGTGAGGCCATTCCAGAGGAGGGGGATGAAGTAAAGGACTCTTTGGTGGTACAGGAATCTACACCTCTGCTGCACTCTACTCCTTCTATTACCACAGAAATCCTTGTGCCAGCACCACCCCCCAAGCAGACGCGTTACTGGGTGAGTTTTTAACAATTTATCTTGGGCCCTGTTTACAATGTACCATAAAGCTAGTTTTGGTGGTTAGCTAGGCATGTTTCAGTTTAGCTTGTGTGCACCCTGGGTTTTAAGTTGGCCTTTAATGGTTTGTCGTCATAGTAATTTGTTCTGGTTAAGGGATCTCAAACTGAAATTGGACCAATCGGCTGTGAGTTAAATGACACACACACAGCACTAATGCAATAATGCTTGAGGTTTATTGCATAGTTGGTAAAATTTAGGATTGTTAATCAGAAGGTTGTTTGAAGGAGTAAAAACTAACAGTACAAAAAAAATGGTTACCTCATTGTTTTCTTCCTAGTGTCGGTTGAGTACGTATGTTTGGTTGATGCTGGGATACCCCGTGCTGGCTGTGGTTCATTCCCTGGCCATCTTCCTGTCTTGGATGATGGTGTTCACCATCCCTGTGTCAAAGATGAATGCCAGGACTTTGAGCATCATCCTGCTCATGCCACCAGAAGAGGTCAACGTTCGGACTCTGAAAAAGGTGAACACTATTCATGCTGTTTACACGAGTAGATCATTTTTCTAACTTTTTATTAATGGTTGCTGTCTTGCTACTCTTTAGCCACAATGTTGTGAAACCAAAGTTCTGCTTTGCTGTTATCGTGCCTTCAACTGGTACTACTACAAATACACCGTGGATGGGATCAATGTGTTTGCTGTCAGTATCCTTCACGCCTGATTTTAAAACTCTCACCGTACCTTTTACATATTTATAACTAAAACAAAAAGGAGGAAATAATTATAATAAAGCAAATATATACTCAAATGTTATAAATAATATTGAAACAATAACTTGGTTGATAAATGGCTTTTGCCAGCTTTATTGCAGAAAAGTTGATTTGTCTTTGATGTGAGCTGTTAAAATCTTTGAGAACCCATATTCAGATCTGTTGCCGCTGGTTATCATCACTTTGGTGATCGGTTATGTGGACCGAGATAATTATTTTGTGAGCTCAGAGGTAAAGTTTGCCACAGCAGTGATCTCCATTATCCCATTGTCTTACTACATTGGAATGGGGATAGCAAGGTAACATAAGAAAATTTGTATTTATATTTAAAAAAAAAAATTAATGTACCTATTTAGGTTTATCTTATATTTTAGTATAATTTTTCTTCTTTATGTAAAATCTGTGTGATCACTATTGTTTTCTCTGTAGTATTTCCGCACAGAGTAACTTTGCAGTGGGAGCGGTAGTAAATGCCACGTTCGGCTCGATTACGGAGATGGCCTTCTACATCACAGCTTTGCTTCAGGGTCACCGCGCAGGAAACAAGTGCTATGCGGAGATTGTTAAATCTGCTCTCACCGGCACCCTGCTGGGCTGCATCCTCTTCATACCTGTGAGAGCGACTGTGCTTTTTATGCGTCTTTCTGTTATGCTGCTTCCTCACACTAGTCCTTCTGCTCTAATACCTGCCTCAAATACGTGTTGTACATTTCTAAAATTCAGCTACATTCTGTCTGAGTGCGTTTTAGGGCATCTGTATGATCATCGGGGGCTGTAAGCACAGAGAGCAGCGGTTCAACAGCAGATCAGCAGGGGTCAGCTCAGCCCTTCTATTCATATCAGTAGGAGGTGAGAGAACTTAAAAACAGTGAATTTTTGGTAGACTTCATTATTTTTAACCTTTTACCTTTGACCACAGGTGTTTTTGCCCCCACGCTGTTTTCAAAAGCGTATGGAAACTTTATATGTGAGGGCTGTAACAACTCGCTTGGTAGCACCACAAAGGCCTTCATATGTAACAATTGCCACTATGACTTGGTATGTTGTTTATTTAATAATATTCAGGCCATTTAGATGCATTTTGTTGGTGTGTGTGTATGATGCAAAGCACAGTAGATAAATGTATGACCATGATCTTTTCCTACAGAGCGAAAACAACCGACCTCTTTTTTTGAGTCATATCGAGTGAGTATAACAAGTCACCTTTATTTATATACAAATCAGCATGTGTTAAACGCTTCACAGAAATAAACAGGAAAATAATGATTCGGTGACGTAAACCATGAAGTAGCTCTAGAAAGACAATGGTAAAGTCATTATTGAAAAAAAGTATTTTTCACAACATGCAGAGTTTTATATATTTAGATTACGTCTTTGCTTTCAGGCCTTTAGTGTACACCATCTCTGTCCTGTTACCTGCTGCGTATCTCATTGGTCTGATCTTCACCCTTAAGACTCATTCGCATATTTATGATATCCACGTCAGTGACGGACACTGTCATGGTGCGTATTTCTGTGATTCTTGAGTGGTGCAGTTCTAGGTGTGTGATGCTTTTATTATTGAATGTCCTAATCGCTCTGTGTGTTAGTTATTAGTGACCATGCTGCAGTAGTTCGCTGGTCTAGGACAAGAGCTCTAGTGGTGCTCATTTTGGCTACATTAATGATGGCAGCTTGCGCTGATCTCAGCACTGAGCACATCGAACCGATCATCTCAAACTCCAGTGTCTCACAGGTACAAACACGAAAATTCAATCTTTTATTTTAATATTTATTAACATTAAACATTAATTGCTTATCTTTATTTGAACTTATTCTAGTTTAATTGTATTTAAAGAGGGCAAAATGTGTAATTTAACTTGAGTGTAAAATTGCTGTTCCATTCCAAAGGAGTTATTCTCTATATTCGCGCACGCTTTTTCTGTACTATCAAGGAACACCTTGAGTTTTTTTTTTTTTTGGTCTGGAACGGTATGTCACAATATTCCTCATTTAAATAATTCCAGGCATAGGCAGAAAAAAAAGATGAGTTCTGATTGGGTTGCATTAGTTGTGTGTTGAAACTCGCAGTTATGGTAAACTCAGTGACATTGGTCAGCTGCTTCAAGTATGTTTCAGAAATCACAACACTGGTCCAGCCAACCAATCAGAGCACATTGCACTTTTCATAAAGAAGGGATAAATACCGAAAATAAAACCGCGTTGCAGACAGACTGGGAATAGAGGTGCTGCAACAATGTTTTTTTTAACATTCAAGCATAAAAACTAAATCAAGACTTTGTAAATAAATAATTCATATTTAAGCTTGAATACAGAACAGAAACAATACCTATTATTTATGAACTTGTATGAGAAATATATTTTGTTCCAGTATTTTATTGGAGTTACTGTATTGGCCATGGTTCCTGAGCTTCCTGAGATAGTCAACGGGATTCAGTTTGCTCTTCAAAACAACATAAGTCTCAGGTTACAACTGCTACAAAAATGTGTACTTCACTATTTTTACTGCATGATCTGGATGTGCCTCTAATAAGGCTGTTTTTATCATCTAGCCTGGAAGTGGGGAGCTGTATTGCTGTTCAGGTGTGCATGCTGCAGATACCGCTACTGATCTTATTCAATGCTTTTTATGTAAGAAAAACAAAAACTTCAGTTGGTTTCCATTCCTAAAGTCAACAGATTATGACAATATGTTCTTTCTGTTTCCATTGAAGGATGTTGGGTTTGTTCTCATATTCAGTGATTTACACCTCTGGGCAAGCATCTTTAGCGTTATTCTGGTCAACTACATATTTATGGATGGGAAGTCGGACTACTTCCAGGGTAAGTTATTGTTAGTGATTAAAGGAATAGTTAGTCCAAAATGAAAATCATGTCACTTACCATTATGACACAGTAGCTATATGTAAGGAAATTATTGCCATTTATTGGATGAAAAGAATAGATCCTTTGTACAGAAAAAAGAAAGTACAGGTTTGAAAAAGGCTGATGACATCATTTAGATTTTTGGGTGAATTATTAAAAAATATAATGCAAACTGTTTACAATAAGGTTTCATTTGTTGACATGAAGTAATAATGAACAATGCTTCTACAGCACTTATATTTCTTTCCAAAGTTGCGAAAAACGTATCCGATTTTTCTCAAAATGAAAAAAAAAAAATGCTGGCTGGAAATATAGCTACACCGTTACTAATATATTTTCAAATAAAAGGTATCTTTTAACATTAATGTACTGTGAACTAACGTGAATAAACAATTGTATTTTTATATACTAACATTGTTCATGTTAGGTCACAGCACATTAACTAGTGTTAACATTTTATTTTAATATTAGCACTAGTAAATATTGAAACTAAGGTTAATAAATGCTGTAAACATATTGTTCCATCTAAATGTTAACTAATGAAACCTTATTGTAAAGTGTTACCATAATAAACTTATAGAAATACAATGCATAAACTGACATATCAATTTGTTTATTCTGCATGATATTAGACAATGAATTAGTAGTATTGTTTATGTAATTTCTATGGTTTAGTTAAGATATTAGTTCAGGTTTCATAAATGGTAAATTCTGACTGGTGGTTGTGTTCTCAACAGGAACGGCTCTGGTGGTTGTGTACCTCATTCTCCTGGCTTTGTACTTTTTTGCACCTGCTCCTCTTGGATGTTGAAAAAAGGATATTTTTCTCATTATCTTCTATTATTGACATGTTTGTTTAGTGTTTTTGTGTATGTTTGTCTCATATGTAAGGATGTTTATTTAGACGTGAAGAATGAGAGCCTTTACTTGAAGTTGAGAGCAATTTCATCATGTTTGCTTATGTGCATAAACTATTTTATTCACAAAAAAGTAAATGTAGATTTATCAAAATGCAATAATAAATGTTGTATTCCTTTCATTAAATTGTCTTTACGTTGTCTGTGATTAGATGTAAAAACACAACAGTCAGCAGTTTTAACAAATTTATTAATTTTTCAACAATAAAAGACAAAACTGGTACACAAACCTACAGGTAACTGGTGAGTACCTTTTTGACAGTTGCTGCACAACTGAGAAATTGAAGTCCAGCGAGACTTTTGGTCTCAAACACAAATGAAACATAGGGACTCCCATCACGCCATGCAGACAGTGAAATATTCTGCTGTTTTTGAAACAATTTTAGAAATATGGAGTTGTCAGTCTGCACATTGCCTGTATGACAAAGCACCCTAAAGTTCTGACCCATGCAAACAAGAATCCGGTCATGCAGAAAGTGGCAGGTAGGCACATATTATGGGCATGTATGTGACCTAATGCCAGGACAAAGCTACTTTTTAACAACATAAGTTAAATGTTAACAGATGCAGAGGGTATAATGATAGCAATTATGGATCATTTAATATTTTATTCACCTACTTCAATTGCTGGTGCCTAATAAATGTAGTTACTTGGCCATAAACCATAACTGGTTAAACAACCCAAGGCAAAATGCATGAACTCTGAATTCAAGATGCTGTATTTGGCATTTTGACTGGTGGTGTTTTGACTTCAGAGATAGTTTAAATGGGTCAGCATAGAAAAGATGCTCAGCTACATTATTGCTATGTGACAGGAAGGTTATCTGTCTCTTTTTCTTTTGTGTGTTTGACTGTATAGATATACACAAGGCCTAAAATATCATTAGAATTGTGCTGACCAGTCATGAAATAGTCTTAAATTTAAATAGTTGTATTTATTGTAAATGTCAAGTGCTAGAAAGCTTGATGAAAATGGTAAGTGCACACCTTTGTTTTATTAGAAATTCTGCTCAGCTTGTTCTAGAGAAAAATTTGAGATAAATAATAATAAAGTGCTTTTAGCAAGGCTTTGTCTCATTGTTAAATTTAGCACATTATCAGGTCTTGCTTGGAAAGGCACTAGATCAATTAAATGAGTGTCTGCAGTTGGCTGAAATGTGTTGATTAAAAAATTTCAATGATAGATTATTTAAGGAAAAGCAAACAGATTTTATTTCAGTAAAAGCATTAAAACTAAATTAAGAAGCACCTTATTCACAGTGATGTAATGACTGGCTTACAAAATTGGGTGAAACGTAACAGGAACAGCTCTGCTATGGCTGTACAGCTTTGCCGAAAGAAACATTACTTGGTCTGGTGTTTGTGCCATAACCGCAGATGTAACTGCAGATCTGAACAACAGCGTCCAACCTAAAAATCAACATTCGCAGTGAAAATCAAAACATTGCCATTTTTTTTTAAAACATTCAACATTTCAACACTGTTTTGCACCCTTTTCATTGCAGTAAAACCTTAAAAATCCCAAACAACAATAATTCAGCGTAAGTTGGCATCTGTTCAGTAGTGATCTCTAATTGAACCCCGATTATATTGCTGCTAATTAAATATTTATGCTGTGGTGTGGGGATTTATAAAACTTAAATAATTATCTGACAGGAGAGGAATTAAGATACATCAGTAAAAACATGTCTTGATGTCCCCCATATCACTTCTGAAGGCCAATAAATAACAATATTACAATCTCAAGAAAAGAAAAAACAAAAAAAACTCAGGTCACAGACCCATATAGTGTTTGAGAAATGAACCTTCTTTTTAAAGGATATTTATGTTTTGTATTGATTTTCAAATCATTAAAAGTTGCATACGCTAAAGAAAAAAGGCATCCTACAGTTTTTGGTTAAGGCGGGCTGTGTTAGCATGGGGTTCCTTAGTCCACATGCTGGCTTCAAGTGCTGTCATCCTGCCCATTATCAGCTTCAAAAAAAAAAAATCAAATAAAATTACACATGTAGTACGTACACATACGGTCTTCACGCTCTTAGTCCCCCCCATCTCTTTATTTTAAGCGTTCAATGAGTTCTTGGGTGAGGCCCAAGTTTAGCAGCTGTATTGGGGTAAGTTGGGCCAGATGTGGGAAAGATTTGAGCAGACGCTCCCAGCATAACTCCAGCAGACTGGGCACCACTAGCCAGATCTTAAACAAGGAACCAGTCCGTTTATTCTCGTGGATGTTCACAACGCCACCGTGGATGTACATGCAACCAGCCTGAGAGGGGAAAAAACCCTACTTAACAGCAGAATAAATACAAATGCTTGAAGATGACACAAAAATAAGATTACAACGTAAATAAAAAACAAATAGACTTCAATATGAAATGACCAAATAAACTGACCGGGGTAACAGCAGCACAGTGGAAGTACGCAGGTTCAGGCATTAATGCAGGTAGTTTATTCCACTTGAACGTCTGCAGGTTGATTTTCCACAGGTCATCCAGTATTACTTCACCGTTGTAACCTCCACATATAAATACATCTACCACAAACAACAGCAGCAATCAAACACTGGACACTACAAAGTAACAAAGTGTGTCTCCATCTTCAATTCAACATTTAAATGAACTCCTTACCATTTTTAATCTGCACACAACTATGACATCTCCGGGGGGCTGGGTATCCTGAAGATGCAAACAAAAAAACAATAACCAAAAAATAAAAGAAAAGAGTAAATAAACAAACATGTGATACAAAACACTCACAGTGTGCTTTCCTTTATAAAATGCCAAGAAAAAAAGTCAGATGAGAATTTCTTTACTAACCTATTCTTTCATGGGGCTTAGTTGTGATTTCCTCCCAGGAATTTGTTTCCAGGTTATATGCGTGTATCTGATACAAACATTTGGGTCAATTGTCACTTACAATAACATTTCTGAAAAAAATCCATTCATTAATGAATGTTAATTGTCATAAGAACTACTTGTGCAGACATGTTTATATTTCATTAGCAAGGGCCATATTTCCAGTAAAACAAAAAGTGAAATCATGTACCATTTGTGAAGTGAGCACTACCGTAATTAGTGATTTATGCAAGCATTTGTACCTTGTCTAATGGGTAGGAAGTCCAGGAAGTTCCACCTCCTAGAATATATATCCTCTGTCCATCATGAGCTATCTCATGCCTATATCTACAAGCAACAAATTTAGAAGGAAGTTTGTCATATGTGATCAAAAACTGACCTTTTAACGTCAGACAAAGAGTGGTGGCGTGCAAAAATGAGCTTTAGTAACCCTAGCTTTGTTTACAGGGTTAATTCACCCAAAAATCTATTATTCAGACCCTTAAGACCCTTTCATTCCTTTTCAGCAGACAAACTAAAAAACATCTAATAAAATCTGACAGATTTCAGTCCCGGTCTATTCACCCAAAACTTTGGCACTAAAGAAAATCATAAAGAGATGTATAGGATATTAATTTAGGCTTTTCTTCACATATAAGCATTGATCAGAAACCATAAACAGAAGCTCAACTGTATCTCATTGGTTCTTGCATGTCAAGAGCATTTATATAGAGAGCATTCAAGAGAGCATTTAAATTTGAATCCTGTACGTATTTTTGCTGTTTAAAGGCATGCATTTTTGCCTGCCCTGGCAATGTTTATCATAAACGCTTTGTTATACAGGTTGAAACCATCTTCTCTGATCTGAATGCAATAATAGGATGTGCAACCTGCCTGTCAACCTGTATATTCAGACATCACACACCAATCAGATTCCATGAGGCTATGCAGATTTGTACAGTCACCGAGCATCGCAAACAAACAGCAGCCACCTTGTACAGTTCTGAATTAAAACAATTAACTACTTTAACAGATGGCAACCTCAGACTCGGAATGATGCGTTTATCTGGCAACGCTATTAACGGCGGAATGAATCTGCAGCAGTCAGGTGGTCTGCGCGCTAAGTTGCTTTGAGACATGAGGTCATTTAACGCATGTTTAATAGTTGGCTATACCCATTCACTTGTTGTGTTGCTTTGGAGACGCTCTGAAGAGAGGGTGGGATCTTATGCTTTCATCGCTAGCCTCTCTGACATCACCTACCCTACCTTTAATGCCTATATGAAAATAAAAGCCGAAATTAAATCTGTAAATATAAAGTAATCATGACTCTTCATAAGGTTTGGATTAAACCTGCATAACAAAGGTTTATTTTACGATTTCTTTATGAACCATCAAAGAGTTGTGTTTTTTTCTCCCAAAGCCACCACCAAAAACAAAACAAACAAACAAAGTTCACTCACCGCTCCTCAGGGAGGTCGTCCGGAGGGTTGTTGGGTTTCAGGTGAATCCACTCACGTGTTGTCAGATCCAGTCTGTGAAGATCTGTGCTATAGATGTAGCCTGTCGTACCTCCAAATACATACAGGAAGCCGTTGATTATGGCCATTGCCTGCAAAACACAAAATTTCACTCAATTATTCTACACAATATAGCATGTTTGCTAGAAAACACTGGATACCTTGTACTTCCTTATCCTTAATAGATTAAATCATATGAATTTGTATTGGAAGAAAGTGGAAATGCCACCTATTGCACAGTGGATCAATAATATGTCCTTTTGTCAATGGAAAATTCTTTTTTTAAGAATATTTGGAATCCCTTTATCTCTAACTCTGATTTTAGTAATATAACGAATGGGGTAGGAAAAGAGTAAATAGGTTGACTGTTTTCACCAAACCGTCACTATTAAATTAACTGTTTTTTTTTCTAAATTGCCCCTTCCTCTATTATGATCTCTTCTATACCATGCTCATCTCATATGTATGATTGTTTTATGCTCTTCTTAATGTGCAGCTATCTGAATTAACTTGTACCTTGTTTCTCTTTTTATTCATTCGTTTATATATATATATATATATATATATATATATATATATATTAAAGTGTTAAAAAAATCATATGAATTTGTTTGGGGTTTTGTACCTGTCCATATATTCGATTGGGTTTCTTTCCTCTGCAGTTGAGGAGTGACCAACGTTTGTATTTTACATTGCAGACGTGAACATCATTTCCGTTGTTTTCCCCGAAAGGGATTCCAGTCCCGCCAAACACAAGCAGGTTATTTCCATGCAAAACAGCTGTGAGATGTGCAAACGAGAAAAAACGTTTAGAATACTTGACTCTCTCTAAACAAAACATTAAATAAAATAATCTAACATATTTTCATATTACCTGACATTGAAGCCAGTTCGGTGGGCATGAAACCCTCCGTGCGGACCTGCTGCCATGTCCCTGTGGCGAAGTGAAACCTCCACAGCTCCCTGAACAGCGGGTAGTCTTCGTTCTCTGAGCCGCCCGATTCGTCGTAGTCGGGGTTATACCCTCCGAACACATAGAGGTTGGTGTTGTCTGCCACACAGCGATGGCCGCTCCGGGCAGGAGGGGCTCTGTGACCTACAGAGACAGACAGCAGCCTATTGACGATGAGATGACAAACAGCTGGGAAGTCCTCAGAAGTTAGCTTCTGTCTTGAAAGGCAGAAGGAAAGATTTAGGATGGGGGAAATAGAGATCCAATGTTTGCTGCTGGGATTGAACTGTAAGGCAACAGAATTATTCTGAGTAAGCACAATATAATATCCAAGCCTCCACAGGACAGTTCTGGAAAGCAGAAAGGAGCTTAAAGACACATTTGAAATAATTATTCACAATGTCACCTGTGAAACAGTTTAAATTATAGTTTGCAGTTACACGCATAAATGTTATAATTTTATTGCATTTAAGGTAAGTGGTTGGGTATCTACATTTCAGATACATGTATATTAGATTAATTGATTTTTTGGGTCAGATCAGATCCATTATGAGTCAACTAAGCATATTTAACCACATCTAACCATGTTCTACTACCTGAAATGCACACTTGAAGTTACAAACTAAAACTGGGTGAGTTTCATAATCTCCAACCAGATGTATTCACATATAACGCACTAGATATTTCATAATGGAATACAAATATGACAGATGCGGAAGTGGCTCGATTCAGGCATCAGAATTATCCTTAAATAAACTTCCTTGTCTTAGAGAAAGCTTGAAAACATGCTCACATTTGTTCAGTATCAAATTAATATTTGAAGTTCGACTTATTTCAAAGAAACATCCAAAACATGGCGATTTCTAATACAAAAATTTAACACAAAACAGCATGGGTAACAGTGAACAGAACAACTAGAACCCCAAATTAATTAATTAATCGCTAGCTCAAAGATTTCACTCTTGATCCGGGCCTGCTCAATTAAATATTCATATCAAAGAAACTATGGTCACTCCCCAATGAACAATGCAGATTCAGAGGCACTAACAGGATCTTAGTTGAAACAACTCCATTTATAAATGTTTATTATTATATTTATTTCATTATACTGTATAAATACAATTTATTAGTATTATTATTAAAATGGAAAGTGTATTATTACATGCATTTAATATCTTAAAACATTACAATTAACCAAAAGCTATTGTAAAATTTCCATACATCCATTTTTTTCTCCAGTGTACACACCCAACTGCATTGAAATGCATCCAACTTTTTGAATTTTCTAAAAAGAATTGATCTGCACGGTTCAAACGCCACTGAACCTACAAATGCCAGCATGTGAAGCCTCTCCCTTGCAAATTTTTTCCTAGTGAATTTGCCTTGCAACCTGGAGGCTGCACCTGAGTGAGAGCATCGCAGGGATAATAAAGATGGGAGGGAAGCGGGGGAAATACAAAATAAAAAAACTGACAAACAGCAATTTGAATTTGAAAAAAAGAAAATCAATTCGCATCAATCACTCACAACCAGACAAACACTTTGGCCTTTATCGTTTTTTTAACACCCAAGCCATCCTGCCCCAGCTTTGCCCCAATGAAAGCTTAGCAGAAAGAGCGGTGGTCTTTTTTTTTTTTTTTACACCACAATGAAGAAGAACAGTTTTGAAGAGAGGGAGGGTAGGGACAGCATGGGGGAGGGCTCCGGATTTGTCATGTGGGTTTTCTTTTTTGAAGTTCAGTTAAAGGCATACGTCGCCTATTACCCACCTTCTCTTAAAAACCTGTTAGGGATCCGCAGACTGGGGCAGGGCTGGCCGAGGATTCTTCGAGCTTGTAGCCAGCAAACTCTCTTCTTAAAGCCTGTTATTACAATTACCGCAGTCAGACACACAAAATAACAACAACAAAAGGACAATGGCAAAATAAAGAAAAACATACACAAACACCATGCCCATAACTCAGGGGGGTCAACAAATGGGTCTGGAAATAATACTTTAAAACAAAAAAAAAATGCAAATGCACAATAAAGATGGTATGTCTACAAAAAAAACAACAACTCACTGCCACACATCCCAAAGTTTAAGTAATCTGTGCAATGACCATGAAAAACATCAAGAGACTCATTCAAAAGGACCACTCAACGAAGTTCAACAGCCCAGTACTCAACAGTACTGGGCTGTACTCAAAGCAGACTGAAAATCCGTTGGTACTTGTGCATGAACAATATATACCCAGGATGTATAAAAAAAAAGAAAAAGAAAAAAACAAACGATCACAAAACAAAAAAAAAACATGACATCTGAAGAATGGACACAGCGATAAAAAGAAAGCAAAGGTGGTAAAAAAAAAGCTAATAAAAACAATCATCAAAACAATACTTACATTAAAATGATGCAGATTTTGACACTTTTTATGTTTTATGTGCGTGTAAAATACATAAAATGATGAAAACCATTGTTCTGCATATGTACAGTAATCCCTCGTTTTATCGCAGTTAATGTGGACCGGAACCCCTCGCGATAGTTGAAAATCCACGAAGTAGGATTCCTAGGAATTTCGGTATGTGTGTGTGGAGGTATCAGAATGTTTAAAATATGCATATTTATACTTTAAATATATTTTAATTATAAAACCTTATTATATTTACACTCAATGACAGTAGTATCTTGAGACTTGACTCCAGTGATGACGACAATGACAGAGCTGTGCGGTTCGATGAATGTGATGGTGTTACTGCACTTCTATAATGAGGCCTTTAAATCAGTTCAGGAAGCACCTCATCGTAAGATATCGGCACTGGATCGTCAACATTTGCTTCTGAGAGATGAGAAGAATCTCCCACTCCACTCGTGCTCTCATTAGTCGCTCTCACGAGAACCAATCACGTGTCTTGTCTGAGTGCCCGTGGGTGTGTACAAAGCCTCTGAGAGAGTTTCTCTCTTTGTCTGGCATCCTGGGAAACCGTTTCTCTCGCATCATGATGAAACAACGCTGCTTTCCGCAATACAGCGGTACATTTTTTTTTTTTAGATTAATATTTTTGAAAAATCTGCGATGCACTGAGGCCACAAAACTTGAATCGCGAAGAGGAGAGGGATTACTGTATATTTATACACGCGCACACAAACGCACAAACGCGTTCCAAATACATCACCGTTTCCACAAAAATATTAAACAAATTAAAAAACATTAACAAAGAAATAAAAATACTAGTACAAGATAACTAGGAATTTAATCAGGTTTTCTACACCTTTTTTCTCCAAGCCCTCACGATTACTGGATACGGATTTTTACAGAGATTGCACACACAATTAGTAGTCAATAAAATATTTCTAATGAGTCTAGCCCAGGGGTGGGCAAACTACAGCCCGTTGGGCTTTTTAATCCGGCCCACCGAACTCCAAAAAAGTCTCCAAAAGATAAATAATTAAATAAAAATCAGACGGCTTCGGCACCATTGATTGAGCTGTGTGCCTCTTCGCTGTGATTGGTGTATGATTCTCTGTGTTTTCAGGCTTCTCTGCATCTCTCTTACGGCAGGGCTGAACACCGCTATCGAAAGGGAACGTTTCCGGTTACTATCGTAACCTCTGTTTCCTGATAGACCGGAGCAAGACTTGGAAATAACTGTCGTGTCCGCGTTTGTTTAGTTGTTCAGTGTTCAGTCATGATTTTGATTTTGCAAACGCCAAAATCAAACTTATTCAAACGCACACTTATGCTATTTAAACTGTCGCGTCATCCCATAAGGTTTTAGAAATTATGTGAAGGGAGGAGTTCGGATCTGTCCTGAGAATTGCCACTACAAAACTAACTCCAGACTTTGATGCACTTGTAAAAAAGGAGATCAACAACACTGTTCCCACTGAAACTGAATGGGAGTTTATCTACTGTGTTATTAAATTAATACATTTGGAAAACAATTTTTGAACTCTGACGTTTTGGAACATTAATGTTTTGGTGCCTGTTTTATCGCATTTGGGCCAAATATTTTCAAGTAATGGTTTTTACATTTCATTTACATTAGTTCACACAAACACACTATCCTTCTATTTGCTCCCGGCTCCTCCGGTTCCACCCCTGGTCTAGCCAAACAAAAAACTTAAATTACTACTAAAAATTTCCAACTCTTATTATTATTATTATAATCTATGACTTATCAAGACTTGCAAAAAAAATAAGTAAAAAAATCCCTGATGCCCACTGGAACTTTGTTTAAAAGTATTGTGTTGAATTCATTGTTCGGAAACAATTGAAAACACACTGACTACTGAAAATAAAATAAAAAATAAAATAAGAATGATGTCTGCACCCCAGTAATGTTTGCCAGAGCATTGTCAGGTGGTTGCTAGGGCATTCTGGATGATTAGAAATCAAAAGTTGGAGTGAGAAGACAGACAGTACTCGCCTTTAAAATACAAACTGACGATGTCCACTGAAGACAAAACTGCAGGCAATATGATACTTTTCATCAAATGAAAAGCAAGTCACATGGTTAAATTTGAGGTTTTAAAATTGTCATATGCAAACCATCATCTGAGGGCTACATGTAGAGTGAAACGAGTGTAACCATGTAAAAAGCGGTATTTATTTACACAGTGATTCTGAGTAGAACCAGACAGAGCCGGGCTCTTATTTACCCATGTGCTGATCTGTGGCCCTATTACCAGTCCAAACAAACGGAATGAGTGAATTACATCCCAGAACTACCATAAACATCCCAGTAAACACAAAGTAATTCTGTGTATAAGCTCTGCCCATATAATTTTTTTTTTCAACCATTTAATCAACTACAATCACAAAGTACTGGACTAATACATCTAATCTAGAAATATAAATAAATGTTTTAGTAACAAATTACCCCCAAAACTTGCATTCATTCAGTCGATCACTCTGTAACAAGCACAACATGATTGCAACCAGGTTTGCTTATTCAGGGCTGAAAGGAATTAAAACTGGAAAGCAAGAGCACAGAGTTCATGCAGCAGCTGCTAATATACACTTCTATTTCTAAAAAACATATTGGCACTATTTGAACTTTATTAAAGTAGAGAAGTTGTTTATAATCAACTTAAAACTTCACTGATGAAGATGATCAGATAGTTGATTAAATAAACATTTAACGCAGTTGTAAGATGTTAAAATTCTTCATTGAATGTGACAGCTATGGCTAAATGCAAATGAAGTTGTTAAGCTCGATTCACAAGCTAACGGTATTTAACGTCTCCTTTTGGCAATAAAGCCAACATCAAATGATGACTACAATGCACAGCCTTTTGCAAAGTATAGTGCGTGATACATATCATAATTAATTGATGCGAACCTGAAAAGTTCCTATTCAAAACAAACTATTAGCAATGTGGCTAACGCTAGATGCTAGCAGTGCGAGAGACGTTAAATGCAAAACAACTGTGCTTTATGTTATGACAGAAATTAGATAAAATTTTGATTTTTCTGGAATAAACACTATTTTTTTATGCTTAGCTCAAGCTGTTAAGCGAGTCCTCACTGACCTGCGGCTCTTAGCGGAGGCCTTCCAGATAGCCGCTCAAACTGATTGAGTCTGTCCGGGCTATGCGCTCCTTCTGCGGCAGACATCGCTCCACAAGTCACGCTGAAATCATCCACCTACACGCACTCGCAGACAACGGGCTTTCCTTCAACAGACAGAGGTGTATCGCAGAGCATTACTCAGCCCATGCTCTCCGGAAAGAGACGTATAAATGAAATCGATGGACCAGACCGGGTCGGGTCTCCTTTGCAATGGATGATGTGAAGGCAGAAACGCTGGTGAAAACCTTCAAGATGGCCACCAAAAAAAGACATACTTGGACGCTTGTTGTGCCTTTCAAAATAAAGGTCTTCACAATAAACGTCAAACTTTATATTCATGAAACACAAAAAATACAAATATATCTAAATTTTTTTTACGTGTTTTCATTTCAAGTAACAATTCTGAATTAAATACTCGATAATGTAAAAAAAATCTGCAATTTGTTGCAAAAATGAAAACCTTGCTGCATGAAAGTCTATTATATAATTTTTTTGTTATTATAAAATCAAAATAAGCAATTCTTCTTTTTTATGTAATATTGAATAATATATAAAAAATGCACGTGCACGTTTTTGTTCTTTTTCATATGCGCTCATAATCTTTAATCTTTCAAACCGACTTTAAATGGTGAACGGTCGAGGGATTTCCTCGATTATCAAAAGATGGGCTTTTACATATAAAATGTAATGTCAAATAGCATGCATTGCTTTCAAAATGAATAGTTTATGTATTACTCTATAACATAATTTACAAAAAATTGTATAGTCGTAAATTTACCTGCAAAATTATTTTGCATAGTGAGAGCAGCTTATAGGCCTATATATTTTATGAAGCACTTAAGAGGTGTAAAATATTTTCACAACACACACTGCAATGAGAAATTCCACAGCACAGTTCATTCTGTCTGCTTTCTTCTACCGAATGCCATTTCATTTATGTTTTCATCCCCAACCTCCATTGCGTCAAACGCCAATATGAGACCATTCTTGATGTCTTTATTTTTGTTCCCAGCTCAGCTCAAGGTCATCAAACTGCAGTTTGAATCATCTCAAAGGAACAGCTCACAATGAGTTGGGCTGTCTACAGAAAAACAAAGGTCTCTTACACAAACTGTATGTTCTGCACAAACCAGCTGAGTGTGTCACTAATCACATAAAAGCATCCATTCAAAAATCTCCACATTTACAAGTGGTTCAATCAGATCATTTTTATTATTTTTTGCCTCTGATTAACATAACTAAGATGGTAATGAGAAGAACAATAATGTATCACTGCATGTATTGGGGGGGACAAGCCTGGTAATGGGTTACAACAATTAAACTATTATAATTTGGTGTTTACCACCGTAGTCAGAATAAATGAGCAAAATGAAAGAAAGCTTCTTAACTACATTTAGTGTAATGGAGGGGCGGAACTGTGTAAAAATGTTGATAATTGATATCTTGCAGTGGGAGTGTTTAAAGACAGACACCCAACATGGCGGCGCTCGGCAGCCGCGCTAATCGCCCAGAAAACGGCGAAAAAACAAGCAAATCTCCTCTCGTATCTCCTCTGAAAGTGCGAGAACTTCTAAACGAAGGCGTAGCCTCGGAAGACAACGTGTTTAATTGGTAAGTGTTTCGTTATAATGAGAGAGAATGTGTAAGAAAATGAGAATGTGCTGGAAGAAAGCAGGGCAGGGGTGGGCTATAGGATAAGTTTTTAACTGAAATCCCTAATGGAAAAATTAACTTAAGCCGGTAGCTGCATTTTTAAACATAGTAGATGGTACGAAATGGGGTTTAACTGATGCAAACTATTTGTTTAGATTAGAACCAACCCATGGTTCCCGAGTCCTTGTCAACCTGTAGCTGGTTTCTAATTGGCTGTTTGCCGATACAAGCTTTTTTAGACCAGCAACAAACCTGGTCAAACTGTTTTTTGAAGCATGTTAGCAAGTTCTGGTGTACCACCCTGTTTCAAATCACATCTTGTCTGCACGATTGCTGCATGTTTTATATAGGATTAAAAAGTAAGTCACTTGGGTTTTACTACTGCCTGGAAAATATAGCACTAAGTTGATTTCTCACTGTATGTCAGTTCACAGCAGGATCCAAACACGGTGTCTCCTAATGGATTTGGGAAAGCTCCTTGCGAGGCAGCAAATAAAGAAGCATTTTTCAACAGAGTAGAATCCTACTCTATATCCTTTTTAATGTCGCTGTGAGAACACCCAGCTGATGTCTGAAGCTGGATTTGAATAGATCATCATAAACTCAGTTGCTGGACTTTTCATTAATCCTTTATTGATTTCAAGATGTTGCGTCGCACAGCTATTTGTTTGATTAAACTCTGCTAGTCGATCTGGGATTAATGGAAATGTCTTTTAAACCTGAAAGACTTGGTTGCCATGAAATCAGAATTGACGCGTCTTGCCTTTCTTTTATGTAGTATTGCAGTGTTTATTATAAATGTTTCATCCTACATATTAAAATGATGTGAATATATCTATTTATATTTAAGTTCCTTAACACATTTCACTGTCTGAAATGGGCCGGAAAGCCCCGTGTGTTATCGCCGCTTAGATGCGCACGGTACGGCTGGATCAATGTAGACTGTGATATGTTGAAGTGTTCTAGTTGCCAGGCTTTTCTCTGTGCATCAATCCAAGCAACCTTGGACTTCCAGAAATGTGAGTTTTGCTCTGTTTTTAGTATAGTGTTCAGCCATATTTTGTACCTTCACACATTCACTTATTTATTCTTTACTTTTTTCTTTTTTTAGTTGAAAGACGGATTTCGGAGTTACTACAACAGCTGCAAACGCAACATGAGAAATTCTGTTCTTGGCCAGATTTTCCATGTCCAGGTATTTTGAGAGGCTCTCTACTCCTCTATGTCTGTTTGACATCTTAATCAGACATTGCTAGTTTGATGATAATGTTCTTTGCGTTGCAGATCGTTTCTGGATGGTTCCTATTAATGAACCTACGATATTGCTTGGAGCCTTTGTAGACCGTTTCAAGAGTGCTTGCCTTCTAGAACAGCAGCTGCCCGCCATGAAGCCAGAGCAACTCAAAGCCATGGTATGATGCTTTATTTTTAAAGGGAAGTCCAAGAAGGATGTTTCTATGCATTCATAAGTTTGGATTTTCTCTTCCCTCAGACCTTAACTGAAGATGTTATAAGTGTCCTCCTACAGCTGATTGAAGATGAGCAAGTGAAGCAAGGTGGTTCTCCCTCTAAAGTGTCATCAGATCCACTCTCTGTTCAGGTGGCAGCATGCATCGTATCCCTTTGCGGTTGGACAGCCAGGTACAAATCCAATCACTGACCATTCAGCAATGGCAAACTTTTTGCAGAACTTTCAAGTTTTATGCCATGCTTTGCCTTGTTTCCATTTAGCCCATCACTACACGTTATGAATCTTCCTATCCTCACTTGTTCATACTGCATGAGAAAGGTAGGAATGTGGAACTTCTATCAAATGGAGACCGTTTCAGAGGGTGAAAACCCTCCGCAGTCTCCAACATCTACTACTGCCTTGACTCCAACTCAAGGCACAAGTGGGGAAAAAGGGACACCCACCTCCCCATCCCAATCCCCCACTCCATGTCGCATGAAACTGCGTAGTCAAGACTCGACACGCTCTGAACAGGTGAGTCTTTTGTATTTTGATGTTTTACAGCATATCTGCCGTTACTTTTTAATTTAACTAGACAAAATAAGACTTTCTATATAATCTTCACAGAGAATGGCCACTCTATTTTGTTGATGTTCTTCAGTCATAGCCATCTAAATTTTCTTGGGCATATAGATGGAGATTACATCGTCCCCACTGGTTCTACGCACCAGAAGCAGAGAATCTCCTGTCCCACATGAGGAACATTCGAGCCCCCTGTCCAGGGGCAAGAGACCAATGACACGCAGCAGAGGCCAAGGAGATAGCCTGGCCATGGATGTGCCCTCTAGTCCACAGCGAAAGACAAAACGCCCACGTCTCTCCTCTACCTGTGGCTCTGTAAGGACTATTACTATTATTGTGTATTGCTGTCATACATTGTATTAACCCAACAAGGTCCTGATGTGATATTTGTTTTTCATGAACCCTGCAAGTTTTATTTAAACCATTAGTTTTTAAACGCCTCATATGAGCACTGAAGCCTATTTTGTTTGATCTATTATAGGAAGGGTCCATGCATAGACATGTATTTGATCCAGTAGCCCAGCACAGAGACTGGTGTCCCTGGGTGAGCGTAGGAAGAGAAGAGGGCAATCTAGACGGCTGTGTCTTTATTGGCTGTGAGGCAGAACTCCCTCAACCAGGCTGGAAAGCAGCGCTCGCCCTGTTCTTATCCATGAAAAGAAGCCTCAGTCCAGTAGGAGCCAGCCCATCTCAGGTGAGCCAAATATGACAAATTGGTATTTTGTTGAAGATCATAATAATTTTTCATCCCTCTAACACCCTGTTGTTGTTGTTGTTGTTTTTAATCCAGGGTCCTCATGACAAATCAAAAAGGGTGTTCTCAATATTCCGACAGTGGCAGGTATCTTCCCCAAGCCAGTGAGTTGCACTTCAGAAGGTGGACTGAGAATCCCTGCTGATGTTATTCTAGTGGTACTCTGTCCTTTGTAATAATGACAGTAGGTTCATATCAGATTGTTTCTTGAGTCTTGTTTACAGTATTGGGTTTTGTTGGGGAAAGGGACAGTAAATCCACACGGATCAAGCAGCCTGTGCTGAAAGACCTTTCCTTGGAGCTGGAAAGCCTCAGGTCTTCTCAGAAATTCAAACTTTAGCACACCTGTTTTGAATCTGGGCCTGTCCAGTCGGCATTCAAACATCAACAGAACAGTGGCTGGCACTCTTTACCTCACATGTACTGCCAAATACTCCTTGCCACATCAAGATTTAGGGTTTCAGCCTAATTTAGGGAAGCTTTGGTGAAGCTCCTAGACCTACACTGGAAGATATGCTAGTTGTATCATCATGGGACACTTTTCAGATTATAGTTTTGCCAAGGATTTTTCAGAATTGTTGTAGGTATATGATATTTACTTCCATAAATGTGAATGAACTGAATCTAATGTTTATCACGTATCGTTTACCCACATACCAGCTGAAGTAGATGCCATATTTAGAAGAGTGCCAATGTAAATGGTTTCGCTTTTGGTTCACTTTCTCTGTAAGTGCTGCCTGTAGTGCCCTTTGTCGTGTATGCAATACTTCTGCATCTCTGCCTAAATTAAATAAACTTATTCCTTTTGCTGGTTTTCACTATGTATGTTTTTTCATTGTTGTCTTAAAGGGATTCTTCACTTTAAAAAAAGCAACAAAAAAATCCACCATGGACTCCTAAAAGTTTTACATGTTTATGTTTCTTAAACAGTGGTGTCATTTATTTACTACCAATATTGAGCATTAAAAAAAATGGAACTACTGTTTAAGGACATACAAAATAAATAAGTTCGGTAACACTTCATAACAAGAGGAAGCCATGCCCCAACTGTAATCCTGGACTAGAAATAACTAATTTTTGTACAAATACACTACAAATTTGCATCGTCCCTTCTTTATGACTGCGCGAAACACCGCATAGAAGGAGGGGGAACACCTTTCGTCGCGCAGACGTGACGTCATCGGCGGAGGGATAGATAGATGTAAGCGAGAGAGCGAGCGAGCTGTGCGGGCAGAGGACTACCAGTACTATCCGCTGCGGACAGAAAGTGGAGGGCGAAAAATAACTCTCGAAACGACAGCTTGCCGTGTGCCAATGTGCAAAAATATACAGTTTCGGTAGAGGCTAAGGGATCTAGAATCAGTCGCAGAAGATTTGAGCTTCGCTGTCCGAAAGAGGAGTGTATAAAGATGTCGTCTCCAAGTCCGGGCAAAAGACGAATGGACACCGACGTGGTGAAACTGTATCCTTTAAAATATAAACAACACAATTAATGTAACGCTAGAACCGTCAAATAGCTCAAATGTTCCGGCAAACGCTTTTCTTATTGTTTTTAAACCATTCCGTGCGGCCGTCTCGTCTGAAAAACAGTTGTCAAAGCCAGTATAATGGTTTATGGGATGGTGATCAGCTTTTGACAACAAAAGTGTTTTGATGGTTGTCAGTGCGGCCAGCAACAAAGCCAAGATTTATAAACCTTCATTTCTCAATGATCATAACTCATCCTTGAAATCAGATTTTTCCTCGACGGGATTTGTCCGTTGTCAGTGTTCAAAGGCAGAAATGTTGAGGATTATTTATAGCAGATATGTTCCTCTGTGTCCTTTGACTGTTTTGTCATCGCTTTTCTCTTCAAATCCACACCATACGCTTGACATCCGCAGGATTTAAACGCATATTTGTCTAGATGCTAATGGGATTTATATATTTATGTGATCTCTAATAAAATCAGACGTGTTTTTGACCAAATTAGTGAATGCTACTCTGCATTTGGCCTGCTAGCGAGCTTAGCACAACCTCACAAGCCAGTTATTTATTTATTTGTTGATTGTTTTTGTTGCTGTTTTATAATCAGAATACATATTTAGTGGGGCCTTTCGGGATATTTTAGCACGGTTTTATTAGTGTTACACGAAAACAACGCGATCTTCATGTACGGGTGGTTGACTTAAACACAAGCGCTTTAAAATGCGTTTTAAATAATAACATCAGAAATGACACAAACTTCAGATTCAGCGTCATTTTTTTATAATAATGTCTGAATGTGTGTTTCTCTTTGTATGGAGGATCCATCTTGTTTTTCTGGCTTTTGTTAAGGTCGAATGTTCTCGTTTGGAGGGTTAAATGTTTTGACAGGAAATTTAGCCTGTGTTCCCCATCTTTCTTTCTCTGATTTTTAAGTTGTTGCTGCTGTGGTTGGGTGTCTGTCTCTCTGTTTCTACTCCATAAGAATCCCTTTAGTTTTTAGCAAAAGTTTTGTAGAGTTGGGTTGTTGTTTTTTACTCAAGAGCTCCATGGTTATTATGTGTGCCACCATGCCTTTATTCCTAGTGTGGTTTGGCTGTGCTGTCAGTGTGTTTTGTTGAGGTTTTTTGTCTATCTAAGCATCTGGAACACGCAGTTCTGTTGGTTTTTTGAAAGGTTGGGTTGATCATTTATGAAGTGCTGTTATGCCAAGGTTTTTTGAAACAAAAGAAACCTGTATAGATTGTTTGCTTTTAAGATCAGGAAAGTTCTTACTGTTAGAACTTACGGTCTGTTTAGTTTGTGTCGTTTAATGAAGTCTTGTGTTGGATTATGACGTCTGCACATGTAAAGTAAATTATGAAACACTCTTTTGGGTATTGTGAAGTCCTGAAAGGCTCTGGGAATGTCTCGTTATGTTTTTGTCTCCAGCAGTAGGAACTAGCGTTGTGATTGGCCACTCTGTTACTACCCGGAAGCTGCAAGTAGGTGGGATTAAACGGTGTGTTGAGTGACAGTATTTCCTAGTTAAAGCTGAAGTGTTTAATTTGTATACTTATTTTTCATTGTTAAATTACTTTCTTCTCTCCAAGTAGAATACGCAGAGATATGTATCTGTAAGTTTTTATGTTCATTTATCTTCCAAGTGTGTACAAGTGGTCCCACACACAACAACATTAGTTCAACCAATAGACTACAACTAATAAAAAAAATCCAATTCATTTTCTCCATTGAGGAATTGATTTTTAATCGTACTTATAAAGCTTTAAAGACAGACCTACTGTGAGCTACAAGGTTGTAAATAGTTTGTTGTTTTGTTGAAGCCATCATTTAACAAATAAATAATTGTCTAACAGTGTCATTTTGGGTTAACAACTATATTAACTATAATTTTGCTTCGAAATCATCACCAATCAGATTAATCTAAACAAGAAAATCTTGTCTAAAGATTCATAATCCCATAAATAACTGTGAATTTATATTTTGATTTTACACATGCATATTTTGCACATAAAAATATGCAAAAATATAGTTTTTATTTTGTTTGTCTGTCGCAGCGCTTCTTGGTATTGTATCTAGGTCTGTTTATCCACCAGTAGCAGAAAATGGTTCAGAAATCTGTTTACTAATGTGTTGCAGAAAATTAAAACTCAAGAGGTTATAGGTGAAGGTTTAAGATGAAGGGACTTAATTACTGAAAACAGCTGATGGCAGGCCGGAACAACTTGTTAGGGACTTTCAAGCGGGTGGCAAGTGTGATCTAAAACAAAAAGAAAAAGATAAATACAGTAATGATGTAATTGACCTTTCTGTATTATTATGGTCCGCATTATCCCACAAACCTTTCTCTATGAAAACATGACCATAGTAATTGTCCAGACTGTCTGGAATAATTAACAGTACCGGTAATTTTGTTTACTCCTCCAAAGACATTAGTTTTACTTGGTGAAGGGTGTGTATTTATTTATTTATGTATTTATCTATCTATCCATCTATTTATCTGTATATTAAGTTAGCACAGGAGACAGTAATAAGAAAACCATTTTTAAAAAGTTTTGCTTTATGCTGAGGCTTTGTGCACCTTTCATACATTTATTTTCTTGGAGCTTTCCAACTGAACATTGGCTCAACCAATGGGATAAAGACCTGTTCACACCAAGAACAATAACAATAAAGATAACTATTGCAATAATTATATTAGCTACAACAGCAGCCGATATAGTGTGTTGTAAGTACACACTTCCATTTTGTCATCCGTCACTTTAATTGCTTTGAGCTCTTATAAGCAGGATGAATTCTGATTGGCTGTCAAAGTTTTTAGTGTTCATCAGCTAGGAAAAATCATTCTGAAAGTGATTCCAACGACATAATTTTTCTGTGCTGTTGTCGTTACAGTTGTGGTATGAACTCCGAAAGATTTTTAAAACTATATCTTTATCGTTATAGTTATCGTCATTGGTGTGAATGGGCCTTAGATTTGAGGGTGACCAATGGCAGGTGAGGGAAGTGTTCATAATACAGCTCGTTTTGGACTTTTGGCTAAAAAAAATTACACATTTAAATTAGCTTAATCGTGAGAATCTGGACAGGTTTTGTGCATGAGATCTGGGACAGCTCTAAAACAATATGGTGGGTGGACTGTCACAATTTTTTGTTGTTGCAAAATGCAAAGAAGCCCACCCTCCCTCAAAATAAACACTGAGCCATGAAAAAACACAAGTTAAATACCCTTAAGGGGAAACCGACAGACGTGACAACTGGAAGCAGGTTTCCAGAGTGCCTCCTCTTGCTTGGGACAAGTGTTTGTAACGGGATGTGGAGTTTTCCATGCATAACTATTGTTTTCCGCAGTATCCTTCTGACGAGAGAGAGATGATGACCCGTCTTTGACATCACCAGATACTTCTGAAACATGCTCAAACAGGTCAGAGCTGGCTGTTGGCTTTAACAGGGCAGCATGGAATAGAATAATGTCAATATGTTGTGTAACATCTGTTGCGCTTCTCATTTAGCTTATCGTCTGTTCACTGAGTGATGTAGGTCTTTTGAATTTATTAATCTGGAACTCAAAGACCTCCTGATTTAATCAGTGTGAATTGAGCTCTAGTGGTTCTTGTTTTTTTTCCCACATTGCCAAACCACAGCTTGATCTAATTAGCTAAACCAACTGTAACCAAAGTGCTCGTTTCAATCTGATTTCATTGCCTTTGAAATGCATCAATAGTTGGCAAGGTCAGTTTACCTAGTGAGTAATGATTGGTCATTATGAAATCTTCAGCAATAAGTCATCAATATGTAACTGGGCAACTGAGAGTTTAACTAATCTTTTCTTTTCACATTTAATTTTGACCAATTGAATTCAATTTAATTTTTGCACTTAAACTTTGGCCTTGTTTAAAAACTAATTGATAAAACGTCACTATTCACACCATTCATGCTATGAACATGATTTACCTTGTTAAATATGACTTCCGTCTACTAAATGAAAGAACTAAGAAAGCAAAATAATCTTAAATTGACTTCGTAAATCCTTCAATCTCTTTCAATTTACTATTACATTTACATGTGCTGCTGTAACACGCTTTCTTTAGACTTGGAAGTGGGCCGTTTAGACTTTTGCACAGATGAGTATCTTACCTTCAGAAAATGTAGTTTTAAATAACTTTTTTTGTAGAGGTTCAGTATCTGTGATTTGATGACTTGTGCCAGAAGAACATTGTATGGGGGGGTATGCTCTTAACACAAGTGCTATAGATCCATGAGTACTTGTTATTTTTCTTGCACAATTCGTTGGTTGATAAATCAAGAGAGCTCTATGCTGTATTACTGTAAACTTGCTTCCACTGTGAGCATTTGTTTGACAAATAAGCGAGCATTTATGGCCTTTTTTATAGTCTGCCTGATGGCCACTGGCATTGCTGGCAGCTCTTACATGTTCTTTGAATATGCAAACATGTCTATAGCTTAAAGAAAAAAAATCTAGGTGTTCCCGTTGTATTGTCCTTGTTTAATGTTGACTACTAAGGATCAAGTAGAGGATTATAAACAGAAAGCAAGACCCTTTCAGGAATGCTTTGCGTTTCTATCCACTTGTTTGACTGCCAAGGATTTAGACAAAGGCCACATAAGCGATTTTACAGAGGAAAAATAAAGAGATTGACTGTTAGACCCATACAAAGATGATTATGCAATCCCACCTTCTCTAAAAAGCACAGACATCGCTGTTTGTAAACAGCATTTGTTAATGGTAGTGAACTCAGCGGTATGAATAGCAATGCTGTGCCTCTCCTTGGCTCAAAGTCTCAGTTTTGTAAGCCTGAAGGTTTGTCATAACACTTCAGCGCCATGTATGTGGCAGCGAGGGGGAGGGGGATTCCTAGTGTACCAGCATCCATTGTTCAGCTCCGCTAATTTGAGGAAAGATGCAGGCAGCAGCGAAAGTTTTCCGGGGTCCTTGCCAGCACAGTAAAGGGAAAACCAGCGACATTAGAAATGCCCCCTTGTGTTTAGTGGAGTGTATCGGATCCCCATGGTGCTGAGGCAAAGGTCCCGGTGTGTAAGACCAATTGAGGGCTTTATCTGGTGCGATCGGGCCCTTTTGTGTGTGAGCTGACATCCAGCCTACTTTCAGTTGCCCATGGAGTCTTATGACTGCACCGCTGCTGTGTTATTACCTGTCTGTCAGCCACTATAGGAAGCTATTCCTCATCGTTCTCATCTGTTTATACTGTTGTAATGTGCATATGTAGAACTGAAATGACTCAGAAATGGTGTCAGGTTTACCAAGCATTGATATTTCCTGTAGCTCAGCTGATAGAGGATGGCAGCAACAACATCACACGGGCTTCAATGCACTGTAAGTTGCATTGGATAAAGCAGGTAACATAAATTGTAAATGCAAAAATAAATGATTTAACATGGTATCTGTTATATGGCTTAACAGAAGTAGCTCTGGTTTGTTTGTTTGTTTATTAACTGCCAAAAGTTACATTGTAAGCATACCTTACAAGAAAATGTTGGAAGATTCTTTTAGAGTACTTATTTATTGATAAGTATTTATATTAGCTTGCCTGTCTGATTAGCCATCCGTTTTCAGTTGTATGGAAAACAGTAGCCTGGACATCCTGCTAAATGTCTCCTTATGTGTTCCTTGGATGTAGAATTAAGGTTTCGAGTTGGCTATTAAGATACAATTGTTATCTATGTATGAAATCAGAAATTTATTTCAGTTTCTGTCAAAAATATAGTTATTGTAGCTTTAACAAAATGTGCCCCAGCTTAATTTATCTCCAGAATAAATGTGGATGAGATTATTGACTGTAAAGGATTGTTTCTGTTACAGTGGGTTTGACGGACAGGGAGGGCAAACGGGTCGGGTCGTGGATGCGCCTGCTTCTTGACAGTGGGAGATTTGAGGCCCTCTGTAATCCCACAATAACACTGCAGTTTCCTGCACGCATGACCAACTTCAGGCTGAAAAACAGATGGACTGAAGTTCCTTTCTTTGTCTGATGATGTTTGGGGTTGCGCCCCATGTGTGCATTTTCCCCTTTGAGAATAAATGAGTCACCAGTTTTATAACGGTCCAAAACAAATCAATAATATGTTGGATCAAATCTAAATGCTGGAGATAAACTGATGTAATCACTACTGTGAAACTAGATAATCAGCTTAGCTTTGATGTATATGAATATCTTTGTGACCTATATTAGACTGTCTTGCTGTACTAATTTGGCTTGTGGATGTCAGGTGGCCTTATTTGAAGTATTTGAGTTTAAAGTATCGCTTTTGCACGAGTCGTGGTGTAATCAGCTGTGCGCAGACGCTTTATCATGTCGCTGCAGGATGTTTCAGGTGATATGGTTGCTTGAGCCATGGTGTGTTGCATGTTGATGGACCCTGCCCTTTGAAACCCACAGAACCCAGGAAAAAAAGTAGAGTAGACTCATTTATTTTCTTAAAATTGTAATATATAGATGAAGATGCCAGAAACACTCTAATTGTTAAAGAGAAAACTATTACCGCTTCATTATAATATAGGCTGTCAGTTGATTTTAAAATTGTAATCAATGTACAAGCACATAATTTTAATTGATCACTAAATGTGTGTATATGTGTGTGCATATATATGTGTGTGTGTGTGTATGTACAACTTTATTAATTCCTATTTATTTAAAAGTATATTATTTTAAACCTAACTTTGGGATAGAAAGTCCATCTAAAAAAAAACAAAAAAACACTACTAGTTGCAATCCAGGTCGAAATAAACATTTTAAGCCGCTTTATTATCATAACGGTATGATTGCACATAGACTAACATTAATGAAAGCTCATTGTGACACTCTTATTTTGCTGTTTGTCTATGGAAATGAGAGCAGGGTCCACTTGGCTACAGGATGTGATTCTGGCGAGAGGCGGTGCATGTTTGACTGGTTTGTGTGTTCTCAGGAGTTGGCTCTAAATGAGCAGGAAAGAGATCAAGATCTTCCACAAGAGATTCTGTAACTCATAATAGCTGTGTAGCCTTGTAATGCTTCTACTGTAAACTTTTGTCCTCATTTTGCCACTGAAATACTTTTCAGGGTCTTTATGGAAGCACAGTTGAACTGTACACTGTATGCCAACAAACATTCTCTGGTCATATGTGAGTGGTAGCACACAGGTTGAAGTTTTATTCACAAGGGCATTTCCATTTGGATTTCACTTGCTTTGAACTGTGGTTTGAGACAGGCATTGATATGTTAAATGTGTTGAAGCTTTTCTTTCCCAGTCTCTTTTGCTCCATCAGTATTCACTGACTATATTGAGGCCTCTGGGATCAGAGTTTTCATCCTAACAGAGCGCCTCAGGTTGCAGCATTCCAATCGGAATAAGAAACTTGTGATGTTGGAAGGGAGTTTATCTGCTTTCGTATGGAGTAAAATCAAAACAGATTTGGATCCTGCTCTAGAGTAGATCAGAAGACTTCAGCTTAACATGCCGGCAAATTGTGGGCCGCTCAACCTTGACGTTGTGCTATATATGACTGTTGTTATGCTAAATGGGGATATGGCATTTTGTTGTTTATTTCCTGTTTCTTTTAAGATTGTGTGCTGCTTTTTTTTTACTTTTATAAATTGTTAGACGGAGACCAAAATGTGTGGTGTTAGTTTGACAATGGCTAAACTAAATTTAAAAAGTAACATTTCAAGTAGTCGTCATTTGCCCTGCAGTAAACCATCATAAGTGCACATTAAATGAATCAGTATGATAATGAAGTCCGTTTGCCAGGTCCCATGATGATATTAGTTTCTGGAAGAGTGTGTTTCTACAGACATGCACATCTGAAACCATTTTAACTACAGAAAACATGAGCCATGTCAGGTTCCGTGATGTCATTTCCTGTCCTCAAGGCTACAAGACAGTATTATTTTATATACTATTATATTTTTAGGTTTTCATTTTAGTTTAGGTTTGAGCAATTATTTTTTAATTCTTATTATATTTGAATTAATAATTTAATTCATTTTTAGTTTTAGAAGTTTTTTTTATTACTAGAAGAAATGTTTTTCCGTTAGCTGCTAGTGCAACATTTTCATATAAGTTTTAAGCTTGAATTTACACCCATTATTTATATTTTAGTATATTTCAGCCTTTTCAACTAGAGAAAATGATTTCAATAGTTTTAGTTTACAATAACAATAATTTTCCTTTCTTCTTTTTTTAAATTTTTTTTTTAAAGATAATCATGGTTTAGTAATTGTAATATGTGAGGGGGCATAAGTATGGTTTGACTAACTTGATGAAATTTGTCAACTGCCTGTTACGCTCACATGACGTTGCTGTATTGCAATATATATATATATATATATATATATATATATATATATATATATATATATATATATATATATATATATATATATATATATACATATATACACACACACACACACACAAATATATACATTGACATGTTCAGGCTGTATACAATATACTGCATCTAGTTCTTAGTACTTCAATGCTGCTAACAGAAAGGATTATTATGTTCAGTTCAGGCTTTGAACTCCAGGTCTTTGTATGAAACGCATATATTGCTGCCATGAGCATTTTTTTACAACCGCTTCTCTTATTTAGAGGGGGTATGCAGCGTTTAAGATCAGGGTCCATTTCGCCAATGCAATCCAGCTCCAGACAATTTTATTTTATCTTTTCAAAATATAAAATTTTCTAATTATCATATAAGGTAAATTTCTGATTAATATTTTAGTAAATTTTATATAATACACATTTTATTGCAGCAATGTTGTGCATGTGCAATTTACTATTTTTACATTAAATTTAATCATACTGTATATATTGACTTTATAAAAGCCGTCAGTCATGCTTCTCTTTGAAATATCAGTCGACCTCTAATAATAGGCTGTATTTTGGTCATTGTTCTTGGTCCCAATCTGAAACTCAGCTTCTATTAGTTATCACTATGAGATTGCAAATTGTTCATGCAAGCAGTCTTTGGGTTGTGCTTTACTGAAGATGTCATGATGTTTATTCAACAGTCCCCTACTAAAGAGCGCTATAGATGACTAGCTCTTTATGAGCCATAATACAAACAAACATATCTGGAGTTGATCATAAAGTGCATGACTCTAGATCAGCCCCACATGCTAGGTATTTGCACTTGTAGATGCTTGTGTATGTTCTCTGATGTGGTATAATGCTTCACCCACAGTAGATGCCGTGTCACAACAGGGTGGTGTTTCTGTTCTGATCCCAATCTGAATTCTGACTTGTGATGCAGCCTGAATTATCAATCACTATGTACAGACGTTGGCCAGAGGTGAGTTTGTCCCTCAATTTTTTAGTTTTTTTTTTCTCCATTCTGTCCCCTGAGGGAGTTTGGGTTCTTTGCCACTGTTTTGTCTGGCTTGCATTGTTGGGGGCACTTAATATTCTGCAATATTATTGATCTGACTGCACTGGCATTGTTGTATTAAGAACTGAACTGAGCAGGACACTGGCATAATTTTTTTGGAGAACTGCTTTATAGATTAATGAGCTAATGTAATAATTGATGGATGTTTACAACAGAACTGAATCAGCTCTGAAATGACTTCAGCTGAACAATAGTTGAAATGGATAATTGTCCTGTTATCACTGTAATGCTGCTTTGAAACAATCTGTATTGTATAAAGCACTATATCAATAAAGGTGACTTGACCTAGCATATGATTAGATTTTTGCATTATTTTTTTATATTTGCTCTATTGGTATGGCAGTTTTTTTCATCCACGCCAGTTGTCCTATATAAATATTTCAAACAATTAACATAAGGACTAAGATACAGTTAAAATGTTGTTTTTGTAATTATTGTTTTTCACTATATGCAAACAGGAAAGAATATGTAATTATTTTCTATTCATTTGTTTATCTACGCTTAAAGTACAATGTCAGGGGTTGCCATCTCTCTCTCTCTCTCTCTCTCTATATATATATATATATATATATATATTATTTCTATTTTTTTTCTATTTCTATGTATATGTGTGTATATATGTATATATGTGTGTGTGTATATATATATATATATATATATATATATATATATATATATATATATATATATATATATAAAAAAAACACTTTTTTTTTCTTTTTTTTTTGCTCTATTCAAAGGATTAAAGCTATGAGTCACAAGATAAGGACATATGGTAAAATGTATCTAATGATGGTTTTTAGGAACCATAAGGAGCCATTAATCTAAAATCTAAATCTAAAATCCTTGAGATATTCACAATGTAAGTAGCTTCATTTCATTTTGCCAGCCAAATCACCATGAATATATAATTGATTTTTGCCCACCCTCAGTCTGGAGTATAGCATATGTCCAGGAGAGATGAAGACCATGTTCCTTCTGATCAAATGAGAGCTAGTTAATTAGGGACTGAAATTGAGCCCTAACAGAGAGAGCTAGAAAAGTTGTTTTTATTTTATTTTTTAAGTGTGCCTTAAAATGTCTTGATGAAACTGTTGCAGTTGGATCCATTGACTGTGGCCAGACAGGTTTGGTCATTGTAGTAATGCATAGCTCTCGCTAATTCACCTAGTCTCTTTTTAAAATCGAACCAGATTCGAGAAGAATTGTTAAACTGGAACTCCAGAGGTTTGCTGCACACAGCATAACTTCAGTCCAGAGCAGAGCAGACTTACACAGTGTTTCATTGAGCCAGGCAGCTGGGGAAGGGTGTGAGGTTACACTAGGATAGGAAGTTGTTTTTGGGGTACTGGCAATAGCCATAGATGGGTTCCTTTCAGGTTTGATGCCTGCCTTTTTAACCTTGTTTAACCTGATACAAATCATGACCCACATTCGCTAGATGGCTGAATGGAATCTTAAACCTCAAGGTGCGTTTTGTCTGTTTCTCCATCAGTGAACCCATGTACTTCCTCTTAGAGTCGTGCAGACTAAAAACTGCCACACTTCCTGTCTTTCATCTGCCCATCTGTGTGCTTGTGAGTGCATGACATCAAGAGAGAAAGAATCTTCCTGCCTTCTCTCTTCTGTCAGAGTGCAACTGTTCTGAAAGTAGAAATTAAATTTTTTAATAGTTGGTGATGGTGCTTGCTTCTGGGTGGGTACCCATAAATGTGCAATCACTTTTACCGTTGTTTTGTGAAAATATGCGGAAAATATCCAGTCATTTCAATTGGAATCCATGTGATTTAGACATTTTGCCTGAGGGCGAAATATTTTGCAATGCATATTTCACCCATTTCACAGTTCAAGTTGACCAACTTAAAAGCTTCTTGGTTTGAAACTGACTTTGTAAGCTGTGAATAGCATAGAGAAGTTGCTTGAAGATTTACTCTTTTGACTTCAGATGGTAAGCAACTACCTAGCAACCACCCAGAATGCCTTAGCGAGTTTTGCATGTGACCACCATTGACATTTTCTTGAGAAAATGTATAATACAAGTCTAGCTAAAGTTGTTGATTTGTGGTTGGAGCTCGGGTGTTTGAATTTAGAGCTCAGTTACTCCTTAAATAAGGTATAAATAAATATATTGAGCACATTTAGCTTGTGTGAGGGTCTGAGTGTCCATTCTGTGTTGTAGATGTTTATCACAAGCTCCAACTGTTTTGTTTTTTCCCCAACCAGCTCTAGTAGGAAACACTGTTAGCTGACTGAGGTATCTTGAGTGGATTACAAATGTCCACTGCTCTTGGCATAAACATAAATATTTCTTGACCACAAAGCTCTCACGCAGACAGTCTTAACTGAACTTGCCTGCAGTAGAATGGTGATGTATTGTCTTTAATCATCTGTAAATAATGCTGCGCTAACATGCACAGAGTGTTTTCCACCCTGTTGGCATGGGTAAATATTTTGCCTGCACCCCAAGGCCAGCCGTTAGCATTAGATGTCGGAGAACAAGATTCCCTCCTGTCTCTGTTTGTATATACATAATGATGAATGGATGCGTCTCAGGAAAAAACATCCTGCTACGCTGCTTTGCCTTGGCAGTTGATGTCAGTCTGCTGTTTTCATCCTTGGCAATCCAGAATGAACAGGAGTGATTTGCTCCTGCAGGGAGGGGGTAAACCTGGCTATTGTGTTTGTGTCTTTTGCTCAAAAGACAGATTTAATTGTAATGGTACCCTGTGACTCATGCTGTGATTCAGCACGGTGGCCGCCGACTTCACTGGTACTAATAAAAAGACCGAACACACTTTACCTGTTTCAATTTTGATCTGATTTTAGTTTCTGTCAGTCTGCGTTCTTCATTCTCGAGAAACTCACAAAGAAATGCACCTACAAGAGAAAACTTTGACAACACTTTAGTTTAGGGTTCGATATTCACTATTAAATAGTTGATTATTAGCATGCATACTAGTAGGATATTAGCCGTTTATTAGTACTTACAAAGCACATGTAAATTGCCATATTCTGGATAACCATTTCTAATCCTACCCAATTTCTACCCACTATGTGCAACATCTGACAAATGTTTTGAGGTGTGGGAACCGTAATATAAGCGGAGTAATTGACTTCAAGCCGTTGAATTGACACTTTGCATTTTGGCCACATTACCACCTCGGGTCTGTTATTTTTCGAATAATTAAACGGCTCATCTTCAATTATTACTTGCTTGTACCGTATTTATTCGAGTATATCGCGCACACGTGTATAATGCGCACCCCTAATTTTCGATTAAAAATCGGTATAAAATTTTGTTTCACACCAAGCATTGTAATTGACAAAAAACGTTGTTGAGCACGCTCAGCCATGATAAAAAACATTTATTTATTGTATAACATATACTTATATAACATATATAACTTATATAAAATATATAACATATATTTATTGACAACATAAACTAATGAACACAATACCGAAATAGAATTACCGGTAAAAATATTTATTTAAAATCCTTCGACGTCAGATTCCTCATCAGAGACACTAAAGAGTTGCTCCCATTCTTCTAGAGTTAATTTTTCATCAGTGTCTCAGTTGGCAGGAACATCTGTTTCTCCGCTTTCTTCGCTTTCTTCTGCGTCTGAATGGATGAGGAAATGAAGCGGCGAGGGGACGTTTTTTTTCTTCGCCCTCACGTACAGTGAGAGGCTGCAGCCTGTGTTACGGGATGTAATGTATCATGCAATCGGCAATCGATTGCTTTGGGCTATGTTGCGGTTGTTGCCGCTATTTATGTTTGAATACAGTTGCTGAATTGCACTCACGAGTCTGCCTTTTATTTTATGCATATATTGCTACTTAAACAGCCTGTAAAATGCGCAACGCAAACTCACAATTCGCCGGCGCCCTCAAAGGACCGGCCGTCAAAACAAACCCCACCCCAGCCCAGCCCTCGTGCATAACGCGCATCCCTAACTTTGATTTATTTTTTTGGTAGAAAAATTTGCGCGTTATACTCAAATAAATACGGTATATAAAATCATACCCTCACTGGCCACTTTATTAGGTACACATGGTTAGTACTGGGTTGGGTTCCACTTTTGCCTTAATTCTTGATGTCATATATTTAGTATCCATCAGAAGATGTGTAAACTGTGGTTATAAAGGGATGATCATGGTCAGCAACAATAATCAGGTAAACAATGCTTAATTGGTACTAAGGGGCTCAAAATGTCCCCAACACCATTACACCACCAACAGCCTGAACAGTTGACGCAAGGCAAGATGGATCCATGCTTTCATGGATCTGACCCTACCACCTGGATGTCGCAGCAGAAATTGAGATGTATCAGACCAGTAATGTTTTTCCAATCTTCTCTTGTCCAATTTTGGAGAGCCTGTGTGAATTGTAGCTTCAGTTTCCTGTTCTTATCTGACAGAAATGGCACCTGGAGTGGTGTTCTGCTGCTGTTGCCTATATACTTGAAGGTTTGACGCGTTGTGTGTTCATAAATGCTCTTCTGCATACCTCAGTTGTAATGAGTTGTTATTTGTGTTATCTGGGCATTCCCCTTTGACCTCTGGCATCAACAAGGCATTTTCACCCTCAGAACTGCTGCTCACTGGATATTTTCTCTTTTTTAGACCATTCTCTGTAAACCCTAGAAATGGTTCACAGTAGATCAGCTGTTTCTAAAATGCTCAGACCAGCCCATGTGGCACCAACAACCATGATTCAAAGTCACTTAATTCACCTTTCTTCCCTATTCTGATGCTCAGTTTGAACTTCATATATAAAGAGTGATACGCATTAAATGGCCAAAGATGTCTGTTTGATGCAGTACATAAAACTATGTAAAAGAAATTGTGCAGGTGCAAGTACTTTTTCATTTATCTGTCAAGCCAGCAATTTGACAAAAAAGCTCTTACTGCATAGTAAGTTTTTTTTTTCTGCAAAAAGTGCAGGATGTTTTTTTCTCACAAAAGACTTCTAAAAGAAGTAGAAACCCCAATGGTTTCTTCTGCATGTGTGATGACCTTTTACAAAAATGCTCCTTTTTTGTTCTTCTTTTCTTTCTTTTTTACCCAAAGGGAAAAACAGAACAAGATGGCTTCACAATAAGATCGTATACCCAGATAACATGCTTGTTTGGACCTGTTCGTTCACACAGGTTTATAAACACTGTAATCATCTTCGCATAAGACGGCATTGTGCAACCAACCACAACAGCTGGTAGGAATCCATGTCTAAGCACGTGTTGTTTCAATGTACATGAACACTAATCCTATTGGGGCTTGCTCTTGTTCCTTAAATGTATGACATATTTCTGAGTGAGGTTATTGATCAGTCTTTTGAGTGTGATTAGATTATACATGTGCGTAAGGAACATTGGCCCAAGGGTCTTCTGTAGATTATGGCTTAATCCAAATAAATCCATTGAAGGGGGAGGGAGCAGTGAGATGGATGAAAACAGGTGGGTGTCAAGGCAGTGTCTTGTGAGAAGAGAACACATTTGGGTTACTTTTGCAGCAGCCGGCTGGAGATGAAGGTTTAATTTGTGATCGGTTATAACATACAAGAACCAATGTTTCTTGTTTGTTTTTTTGCATTGTTTGAATATGTGGAAGTGCAAATACAATTTGAGAGTGAAATTTGTGGGGTATAATTTGTGTTTGTTCCTTAATCAAAGCTGCTTCAAAAGATTTGTATATTAACACATTAGTTTATTTTGTACAAATGTTTTTTGTTGTTGTAGGGAAAAGGGCAGCTTGGACAATCTGCTGAATATCTCATTTTAAAGTAATTTAAAAAAATCATGTATTATTGGAATGACTTACTATTAACAATGAATGGATCACAATGACATGACAATGAGTGGATAATGACAGAACTGTTTCCTTAATTTATACAGGATTTATGGACAATTAATAGCAATCTATTTTAAATCTGTGTCACTGATGCCTCAGAGGAGAAACGCGTGGCTTCATTTCTGCCGAAGAATTTGAGGACTTTTTTCTTTGTGTACAGATGAAAAGAGATTTTGAGTCAAGTGCACTGGTGAATGTCTTTCAAAGCATGAAGGTGGAGAGGAAAATAACCTGTATTTTTCTTCCCATGAATCCACCTCTTCCTGTGTAGTCTTTAAGATGAGGGAAAACGGGCATCAAAACAGCCTCAAAGGCATGAGGAATAGAGAAAAATCCCTGCAGCCTCCAGGCTTCTGTATTTAAAGTGAGTGAGTGTGTGTGTGTGTATGTGTGTGTATGCCTGTACATGCATGAGCAATTGCTTTTGTGTCCATCCAAAAGAGGCTTAATATACAAGCAAAAAGTAGTCCCACGTGTCATTGGACAGCTCGGCGTGGTGCTTCTTCACTGAAGGTCTCATGATCATAGCAATGGGAACAGATTCTTTAACAGGTCTGCTAAAGCTGCACATACACACACACACACACACACACACCTTTTTCTTTTATCTTACCAGTCTAGTCGAGAGCAACCTGTACAGGCTGCCAGACAGCAGAATTCCTTTCTGATCGTATTCTAATCTCATTTGTTAAAGAAAATGGCATGTGAAAAATGTTGTTTGTTACCAATGAGTTATCATTAGTCCAATCTTCAGGACAATGAGTTATCATTAGTCCAATCTTCAGGATTATGTGTGTTCCGAGTCTGTTGAGTCTATTGGAAATAAGCAACTAATGATGGTGTTACATTCTTCAGAATTTAAGTGTAAAAACATTGTGCAGAATCACACGCTTCCTGGGTGTTTCCACTATTCTCTTAGCCTCTGCAGATGCTCCACCAGCTAAAATAAACCCATGATGTTTAACCCCTTGGTGACCACAGCTGCTTACAGCTACAACTGACGAAGAAGCCAGCTGGCGTCTTAAAACAGTAAACACTATCCATCTCTGTCACGCTCACTCTGCCTGCCTCAATCTGTTTCTCTTTTATCCAAACCTGCATAGCTTTCTGTCTTCTGTGAAACGTAAAATCATATATTTTGAGAAATGTCTCAGAACTGTTTGATTGCCAACATCCTTTAAACGATCTTCTTTTCAACAGCAGAGATAAAGTCATAAAGGTTTGGAATTGCATGAGGGAAATAATGACAGAATTTTCCTGTCATGGGTGAACGATCAATGTAATTAAATTTATATATTTAAATTACATTTTTGTTTTTAATTGATGCATCTTCTATAATTTTAAAAGAATATTTATTTTAAAGTGGCACTGCAAAATGTATCAAATTCATTGGCTCCACAATGTCAGAGTTTTGGGGCTAAATCTCTGCGTAATTACAGTAATTCGGTTTATGCAGCTTAAGACTTTGGTATCAAAAAACCACAATGAACAATAATCGGAAAGAGAGTAGCTTCCACGCCTCTCGGGAGCAGCGCAGTCTTTTGCTCCAGATGTTTTGAGGCGACCTCTTGAAATTGACAGCTCTGGTTCCCAGGACAGCTGAGAATCATCATTTGATACAGGCACCCTTGAGACAAGCACTCATCTGGTTAAACTCTCGCAGGAGTCACAGGACACATCACGGTTCCAATAGAGCGTAAACATGTTTGCCTTCATAAGCCATTGTGAGTGTATGGTTTGAGTCTGTGCATCCTACACAACAGCTGACACATGACACACAAGATTGCATCATCAAAATATGAATAATAATGGCAAAGTCTGCTGGAGAACTCTGTTTTGGATGCATGTTGTGTTCAAGCTGAGATGGCAGACTGGGTGTTTGGTTTTTGAGAGCGTCGGGTCTCCGTCATGGTCTTGGTGTGGCGGTGAGCCTGTATTCTGTATTGTCTTGCTCAGCGAGGGTCTGACTGCTGCTCTCTGCACCAGCAATATGAGAAGTGACAGCCTGACAACCATAGCTAATGACGGGAGTGTTGTATTGAGTTCCCCTGATAGCCTGCATGCATCAGTCAGAGAGGTGTGGGTCAGACCCACGGATTGTGTTTTTGCTATCCGATCTGCTGAGCTGAACCTCTTGATAATTATTGATGGTTGAAGAAGAAAGGCTAAGTGAGAAACTTGATTTGTGACATTGATCTGTTGGTGTGTATGTGCTCTGCTTTTAAGTTGAAAGGTAATATTAATGCCTCCTCCTTGTTGGATTTTCTATAAATTAATTGAAAATGATATTGCTTGATTTTGCTTTTGATAATTGCTCACTGTTAGAATCAAAACTCTTGAGTTTGCCTTAACAGATTTTATTTAGCATTGAGAGTAAACATGAAGTCACAATCCTGAGTGGACTCAACGAATTTGTAGTGAAGTTTTATGGACCACAAGGAAGTAAGTCTGTTTTTAAATTGTTTACATACATGGAAAACATTTCCAGGTCACTTATCACCCCAAAATCAAATGAAAAAAATACTATTTTTAAGGCATAAGATTAATGACACCATGGAATTAATACTATGCAAAAACCATAATATAAATTTGGATGTGTATATATTATTTATGACATAACACACAATCATATTACATACAAATAAATAATTGTGCAAAATAGTAATGGAAAAATAAAAGGTATGAAAAATCGTAAGTTTGATTCATTACAGTAATTATTACTTTCTATTTGAAGTGAAATATGACCCAGACATGTTCTTGAAAGGTGTCGTGACATTCACAGTCTTATTCAATATCTTTACATAGCCAGCATGTGAAGCAATGATGACACTTTTACATATTTAAACACGCCTATCTTACACAACTTCTGGTTTGGGACATGCCGTCACTGTTTACTCAGAAAAGATCTCGTGACCCATTTTAATTGTCATATCATCTTCTGTTAAATGATCATGCCTCCTTCTCTCCATTTTGAGAGTCAGGAGCAGGTCTTATCCACGACCTCTGCGGTTAGGCTTTACCTTTCGGAGTTTGAGTCTGTGGCCTCAAGGGTCAGATTGCAGAAGGCTATTCTTGGAGTGAGCACACGTTGCACCATACCTCATATCACACGAGGCCAACCGCACCGCTTCCCTGTCCACATGTGTACACACCCACATGTGTCTCATTACACATATAATTCATAATTATCTAATTATGTATTGCAGTTACACCCACACACCGTCACTTTCGAATACAAAGACCTCTACACTTAGTCATTTAGAGTTTCCATTATAAGCACCGTATTCCATGACTGCTTGTCTTTTCAAAGCCTGTGTTGCATGCTGGAGAGATGTGAATTGTTTCTTGAACAGTCATGTGTCTCTTTCTGTTTTTCCTGTCAGCACCATATGAAGGGGGCGTATGGAAGGTGCGAGTAGATCTTCCAGACAAATACCCCTTCAAATCTCCCTCTATAGGTACAGTATTGCTATACATGTATCCCAAAGAGCCATTATCAGCTGAGTGTTCTTCAAAAACCACACATACATTGGTGTGGTTTTGAACTGATGGGTAGAGTACATTCAAAAGAGTCACACTTGAGGTAGAAGAACCCTCTGATTACGTTTAAGTTATTTAATGGTCTCTACAGATGGTGTGGTTGGAGAAAGTTTAGGAACAACCAGTGTGCAGTCAAATACTGTTATGTGTATCTGATAGCATTTTAAAACCATTAAAAAAGTATATTTGTGGTTAGTTAAGCACACCCCTCCCCTCTAAGTGATACAAAGAATTTTTATTTGCACAATATTTATTTAATTAAAATAAATGTGTGTGTGATTTGAATTGGGGAAATAGTCATAAATAATATAAAAAGCGAAATACTAATTTATGCTATGGAAGTAGTTTTTAAAACATCTGAGGAAACGTATGCAATCAAATGCTGTTATTTCTATCTATGATCTCATTTCATCTTTCTCTTTCAATCCCTCTGCAGGATTTATGAATAAGATTTTTCATCCGAACATCGATGAAGCGTAAGTCTCTTTAGGCTGAAACTGAAGAGTCTGAAACTGATACCTCTGGTGTGCTTTGCAAAAAATTATATTCTTAAAAGGATGTGCATCTGTCATAATTTACTTGCAATTATGTCATTCTAATTATTATTTTTTGCTTCTTCTGTGAAACACAAAAGAAGATATTTTGAAGAATGTTAGTGTTACTCTTTCCCCCAATTTGTTTAAAATTAGCATTTATTTGAATATTTTCAGTTTTCATTATAGCTCAAGTTTCAGTAATTTTGTTATGTGCTTTTATCATTTTTATTCATTAAAAAAAACATTTATTTTTATTTGTTTTAGTTTGAATAATGGTTAAATAACTTTTTATTGGCAACATTTCTAATTTAAGTTTTAAAACTGACATTTATATTTTCTTTTATTTCTGTTCCCAAAAACAATTTTGTATTTGTAGTTAACAATAAAGACACTGAAATAAATAATAGAATTAAAAAAACAAAACCTTTATTGCTGAAAATCAATGTCTACTCACACCAAAAGCAAAATGACAAAGCAAAGAAATAGGCTATTCATACTGAGCTCAAAGTCAAGAGAGAACTTTGCCTACCTGCAAAATGTAATGGGTAACACTATTCTGGAATGGATAAGTGGAAGTAAACTGTGGCTGCGTGTCATTGTTATTTTGCCGTTATCACTGTAATGCTGCTTTTAAACAATCTTTATTATAGAAAGTTGTATATAAATAAAGGTGACTTGACTAGATCATGGTATAGTGATATTAATTTCCCTACTCTAATTGCATTCTTTGTCCAGGTCAGGGACCGTGTGTTTAGATGTGATCAACCAGACATGGACCGCTCTTTATGGTACGTATTTGCGGTCTCGATTACGTGTCTACGTTCATGTATATTGAGAATAAATGGTATATAGAATAAAAGCCATAGCTTGCGTTAATGCTGCCTGTGGAGTAGAATAAAGTCTCTGGCCCCTTAGACAGGACTGTGGTGCACAGTAATCCTCTTAACCTCTCTGAATGAGCTAATACCTGCAAGGTCAGAAAACAGCATCAGCTCACCTAACAACCACACTTAAATGGCCCATTCCCACCAGCAGTCATTCACAACATTCTTTTAGCAGCTGTCTCTCCATTTTTGCCTTTTAATAATATAAAAAAATGAAGTCACAGTTTGAGAAAATTGTAACTTTCATTCAAGACTAGTATAGTTAAGTTGTTCGCAGTCTAGTGTTAAAGCTATTGTGAAATACTTATGTTTAAAGGTTTTTTTCAAAACAGTTTCAATACCACATCACAGCAAACTTGCTATTTAACACACTTAATTTTTTTATTTAACTTTATTCCAAAAGTTCAGTGTTAATATAAATATTAACTACTTTAATTAAAACAATGACATTTAGATTTCCAAAATTTCTCAGTTAAGAGCTTAATTGATTTCCTGCTTTGTACAGTAGATACTATAGAAAGTCTGTTATCATTATTTTATAATTTTGTTTATTAAGTTAATTTGGTACTTAAGTATTGCTCTGTGGTCTCTTTTTTCACAAAATAATTAACTCTAATTTTATTTAATATAATTTAGTCTCACATGAGTGCCTCTTGATCACCAGGGCTTTAGTTTGTTACAATGACCAGCTGACTGTACATCATCACATATTTGGTGTGTGTGTGTGTGTATATATATGTATGTATGTGTCATGATGTATGTGTATGTGTGTGTGTGTATATGTATGTATGTATGTATGTATGTATGTATATATATATATATATATATATATATATATATATATATATATATATATATATATATATATATATATATATATATATATATATATATATATATATATATATATATATAATGTATTTTATGTATAATTAATATAGATATGTATATATATAATAAAATTATGGACTCAGCTGCTTCATGTCATTGTCTACTTTGTGTTTATATAATGGTGACAGCTAGAACGTACTGTACTGGCTATGAGAGAAAAGAGAAAGAGAGATCTATGTCTACAGCCCCCACACTGAGAGGGAGATTAGGCCATAATGATGTCACTCAACACAAATCCTCCATTTTGTACACCATGAAGGGCTGATAACATAAGACTTGTGATCTGTTCCCGTATTAAAGGCACTGCTTTCTCTCTTTCTCTCTCCTCACAGATCTCACCAATATCTTTGAGTCGTTCTTACCACAGTTACTGGCCTACCCGAACCCCATTGACCCTCTGAATGGGGATGCGGCAGCCATGTACTTGCACCGGCCAGAGGACTACAAACAGAAAATCAAAGGTGATTTGGAGGGTTGCTGTCGTTTGACTTAATGTTCTCTTGGTTTAACCTCCGTCTGGCCTCTGGTTTTATATCGGTCACCAGGTTCCAGAGCACCAAAAAAAAATAAAAAGCCAACTTACTGTCTTTACTATTTAGTATTTCTGAGCAGTTTTATTTATATATTGTGATTTTTAATACTTTTCATTAGGCAAATTGAGTTTCTTGAATTTTGTTTGTGTTGTCACTCAAAATTATTAATGGATGTAAATATTTTGGTAAATGTTTACTACAATTAAAAAATAAGTTAAAAAATAAATGATTACTTTTATTCAGGACACTTTGACAGTGAAGACATTTTATTCATAGTGTTTCAGACTATTTCTATTTCAAATAAATGCCTTCTATTCATCCAAAATTGTGAACTAAAATATATAATTTTTTTTAAATTTGTATATATATATATATATATATATAAAGTAAATGAATGTATAAATGTATAAAATGTATGTATTTATATATAAAATCTGTTTTTAATATTGATAATAAGAAACTACTTAAGACTGGAGTAATGGTTCTGAAAATTCAGCTTTGCTCTTGTAGGAATAAATTACATTTTAAAATTTAAAAATGGAAAATATTACTGTTTTTGATCAAATAAATGCAGCCTTGGTTTTTTACAGTAGTTTGAATGTAGGTGTATTTATACTTGTTTTTTTATTTAGTGAAACAAAAGTGAGAAACCTATTTATTTCATACACTTTTTTTATTTAGTAGTAAAAAAAAGGTATTTGCTTTCTGTCTGACTATATATTTTTTTCTAATCCATCTCTTTTTGTCTCACTGTTTCTATATAGAATACATCCAGAAATATGCAACAGAGGAGGCTCTGAAGGAGCAGGAGGAAGGAGCAGGCGACTCCTCTTCAGAAAGCTCCATGTCTGACTTTTCAGAGGACGAAGCTCAGGACATGGAGTTGTAGTTAAGGGCGACAGTTTCTCCCCTTTACCACAGAGACTATATTATTTCCTAACCATGCGAAGCAGACTATAAAAGATTCATATTTAAACAAGGTGATTTTTTTTTTTTTTTATCGTTATTATTACTAAACCAGGATTTTTATGAATATCTAGCGTTGACGATGAATACGGCACACTCTCTAGGTGTTCTATCTTTACTTCTTGGTGGTTGTTTTTTCCCCCTTTTTTTCCTCTCTTTCACTCTCTCACTCGCTCTCTCCGACACCCCAACAAAAGAAAGGCTTGTAGTGTTCCCCCCCCCTTGATTCCACGTTGGTAGCTGCGTAGCTGGAATGCATGTCATCGCCTCCCTAATCCACCTTTTCCGACGCAGACCGACCGGACAGAGGCTGTATTTAACCGGGGGTGCCCTTGTGATGTTACTAACGTACTGAGAGTTGTGTCCGTGATGCTCTGATATATGAATCCCCTCAGCTTAGACCTTTTGCAAGGACGGTCTTCAGGTGGAATTGTCACAGTTGGATCGGATACGTTTTGCCGCATTACTTCCCTCCACCTCAGCATTTTTATATATCCTGTTCAATCATCCCAGCACAAATCATTTCCCTGTTGTTTTTTTTCTTTTCATTTGTTTGTTTTCTCTTTAAACAACTGTTTTAGAAGATAGAAGTGCTCAAGAGAGGAATTCCCCTTTTCTCCTTTTGATTTGGGTCTCACCTTGAGGGGAAGTTTCCACGCTGTACGTTAAAACAATCATCAGGATTTTACAGAACGTCGCACACATTCTGCTCCTCAATCAAGCCCACGATACAGCTCCAGCGTGTCTACGGCAGAAAATATCAGTACGGCTCCCTTTAACTTCCTCAAGCGTCTTTTTAAGGAGGATGTAGATGTAGAGGCTAGCACACCGAAGCTCAACTTTTTCCACTAGCTCGATGTTTCTGGCTTTTGTTCCCTCGTTGTGGAAGTCCCACACCACAAAATGTGTCTCTACACTGTGTGACCTTCCACAGTGACCTTCACAAAACAACCAGGAAATGACTGTCCTGCTTTACGGAGCACAAATCGTTTATTTTGTACCAACATTGTATGCACAGAGTATTTGTCTTTTTCCTCTTTCTGTCTCGCACCCTCTCCCTGTTTACGAGCATCTTTTTTGTACATTTGTTGTATGATGCGGAAGTGGAGTCGTGTAGGACTTTGTTGGTCTAGCCTAGGAGAAACCTTAAAGAGAAAAGAGACAAAAAAATGACATTTTATTAACATTTGTAGAGTTCATCATCTTTTCCTATTGCTTGTGCATAACTATGATAGCTGTTGTTTGACCTCATGTAGATCTAGATAGTTTTACTGGGTGGTGAAATCAAAAATAGTTGTTCATATGGATTTAGGTTATGTAACCTGCTTGTCCGAAAACAGATATTATTCGAAGGATCCCATTTGGTAAGAACTGCCTCGGAACTACTTGGCCGAATAACATTCAGTAATGCTGAGGTGGGGTTTCGCTCCGAAGGTGCGGAAACGGGCAGATATCTTCTGTATAAAGAGCTTTTGAATTTCAACATCTGCAGATATCATCAGTGGCATGTTGGTAACATGAAGAACCAGATTTAGTTTGTGTGTGTGTGTGTGTGTGTGTTTTGCAGTATTCTCAAAAATCTTGCATTCTGAATGCACTTGCAGATTCATTCATCGTCCAAAATTTAAATGAAACGGGGTTGAAGTGTAGTGCACAGACATCGAACCCAGTGGAATGGCATTAGGGGAGGTATTTCAGTTCAGCTCGTGCGATCGATCCAGAGCTGCCTAATTTATCCCATGGCTTTTTTACGTTCTTTCCTGTTTTTCATTTCTGATTAAATGGGCAAAGCATTTGACCTTGTTTTAGCCTGAGTCAAGAATTGGCCAAATTGTGCAATGGGGAAAGAAAAAAAAAGTCTCAGTTGAACATTTTTTTTTTTTGTCTAAATCTGTTGATGGGGGTTCATATTTTCAAGAAAAACGAAAAACATAGCATATATGCAGTATTGTGTTAAGAGGAAGTTATGATAGTCATGAGGAGAGAGACGGGATATGTTTAGAGAGGCCTTTGTTTCACATCTTTCACACATGTATGGAAGAAAATGCTTCTCGGTTGTGGTTTGGTTGCCATGGTAAACATTTTGCCAAGCAACATGCACTCTGAAAGACTCAGCTTCTCTATTTCATTTCTGCTTCATTTTTTTGATCCCTGGACTTTAATACGAGAGGCAAAATGTGGAGATTTAGTTTAAAAATATATTTTTCCTTTGTTTTTAACTGTCATGTCACAGTAAAATGACTAAAGAATCTGAGAATCTCAAATAAACAAATGTATAAGTGTGCTTCCAATATAATTAGAAATTATAAAGATTTTTTTGGGTGAATTTATTTACTAATTTTTGGATACCTATTTTTTTTCCCTCTTGTCAGTAACAGAGGCATCCATCTGGAGCAGGTAATATGTGCTGAAAAGGTGTTTGGGAATGAAGGGAGTTTTTTTTTTTTTTAGTTATTCAGTGAGTGGGGTGGAATAAATGAATACAGTATGTGTCCTTTGTGTTTTGCACCCATAAGCCCCCAGTGCTTATACGCACAAACATTGCACACATACACATCCAGGGGACAGCAGTTATTATTGTTGTGGTCTCCAGCTGTTTGTTTGCCTGAGAGAGAGAGAGCGAGAGAGAGAGAAAGGAAGGGAAGAAGAGATCTGTCTTCCGGTTGCTGCCTCAGAGGCTCCCCTTGCTGGCCCTCTCAGCCAATGGCACCGCGTCTCTTGCATTTGTGTTGACAAGCTCTCCAGTGCACTTTGCATGCGTCCGGTGTAGAGTCCAGTCTAGTTGAGTCCTGGCTGTCCACTCCTTTAGTCCCTCATACCTGTGCTTCAAGAGGGTGCTCAGACATGGGGCTTATGTGGGCACACAGCATGGATTTTTTTTTTTTAAATAGTATCTGTATCTAGTACCTAGTGTGTGATACGCTGATTTAAAAAAGAAAAATACACTCTCTTTTTTTTTTACACTTTTTTTTTTCTTTCTTTTTTTAAATCCCAGGTATTATGGTAATTTTATGGCCCCTTTTATTTCCTTAACCATTAATCTTACTCTATTTTGCCATTCTTTTTTTTTCTTTTGCATTGTGAAGTGGGCATGCCTGTCACAAAGGACAAATGCTCTTTATCTATAGGATTATAATCTCTTAAATAGCTGTGTACAGTAAACTGTAATAACTTCTTTTTTAATAAAATATTAAATATGTGTACAAACTGCTTTGCATCTTTCTTCAAAATTGGTCATTTTTATCATTCAAAGTATTTTAGTGCTCCCATCATGTGTATATATTGGGTGAAATGTAACAAAAAAATGACATTTATTACGAAATAATAAAACGCAACAAAACAATACTTTGAATAAAATATTCAAAAACGATTTAAATAAAACGCATTTATTAATTTAGAAATAATCATACGTAAAAAAAAAAAACAAGCATGTTTTCGTAACTATTACTATTATCTTAGTTGCGATTTGAATGCATGTTCCTTGGTTTATTTTTCTACCCTGTTATTATTTGGTAACATCCTTTTTAATGATCGAAGGCAATTCCTTACGTCATCTTCCAGGAAGTTACATCATTTTTTTTTTTTGGGCGCGAAAGCGATAAAGAAAACACCAGTAAGTGTACATCATTTTATGAATTTAATGATGCTTTGCTTTATTCGTAGGTTTGCTTTATTCTAAAAACTTTAATACAGTACCGAAATCAGCTTGACAATATATTTTAAATGAACTATCACAACGAATTAACTATCATTTACTCGCCTTAAATGTGTTTGACGAGAGCATATTTCTTCTGTATGCTTTTATAGAAATATACTACTTAAATTACAACTCATTTGAAACGTTACAGAACGTTACATGATTCCGCTATATTTTAATGTATATTAAAAACACTGAAATATATTTAGAAAAACAGTCAGAATTTGAATTTGATACTGGGGCTGTTTGTTTGTTTTGTTGTTACTCTGTACCACCACTAGATGGCAGACACGGTATAAAAAGGGAGAATAATGTGCGTTAATGTCTATTATGTAATATTTGTTTTAAAACTGTATTTAGTCATGGTCAGAAGTATTGGCTCCCTTGGTAAATATGATCAAAGGTGGCTGTAAAAATCCTTTTAATCTTTCTTTCAAAAAATTTGCAAAAGTTTAACCTTACATTAAAGTAAAACAATCGAAAGGGTCATTATGAAAGATGCTTTTCTACAGTTATCGGCACCTCTAGAAATTCTTATTTGTAAAATAGAACCCCCCCCCCCCCTTTTTTTATTTACTTGTGTGACATTTACATTTATTTTCATCCATCACAACACCACAGAATATAGTTCTGATGTGCAGCAAAAGATCGTTGAGCATCACAAAATAGAAAGTGGCTCTAAGAAAATAGCTAAAGCATTGAAAATGCCCATTTCTCTATTAACTAAAAGGTTCCAATAAACTAAAGATGCTACGAATCTGCCTGATAGAGTTCATTTGTCTATATTGTCCAAATGTACGGTGAGGAGGAAACTTTGATTGGCCAAAGACTCTTCAAGGAGCACACAGAGATTAGTTGAGTCTTGGGGTCAGAAAGCCAAAAAAAGAAAAAAAAGAGCACCATAGAAGTGACCTAACAACGACATGTTGTTTGGGAGAGTTTCAAGAAAAATCCTCCTTATCCAAAAACAATCTCCAGTATATTCAGTTCACACATCTGGAACTTTAAATAGGACAGGGGTCTATGGTCAGATAAAACAAACAGAAAAAGACATTTTTGGCAGCACCCATGTCCACAGTTAAATAGATCTTTAAAGTTGAGGCCTGTTTTTTTTATTTATTTTTTTTGCTGGAGGTCCTGGACTTCTTGTTCAAAGACATAAAACATCAAAACCTTACGGCCTGTGCTAGAAATCTTATAATGGGCCGTGGTTGGATCTTCCACCAGGACGACGATCAAAATCAATACAAAGACGTGTCTTTGAGCACATTGTACCGTCCCAGTCCAATGACCTGAACCCTATAGAAGATGAGTGGTTGACCTGAAGAGAAGCACCAACATGGAGCTGGGAATCTGAAGGATCTGGAGAGACTTTGTATGAAGGAATGCTCTCTGATCTTGTGTCATGTGTTCTCCAAACTCATCATTATAGGAGAAAACTCAGAGCTCTTGTCTTGGCAAAAGGAGGTTGCAAAAAGGATTTAATAAAAGGGTGCCAATAATTCTGTATTGGAGAAAATTATTTGGATGCAAAAGTTATTTTTGTGATAAAAAAAATCAAAACGATAAATAGAGCAGATTTATTTTCACAGGCTTCTCTGTTCATATTTATGAAGGGTGCCAATAATTCTGAACATGACTATACAGTACTGTATATCTTTTCAGTTTTATGTGCAGGATTCAACACTCACCAGCAGGGGCCCCAATGACCATGAACTACACAAAGTAGAATCCTAATCCAAATGTAGTAAATGTAGTGTCATTAGTGTCCTGCAGGGGACGATATCACTCTCGTTTTACAAGGGAGGAAACAATTTAGTAACATAAGGCAAATTAATCTTTTCAACCAAAACGTCTCTGTCATGCAGCAATCTGTCCTCACTTATTGTTTCATGCTTTAGGAGAGACTGAATTTAAAAAAAGAATACAAACTGTATTGTATTTACCCTCCCTCAGATTTCCCTCTCCTTACCCTTCCCCTTTTCTGCTTTTGTGTTCTTTACACATCTGTTTTACCCCATTATAACACTAGTTCACCAGTTTTCCACAAAAAACATTTCCACCGAGTCAGAGTCTGTCTGTAAGTAGTCAAGGAGAAGGAGACATCAGCTCAGACAGAAATGGGGCAGTGCGTATTCTGCTTCTTTCCAAAGACCTGACCTCCAGTGATGGAGAAACATGAGCTCCTCAATGAAATATTTAGAGGCCTTTATCTGCAGTGCGATGGTCAAGAGGGCTACAGGTCTACATGACGTAATGCCCATCCCCAGACTGCCGCCCTGATTGGTCGGAATAAGACCCTGTGACCAGTCCCTGTGGTTCACCAAACTCACAGGAGAAGCTTGATACTCTTTTATATTCGTTAATGTCTCCATCTTTTTCACTTAAAACAATTTTGTACTAAAGGGGTTAGAGGTAATGTGTTGGGATTTGTTTTCGCAACAACCTGATAGATGGCATACGCAGAAAAATTCAATTATGGAAAGAAATGTGCTTCAGAATGTATGAGAAATATTGTTTATCTTGCAGCTTTGTAATGATAAGAATGATGCGGCAGTTTATATCCATCCCTATAATCACACTCTACTCTGCACTTTTGAACTCTAATCAGTAAATGAGTTGGCAGATAATCAGCAAACAGGGAACGTTCTCAGAATGTTTTGGCAAGGCACTCTCAAAGTTATGAACAAACGTTCTTCCAGAAACGCAGTTTTGTTTTCTTAATTCTGTTTTTTTTTTTTTTATGTACTAGCAGCTAGTTGATTCAGAGAACATTCAAATGTAACATTTCCACAACATTAGCAAAATGATCAAATGGAATGCCTCAGTAAAGTTCACATAACCGAACTGTAAAAACAACGTAATGGGAACGTTAGCTAAATGTTCTTAGAACACGTTTTTGTTAGCTGGGTACACCCAGAATCATAATATGTCCTAGCAAAGTATCATATGGCAAGATGGTTGATATGAGTGTATGATTTAAAAAAAACTGTAAAGAAACAACCAATAATCTAAACTATTGCCTTCTTTTCATGTCAGATTGTGTCTGTGAAATGGCATCCTGATGCTGATATGTGAGACGGTAGATCTTGACCGGCTGAGCGTCTCTCATGTCGAGGACTCGGTTACTAAACCAGCCCAACTCTGTTATTAATGGATGACCGTCTGATTAAAAACGCCTCACACAAAGACAAATGGCAGATGCTCTGACTCCCCATCTCCATAGAGACTGATAATGCCAACTTAGTCAAATGTTGCTGATGGTAAGGAGATGACACAAAGGATGATATAAACCCCATGCCTGGACAAAGTTACTATTATTTTACTAGTATTCATTTTATTTAAATATAATTTCATTCAGGTATTTTGTCATATGCTAAATAAGTGTTTTATTTTATTAATCTGTTTACAATCAAATTGCATAAGCAGATGTTTATAGTAAGTTTCCTAACACTACTTTTTAGTTTTCTTCCTTTATCTGAAATGTATCTTTCCATTTAGAGCTGAAACAAACAATATCAGATCAAAATTAATTATATTACACCCCAATGCAGTCTATTAACGGCATCTTAATATAGTCTCATACCACTAGTAAGATAAAAAATTAGCTTTCTGACAGTCTGCAATAGCATCTTCTTCCTGTCTTTGAAGCTTATTTTAAAGCTTTTGGAAGATTCTGGGAATTATCCTTTTATTATATTTATTTACATATAAGTGACTATTATGAAGAAACTTAGTGTTGTCTTTAATTGTATTTTAATTGTGAATTTGATCAAAATATATGTATATACTGTATTGTCATATATATCTTGTCAAGATGATATATATAAATTCTGTTTTAATTTATTATTTAAAATTGAATTAAGTGGATTAGTCATATCTTATATCTGAATAAATATTTTCCAGTTTATAATAATTAACACATCTAGTATTTCACTTTTTTTCGGTATGGAAAAGAAATAAAAAAAATGTAGCAGTCCTAATATTTCGATACTGTTAATATCATTAACTGAAATGTAGAAATTCCCCCCAAAAAATCGAATAATATTTTAATAACACAACATAGAAACATATTATTTTCTTATTTGACTTATATTAGGTTTCTTATTTCTTATACTCTTATATTAGGGATTTAATGAATATAATACTTATTTTCTCTGTGACAACCCCAGAACAAAGGCTTAAACTCATTTCCAAAAACACATTCCTTTATTATTCATGGTTAACGCTGCCCATCAAATACTGTAAGCACTCAGAATGCAAAATAATTAGCTTAAACAGTCTCTTCTATACTCTATATTAATAATTACAATCTCCTATAAAAATTCCTAGCTAACACAAACAGCAAACAGTGGATTGAAAACAGTCAGTGACACTCTATCTATATAGTCAAGAGTGTATCATACTTATTATTATATAATATTTAATATATAACAGATGAGGTATGCAGTTGATAGATGTTTCTCAAATCATCAAATGCTCCGCCAGTCATCTGTAAACTATTCCTCCATGCTTTTTGTTCCTTGGGCCCGTATCATGTATCATTCGATGAGGCCGTCAGTAGTGCCATAAGAGTGGCCCGGTTTCATCCGATACCCGTCCTGGCAGGTGGGGAGGGCTCTAAACATCAAATGGACCAACAGATAGCTGCAACGAAATGACGATTTTAAAAATTCAACAGCTTCACTCAGTTTCCCTCACACAGGTGATCCGCGGCTCGTGTTTCGACTTTTCCAGAAGTTAATCAGGTGAATGTAAAGTGGACGGGTGAGGGGAGGACTCAACCAGGGCTGACTGGTCAACAAAGAGCCCTTGGGATAGGTTACACTCTGGCTACTCGGTTTGAATAGATGTAACCAGAGCCACCAGACTAACACCACTGGCATAATTTAAAAATATGGAGGGGTTTTTTTTCCACTGAGGTGTCGGTATAGGCTTCAACTATCAACAGCAGGTAAGTGGACTCGGGGGTTGTGGGTAATGTGGACCGGTATATATATGAAGAGTGACCCAATGGAGGACAGCCTCGCTTCCAGCCACTGTGATGCACCGACTGCACTGCGGCTGCTCTAAAGAGGTCCTGATGTCTTTCGGGATGGAGGGATACTGTCTGTGATGACGCCTGCATTGGGTAACCATTTATATAGTATGGTAGTTTAACTAAAGACAATTCTATTTTTAGACTGCTAAAATGTTGTCCTAGACCTCTAAGTAGTTGACACAGGCAAACCTAAAACTATACAGGAATGATTAGAAATAGACAGAAATGACTATAGACACAGATTAGAAATAAACAGAATTAAAAAGACTTTAAACGTATAACTGCATACTGCCCAGTTTATGATTATGAGAGGAGTTTTTTTTTATATCCAAGCAACATGCAGGGCACAATGATGGATTCAGGCTGCTAACTGAGGAAGCCCGTTATGTAAAAGGATGCTCATGTAGCTGGCAGGGCCTGCAGGCACATAGAGCAGATGAAATGGTGCGTTTGAATGCCTGTTCATTACTGGCCATCTGGATGATGTCATCTGATCCCAAAACCCAAGACCTGCAGGACACACACAGGGAGAAAATCCTAAGCCAATGTAATGCATTATCACTTATTGATAGATTATATGGAAGATGTAGGCTGCTTTTTAAATTAACATCTAGAATTTTTGTATATACTGTATATATTAGAAAAATAGCTGGTATTCCTTCAGACAAATTACAGGAGCACAAAACCTCATTAATAACCAGCTAAAGTCCTGTTTGTTTTGCTAGTTCAGCTTAGTCCAGCAAACCAATTTAGTCTGGTTCAAGATGGGTTTTTTCAGCAGAGATCTTTCATTCTCTCTCTCTCTCTCTCTCTCTCTGAATACAGACAGAGACTCTTTGTCTGCCAGTACCGGTAATACAGGTAAACACCTGTCTTGTCCCTCTACAGACACAACACGTTACATTTAGTCCAAAATCTACTGGGTCATTTGAACGACAAATTAGTCAAATCACTGCGATATTAAAAGGATGCTATTCTATAGAACTACTTTCACAGTGTTTATTCCGATGTTCTGCTTACAAATTTCGTTTATATTAGTACAGCACTGATAAAATAAAAAAGAAGAAGAAGAAATTATGGAAATAAGTGAATAGATTAAATACAAATGTTGGCGAAAAACGGCGTTGCGTGTTGGAACACGAAATTCAAAATATCACTGAATGCTGTATTTTTTGCCAAATGAAATATATGACGAATTCAAGTAACACCCCGAATAAGAATATGTAAAACAAGTATATATTGGTTTCGCCAACGATAAAGTTAGAATTGACGCAGAATTCGTTAAATCGAGGTATCCGTCTATAACGATATAGAGTTACGTGTCAGACAGTTTTATTTTTAAAATGTTTTGTTAGTTTTGTTTTAAACAGTTGTTGGCGGTTAGCTAGGGGTGACTATACAAAATAACATATAAATAATAATAAGGTGCTATCTTTATCATAAAAAATAATTATATAGAAAAGCTGCTCGCTTCATCTTTTTTGTATGGTAAAATGAAAGCCCCTTCTCCAGAATAATTCGGGTTTGGAAATCTTTTAATCCGAAGATGAAGTAAAGCAGTGACAGCTGTATGTTAGATGTGCAGCAGAGCTCAATCAGAGAGCCTCGCCTCCAGTCAGCTCCACCTTAAAAGGACAGAAAAGCACCTGAGTTAGTGACATCGCAAAATGCCGGAGACAAGAGGAGGGTTGGATTATTCCTTCGGCACTGGGGTAAGATGCTTAACTAATTATCTTTCCATTTGCAAATCCTCACGGTTGCAGACTAAACAAGCGGGCGACCTTCCGTGCGTATCGAACATTTTAATTTCGCCTGCGTGTTGAGAAGAGAAAAGCCGAAACTCCGAGAGGCGTTTGAGCACCTGAAGCTGCGCAGGTACAGCGACTCTCCAGGTGGAAAAGAGAGAGAGAGAGATAGAGAGAGAGAGGGGGAATATGTAGGAGGGGGGAACTGGGCTGCATTTGTTATTTGATACTCAGGAAGTCAGTGACGACGCTTTGACTTCTTTGTCTCATTGAAAAATGCTCGATTATGCGGCGAGAGAGCTTGATAAATCCGCGCTCGCTCGTGGAAGAGAGCGAGTTTAACGCAGCGCGAGCTCGGCGGGGCGCGTTGGGAGGAAAGTCGGGGGTTTTCGACACCACTCGCTCAGATTGTTGGGTAGATAAGAGCGGGTTTTAGATTTTTAGATGTTAAAAGCTTTGTTAAAAGTAAACTAAAGGAAAGAAGCCGACTCTGAAAAAGTCGTTAGGATTTTGAGACGTGCGCATCAGGTAAGTTCCCCAATAATTGTTTGAAATCAACCGCAAATTCAGACTAATAATGTATATAACCGATTCATTTTTCTTGAAATATTATCCTGCCGATTTGAATATGAATTAACTTGTTTTGGACGTGTTTCATGCACTGAGAGAGAAACAAAAACATTTATATGCTTTTTTATTACTTATTAAAAAAAGATTACAGATTATATTGGATGAGTTTTATGGTTATTTAATAACAGGATACCTGTTTTCGATACAGAAATAAGGCGCATGTGTGGAAATGCATTCACAGCATCCCTCTGTAAAACAGAGCTGGAGATTTGAGTTCTTGACGCATTACGGGTTTAGCAGCATCAATATTTTACGTCAACGTTTTTGTGAATATACAAGGAAACGTGTATTTTTTAGGTGCTGTAACTTATCACCACTTTTATTTTTTATTTGTTTTATTTGCCTTCGTTAATTCATTTATAATAAAAAATACCTCCGGATGAGTTCATGTAGGCTATAACAACAATAACAATATTAGTAATAAAACATATGTATAAGATATAGCTGTAAAAGCAATTATTTTAGTTTAAAAGGGGGTTAGGAAAACTATATAGCATGTCAGCAGCTTGCCAGAACTATTTCATGTCAACACTTCTACACCATCCCGCCTAAATCTAGCACAATGTCAATCTTTTCTTTGTGTTTTTGATTTTTCCGTTTGCCCTGCGTCGTTTGCATAGGCTTAAAGAGATTTGTTTAGTAGCTTAGGTTATTCTATCAAGTGCAAGTGGAAAAACATCGAAGAAACTCACAGGCAAACATGTTCCAGGCTATTTATGTTAATAACTTTGATTTGCTTTTTTGCATAATTTTTTTAATACGACAAAAGCAAAATAGTGCCACTGAAAATTATTCTGGTAGGATGCCAAACATTAAACCCACGTGAACAATTAATTAGATGTATCGGGATTAACGCTCAATAATTTATTATAAAATGTAAGTAGGTCTATTGATTTGTTTATATTTTATTTATTTGCATTGTGGTGCGAGTATATAGGCTATTTTTTTATATTTTCAAATTGTCACGCATCTCCACCCAAAAATTATAAATCCATAAAATACATTTATAACAGCTTACATATATTTAAAATATACTTTAGTATATTTGTTAAAACAAATATATATATATATATATATATATATATATATACACAATATATATATATATATATACACAATATATATATATTACACAAAATATTTTATTTTTCATTGATTGTTTTGTCTACAATCACCGTGAGAGATCGAGTGGCCCCCGGGCGTTGTCCTTTTGGGGGAGTCTGAACTGATCTGGCCAAATCTTTCCTAAAATAACTGTCTAATTAGCGAGTATCTCCTCGAACTTCAAATGCGATTAACCGGGAGCTTTGAGACTGTCATTGAGGTTAACGAGAGGTGCCAACGCACTCGCACGCAAGCTTATTAATGATGAGAAAAATGATGAGACTTAAAAACATCCACACAAACACACACAGAGAGACAGACACACACAGACACAAAACTTTTCTAACTCCTGCTGTATTCACCCGGGCGAGAATGTGACGCAGTGCAGGCTGTTAAAAAACACCGCATTCAAGACATGAATAATCTTAGGTTATCTTAAACTATAATTATAAATGGTTATAATTTAATTAGGCTCACATGAATTGGTCTTTTAAGTATTGTGGACTGACCTGAATTAAAAATTCTAAATAAAGCAGATAATAATCAGGATAAAATAACAAGAATCAGTATTGTTACAGCACACCAACACACACACATATATACAAGGTGGATTATTTCATTAAATTATACAATTTCTGTAAATATTGCTTATTTTCTCTAGTTACAAAACACAAATGAACACATAAGCTATAGATAATTTATGTTATTAAAGTAAATATTTGGACATTTCCTACAGTTAGGCACTGTGATTTTATGCTCTTGTGTTCACAATTTTGAGAGATGGCATATTTTGTGCACTTTCATTTTTCATGTGCTTTGTGCTAAGACACCCAGCAAAAAATAGACAGCAAAGTGGTCATGATGTTATCATATGAGAATTTGTTTCTTTGCTATGCAGAGGTGGGGGCGAAACAAAATGAGCCAGACCAATTTGACTATGCTGGCTTCTCAACTTGGCTTTTTAGAGGTATTGATTATTCCAGGAAATTGCAAGAGGAGTCCTGCTCCGGGAGCCATTTGGGCGTCTGAAAAATCACTTAGAACATCATTTTTGATCTGGAATCAATCTGGCCTCCATCTCCTGCAGGGGCTGAGGGAACAGGAGCTAATGGCTGTTCCTGGGTCCTCCTGGGTGGGGCTGTAGGCTTCGCCGATTGGGGAGGAGGGTGCTCTAGGTCTGGTGGTTTCTCCCATGGCAGATGGCATGTAACCAGAAGATATGGGGTCTCGAATGCAGCAAGCTCTCTTGGGTGCTGTGTGTTTGATAATGTACCGTAGCGTTGGGTTTTTTGCTTAAGGCTAGTGAACCCACCAACATGGCCCATGTCTCTTGTGTCACTTTACTCAATGGTGATGATTATGCTCAAGATACTTGTTTTTGTGACATCACTCTCATCATGCTTGGACATGGAAACAGATAATTTCACAGCCTTTTGGTATAGATCCAGAACTTTGTTTGATAATCTCTTAAGATTATCTAAAGACAAATTAATTTGAGGAAAAGACTGTTCGCTCTTAAGGAGATGCAAGTCCCTCCTCAGCATAAAGTATGATTATGTATTAATATAATTTGGTTTAATCTCCTCAACAGCTAATTAAAATGTCTGGTTGTTGAGCACATTATAAAGGAGAAAGTCAGCATTTTAATTGATTCAAAATGTTCTATGTACGCATTTAGAGAGACACTAGTGTCCTTTTTAATCTTAGTGATAATCCAACAAAAGTAATGGCTTTGAAGAAAAGCATTGAAAGTCAGATTGGATTTTTATCCTCATATTTCATATCTGAAAAGAATCAGTAGTCTTTTTTGAAGAATCAAACTGTAGAGAATAGCGCTCAAAACACTCGAGCTGCCAAGGTCATAGGTTCAATTCCCAGGGAATGTGTAAATTTATGAAATGTGTATCTCGAAGTTACTTTAGACAAAAGCATCTGCCAAAATGCGCATATACAAACTTGACTTTAATTTCACTGGATTATTCTGTATTGCATCGTGTCTTTCTTAGCTTGCTGTCTCTGAAACTCACTTTTGCGTTTCCTTTCTCTCTCTCTCTTTCCATTTAGGAAGAAGGGTTGTTCTCAACCTCCTTAACCAAATCTCCCCAACCTCCCCCCATACACCCCCCTCCCCGCTGCTCAATCGTTCTTTCATTGGTTTTGCTGGAGGCCGCAGGTTGTCTTAAGGGGTGAAGCTGACAGACTCCTGTTCTGTGTATGGCACTGGTAGAATTCACTGTGAAAGCACACTATCAGTGAATTACCAAAGGGCCATAAACAGAGCAGAGAAAGAACCACGTGATGGCTGATTTGCTTCAGATTTGCTCTCTGGTGTAAGTGGGTCCAGGTTCAAAACTCTCGGCTAAGCTGGATGCTCTGCTGTTCCTCTTCTTTGCCTATTTTGGCACTAGCACATTTTTGCTTTTTTATATATACGTTGAGCAATTATGTGTAGTGCCAATATGGGATGAGACAGAAATGCTGCTATAAAGCACCTGATCATGAGCAAAAGGACAGACAGCAGGCGATTGATCCTCTCTTAGGCATTCATGTTCTATTTTCAGTCCTTCTGCCCAGTGTAACATAAGAAGCGACCTTTGCTGCGGAAAGCTGAAAAAATTCAATAATCTTGGATCTTTCAAGACATGTTCCTTTCTATCGCTGCAGCTGAACCCCAAAATGTGTTGTTCACGGTGGTTTTTGCGCAGAGATGATTTGCACCGATGCACTAAAACAGTTTGTCTTGCATCAAAAGCCATTAGTCATTAATGGAGGGTGTTCAGATATTCATCTCCTCTTGGAAGCAACTGCATCTTCATTGATCAATGCAGCGCATGTGCTTTCAAAGGGAACATTTTTAGCAAATATTTTTCTGTACTTCTGTGTAGTGCTGTAGTTGCTGATTTAAAAATATAATTTTTCAGGGTTTATTAGGGGCTAATTTATGCCTACATTCTTAAAGATAAAGGTTCTTGGCATTGATTCCATGAAAAACTTTATTGACATCCATGGAACCAAAAGATTCTATAGATTCTTGAAAAATTCTAATAAAAAAAGAGTCATTTAAGAACGGTTCTTCAGGGAGCTCCAAAATGTTTTTTTCAATGGCATTGAGACATTTTTTTTCTTACCCAATATTGCATAAATTGTGGATCTCTATTTTTCATTTAGAGAATCTTTGAAACAAAATAAAAAAAGTGGAACAAATTACTGCATGTCTGTTGTGGCAAAGATCAGTCCTTTTTCTCCTGTGCTACCGAGTTCAAGGACAACCAAAGGTTCTCCGACGGTATTTGGCAATGGTAGAACTCACACTGGTGAGGTAGTCAGATCCGGTGGTTCTAGACTTGCCAACTACTACTTGAGAACTTCTCCACTGTCAAAATATCATCTCAGAAGAATTGACAGCACCATTTCGAACCCTGACTACATTTCAGTGATGTCACAGGCTCCACCCCCGAGTGAGTGACTGCGAGTAGTGCGGGTTGGGGTGAAATTCAAATATCCCCCCCTGCACACCACAGTCTCAAAGCTCCCAATGCTTCGCTCATTGGCCCGTTTTGCTGATACTAGTCAGCCATGTTTGGCTGTCATTCTAGTGCCATTGTGAATCTTATTACATTGGATTGGACATATAAGACTTATTTCTGTTTACCAAAAGTTACTAATCAAAGTCTACTAAAACCAACATCAACAAATGTGTATGCTATAAATATGCTCTAAATAAATGAATATGAAACACAGGTCTTGGAGAACTCAGTGGTGGCATTTGTGTGAAACAGCTTGTGTTTTGTCGCTTGGTAAAGGGAGAGGCAGTCCTGTATCTGGGTCAGGGGCTGCTAATGTAGGTGAGGAGAGGATTGCTGGATTAAGTCCTCTTTATCTCCTTTTGCATAAATCTATTCATACAGAATGCATGACAATATGAAAACATTAGCCATCAATTAAATGTTATTCCTAGTGTCAATCACTCTCTTCAGCTCTTCTCTCTTCACTCTGTTACTAAATCTGAACCTCATGGACTAAATATTAGTATTCATTTTGAACATGGACAATTTTTTAGACAATTTATGTTCATGCATGATGTGCATATTGATCACTGAAGAACCCATGTGATAGTGGTTTCAACCCTATTTAGACTCATTTTTGCAGGCTTCCAAATGTCCCATTAAATTCATTTAGTCGTAGCTTTCTCCATTGGTTTTATTATCTTCAGTATTTCTCGGGTAGTGCTCTTCACCTGTGTTTACCTGCCTGTGTCAGAATATCCAAAGCAAATATGCATTTATGAGAGAAGAAAGGAACATTGTGTCAGATTCCTGCCGAAACTTCGGCTGCAGTAATTCCTTTGTGGGAAATCTCTGTCCATGTGGGCCTTCTCCAGATGGGCCACCCGGGTCGGGTTACACAGCATTTTTCAGGCCCCCTCCTCTGTACCGACTACTCTCATTCAGTGAATAATCCCTGGTTAGGAGAAAAAGAAAGAGCATGGCTGAGACAGAGCTCGGTCTGTACTCTAATGTAAAGAGAGCATTAGTGGAATGAGATTAGGGTCCATCTCTCTTACGCACTGTCTGGTGCCGAGGTGCGTATGGTGAGAACATCATCAGTGTAAGAAAGTGGTGATGATGATGAAGGTCATCACCTCAGGAAGCATCTTTGCATTTTCATTCACTGTATTATTTAGCTTTATGGAAAGAATGATGAAAGTGCAATAAAAGTGTGTGTATATGTGATATAGATCATATATAGATCATTACTATTAATTACGAATATTCAGAATAATATCATTCTAAAATGGGTAGGCCTAGATGATAGATGACTTCTGAATAACAGTCTAGTTAGATAGATGGATATAAACAGAATGACTAAGCTGATTAAGACTGCCTCCAAGGTAATCAGAGTTTAACAGACATTACTTCAAGACTTTTAAAGAGTCGATAATTAACGGTCCATCATTTCCATTATACAAAGAGTTTGTTGTCTTTCCAGCAGGCCATAGATATAGAGCTTTTGGGGGGAGGACAAGGAGGTTTAGGATTTCATTCTTAAATCATCGTTAAATCATCTGTAACCATGGGTAATAAGGCGGTACTTGGATTGATGGTTGTTGGAACCCTCCTTTTTTGTAAAATGTTCTTACTGTTTTTATTCATTTTCTTATTATGTCTTTGGTTTGAATGTTTATATGTCTGTTAATGTGATGTGTAGCACCTGTGCAAACCAAATTTCCTAATAAACTGAACTGAGAGAGACAGACAGACAGGTAGGCTGGGTTTAGTAAAGGAGATAATCCATTAGTTCAGAGCTACTGCTACATGCATGCCAGTCTGTGTAAGAGAGAAGACCAGAGGGATGCAGTGTGTATTAAGATATTAGCAGAGATTAAAGCTCTAACTCAGAGTTTGTGCAGCTCCAGGCTGAAGGAACAAGCCCCCCGCAGAGACTGGAGCCGTCAGAGCCATATCCTCTCCTTAACACAATCAATACCTCTGCCCCATATTCCCCTGATGACACAATACCAGCAGACGGCTATTACCATTTGTCCATAATGGCAACCTTCATAAAAAGATAAAACGAATAAAGCTTCCTATACATTTACAGCTTTAGGATGGTGTTATAGGTAACTTTGGCTTGCTTGTGTCAGCAAAGCTTGTGTAATTCCCATTTTCAACTGTCTATTGAACTCCAGCATTAGCTGATTTCACAAATCACAAAGTTTATTTATGGGGAACAATTGATAGAAAATCTACACACTCTCTCTCTCAAAAAAAGTTGGATGAACCCTTCTATTCTCTATAAATGTATGTGAAATAGTGTGCACAAGGGTGTTAACTAAATCAAACATTTTCAAAATAAAGGTTATCATGAGCAATTATGACACGAGTTATGGTGTATTACTGCTCTATAACTAATGATTACATGTATATAAAGTTCTGATCACATATAAAAAGGAAAATGTGAAATTCATTATTTTATTCAACTTATCAGCTTAACAGTATGAATATAAAAATGACACTAAAACGCTTTACAGAAAATTAACACTAGTTAATACTTTTGCTATGAACCAAGTACAATACAATAAAAAACGTATGCATTTTTTATAATTTAATATGAATTAAGAATATACATTGTTTTTAAACATAATAAATGCTGTAAAACTTATAACTTCTTGAGTTTAACCATAGTGTAAAATGTTTATATAACTTATTATTAATTTAATACATTGTGATTTTTTTGTTAAATAAGGAAAATACTAAATCCTTTAAAGAAGCATTTTCGCTAGTGTATTTAGGTTACATAAGTATCCAGTATGCAAAAAACAAAAACAAAAAAAACTTGGCTTAGTGATTGGACTACACTTGGTCAATGGTTTTACAAATGACATCACACTTCAATCAGGTATACGTAACGTTCTGATGTTAAGATAGAATTGCGGTTATGTATTGGGATTAGAGCTGAACGGCGTTCTGTGAACACAGCCCTGACTGAGGAACAGATTGGCTGAGCACTTGGTCGGGACCAGGGCCGATTCTCAGAAAGCGTGCTAATAAGAGTGCCTTAATCTGCAGCTCACGACTGACGCACGCGTGCACTGAACATCTCCTGCCAGCTGCCACCATGACCTGGAAACCACAAACAAACACACCAGTCCTCGCTCTCCCTTATACACTGATAGTATACACACTTCCCTCTCGCTTTGCTCTGTTCAGAACGGATGTGGTTTGGCAGAGATTAGACAGTCGCATGCTTTATACCTCTCTCCGATCGTGCTGCTCCGCGCTGATAATCTGGAAGTGGAGTGGGATGCTGGGATGTGTGCGGTGCCTGATGGATTAGTGCGTTTCCCTCCTCCTCCCTCAGCAGAAGGACACAGGCCTCAAATCCAGGTTTTAGCCAGGAGGGAGGGATCAGGGCTTATGATGCAACAGGAGTCCCATCCATCACAACAAGCTGGAGGTGGGGTGCGGATGTGACCATGTGTTTTGTGGTAAAGAGGTCATGGAGTTTTAGTGATGAGATTACTCAACTTCATAGTGACCTTGACGTAAAACAGTTGGGATCTGAATGCACACCGTTAACCAATTTCTCACATTTTGTGATTTATGATAGTGTTAATGCAATACAGTCTGAATGACGACTGATCACTAGAGTATTCCAGTTGTGCTAAAATACACAATATATAGAAACATGAATATCATTATGATGCAAAACACCTGTTGAGCCCACTGCATAACTCCCATTGAGCCAAACTACAAACCTTTTATACTGCAGTGAAATGAACTAACGGCACATTGAATATCCTTAATAAAATGTTAGAACTACAATCCTATCTTCAATATTTAATTATGCAGTACTTGTATTATTACAGTGTTTACGGCCCCTTTTCCTTTTGTTAGCAGTTACAACGTTTCTATAATAATTTTCAAAGGCACAATTCTGAATAGTGGCCATTTTATTTCCAAGACTGGATAAAAAGGGAAAGACGAACTCTGCCAATGCTACCATCATCCTTTCATCAGCAACATGGGAGAGCTCGGTTTCATCAACCTTATATTTTACATAAAAAGGATCTCATTGTGTGAAGTCTTACAGAGGTATAAAAATTCAAACCAACAAGGAGCAGGAAATTTGGCAGAGCAGGATTGAGTGGAAGAGGTGAGAAACAGTAACAAAACATCCATATTTGCCACACAAATTGCATTGTAGAAACCATACAAGAGCTTGAGAGAAAAAGAAAGATATGAATTTATGGTTGGTTCACTTTGCAATATGTGCAATAATATCAGAATTCAAAATACAGGGACTATCATACCTTAATCTTTCAACGTGTGATTTTCTGTGTTAATCTAAAGATATGAACGTATGTCTAACCAAAAACATGAAAGAAAAATAAATAAAACATTTTCCCCAGCAGTTTAATAACATCAGTTTCCAAAATGCTAATACTCCATGAATATGTAAAGTCTGTTCATTATCTGAAGTATAAAAGTTGAATGATATGGAGTGCTACATCTTCAGCCTTGTCATTGGTAAGTCGTCGACATTTATAGTTATTGATTAATAGTACAATTCAGTGAAAGTCTATAGATAGCACTGTGCGTCAGTGTTCAAATTTCAGAACAATTCTGTACCAACAGGAAACGGTGGTCTCATTCAATATACCACACAATCATTCAAGGTCATACTATTGGTTTTTTTTGTACATTGGGAGTTAATGTGAAATGCATACAAAGAGAAATCTACATTATATAAACTGACAAAAAAACAAAACATGCATGTCATCTCAGTAGTCAATGGAATCTAACACTAAAATCGTAATGCAATTTACACATAATATATTAATGAAATGATTCAAATATGGCACAAGATGGTACACAACAAATATTTACATAAACCAAGATAAAAAAACTGTGGAGAAAACATCAAGAATGACCAAAACAGACCTAATCTGGGGAGAAAGGAACAAATTATGCCAGTCTTTGAAGGCTGAAAATTTGGTTGATTGACTTTTGTTGCAAGACATTTATCAAACATCAGCTAAAAAAAATAAAGAACTAGTTAAATTTAACAACACTAGGAAAAAAATAAGACAATGAACTGTGTACAATGTAAAAAATTATAATAATATTAACAGGAAAAAGCCATCCAACCCCTGCAGACGTATATGAACAGGTTCAAATATTATTTTTACACTATATTCCAGCAGCCGCTTCACATAGGCGCTGAACTTCCTGTCCCACACACCTGCAGGGGTAGAGTATGTCACTGTTCTAGGGTCACCACTTCCACTGCCTGTCCATCAAGTGTTACCGTGTTGTCGATGCGCGTGGCTACGGGAGCCATGGCGACCTGAACCGGTCGATTTCCCTGGGCCAAACTGGTGACGACCGTCTGATACATGCTGACTGGAATCTGGACGAGACCTGGGACGACACAGAGACCTGTCAATTACATGACCATTTCTGTAGGTATAAACACATTAGATCCCAATTCACAGATTTAGCTGAAGACGCACAAAGTACAACTGTGATGTCATCAGTGAGGGCAGCAGCCTAATGGTTCGGGATGCACGTAACTCCATTTGAGAGTTGGAGGGAGGGGACTTTTGAAGTGTGGTTGGACGAGGCCGCAGAGCGTGTGCAATCGAGCGGCCATGTTAAAAGTTTCAATATTACGTGGCCAGGGCCTGCCCTAGAAAGGGGGCGACGGGCAGGGCTAATGCATCACACTGCAATGCGGAACAATGGAGTAATTGAGGCGGCCACTCCCAGCTTCCGTTTCTCTCTCCCTCTCTCTACCTCCGTTTCCACGCCCAGCTGTGAGCAGAGCAGCCTGGATTACTGCTGCAGTCACATGGTGCAGGAGGGTGGGCAATCTGCTCGTATGGGCAATGCGAAAGGTCAGAACTAACCGTGACTTGTTAAACCATCGAGTAAGACTTAACAGTAACGTACCGGCAGGTCTGATTTAAAGTGTGCTAAAAATAGTCTCTCGAAGCAACACTGTCCCAGCATCTAAAAACAAAGCTCATATTTCAAACTCATCATTTAGGCTCACAGTAACTTTATCTTTGCGTGGCAGCACAATCTCCACGAGCTCAATGTTCCCTTTAATCACAGCTTAACACAAAAGTAGATCAGTTTTGAGCTTAAATATATCTTAAACACGCATGGGAAAATTATTTAATTAATTCTTAGGGTGAATCTCTCAAAGAAACATTCATCAAGAAATAACATTAAATAAATATAAAGTAAAAAAAAAAAAAAAATAGTCATAATTAAGCTCTTCACCCAAATTGAAGGATTTAAATCGGAAAGTGCTTATAATAACAATGAGGTTACACTTTATTTTAAGGTGTCCTTGTTAGTGTAATTAGACATTCAAGCAAACAAACAAAAAAAAAACTTGTTTTGGTTTCATTGCATGTAATTATGAATCATTTATAGTTATTACTATACTAACTAAATGCAACAAGGACACTGTAAAATAGTGTTACCAACAATAACAAATTATAGTAATGACACTCAGTTGTTACTAGTGTAAATTAAAATACAACACCAAATATTAAAATAAAAATAAACTATTAATTAAAATAAATAATACCTAAATAGAGTCCAAATGCTCAGATTTTTCTTAATCGTGTCTCAATAGTTGACCGGGAGTTAGGAAGTGTTTTTTTGTTTTTTTGAGAGAGAGAGAGAGAGAAGAGCCTACAAACCTTCTGACATTGAGGGTTTCTACAAAGCTTACGGAGCAAAAAAGGGGCATTGGAGCAGGAAACTCAAATCAATCCCGATTACCTCAGACCAGCCACTCCAAAGCTGCACCAGCACCGCCATTTCACTGATTGAATAAGGTCAATAAATGCTGGCTGTCCGTCAAGTGTCTATTGTTGACTACGTTCTCAAAAACCTCCCAGAGCTGAAGCGTAAATTAGGTTTAATTGCGCAGCTTAAAGATGAGGGCCTCGTTTTGGGCAGAGGCGGCTCACCGGGACTCACTGCTGGTTTAGATGAACAGTCAACATGCTCGCTTACATATGTGGAAAACGGGACGTACTAGCATCCTCTGTACTGCCCCTCCTCTAGAAAGGATACTCATGTACAATGTTATATAAAGTGAGTGACATCCTCTTAACAAGCAACAGTTTCCCTTCATTCACAAAAAATAAAAAAGATGGCAGGGAAAAAAAAATAAAACAACAGATGGTCAATCAAGAGATCGCAAGTGAGGCTGTGGGACCAAATATGTAGCTAAATTATTTCATGCATACATAGAACTGCTAATAAGAAATGAACTTGTACACCTAAACGTTTCAATTCTAAAAGAAAAAATATATATAACGACAGTATTCATTTATTTATACCCAGAGTGGGGAAAGGCCTGACGCCCATGTCTTTAAATGTAGTTTTAATGCCTGCTAATCAGCTTTTACGTTTAAATACAGCCCTTGCTCCTGTCTATTCTCTTAATGTCATGTGAGATTGTGTGTGTGTTTTATAGACTGGGCTTCCTGGTGCTGACAGCTGGCTCAGTGATTAGACTATGCACTGATAATGGAGAGGATCAAAGCCCTTTAAGAGGGTTCCTCAGGGGGGGGGGGGGGGGGGGGGGGGGTAAGAGTCCTTCGCTTTGGTCAATGGGGTAAGCCAGCACACCAGGTACAATGGGTCACTGGGAAATGGACAGGTATGAGTGGACCAACTTTGGAGCAGAAACATTTTACCCATTTCAATTAACACTATATCAATATGAACCACATTTACTTTCTTAATGGATGTTCTTGGTCTCATTGTTATTGAAAAAATAAAGGACGCACAATATTAATTGTCAACTTATTAATAAGTCAATATTGAATACATATTGACTGATATTGGATGATCTTAAATTTTAAATTTGAAAGTTTATTTTAATTTTCTGATAGCTGACAAATCGAATGTCCATTCAAAGATCCATCCACATTTTGTAATTTATTATAATTAATAGTTGTTTAATATATGAACACCAAAATCATGAAGGCAAAAAGTTACCGATACTATTATTTATTTTCAGCATAAGTTTCTTTTACTTCAATCAATAAGCATGTGAAACAGGGGACAATATAATCTTTAGCAAATCTAAAATGAATATCCATTTTTAATACTGTACATTATGTATTGTGTAAATTCACTTGCAGCATTTAAACCATTTTAGTTGTTAGTGGTACTGATAATTTAGTGCATTTTAAATTTTTTGAATACAATAACGTCCCATTAGTTAATGCGGTATTTGTTCAGAGTACTTAATTTTTTTTTTATTGTTAGTTCATGTTAGCTGGTCCATTAAAAATAAATAAAAAGATACAACTTTTGATTTTAATAATGTATTAGTAAATGTTGATTAACAAATGCTTTAAAAGCAGTACTTAACTAAATGTAAAAAGTGTTAATGAATTTATTTGATTTAATTTATTAATTTATTGATTATTAGCTATAACGTGAAAAAATGTATTGGCCAAAACTCTAATACAGTAATACCTTGAGATATGAGCATAACCCGTTCCAGGACTGATCTAGTAACTCGAATTGCTCGCATCTTAAATAATTTTAAGATGCGATTTTAAATCATTTTAAAATCCGTCATTAAACTTCCTTATTAGTGCTAATAACAACGGAAAAAACATTTTTAATTGCTATGTACACATACACAAAAATGCACACACACAAAAAGTATGGTATATAAGGATTCCTGTCAACTAAGAGTTCTTATGATAGAGTAGCTGCATGTGCGGAGGAGGGATAATGCAGATAATGCAAATACGGAAGTGTAGCGTTTCTTCCCGTGTAGTGTATTGGATAGCCTCAGAAACCCATATTTATTATTATTGAAAACACACAACTCCTGCTGCTCCGAGCGTAATACTCCTGAATCACTCGTTGCCACTAGGGGAGGTCATTTATATATACATTTAGGTCACATATATATATGTATTCACACTATATGGCTGTATTAGTATATATATATATATATATATATATATATATATATATATATATATATATATATATATATATATATATAAATAAAAGAAAAACACATAAATTGTGGATTTCTAGCTTCTTCCGATCTAACCTAGGTCATTGTAGCTAAAAGGAGAAAACGTGTCATGTGCCACTTTCGCTGTAACGAATGCCTACATAGTACGCATTAGCACTGCAACTCTACCGTAACATGGCTTCTAATGCATGTGTAAGCAGCAGTCCTGGAGGGCGCAGTGCATATGCAGAGTGCTTAGTGGTTGAGTCAAAGCAAGGATTAGCGAGAAGTGTAGAGGCTGGAGTCACCATCTGTCCCACAAACACCCTGGGGATTACAATAGACCTCCACGGACTTCCTCACGCTCTAACACACCTTACAAGAGATCCATACGTTCCCTCACATACTAGTTGAGTGATGACGAAAGGGATGTTTCATCATATGTTTGCCAACCCCTAACTTTCCTGTTTATTATGCATTTGAGCGTGTCAGTCTGGTAGAGTGTGTGGTTGCTTGTGATATAGAGCAGGGGTTCATACCACTGCCATCCGAAACTCCAGTTAAAGCTCCTACTGCGGCCGCCGTTTCTCCTGCCAACACGATTTGTCCTCCGCCCTGAAGAGTCGCTTCCGCTAACGTCGCCACTGCGTGAGCTGCTGCCTCACTGCAACACACAGATGTAAATTAAGGAAATAATCCCACAATAACCCTGCTTTCATAAACATGTTATGCTTTATACAGGATTTAACCAGGATTTGAGGTGTACTGATGTGAATTGGTGTGTACTGCCCCCTAGTGCAGGAAGTCACTCAAGAGGAACCAGATAATGATAACCACTGATACATGTCCAAAATACGGACGCCCATTTCTGACACACAAGTAGAACCAGCCATAGATCAGGACAGAAAAAGCAGATAATGGGTTAGTAAGCCCAAGCCCGGTTCCAGAATCAAATCGGGTGCTCTAGCCTTAAGGCACATATCAGATTTTTGTCCTTTCCAATATTCAATAATCACTATGTCAAATACACTATGGGAATTATGCATGTGCAGCGTGTATGTGGTCTTAAATCAATGAAACTCTACACTGCACAATAAATTTCTTTAAATCATGTCTACAAATCAGAGGATTCATAAGCTTGCGTAATTCAGCACTTTTGAGGGGTGAGTGGATTCTGATTAACTTGAACATCTTTGATTGGAAATTGTGTTCAAGAAATCAACAGGTATGTCTGTGATTGGCTACATTGCTAAGCAGAAACATTTGACGCTCTTCAGAGTGCAAACACAACATGTTTCGCCAATATACTATGATTACAGCTTGAACTGCTCTTGCTTTAGGCAAAAATCTTTGTGACCCAGCTAGTGCAAAGTTTGGTGTTGTTCAGCATTTATTAAGCACTGTATGTCGGGCTGAAGAGAATAAAGTTTCAAACAGAGAAAAACATCATTCACCAATGAATTTTCTTTGTTTAACTTTATTTTTAGTCAATGTCATGCATTGCTGAAAATTTATTCTTACTTGTAGATGAAGAAACTTCTGCATTTGTCCTTTTCAGCGACCCTGTTGATAACCATTTATCCATGTTTAAATCTGTTGTAGTCTACAGTAACTGTATGCAGCAAAAGTATGGTAGATAAATTGGTGGTTTATTCTTTAAACCACCAATCAGCAAGCTGAAATAGTAAATGGTAGAATTGACGACATTAAGTCAAAATAACACACCAAGTCATAATTATATAAAAATAATTATGACATACTATGTCTATCATAAGTATAACATTCAAAAATTACACGAAAAGATGAAATTGACAAGTCAGTTACAACATAGTATGTCAATATCAACTTTATAAATCATAATGAAGCACTGGAAATTGACACACTGAGATCTCAATTCACATACTGATAACTCTATTTTGTTAAAAAACTTTTACCTAACCTCTTTAATCCAAGTACATGATTATTTCCAGTTATACCTATGAGTTTAAATTTTATAATATGAAATTCAAACAAAGCATGATTTTTTTCCCTTTGTCTTATGTGGCAGAAATGGGCTTCCAATCCAAATAGAGTGTCTATCCTGATTCCCTTTGAGATAATGACAAAAAGAGGGACGAAATACTTTAGTAGACAAAAAGCAAACTTTTTTTGTTCCCGTTTGTAGATGTCCTGACTATGCTAAACAGACTGATGGTGGATTTACAGCTTTAATGAAGACTGTTGAGCAGAAAACAATGCCTCTTCAGCCTAATTGTTGTGGGAATGGAGTATGATCCAATTGTTCCCTCTGTGCTATATTTCTGGGCTGCTGCTGCTACCTCCTTGCAATAAACAGGAGAACAGGCTCAGGTGAGGCCTGTTAATAAGACCCTGGGGACTTAAACCTCCACCTAAATGCTGCTGTGGTTCAGTATTTCCTTTCTCTCTTTCCCCGACCCCAACTTCACCTCTACTTCCCATGAGTACCTGTTGAGTGCCATGGTAACAGTTGCCCCCTGTTGCATCTCTTGTGATGCAGCAACCGCAGCTTCGGCTAATGAAGCCACAGCCTGCGTGGCCTCTGACGCTTGCGTGGTCTGGATGGTCATCTCGCCTCCCTGTAGTGTGGCCCAATTCTGCTCCACCTAAGACACAAAATTAGAATAATAGGTGTGAAGAGTGAGATATGATCATAGAACAGGATTAAACATGCATAAAACTCATGGGATATTCAGATGAGAAGGTGTGCGTTGACATTACCTCTCCATCTGTCACTGTGGAATAATTCACCTGGGCGACTGTCACCGTGCCTGGCAATTCTGATGCATCTGCCAGTGTTGCTACCGTGGCTCCAGTGCCAACCTTTTGATTAGATCAAATCTGGACGTTAGGATACTGTAATGTACTCCTGTGTCACATGATCTTTCAGAAATCATTCTAATATGCTGAACTGTTGGCAGTCATGGCCTAATGGTTAGAGTCTGACTTGTAAACCAACAGTCACTGATTTGATTCTCAGTAGTGGCAGAAATGACTGAGGAGACCTTGATCAAGGCACCTAACATTTTATTCATATATACACACATACATGTTTCTACACAATCAGACCAAATCACATGAATAGTCAGTAAATGCTATTTATTTGATGTCATGTTGACTATTATTACCTATTAGTTGTTATCTTTTATATTTTGATCTCCGTCTATTTTACATGAAATCCTTGTATATACTGTAGTCAAAAACAACCGTGTAGTTGTTCCCACTGCTGGGACTTGAGCTCACCTGTATAAGCGAGACGGTTCCATCAGGATTACTGATCGTCTGCACGACGGTCTGTGATGGTACTAGGTGTGCAATGCTGTGTGTGGCTGTTGTGGCAACTTGCTGTGTGGTGACCTGGTCCTCAAAGGCGTAGAGCAGGTCCTCTCTCCCATGCTGCTTATAGCAGTTTTTAACAATAGTCCTCAGGGCTTGTGTCCATGACACCTGTTTCCAACAGAAATAAGCCCACGATAAATCAAGATGATGCAAGCTTTAGCTCATTTGCTTCAACTCAGTTGTCATTTTGTGGAAAGCTGACAAAACTATGGTGTGACTGATTCAACAATTCAACTTTCATCACAGCATTTTTCATAAAATTAAATGCTTTAGTAAAAATATATGTGGGAAAACATTGCTCCTTATTACTATGTATTTTAATAAAGTTAAAAATGATTAAACATGACATATATATGAATGAAAATTTATTAAAACGCATATATAGAATATGCAATAAAACTAAATATATGGTTGGTCAAAGTATAATGCCGAAGTGTTTGTATGGGCACACAACACTACCCTCTGTTTCTGCTCCTCTGTTCGGACATCACTGCGTACATTGGCCCAAGGAATGTCCTCCGGCCACCAGATGGGCTTGCAGCTCTCTTTCCCCCAGCCAGGCTTCCCACGGCCTGTGGAATACTTCAGCATTTCTGGAATGAACGCTCTGAGCTGGGCCTGAAAAAGCAACAAAGAACGCATCACTGTGGGAGATTTTAAACTAGGAGTGGCAGAGAGTAAGCAGGCCTCTGGAAAAAGAAAATCTGTGTGAAAAGAGTTTGGAAACAGCAAGCCATTGATTTTCCCCTTCCTTCTGCAACTGAGTGCAGACAGTCTGCCCGCACCTACAGCTTGTGAAAAGCTAAAAGTGGACTATTAGGTTTCTATTTAAAGATTAATCTATGGGTGAGACTCCACTGCAGGAGATTGAGAAGATGAAACATAAACCACTGAACAATAGATCATGTAGACAACAAATAAATAACTAAGCAAGCACAAAAACTTGGGGTCAAGAAATGTTACAAGATTTAAATTTAAAATAAATACTCTTCTTTTAAACTTTCAATTCATCAATGTCTCTAGCAAAAAATGCATTAGGGTCTGCATAAAAAAAAAATGGTAGCAAAAATGTTTTTAATGTTGATTAAAAAAAATCTGAAGCATCAAATCAGCATATTAGAATGATTTCTGAAGGATCATGTGATACTAAAATCTAATTTTTGCTCTATATGCTGACACAAACAACAGCTGTGAAAAACAACAACAGCACAGCACTCCTGTGGAGTCTCTTTAAAGTGTAAAGACTGCAATGAAAAATCAATAGAACCAAATAATACAAGCAAGAAATGAAATGAAATTTAGTGCACAAATTTTTGCAATGACGGTCAGATTTGAAATGTCAATTGGCTTAAAAATTGTAATCTATAACAAAGTGTTAGTATAGAATTGTTGAGGTATTAGTTTTATGGGCAGTCCATTAGGCCAGCGACAGCTCTGTCCTGTGGGTGAGGGTGGAGTTTATCCCAGTGCCCTCAGTGCCCTTGGTAATTCCGTAGGCAGGCCAGGGATTGTACTGCACAGCACTCTGTAGCAACGTCTGTTCACCTCGACATCACAGGCTAAATTTGGCTTGGGAGGAATAAATCAGCTCCCAAAAGAGCTTCTCCCTCCCGCTGTCTCACAGTCACAAACACAAACACTTCCTGTAAGCCTGACATTGGATGGTGACAGACGTCAACATAGCGAACAGCCAGTGGAGAAGGATTTCAGGAAGTCATTTTCCATAAAATAAATATCTTAATATATTTCTTAGTTTCCAAAAATGCTAACGGGTGATATTGTTTCAAATCATGGAAAACGTTTGAAAACTTTGGCAGTTTGCAGTGAAGGCTGTAATATTAATATAACACGTTTTGTCTCTTGGAAATGCACATTTGACAGGAGCTTGGGTTGACCGTAGCAGTACCCCGAGTTATGATGCAAATGTTCAAGCTGTAAAAATTGTAACGGCCAAATTTTTATACTATAAAATTATACAATATTTTAACTGTTTGGGTTTTATTCAAATAAACCATAGGTCTTACATAGTAGCATCCATTTAGATGATGCAAAAAAACATGCAGTAGCCCAAGTAAAAAAGCAAAAAAATACTTAATTTACACACAATACTGTTATTATATTTCATTAATCATTTATTTTAATAATAATTCGTAACATTTATATAGCTCTTTTTATACACTCAAAGCGCTTTACAGGAAGGGGGGGAAATCTCCTACATTAATAATAGTAAAATTGAATTTGGATATCCAAATCCCAATACCGTGGTGGAATTTGTATTATTACAGTAAATGTTAAATTTGTCAATCGAAAAGCCTTCTGACTGTATCGTTGCACACAGTTTTTTCCTGTTTGTCAGCACGGATTTATCTGCCTTTAAATCACAGAGATACTTTGCTGCATCCAAGAGTTCCTCCACTACAATTCACAATGACATGATGTTAATCAACTTATGGGCCACATCCTGACTGATGGCAGCCCATTCTTGCATTATCAATGCTTGGAGTTTGTGAGAATTTGTGGGTTCTTCTTTGTCCACCCTCCTCTTAAGGAAATGGAAACTACGTTTCCTGGCCATGGGCCCAACATTTCAATGTTTTGTTCCTTGAGCCACTTGGTAATCACTTGTGCCTTATGGAAAGGTGCTCCATCATGCTGGAAAATGCATTGTTCGTCCCCAAACTGATCTTGGATGGTTGGGAGAAGTTGCTCTCAGGGAATGTTTTGTACCTTTCTTAATTCAGGCTGTATTTTTAGCCAAAACTGTGAGTGAACCCGATCTCTTGGTTGAGAAGCAACCCCTAGCTCTCACCTTTTCTTCTTTGGATGAGCCGTTTTTCCAGATGCCTCAAACAATCAGAAAAGAGAGAGACTATACCCAGTCCTCAGAAGTCTAATCCCAGTACCTTTTTTCCCCTGAAGATAGGGGCTTCTTTGCTGTCCTTCTTGACACTAGTCCATTATCCAAAACTCTTCACCTGCAAAGAGTGTGTGTTCGACTGTGTTTGCAGATCCACTCACACCTGCCTGCAGTCATTCTTGAACAAGCTCTGCACTGGTCCGTATTCCGCAGAGGAATCAATTTTAGGAGTGAGTCCCAACTGTTGCTGGACTTTCTTGGGAGCCCTGAGGCCTTCTTTGAAACAATTGAAATCTGTCCTTGAAGTTCTTGATGATGAGAAAAATTATTTAGGTCCAAACTTACTAGCAGGAATATCCTTGCCTGTCAATCCCTTTTTGTGCAAAGCAATGATGACTACATGCGTTTTCTTGTAGGTAACCATAGTTAACAGAGGAAGAACAATGACATTGTTCTTCTTGAAATCATTGTTCTTCCTCTGTTAACTATGGTTAAAAAAAAAAAAGTTTAATAAACACCACCTCACGTGATATCGCTCAGGTCCTACTCTGAACATATAATTAAATCCAAGCGAAAAGAAAGGCCTGCACTTAACACAAATTGAAAATATATCCAAATAAATAAATTAAAAAATGGGCTTGAAAATGTAATACCTCCTCAGATGACATTTATTTATTTACTTTTAATGGCCTTAATTTTGGCTAATTTCATTTACTACCAAATACAACACCGTGGACATCCTATAAATACTGATGTTAAGTACAGCATTCAGAGTCATGGAAGACCACAGCGGCATCATGAGTTCTTCCTTGTGTTTGTGCAGATGGTCTAATTACATGGCGAAGGAATTAAGGGGAATCTCACGCCCCAAACACACCGATCAGCTGCCCATTCCCTCCCCTACTCTGCTCTTAATACACTTGGGGGCCAATCAAAAACCTCTGTGCTCGGCCACGATGTGCCGGATAATTACTTGCGCGTACAAGCCTCACCTGATGATCCCTGCACAGACCTGCCTCCAACTGCCACAAACCAAGCAAGGTGTGTCTGTCCTGAGGGACATCAGCTATCAGCAGACACCATGTGGGGTAGTGAGTAATGGGCTAGCTGGTAAAACAAGTGGTTGAACTGATTATGTGGTCTTATGTCAGGCCAAGAGTAAAAGTAACCTGTGCTAAAGCCCTGAAGTGGATAAAGTGAGACGACTTTTATGTATTGATTAACTGCTGCCCCATGAGCCTAGAAAAATCTCATTTGAATGGCAAAGCAGAACATTCCTGGCTCATAGTGCCACCTGGTGCCCACCTGTGTCATCTTGTCCACAGACACTGGTATGCCGTCAATGGTGAGTGGAGGCAGTTCAGAGCTGAGTTCCCCACCACCAGGAGGCGCATGTTCAGCCAGAGCGTTTTCCAGGTCCTCCAGAATCATGCTTTTGTATTTCCTCACCTGATCACAGGACACACCAAAACAAGGATCAAATCAGAAACAGTGCAAATGCTGTGAAGTTGAAATGCCCATTAAAAATACTCACCACATTCTCTAATGGTGCCGCTCCAAATACTCTAAAAACAGGGTTTGGTTTAGAGGGAGAGATGCACAACACGATAGCCTGCTGGCCGACCCGCGTCGTGTACTCGTCTAGAGTCGCTCTCAGCTTCCTGCAGACATAGAGTTGTTATTGTTAACCAAAATTCTTACAAATCATAGTAACACTTTAAAATAAGGCTACATTAGTTTACATGAATTTATAATGAACAATACTTCTACAGCATTTATTAGTTAATTTTTCAAGACCAGCAGTTGCATTAGTTAGTTAACTTTAGCACTGGGAGCTAACATATATACGATGAAAAACTTACACTTGAACTTCTTAAACATTAAAAACATTTAAGTTAGTTGTAAAAGAAATATAAATTTAAGAACTAAAATTAAAAACAAAATAAAGCAAAATGGAAACCAATCGACTAAAACTGAAAATATTAAAATAACAGCTAATTTAAAATATTAATACTAGTTAGTATTAAAGACATGTTATGTTGCAAAAACCACTGACTTTATAATTCATTGAACAATACTGTGAATATAGTTCACCTAAGCAAGCGAGTCTGTTGTCTTTTACGAATTGAAGGGTTTGATTCAAAGATGTGCGGCCGTTTACGTTTCTTCCCTGTTGCTACAGCGGCGGCGGCTGCCATGCCAACAGGCCCTGAAAAAGAATTATGGGCTTAAAATAAGCTGTTTTTAGACATTTTATATCATTCAGGATATACTGTTTGTACATTCAGTGGGAACTGAAGCAAGGAGACATCGCTATCTTGAGAAATAAGACGGCTGTCAATTTATGGATTAAGTGTGCCATCTAGTGGGCAGTCTAATAACCACTAGCCACAGATTATGGTCAGAACATGTACATTAGGATACATTACATTCAGTACATGACAATGTCCAGGAACCTACCTGCAGCAGCCAGATGTGCAGTGACCTCATCTGTTCCAGTTGAGTTGAGGATGTCCGAGTCGTCATAAGCATCATCATCAGGCGAGGAGGGCGAATCCTCATCAGCGCTCAGCATGCCGTGCTCTGTGTATGTGGCGACATGCACCTGCCCAACCTGCTGACTGACGGCATGGGCCTCGATAGTGGTCATGTGCTCTGTCTGATGCACCGTGTGGTCTTCCATCACCCGATACAGTTTCTCTCAAACACACTGAGACACATAAACAATATATAAAAACACAGATTCCACTAGTAAGGTTCACTTACAATCATAGATAAGATCAGGGTGAGTGTCATTCACCTAACATTTTGAGGGGGCATATATACATTTTTTTTGTTTGTTTTTTATATATGCATGCATGCATGTGTATATATAGTATTAAGTTGCTTGTGGGTTTAAAATGCACTCAAAAATATGACACTGTCTTATAACAACTACCATAATCCTTTTTTCAACTATATAATGTGAATCAGATTAGTAGATATTACCAATTACTAGATATACAGATTACTAGATATTCTATTATTATAGTGCTGGAAGGTGTGCTTTTTTATTGACAAAACATTTCATCTGGGTTGAATACAGGTAAACCTGAGTGTGATCTCAATGTCGTAAAGTGGTCCGAATCAGCCCCCAAAAATTTAACAGCATCTATTAAATTAACAGCACTAAGCATAAATGTATATATTTAGTGGTTTACAATTATTGTGTAGGAAAAAGGTCTAATTTCTATACACACAAAAGTTCACACAATTTTCATTAATGACTGCATCTATTTTTATTGCTTTAAAGACCACTTCAGTAGAGGGCACAATAGTCACAATTATTTTTATTGTTTTACATTGATGATGTTTTGTCATTCTCAGCTGGACTGCTTTCAATACTCAAATAGGATGACAATATTCAAATTATATGTCATTCATTTAATAAACAGCATATGCTGTACACATTACAATTTAGCAAAGTACAATGATGTACATAAATACCTACGGAATTTTTTACAGCACTAAATCAAAAAATACTTTTATATATAATACATTATTATTTACAGTAAGAAATCAAAACCAAATGAATGACACAGAAAGAGATCACGGCTAAGTTTTATTGAATAATAAAAATAGAATTTATTAAGAGTTTGGGATAAATAAATAAAAAACAAAAATAAAACGTATGACTAAGGATGACGTAGGTGGTACGAATGATCCAACTCGCGCATCATCATCATCATTCTGCTCAACGGCCTTGGCTTGACACTAATGCCCAGCAAAACGGTGCATATGTTATGACCAACTCACCAAAAACGTATAAAAATAAAGACACTTCAACAACTACTAATAGCCATTACAGAAGGTAGGTTTGAATATCTGAAATAACTGAATCGATACAGACTAGTGTCTTCCAGCATTAATAACAAACACACAAATGGCGGTTATTTTCAAACTGTGAATAATGCGTGTAAAGAGAGCGGGCTGTGTCAGTGAAATATTAAACCCTGACGCCTGTTCAAACTGCGCTTTCATACACGCTAGCAAAAGTTCAAATGAGCTGCAAATCATCTGAAATTATATTTTAGCTTTAAAAAAAGAGAGAAAAAGAGCCGGGCGCCGTTGGCGACTCCGTATAAAGCGATTTAAATACTCGACTGATCGCTAACAATGTTGTGTTAATATGACATTAAGCACGCATTCAAATCCGATTCCCCCGATCAAGAGCATATAAACACAAGCCATCGAGCACTGAAACCCCATTTAGCATCTGGACAAAACAACAGCGATTTCGATTGCACATCTAAATTCAGTAGGCCAAAGGCCTGCGACAGCGCCATGATTATTTTTGCCCCAAATTTGAGCGGGGTAAATAATAATTGGCATCCTTGCAAATGCGCTCGATTCGGTCCCAAGTTCAGTTTCGCATCGTCGCGATCTGCATCTGAGTGTGTGAAAGGCAAACGCTGCCGGGTTGTTTGGTGCGGCTGCGCCGGGGCTGAAATGGCTGGAGATTGCGCGGTAGGGCACTAACCTCAGAGCGGCTGCGCTACTTCGGGCCTGCGCTGTGCGGCGGAGCTGCGAACACCAGCTGCAATGGAGGACAAAGAACGAGCAGCAGAGCGCGCGCGTCCTGGGCTCAGCGGCTCATGCGCGGCCCCGAGCGAAGTGCACAGAACAAACCCCGCCCCTCCCTTACGCACTACATACTACACACTACAGCCTGAGACACATGATACAAGTACATACGAACCTCTCAAAGAACACACAGATATGCTTCTGGCTCTGATGTTTTTATTTGTTTGTTAATATGAAACTGAGGATTATTGTTATTTAAATATTTAATTATTGAAAAAATAAATACTCTTTTTAAATTAACTTTGCAAATTATTCAAAATAAATGTATATGTATATATATATATATATATATATATATATATATACACACACACACACACACACACACACACACACACACACACACACACACACACACACACACACACATATATATATATATATATATATATATATATATTTGTTTTTTTTATTATTATTATTATTATTATTATTATTAATTTTTTTACTGTTGCTTTAATTGTTGCTTGTAAATAAAAAAATGTATCTGCATGTAAGGTGTGTGTCATGTAAGGTGCCCTTAAATAAAATGTATTACGCTTCTGGCTCTGATGTATTTATTTGTTTGTTAATATGAAATTGAGGAAATTATTTTTAACTATTTAATTATGGAAAAAATAAATACTGTTTTTAAATTAAGTTTGCAAATTAATTAATTAAATTAATAAATTAAACGCAACTCTTTAGGCTAGCTTACCAATGATACTTTAAATGTGTTGGTTTTTATTATTGTTATTATTATTATTATTATTATTATTATTTTGCTGTTGCTTTATTTGTTGCTTGTAAATTATTGTTTTATCTGCATGTAAGGTGTCTTTGAGTGTCATGTAAGGCGCCCTTAAATAAAATTTATTATATACAGTATTGTATATGTTGTATTTGTATTTACAGTATTTCATGCATCTGTTCTGTATATTCTAATTCTAATTTACTGATATTGCCATGTAGTTTGTACAACAATAAAAATGAAAATCACATTTAATTGCAAATGAAGTGATCAAATTAGTTATAAAAATATTGTTTAACTAGACACAGTGCAATAGAGAACAACAAAAAATTCAATAAAAAAAATCATGATGCGTTTTATTGTATTTTTACCATAGGTTTTATTTATTATGTTATATTGATGGAATTAAATCTATATTTATTGTAAATATTTATAAAACTTTTTTTGTAATGTCAGAATAATGGATTTTTTTTGTAAACCTATTAAACTACACTGGTTTGAACTGTTATCTCTGCATGTCTTCTTGATTTTCTACGTGACATTTAAAAGGAAAACTAACGCAAAATAAAAGTTCTCAAAGCAAACACCTGTTTCCCATTAAACCGTAATGAATCTTGAGCTTGAGTGAAGGGAAAGGCAAAGATGCGTCGTTTCATCTATATTAATGTTAAATTTGGTGAGTTAGTTTGATTTTCTTCTCGTTAAAAGGTTGTGAATTTTGGGCGATGAGACAATACGATGAAAGAGTTCAATGTCTGTGAAGTGTAAGAACATCCATAAGATGGCAATGTGGTATCATAAATGTTTCACCTCGTCCGTTAAAGTATTGTGTGTCACTAGATGGCAGAAAACGATCATTTCTGAGTTGCTGTGTAAATGATTGATGGTGCACGCGACTGTAATCATATTTTGCCTAGCCTGTGTTTAAAACAATGTCAGATCGTTCGAAGACACAATCCAGCTTTCTTCAGTTTTATTTAATTGGTATTGTCTGCATCTAATCCAATTAATGCAAGCTACTGTATTTAAAAATGGCCTTTAATCACTGTGGAAACTGTATAGTAGATATAATTTCAATCCGCCAGTTTGGCATCGTTTTTTGTTGGTAGCGGACCTGAAGTCCACTTTAGTTTAAAGGTTTATTTCCGCCTATCCTTAACCATTGTGGCAGAGTGACTGCAGGTCCATGCGGTAGTGCGCAAAGTGATAAAGAGTCAGTCTTTAGAGGTTTCACAATCTGCGATCTATCTTCACTGTGCTTCCCTGCTGGGGAGGACCGATAAGGTTTCAGAGGAATTCAATAATTCTCTTAATTGATTGTCTGGAAGTGACGATAATTCATGGTAATTGTCAGGCCAATGAGGAGCTCATGATTTGAAACCACTGAGAGAGGAATAATGGACGCTTCACACTTACATGGCAAAGAGAGACAAAGAGACAAGAGACAAGTCACAGTTTGTTTCTGCCTTCCCAGAGTTAAACAGACGAATGCAGAAAACAGATTGTGCTTTTCTTATTATACACCAGGCAAAAACACTCATGATGAGTGAAGATAAAACCACCAGTGTGGACTCTGAGGCCATTTAAATCCCCTTTATCAAGATTTAATATCTTCTGTGTGACTAATGGCACAAAGTTGTTTCTAACAACATTCCTGTACATGATGTCAGTTTGTAGGAAAAACCCAAAAGCTAATTTCTAATGAATTTTGTATTGCAGTTTTCATAATATATACATATTCTAAATTGTAACAAGGATTACAGTGGCTGCCCGAGTTGTCACATAATCTCACATCCTTGCTATTAAAAGACATGACATTTTCAAAATGTATATTTGAGGTATGTTGTAGAACTACATCTTTGCATACTAATTTAGATGATAATTTCATCAGAAAAGCACACATTTTAGCTGTGAGCAGAATTATGATGATGATGATGTGTGATATATATATATATATATATATATAATTACATGTGTGTGTGTGTGTGTATAGAATAAGTAAAAGGCTGAGAACCACATATGTAGGGCTTCTTGAATGACTTCTTGAAAATAATTTGTCATAATTTCATGTTAATTTAAGAGTTCATGAGCTTCTTTTGTCTTGGGCATATGACAGTTATAACTGTTTCATTAGTCAAACTGGAAAGGAAAGGACTGTTTACCTTTATGATTCAAAATTAGATCAATGTAAAAACAGCAACAGAAAATCTGGGCATCACCAAATCAGCCATTAATTGTGATCTTTGCCAAACACAGTCAGGAGGGCCTTATCTGCGGTAGGGAATGAAGGAATGAAGCCAGAAATATCCCAAGCCCTTTAACCATGAATAGAGGTTTGTATAATTTATTCCAGCTGTAATCAGAGCACGGATTGCTGTCAGTGCAATCAGCTCATAATTAGGAGAATTCTCTGTTGTTCTGCTGTGTTTTCTGGAAGGCCCTGTGGTGCTGAGTGTCTGTCTGGGGGCTGATGTGTAGCAAACAGCCAATTTACTGAACCATTAAGATATCGGCACCTTTTGCTTTTCCCTCGTAACCTGTTGCCATGCCTCCTTCTCATCTCATATTATCTCTCCCTCTCTTCCTCTGTTCTATGTTCCCTCAATCCCCCCCCCCCCCCCCCCCCCCCCCTGCTTGTGCCTTCCACCCCCGCAAGTCCTGTGGCGAACAGGTGCAAAAATGATCTCTCATTCACAAAGGGTGAAAATGTGAAAATGTGAAAAAGGGCGTATGGTGTCTTTTGTCACGTGTCAGAAAGGAGGGCAAAAACGGGTCTTTCCCATACGTTTGCAGTTGTCAACTGAAACAGAGGAGCAGAGAGAGAGAGAGGAGGAAGTGATAGATTGAACAACCTACACACACATATATATTTTAACAAAATGTAAAGAGTGCACATCAGGTGTGTGTTCATAATATTTTCATATTTTGTGCATGGAACTCGGCTAGTTCTTTTCATTCATTTCAACAAATATAGCAGCTTGACATCCATCGAGTCTTGCTCAAAGAAAATCCACAGAATTTCGACTTTGTGGTGGCGTTCATGTGCAGTCAGCTTGTGTATACAATCTTTCAAGTTATGTCAGAATGCACAATAAGCAACCAGCAACCAAATACCTATGTGCTAAAAAACACCATAACAACCATATAGCAACACGTATAGGGACAGACAAATCGATTCAAATCATTTAAAATTCAAAGTTGATCATCTCAGTCATTTCAGTGGTAGACTTCGCAGGAAGAAACAGAAAAACATCAGCAGATGGGACTGTGTGGTCTTGTATAACATGTCTACAGAAGAACTGAAAGGGTCATTCTCTGTCTCTCTTCGGTGTGAATGCTTAATTTAATGCTCAGGAGGGGACTGTACCACTCTGACATCAGTGCCCCACTGTGACAATTCTTGCTCTGCAAGTAATGACAGGGCATGGAGGAAGAGCAAGGGGGCTAAAAGTGAGAGGGAAAGAAAGAACGACAGACATAATGGTTCACGTCAATCTCCCTGGCCCCCGCACTAAATCTTTGTTTTCCTAATAGGGGAACAGACAGTGGGATTACAATGTCTTGACATTTGACAATTCTTATTTTTTATGGAATATTGCAGTATTATAAATTATTTATCCATGCACATTATTATTATTTTAAAATTCGTGTTTAAAATTCAAGCAACATCTCTTTTCTTCTCTGATGAAATGTTTACTGGCAGGACAACCTGTCACTCGCATGAGAAACGTGAAGCCGTTTCATTACTACTTCCATTTAACTCCAACTTCAAATCAGAAAACTATTACAAAAGGTGCCAAAAGGTGCCCACACACACACATGCACGGGGCAGTTACCTCTTTAGTGCTGTTTTCTGTGAAGCTCAAAATGATGCATCCTATAAGGCGCCTCTCTCACAGGTTGAATTCACAGGAGACCTTATTACTTTCAGTCTCTATGCATGCAGTTCAGCTGACATGGCACTGAATAGAGTGTGGATTGTTATAGTCGCCACAGTGTTCAGTTGCCCAATTATGTCAATAGCTTGGATTTGAAACAGAATATGATAATGTGTTGGAAAGTTGCTAACTCCCTTGTTTTGAACTTATTAGCTGCGGTGTGAAGTGCTGTTCGGTAATTTATCGCCTCTTGGAGTAATAAATGGGGAAAGTAAGCTCAGTTTCTCTTATTGATTCACAGTGAGTGTTGACTTGCAGGTCCAGAAGAGAGCTCTTGCACTCAGCACTTATTTGTCAGCCGTTTCTTGCTTCTGAGAGTGCTAACCAAATCTGTTCTGCATGTACAATTATATTTATACAGCATAAGCTTTTGAAACAAAGCATAATCTTGAATACAAAGCAGGGATGCACAAACACCCTTATTAGCGTACAAAAGAGGAGCACTGTCGTTTCTCACTGTGTCACCAGCATTTGCTTTTGCATAGTCATCGTGTTGTTGTGTGGGGAATGTAAGTTAGAATGCTTCTGATGGCCAGGTTTTTGAGGGTGGGCTTGTCTTGTCCTCTCTGTAGTTGAGTCTGGAGCAATATGTTTAGGTTTACAGAAATTAGCCATTGATCCATGTAGGACTGCAGTTATTGCTTGACTTGCACCTCTACGTAAGTTCTCAGGTGAGAGGAAATGACAACATTGGTGACAAAGAGTGTACTGTTTGCAATCAGGCACCTGAGATATTGCTGATTTTGGTGGAAGACAGAAGAAAGGTATTGGACAGGGAAAATAAAGGGAAGTGTCAAACTTGTGAGCAAACATGCAGAGCTGACCAATATATGGTACATTCTGTGCTAATCCGGTCATCCAGTGTCTGGATCTCATTTGGGGGCAGTTGGGATTTGCAGGTAAAATGGTGTAATGAAATGGCATGGATTTCCAATAACACAGACTAAAGAAAAGGATACCTCAGTTCAGACCATTGCCATTATCAATATTATGATACTTCTATGCTCTTCTTGACACAACATGTGATCTGTTTTCCAATACCCTAGATGTCAGCTCACATTTATGGTGTCTGAGCTATGTTGTATTTAATTCTTACTTATTTTTTTAAAAAGGATGCTGTCCTTAAAAATACCAAAACAAACCTGCAACTATATTGTCAAATTACCTTTTAGTTATGGAACAATATTTTGATTTCAACCCCCCCTTGCATCAAATACAAAGTAGGTAAAACAAAAAGTGTAAAGTAAATAAAGCAAGAAATATCATTATACGAACAATCTGCTATACATATGCATTCTTTTCTGGTTTATTAGGGGTTCAAACGCGAAGCGTTGAAAACCTATTGTAATTGTTAGGATTTTTATTATTATTATTATTATTATTATTATTCTTCTGCCGTAATGTGTCTCGTGCAGACCAAACCGTAAGGTCTAGAGACTTGAAACTTTGTCAGATGGTAGGTCTCAATTTGGGGAGAACGTATCAAAATATGACGCAAATCGGGCTATAGGTGGCGCTACAGCGACTACAAACGCGTACATGTTCATAACTCGTAAACCGTTTGTCGTACACTCAAGTGTCTTATATCTCTGGAATCCTTGGCTCAAAACTTAAAAAATGTATATCTCCGATTTCATTTCCGCCTATAAAAATTTTCCGCCATTTTGAATTTTCTGAAAAAAAAAGTTTTCGAACTCCTCATAGACCGTTTGTCCAAATAACGCGAAACTTCACACATATCATCTAGAGACTCTCATGACCAAAAGTTATTCAAATAATTTTGATCGGTGATTCACGCTTGCAACGACACGCTAAAACGTTTGCATAAGGCGGAGACACTTTTGCTAAAATCGTAATAGCTCTGGAACGCAAAGAGATAATCTCACCAAACTTCACATAGTCATGTATAAGCTCAATTTGTGGTCACACCAAAAAAACTGCGATGATTGACCACTTGGTGGCGCTATATTGCGAAAAAAACACTCAATCACCTGTACAGGGTCACATGGTAGTCCGATTGACCTGAGACTTGTCATGCACGGTCTTTGTCCAAGGGTCCATGATGGTCTATGAGGACATTGGTGTATCTCAAAAAACATGACCGTCATCGGCCAATGAACTTTGAGCATCAATTAGACCAGCTTAACGAAGGTCGATCGGAACGAAACTCGATGGGCGTGTTTGACTCATGGCCCTAGTGGTCTGTCAGAATTTTGAAGAAAATCGGACACTCGTTGGTGCTAACAAGTTTTTTGCGTCTCTACTCACGTGGTGTTTCACGCATCCCCAAAATATTGATATCATCTGATAGATCTCCTCATACTGAACAACTTTGCCTCAAGAACCACTGCTGTCAATCAAATTGTTTGCGAAATATTGGAGATTTTTGAAATTTCAAATTTTTCGAACTCGTCATAGGCCGTCAATCTCACTGGCTTGAAAATTCACACGCATCATCTAGGGACACTCAAGGCAAAAAGTTGTCAAAGGATTTTCGATTAGTTAAACCGTTCAGCAAAAAAAAAATTTCATATATTTCTGATTTGGCCTATTGTGATTAAAATGTCTATATATCTTGTCCAAAAACAAGAAACTTCACAAAACTGTGTAAATGTTAAGAACAAGACATTATGAAGAAACTTGTGAGGTTTCATGTATTTCTGATGCTCGTACGGCTCACAATAAATTATAAACGATCCACATTTTAAAATCTTAGAAAAGCTGTAATACTAGTTTTGTCCTCAAGAGAAACGTCACAGATCTGTGAACATGTTAAGAACAAGTCATTTTGAAGAAATGTGTCAGGTCTCATGTATTTCTGATGCTCATAGGGCTCACAATAAATTACAAACGATGTACATTTTAAAATCTTAGAAAAGCTGTAATACTACTTTTGTCCACAAGAGGCACCATCAGGCTAGAAAATCTTTTTATGTGGAGAACAAGTCAGATTGACATAGACTGACATAAACTGACAGAACAGTTCAGATGTTCAGTTCACAATATCATTTAATCTTCTCAGTCTGAACATCTTTGAAAGATTTCTATTCATTGTTTGCACAGAGTAGAAATTTCACAGAACTGTGCTCATTAGGAAATCTAGTCAGATTGACCACAAACCGTCTTGACAGCTCAGATGGTCTTGCGACGTTTGAACCCCGGTCATTGCTGCTTGCAGCTATATTATATTTTGTTATCGCTATTTCCAGTTTTGGAGCTACTGGGACTGTTCTATTCTCTATGCTATTTTCTTCGGTATTTGCACAGCTCGTTTTAGCTTCTATTATCCATGTAACCACTGTTGTACAATGCACACTTTTAATAATTCCACATACAATAGATGGATTTCTGCAACTGGCCCCTGAGATGTTTAAGGTCAGTGTAATCTATGACCTTGAAAAGATTGTATTCTATTACAATGTACCATACATTTACCATATAAATATTTACTCCTGTATGCAATCTGCATATAAATGTTTACTACTACAAAAATGTTTATTACTACAACCAAAGCTGAAAAAAAGGACTTTGTATCTATACTACATAGTAAATGTTTTAATCTGAAATGCAAAAAGGTTCGATTGAGGGTAGGAGATTGAAAATTCAATTAGCTTAGTATATAAACAATCTCTACCAGGTCACTACCATGTTAGAAAGAAAAAACAAACATTTGTGTGTGTAAAGTGCTTCTTCACACTCCAATCCATTCTGCATTGTGTGGCTGTGTTGATATGTGGGTTCACCAGGTGTGTGAATCACATCCTCATATTAAATCTAAATTTACCTTTCATTCCAAGATGATGAATGGAAGATTGAGTGTTTATTTATTTATGCAGCTTTATACGGCGATTCATGCTGCCGTACATACAGCTGGTTAATGCATTTGTATTCATAGAGACATAACTTTCACCTTAGAACATATATATATCACTTCCAACTGAGTTTTTATTCATCTGCTCACAGTATTACAAATCAGTAAATCTGCCTATAAGGGCCAATATTTCAAAAAGCTTTTATTAAAACAACCCGGCTGTGCTGTTATAGTAAAATATTAAGATCCTGGCCACATCGATCCTGTCTTCGTATTCTGGTTTGTTCTACAGAATCCAACTTGGCAAATCATTAAATTTTTAGTGTCTACTTATTTCCAGTTGAATAATTTATGAGGCGGTGGGTCGAGTGATTCAGAAAACACTTGATTGTCTGCATGCTGGGGGTCTGGGGAGGTATTGAACCAGGAAAGATGATTTGAGATTGCATTGGATGGAAAGGTATATACAGAGAGGATTGAGCTGAAAGATGGCAATGTTAATGACTGGAGAACATAGTTATAAAAATTGTGACAAACTGGGGTCTGTGTAAAACTTCAGGTATATACAGTTCAAAAGTTTGGGGTTATGTTTTTTTTGAAAGATCAATCAATCAATGCTTAATTTCTTTTAATTAAAAATGCATTAAAAAGATAATAATGTGAATTTTTTTCCAACAATTTAAAGTTTTCTATTTTAATATATTTTAAAATGTAAATTATTCTTGCAGTTAGTTCTAAGATAGTTAAGCTGAATTTTCAGCATTATTATTCCAGTAGCTAAAGGAGTAGAGCGTGGCACTTGCAACACCAAAGTCATGGGTTCGATTCTTAAAGAAAGCAAGAACTGATTCGAATGTCAATATGTATCTTGAATGCAATGCAAGTTGCTTTGGATAAAAGCATCTGCGTCTGGATTAATGTAAATGTTCTTCAGTGTCATATGATCCTTCAGAAAAAAATTCTAATGTAAAGATTTGGTGCTCAAGAAACATTTATTTTATCAATGCTGAAAACAGATTTTTGTGGAAACTGATATTTTTTCCCCCAGGATTCTTTAATAAAATAAGTTCAAAAGAACAGCATTTGACATAGAAAACTTTTGTAACATTTTATGTCTTTACTGTCACTTTTAATCAATTTTATGCCTCCTATCCCCCATTTTTTCTATAATTATATATTATAAGCCAGTGAATTATTTACAATAAATGTTACAAACCTCATATAAAAAAAAAAATCTACCAAATTGAATGCAACAGGATAAAGTTCTGTAAGCTGAGTCTTACTTGTAAACTTTCAAAGTTCAGGTGGTGCTTTTACTGTTTCTATTTTTAACTTTAACAAAACAGGAACATTCTGTTCAGCTCATCAAAACCTCCCTAAATCTCTTTAGATCCATTTACCTAGTTGTCCAGAGTGAAAAGGCATCATTTTAATAACAGTACAATAGTTTCAATGATTTTGACAATGTCATTGAAAAAATAGTTATATATGTATCATTTTATTTAATATAAAATTATTACCTTTAATCAAATATTTTATATATATATATATATAATTAATGAACCATTCAAAGGTTTAATGCAAAAGTTGAAAGAGATGTGATGGCATCAGTGGTAATTTGCAGCCTTCATTTACTGTAGTGAGAATGGGAGAGAAATTTAGCCTCACCTTCTCCTTTCTGCCTCCTCCCTCCTCCCTGCCGTTCGCGTTTGATTGTTTTTACATTACAGCATTATGTAAATATGTGCATTGGGATTCTTTGGGGAGCATCTGAGCATTAGCGAGGGCAATCTGGGCTTTTGCTAGAAATGCTAGATAACATATGTCCACTTGTCATGCAAACACAAACACACAAACAACTAGACATTAATAGACTCACAACCAGGCCTCATCTGCAATCGTACACCATTTGCTGGCACCCCCAGGTGTCATTTATGAATGCCGAACTTACGGCTGCGAATAGACATTATTAATGGAGCCCAGAGTGGAGATACAAGGAGCTGCTTAGCCCTGAACCCTTAGCGAATATGAATAACAATGGGTGAGGGATCATTACCTCGGCCTAGAGGGAACATTTAATCAGGTTTTGCGTAATGAAGGCAGTTGCCGTAAATCGGGTACATGCATAATGTTCTGCTGACGTGTGCTCAGCATTGCATTAGCATCACTACCACTGCGCTGTTAGCAGAAGTGGAACTGAGTCAACTAAACTCTGAAGTTTAGAACACCAAAAGAACACCAGTGTTTTGTTTTTTTTGTGTGGGGGGGGGCGGGGGGGTCAGTCATTCTCAAGTAGATTAGTTGAATTAAATGCTTTTAAAATCCACAGGCTTGAAATTACATTGATTTATACAAAAATAAATATGCTTATGTCAGTCAAGATACCACAAATTCTTTTTTCAATTTTTAATAGCCTTTTGTTTGTCAAAACCACCTTTGAGTGCTATGGATGAAAACAATGAAGTCACATTTCAGAATGAATGCATTTTAGCAACACTTCCTGATGGCCTGGAAAAAGAATATAAATTATGAGCATTAATGCAACCGAAGGCACACCGAACCATGATTTGCTGTACTATTGCTTGTCAGAGACAGGCAGTTATTGTGATTAAGAGGAAGAGACATTCTTGGTCTGGAGCAGTAGTTCTCAAATATTAGCCGTGTCTCAAGTATTTAAATTATTATTCATATTGTAAAGTCCCCCAGTAGTCAATAATTGTATCCCTTAAAACTCATCTTTGTTCACCAAAATGACATCTTTAAATGTCCTTAATAACTGTTTTTAACTGAAGAATGTGTATTTCTGAAATCACACAATGAACTGTATTTTTATTAATTCGTTTTGTTTTTATAATTGTCAGAATATTAAAAATGGCCTAAATGTCTTTTTTTCTTTGAGTCAAAATAAATGTGAGTGTTTTATTGGATAAAACTACATGTATGTACTAGAATATTTAGTTGTATATCTTTTTGTTTTGGCAAAAATAAATGTATAGTATGTCTGCAAAATATTTAATTTGTCATTTTAGAAGCCCACAAAGTCCAATGCATGATCTAAAATTCCCATTTTTAAAGAAATGCTTATCAAAATCTCTTTCGTCTTAGGTCTCAGTGCTTCACATCATAAGAAGAAAAGTTGTTTCAGCAGTACACTTTCAAGATAAAGACAGTTGGTACTAAATCCTGAAGACGTCAAAAGTAAGTTAAAATGTGTTTATTCAAATTCAGAAAATGCTGTTTTGCAAGGGAGATGCTGGAAATCAACATGAATCCTTTTTTAATCCTCTGGAGTCAATGCTGCAGACGAGTCAAAGCTGATGCATTTACCCAGCTGTTCTGATTAATGAAGTGCAGAGGTGAACAGCGTGTCACTCTCATCTCTGTTTGATGTCCACACGCTCTTCCTTTGTACAGAGGGCACAACAGCGGGGGTCTCGATCACAGCCAAACCCTGTTTAATCTAAATTAAAACTCACTAATCTTGTTATTATGCTGACCCCTTTGCGAGACACACTTCCACAAGGCTCCCTCATCCCCCTACCCATCACCCAAACATTTTCATCCAACCGAGACAAAAGGATATGTCTCTTTGGGGGAATTAGATTACAGTGTGACTGTCTGAAGTGGGAACCTTGATTTCAACAGGCTTGTTTTGATCACGAAGCCTTTTGCGTGATTAGTAGTTTTGCTTTTTGTCCCTTTTGATTGTTCGTAGTACAAGTTCTCTGCTCAAGACCGAGGGTGAGCTTCTCCATCACTGCTGATGTGAGATCAGCCATTGCGTTTTGGTCACATTGCTCTAGGTTAGGATTTGAGGATGGAATAGGCTGTGTATGCATCAATGGAGCTGTGCGGATAAACGTATGACCTCTTCCTAATCCTGCGACGTGTCCTGCACAAGACTTTTCAGAGGACAGTCCAGACCCCGTACTGGAGATAGAGAAAGTTCCATTTCCATATGCATGAGATGAGCTGTTGTTATTTTAATGAAGGGCATCCTCCCTCAAGCAAATAAAAAAACTGAACTGATGCTAGACATGCCTCTGTGATCAGCTTTAATGGTCTATCTTTGTAAAGAGATGTGGCAGAAAGAAACACATTAGGGTGATGCCTGTGTGTGTGTCTCAGGATGTCTCATTTGTCTCTTTGCTGTGATGATCCCAGACAAATGAAAAGTGAAAAGCAAAATAAAATCCCCCACAATTTTGCAAATGTCTTTTTTTAAATGCATTTTTTTTTAAATCTCCTTCTCTGTCTTGAGTACAGAAAGGTTTATTTTTTTAATTAAATATATATAACTATCTATATAATTACATTGTATAATTGTATAACTGTTATGACTTAAAACATAAAAAGCTTTGTTTTGTAAAAGAAATTACAAGCCTTTACAAGCATTTATTTTTATCTTAGTATTTTCCAGTATACTTAATACAGGAATGGTCCTCAATGGTTTTAACACTAATAAAATTAATTTTATCCAAACCTAACCCAGTAAGCCCATGTAAAAAATAAAGTACAAAAATATACATGAATACTACGCGTACAAACAGTTAGACCAACCCTCCATTACAATACTACAGTACATTGGTACAGTGATGTACTGCTGTAAAACATATATTTACTTACAGTATACTGTGGTACATATATAGTATGTCATACAGTAATTGCTGTATACATTTACATACTGTACTATAATGTCTAAAATAATGTGGACACAGTGAATCTACTGATGTTTGGTTGTACCCTTTGTCCAGCCTCCCTCATGCTCATAGCATGGACAAGAACATGGTCAATCACAATAGCTCTGATTTCATCAGATATTACTGTTTTTGTCTTTGCTGACCACACTGACCACCTCGACCTCCTCTCACACAAACTCTTCAGATTTCTATCCATTGTCTCTGAACTGGCTAACCGTATACATTCCCTCACATCATTAGACACAAGTGTGATCAATTTTGAGTTGTTGTGTTCAAGTGGTGAGAACAGTGCTTTAATTGTGTGTGACTTTTGTCACCTGTGCTCACCATTATGCAGCACGGGTGCATCACAAAGAAAATGTGTTGAAAAGTTGTGTCTAAACAGGTGAAAAGTGCTTATGGTTTTGACAAAAGAGTGATTGATTCAATCAGTGGGTTCAGGCATCTGAGCATTTGGTTCAGACAATAGGGTTTAGTGTTTTAGCAATTGAGAAAAACTGTAAAAGGCAAATAAAGTATTGTCATACACAATAATAAGTTTAGGATAAGTATCTAGTTATTGTAATTACTATGATGAGTGCAGTTATAATATGAAGTGTATGTGACGTTCTCTATGATGTGCTTTGGTGTCAAATGTTTAACTTTACAACACTGACCGTGTTAAAGCCCTATGCTTGTAGTCATGAGGAAATATCTACTTATAGTAATTTAACACATAAATATTAGTGTAATTGATTTTACAAGTTCCTGCAGGTTTTCTGAGCTCTTAGGAGAGTTTCTCCTCTGTAACAATTTTTCTCAAAGTCAAGTGGGAAAAGACGAGATGTCATCTCCTTTATATTTGTATTATAATAACCTACCTAATGATTATGCGGCAGCAAAAGTGATATGAATCATAAGTAAGGAAAGAACAGGGACCTTGTTAAGATGAGAAATGCCTGGAGTGAAGTTATTATTCAAACAAGACTAAAGAAAGAAAGCATTTGAAAGAAACCTAGTAAGATGGAGAGGAAAAGGACTTATGGACAAACAACAGGAAGTGTTGTCCTTTTAGAAGTCCCCCATATTGGTTTTTGAATTGAGTACATGTTGGTTTACTTTGATTTCTTGGTAAATCAACATTGTAGAACATCTGAAATGTGTTGGTTTTCCAAGTTTAAACTGTAAATTAAGTGAATTTTATCCCCCAAAAGGAGTTATTGAGTTTTGGTTGCTGGTGATGCCATCAACCTGCTTAAAGACTGAAAGTTGGAAAATATTGATTATTTAATTTGGCTCTCACAATAATATTCTCTATCTGTAGTCCTAGAATCATTTCAGCTAAAGGTCACTATTTTATTAATAGAACAAGATAAAATAGATGTTCAGGGTTAGGTTTTTTTTTTTACATGATGAAGTGCAAGACTAATTTGGTTTGAAAATATAATAATATATTGTGTTGAGCAAGAGTTTGGTTTGCTGTGTGTGCACATGCAAATGTTAAGAATGGTTAAACCTTAAATCAGCTACAATGTGGCAAACAACCAATAGTCCTAATGAGAAAAATGGCTTCTTAAACAATGTCTTAGTGAAAATTAAAAAATGTAAAAAGGTGGGATAGAAAACCTCATTAGCTCTATATAAAAACAATAGAAGTCAATAAAACCCCCTACCATGATAGAAAACCAAACATTTGTCTGTTTGTGTTTATGAAGCAGTGAAAGAATAACTGCCACCTTTGACTTGCTCCTCATCCAGCCTCAGATCACTCACTGTCAACATTTTCAAATTCAATTTATCTATAGATATTTCAGAAACTCATTTGGTGGATTTTCTCTCTCTATACCCGCTGGCTCTGGCTCCAGTCATATACACCTCTCCCGTAGGCGGCTGAAAGCCCGAGCCAAAGCTGTACTATTTGATTTAATTTGAAGGGCCATCTGTAATCCCCCGCGGTACTCGCTGAATCCCTGGGCCCGTCTGCTCCGCTGTGCTGCGAGTGTTTGCCCGCTATTGTGCTTGATGCAGCGTGGGGCTCCTTTGTCATTTAGATCTCACACTGCTGAAAAGCCGGGAGCTCTCGAAGCAAGTTTTAAATAGTTTTGAACTGCTGTTTACCTGCAGAACTCATGGTATCATATGAGTCATATTTTGAATAAGTATTTTTCTCTCATCATGAATAATTCATTATAACTACATGCATTACACATGAAGTGTACGAATCAGCGATTTAATTCAGAAATAGTCATTCAGTCATAGTTGGATATTTGACCTAATGTCCGGTGATTCTCCTCTGATTTGCTTCAGGACCACGCTTTTAGAGATGACATCATATGATGACTCAACATGACACCTGGGTTTTATTGTACACAAGTAACAAATATTGAAATGTTTTTAAATGATCATGAACTGCATACACCCAACGATAGGTATAATTGTTAATGTAACTTTTAAAATGGGAAGAGAAAATATTTTTTTACTATTTTCTTCACACTTTCACCTTTTATTTACATAAATGCACACTGTAGTTCAAAAGGTCGGGTCGGTAAGACTTTTTTTTTCAAGAAATTATGATTTCATTCTGAAAAGATGCATTAAATTGATCAAAAGTGACAGTAGTTATTTATAATGTCACAGAACTTTTATATTGTTTTATTACAACACTGTGTCTATTATGGCCCTCTAGTGGCTGATACAGGTAGTGGTTTCATTCTTCTCTTGTGGTTTTCATTCTAAAGGGTCGAGGGAGACAGTCGGTGCTCTCTCAGGGTGCACAACTGGATCTGTTAGCACTGGGCAGAGATAAGCACCTGAAGAGATTTTATATTTTCTTTAAAATGTCCATTCAAAACGAGAGCGCGATTCAACAGCATGAATTTGAGGGCCCTGAATTCTTTCTTGTCTCTTGTCCTCTGTCATCCTCTTTTTTTTCTGAGCTATATAATTAGCCTAGCGCACAAGGATATAACCAATCAAACGAATGCCATGTGACTAATGATGTCTTAAAAATACTGATGGCAAATAAATGAAGTAATACTGAACAGTAAGAGAGTAATGGATTAAAACATAAAAGAATACATTAAAGAAGTAATGTTGATTGAACAGTTAATAAACCGAAGATGATGAGACCTTCATTCTAAATCTTTCTCTCTCTGTCAGTGTAGATGGTAAGGGTAATAAGCCTTTTTTTCTGATGCAGTGAGTCAGCAGTAATTATGAGTCTCGGCTTTGACTCCTGACCCTTAAGTTCTCCTCTTGCGTCTATAAATAACAACAATGATGGGTCAGCAACATCACCCACATAAACACCATCACAACATGGCAAATGAGATCCCATGAGCGATGTGTGAGAGAGAATGTGTACGTTTAATACGGTGTCTGCAATACGTAGCACATATGCGACCCTAGATAGGGCTGAATGTGTTATTAATGTGTGTTTAAATTTGTAATTCATAGAGTGTAAATGGGCTATCTGTTAGGCCATTAATGTCGGCATCAGAGTTGTAACAGAGAACTGCTGTCTGCACTGAAACTCCCTCCACGATCGATCCACTCACAGAGAGCCTGATGAGAGGATCGAGCCAGGCCGGGCAGAACCTCAAGATCTGCTGCAAAAGCAGTTGAAGTGTCAAGTGGGCTGGTGAGAGGGGGGTTGATAACTTATGTGCGCCCTCGCTGTTTCTCGCCTACTTGTTAGTTGTGTTCTCGGTTTTCTGTTGGATGAGTGATTAGAGCCAGGGTTCTCAACCTTGGTCTGTAACCTTTTTTATGTTCCAAAATGTTTTCAAATCCTGCGCCTCCACAGCATTAAACTTGTTTTAATCTCACAGACTGTAAATTGCTTCTTAGCCATTACAAAAATAGACTGCAATAAGTTCTTAGCCATAACACAGCTTACAATTGAATCAATATTGTTTTATTTTATTTAGTATTTATGAAATCCTTTATTTACTTTTTATTATTTTTTAAATTAACTTCAGTTTTTGTTTTATTTAAAACTTGTGTATACACACACACATTTTTATATATATGTATATAGTGTATGTAATATTTAGTTAGTGCTAGATGTAATTGTAATCATTTGGAGCAATCAATTGGGGTCAATTGTAATTATGATGTATGTTGTACTATGGTGATGCATTACAGACACGTTTATTTGATATTTAAAGACTTGGTGCAGCCCTTAGGCCTGTTATGAATTCATGCTTGGTCTGACTCATGCTCTCACTGTCTCGCATGTCTGTTGTGTTTCAGGTAATGATTGTTTCATTGACAAGGCCCTTGTGTTTACGGAGTGAAGCTGTTGGCTTTGTTTGTTGCGCTGAAGTCTCAAGGACAGGGATGGATTTTAGTCCAAGTCATTAATATGTATTGGAAATTATTTTCTTCTTTGTTGAGAATTCTAACGGCTTTGAAGGCCACTGAAGTGTTAAGCAAGGTTAGAGCGCTTAGTCATGTTCTTTCTCTGGCACAAAGGTGCTCGGTATTAGACTTTCTGCCCTGATTCACAGGGGCTGGATCATCTCATACTGTCTGTTTTGTGTGTGTGTGTGTGTGTGTGTTTTTCCTTTCTGTTTTTTTGCTGCCGGGTTGTAGAGGCCCTTATTTCACTGCCCTGACAAGGCCTAGAGAAGAAAAATTATATCCAATTTAAACAACAAACAGTTTATGCCCGATAGATATTTTGGAGGAATATAAACCTTGTAATTGGTTTTAATGTCTGTGTATAACCTGATTTCACTTGGGTTTAATCATTTTATAAATCTCATTAGTTATTTTAATATCATTTTCTGAGTTAAGCGCCTCTTATGCCTTTTGTGATGTCTTAAATCTTCTTTCTCTTGATTTTCATTCTGTGTGCGTTTTATAATCTGTGGAGTGTTGCTGAAGTGAAGCTGTGAGTGTTTTTTTCCTGACAGGGTGTGATATAGAGGTTGCTTGGGGTGTAGATGATTTTAATAACCCTGCAGATCCTTTCCAAAGCTGTTTATTAAATGCTACAATTGCAAACAGAGAAGATAACTTCCTTGCATTCATTATTTCCAGAATGAACGAAAAGTGAAAGCTCTGTGGACACTAGTCAGGAAAAGGCTGATGTTATATTTCATTTATATTCTTCACATACATAAATGATCACAAATGTAATCCTACTTTTGTATAAATGACATATTTATATTGCTATATATATATTAAAAGGTTCACCAGGTTTACTATGTAATCAAGACGGCACTCTCAGAGGAATGGGAACTTTAACATAGATTTCTCATCATACTCTTGCTGATTTGTTGCATTGTGAAGGCATTTTTTTGAGAACACATTGTTTTACATTACTGGCATAAGGAATGTGTATTAATGTGATCTGTTTATCCTAATAAAGTCCGTCAGTCAATGTTATAGTACAAATTAAATTAGTTTTGAAGTTGAGTAATAACATTAGATGGGCAAAGTAAAACATAAAATGCTGTACATTTGTCTAATTTCCACAAAAGAGGCATATTTGTGTTGAAAAGAATGGCAATTATGGTGCAATGACACTATTTAAAGTCAGTTATTATAGTGAGTGGTTAGTGAATAAGACGCATGTTTTGCACTGTAAAGTTGTTATATGTCACCATGTTATTTTACCCCATAATATTTCAAAACCATAAAAAAGTAAGCATCTGAGAATGTAAGTGAGAGAGCAAATGTACAGAAGAGAGAAAAAGAGCAGTGATCTTCAGCCGGCATCTCTTTAGAAATAAGCGGCAAACGTTTAAATGGATATGTCAGTTTGAAGATGGATAGGACTCTGTTAATGCATTTTCCCTCACACGGCGAGGAATTAACTCTTCGCCGACTCTCCCACCCCAGATTGAGGCTGTGTAATGAACCTTATACAGAAAGTGGCGAATGTGTTTATCTTTCTTTTCCGACTTTCGAAAAAAGAAAAAAAGGCAGGGAGAGCTTGAGAAAAATGTCTTGACACAGCTGTGACTGATTGAAAATGCAGCACTCAAAGACCATTTGAGCCACACAACAAAAACTCCTCCTTTAACTCATTTCTGTGAACTGTGAGAAAAAGTGAGGTGTGGAAATGAGAGCGTGTGTTCTGAAGATGCATGGAGGGAACCTGTGAAGGATATCCAACAATTTGAGAGTGTGTGTGTATGTGTTGGTTTGGGGGATAGATATGTATGTTCCAGTCTCCACAGGGGCTCCGGAAGCAAATCAAATCTGTGTGTGTGCATCAGGCCAGACAGATCTTGGTACTGGGGATGTGAGTGGTTTTGAAGTGCATGGCTTCTTCATGGCGGCCACTGGTCATGTCTCATTTCCGGATGAAAGCAAAGAGACCCCCACCCTGCTGTTCTCCTTCTCTTTAAAAGCTGGACGCTGAGGCTTCCCATCAGAGTGAGGAGGCCCCGCTTCTCTTCATCTGTGTGTGTGGGAGGGGGGTCTATCTTCTGCGTCCCTCCATCTAGCTGCCACCTGCTGGGCCTTTGTCCTATTCCAGGATCTTTTCTCCAGAGCTGTCACTTCAAATGTCCCTCGCAATGCTTTCTAAGACTGTGTGAACTTGTTTCAGCTTGGGAAAGCACATTCTACTCTATATGGCAATCTATGTGTGTAAACACATGTGAATGCCTTCAGACTTTTACCTAATTCCTAACTAGGATAACCAAAGAACTCGATATAGTGACGTACAGTATAAGTGGAATATTCCTCTAAAATCTTTGTGCCTTTACTTTTTTGCTCATTTCATAGTCATGTGATTTCAAAACAGGTGTTCGTGTTTGAGGGGTACTTGAGTTGTTTTGTATTGTTAAACCTGTACAACATAAGTTCTGATATTTAAAAGTAAATGTATTAAGGCTGTCGAAAGGTTACAATTAATTTAAAAAATGTGTAGTGAATATTTTAAGTTTTTATATTTATCTTGTTTATATTTGTAAAATCTTTCCTTTTGAGTTTTTGACATGACAGCTTTGTTTGCCAGAAATTATGGCATGCATATTGAATTTTACTTTTTTAATAGTATTTCATTAGGTTATGTAATGTTAATATAAACATCTACTTCAATATATACCTACTTGAACTAATAACCACCGTAAAAATCTAGGTGCTATAATAGAAACGATTGTAGTTTTTCTATAAAACATGGGCAATATGGTAACACATGTCAAAATGTGTCACGCATGACACAAAATAATGCAATAAACATGAAATAAACGACGAAATGTAACGCAATGTACATTAATGTACTTATACTGGGAAATGATAAAACTTTAAATAAAATGTTATGCCATAGTTATTGCTAACCTATTAAGTTTTTTCCTATAGCATTTTTCAGAATTTTTCAACAGGACAAATTATGAATACATAATTATTCAATATTGCATTTTGTTTTATTCTTCTCGTAGAGTGACATTACATCTATACATGTATAGAATAAAAAGAATGCGGTTAGAAAATTTTCATGTTTGAGATGACATATTTATGAATGGCAATTGTAACGAATTGCACACCCTGCACATCCACATATTTCTTTTTTTGCACTCTAGGCAGTTAAGTCTGCCCTTATAGACAGCTTTGACTGATATTGGTGCTAATTATTGCTTCTCTTGCAAACCATCCTCCACAGTCTCTCCGCGTGGTTCATCCATCCATTAAAGTTTTGTAATGTGCATATTGAATATTTCTTTTTGTGTAACAGGATAACTCTTCATCTGTCATTGACAAGTATTGAGCTCTACTTAATGAATGTCTTTGGCTACAATCACGAATAATGCTTTGACCCTCTTTTGCATTAAGCATGAGCGACCTTGTCGATGCTTTTAGAAGTATTGCATTTGATCAAACTGATTAAAAGGATAGTTGTTGATTCAGAAATGAAAACTACTCACTCTCTCAAGTCGTTCAATTCCTTTAAGACAAAAGGAGAATATCTGAAGAATTGCACGGATTGCTCTTTCATTCTGCATCCCGCAGCGGAATAATGTTCACCAGTATATGTAAAAATGTATTAAGAAGGGTAATTGGGTCAATTTTGATTGTATGTTGTTGACTTATAAAAATATATAGTGAAACAGTGACCCCTTATAGTCTTACTCAGACCCCTGTTAACCCTTTGAGGCTCTGATGATGACAAAAATGTCTTTATTAGAATGTGCGATCCATTCCCTTAAATATTACAGCCTCCAGTGAATAAATGTAAAAACCTGCCCCCTTCTGTGTGATTTCCCCTGCCAGCTGTCCTGAAGTTAATCTCTGTGGGTAATGACCAGAATTTGATTTACCCCTGAGGAAATTTATTAATTTAATCCTTATCTCTTGCGTGTAATAAATCTGTGCTCTGATTGCTTTGGGCAGCATTTGATGAGATTAGATGTTGTTCGCATTGTGTTTCTGAGGATCTGCCCTGTAGAAATGGACCGTCATTGGTTGGATGGAAGGGATGGGATGAAAAACTTCATCCTGGCCCTTTGTTATATTCATTGTATGTTAAAACAACTGGTAGACAATGTTTCACTATAACATGCCATTATGATTCTTCATTGTAGCAGTTAAGTCTATTTACTGCTTTTAATTTTTTTTTCAATGCACATTTACACTTGTGCTTGTCCTTTGACAACTTGAGAAAACATTTTCCTTCTAATAGAATACAGCGAGCAGCTGGTACTCATTTCAGTGCACTAGATTCAACACCTTTTGTCTTTGTGAGGTTGTTTTGGCAGTAAGTCCTGCAAAACAGATTCCAGACACATGGAAGGCAGTGAGACGGTGCACAGATTTGGTATGGCATGCTGAGACCGCAGATTTACCTTTCATCCCTCGCAGAATAATAACAAGATAACTCTGTTTGTCTGTTTTATTTCAGCTTCCTGAACAGCCCGATCTCTAGGTTTACGCTAGAAAGGCTGCTATGAGTAAATATCACACAGATAAGTGTGTGAACACACGCAAATGCAATCTTAGTGACGATAAACATTCATAAAATGAAAAACAAACAAACAAAAAACATAATTTTTTAGCTCTGTATTCTGGGATAGGGAATTTTAATAGCAACAGCCTTGAAATATAAGTTTCAATATTAAAGAAGGATTTTGAGAGGTGTTATGTGCTTGATCCCGCACTTCAGATTACATTGAAAAAGAACGGCCTTAACTAGACTCTCATATTGTCATTCCACCGTGACTTTCGCTAACCCCTCTCCTCCATTGCTATGTTTCTTTATTCTAATCTGCGGCAAACATCATATTGAGTTTTGGACCATGGAAAGGACTTCCTGTTTGTATTATTGTGATGATTTCTCTGGTCTGTCGAGTGTGAGACCCAGAGAAAGAGAGCTGATAACTCTCTTCACAGGCCTCACATTTCTCTATCAGAGATCTGTCGACATGCAGTGCACTCTCCGACACGGAATGTCATTTTTATTACCAGCTTGCCACCATATTGGACTTTAAACAGCTCACTCTCACCTTCTCCCTACAGATAGACAGCGGCACATATAGCACATGAAGACCCCAGCCAATATCAAAGCTTAGATAAAAGACTGTTTGTGATTAAAGTAGGAAGGGGTATGGACGGAACGTGGTAGATTTGATACAAATAGGCTCCTCTGGCTGTAATGCATATCACTGCCTGGTGTGGTTTCAGCTCGGAAGATTGCTTTTCCCTTCTTCCTGCTGTTACAACGCACCCCAAAGTGACCGGCACTCTGTCACTTTCTCAAAAGGATTGGTCAAGATTACCGCATTATGCGCCGTACACCCGAAAGGCCTGAGGGTGAATTTAATTGGCAAGAACAGGAGTAGGTAGCTATTTTCTCTGAGAAATGGCTGCCTGACGAACACTGTGATGTAGCATTTAATAATACATATTTATACAGAAACCCTAGAGGACATCTATAACTTCCATTTAATTTTCTTGGATCTGATGTCTTCACCTCTGGCAACATATTCTATTTTTTCCTGCAAGGTTTTGATATTTGTTTTTAAATGCCATTATAATTTCTCTTGTTATTATTGTTACTATTTTTCTTTGTTGCAGAAAACAACAAAAGAGTTATGAATGAGCATCTTATGTGGAAGGTTCTTTGTACAGACGAACTAAAGGAAAAGGACTTAAGTTCTCGGCTGTTTTCTTAAATTTTTTTTAGACTTTCATAAGGTTTTTATAAATATTATGCGGCAGTGCAGCTCAAATATGATTAGCCATCAAAATCTAGTCTTTGTTTTAAATAAGTAATTTAAAATATATCACAATGTCTTATTGTAAGAATCTTTTCTTCATTCAATTGCACTTCTGGATATGTCTTAAGAGGCACTACAATAATCAGAGTGACGATTGGTTTATAAACCACAAGTCCAGAAGTAATTGGCTGAAGTGAGCATAATTTGATTGCTAATTGGTCTGTGCGGCAGAATGTAATAATGAACTACGTAATTATCTGACAGCTTGAATGTGGTACCATAATCCAGTGTCTGGCAGAACTGCCGTTTAATTCTTACAGTCCCACGATTGCCGGTAACATTAACAAAGCACATGGAACTGATACGGGAGTTACAGTGGCAAGTGCAATTGGGCCTATTATGCTAATTCTTGCTTGTTTGCCGATTTCTTTTTATTGCTCTGTCATTTAAAGTAGCTTTGTCTCTTTTTCTCTGCCTGCATCTCTGTATAATTACAAAGGAAATAAATTAAGAAACTGAATTTGAGTGACTTTGTCTGTCTAAAATGTTTGCAGTTGACCCAGATACTGTTATTTCACGAACTGGGATGCCTGATGTTTTTTTTTAATTGAAGAGTCTTTCGTTAGAATGTGAGAATTACAGACATTCATGTGCATAACAGAACCCATTGAAATAGCATACAGTTTTCAAAGGTTAGTACTTTTATTCAGCAAAGATGCATTTTAAATAGAATTTTGTTCTTTTTCACAATGTAACTGTTTTTATTTTATTTATATAAACCTTGGTGAGCATAATAATATCAGAATAATAAAATAATCGTATCTATCCCGAACCTTTGCACAGTAGTGTATATGTGATCTATATTATAAAATTCTCTATAATTAAGGGGCAGAATTAAGGGTGCTACTTCAATTACTATTCTGAGCAGTTTGTAATCTGACTTTCTTTATTGATTTCATTTTCTTTTTATATCAAAAGGGATTCCATCAACACTTGACCCACCAACAGTGAGAAGCACTGAAAAAAAAAATCAAACAGAGGCTTTCCTATTCTGTTAGTAATAGATTTCTCAGAGGACCAAAAGTGAGCTGCTAAAACTGTAGGTAAATCTTTCTATATTTTTACTAAGAAAAACCGAAAACCGATGTGTTCTATTCAGACAGGATTAAAATCACAGAATGCATCTGCAAAATGTCTAATTTACCTAATCGCCCCAGTGAAAAGTCCAATAGGGTTTGCTCAGCTTCTCACCCCTTTTTTCTCTCTCCCTCTGTTCTTTCAGTTCTCTTTTCATCTCTCTGCCTCTCCCTAAAATAATCCTCCCTGTTTCCACGGTTGTTCTTAGACCAGTAACTGCTGGAAACTAATCGGAGGATCAATACTGTGGATATAGCGGGCCGGCTCATCTCTCTGATCGTCAGCAGAAACAAAGTGTTTATATAGCAGAACCCCTCACGATGCTGCAGTGGTGCAAGCGTCCACGGCAAAGGCTGTACCGGCCCTCCTCCTGTCGATACCCCCTGAGTGTAAAGCATGCCTGTAGCATCTCGAAAGGAGTTTATCTGACAGCATTCTTAATTGCCCGATCCTTCTTTTTTCGCTTACACAAACACTTTCTCTGGTCACTGAAGCAAAATGTTCTTTGTTTTGTGTCCGACGCTGCAGCAGGGTTGAACTCCCGAGGGCAAGTTTAGCTCTCAGCAGCCGAGATTGATATTTCTCATTCCAATCGCTCAACTGATATCGGTGATTTATATCAGACAGAGCATAAATGGCAGGTCTTTGTGGTCGATCATTGACAGCAACAATCACAGCCAGTCTTAACCTTTTCTACATGGAATTATTTCATGGAAGATTAAATGTGAAAGGAGGAAAATGATTTTCTGTGGAAGATGGAACAATGGCAGGATCACATGCGTGGAATTAATGATCGATTCATTCATTAATGTAATTTACGTTGCACTAAGCGTTTCCATCTATTATAGCACCCTGCCTATTGAACTTATTATCAGACAAAATTTGTTACATGCATATATAAAATACATGAACAGCAATCATTAATTTAATTTTTATTTTTTATTAAGGGTGTACTGATATTAAAATTCTGGTTGATACAATTTTTTTCATGTTTTGGCTGGTATAATTTCAAAATACACAGTAAAAAGTACAATGTTTTAAATTATACAAGTGATTTTAGGCACAACATTTTAATGAATGTTTTGATAAATTGATATTTTGATATTTTCTAAAAATTAAGTTATTTATTAATGGTTTTAAGTTAATTTAAAACATACTTAAGAAGATAAATGAGCATGTACACTTAAATATCTGGCTCCTACAGTTTATACTCACCTAAAGGATTATTAGGAACACCATACTAATACGGTGTTTGACCCCCGTTTGCCTTCAGAACTGCCTTAATTCTACATGGCATTGATCCAACAAGGTGCTGAAAGCATTCTTTTGAAAGTTGGCCCATATTGATAGGATAGCATCTTGCAGTTGATGGAGATTTGTGGGATGCACATTCAGGGCACAAAGCTCCCATTCCACCACATCCCAAAGATGCTTTATTGGGTTGAGATCTGCTGACAGTAGGGGCCATTTTAGTACAGTCAAACAATGACCAGCTAGATGGTGGCATTTAAACGATGCCCAATTTGCACTAAGGGGCCTAAAATGTGCCAAGAAAAGATGCCCCACACCATTACACCCCCACCACCAAGCCTGCACAGTGGTAACAAGTCACCATTCAATGTTGGTGAGCTTGTGCAAATTGTAGCTTCTTTTTCCTATTTGTAGTGGAGATGAGTGGTACCCGGTGGGGTCTTCTGCTGTTGTAGCACATCCGCCTCAAGGTTGTGCGTGTTGTGGCTTCACAAGTGCTTTGCTGCATACCTCGGTTGTAATGAGTGGTTATTTCAGTCAAAGTTGCTCTTCTATCAGCTTGAATCAGTCAGCCCATTCTCCTCTGACCTCTAGCATCAACAAGGCCTTTCCGCCCACAGGACTGCTGCATACTGAATGTTTTTCCCTTTTCACACCATTCTTTGTAAACCCTAGAAATGGTTGTGCGTGAAAATCCCAGTAACTGAGCAGATTGTGAAATACTCAGACCGGCCCGTCTGGCACCAACAACCATGCCACGCTCAACATTACTTAAATCACCTTTCTTTCCCATTCTGACATTCAGTTTGGAATTCAGGAGATTGTCTTGACCAGGACCAACCCCTAAATGCATTGAAGCAACTGCCATGTGATTAGTTGATTATATAATTGCATTAATGAGAAATTGAACAGATGTTCCTACTAATCCTTTTGGTGAGTGTATATCCAATATAGATCAGCATGTCCGAGATGATTTTGGTACTAATGGGTCTGAAATGGTACTAATATACTGTGCATCCATATACTTATGATAGCATTTAGGGATTAAGGTGCTTGTTCTGTTGCATCTTTGCTAGGACTTATTTTGCATGGATTTTTTGTAAGGTGTTGGCTCTAATCAAGTAATCAAGAAGCATTAACTCACTATAATTTATTTGAACACTAACTTTCTAAGTTGGAACACTATATTTGCATGTCATTCTAATTCTTTTGAATGCATTTTGAACTGAATGTAGATCTTTTATTCGCACTTGTATGGTTTCACATGCAATAGAAACTTCCCAGGAGCAGATGGAGCGTAAGGCCTAGTTTAGCAATCCAGTGTGTATTCTTACATTCCTTGCCCTGGTATTTTGCCAATAACATGATTTTGCACTGTATAGCAAGTCATTCTGGAAAGAAAAGATCTCCTAAGAACTTTAATGTACCGTTGCTTTCCCTGATGCGTGATAGACAGAGGAAATACGTCTGTGCTACTCTGAGCTCCAGCAAGGCAGTGGAATAATCAATCTCCCATTAATGGACTAAGTGGCTGTGCAGGGATATTAAATGTTAATTGCTGTAAAGTATTGATCACGTCCATTGATCCCCATGATAATTGCAATCGGTGCAAACAAAGATATATTACGCCGGGTTTGCGGGGCTTACCTTACAGTGGATCATGGACTGGAAGAAGGGATGGAAAGGTAAAGGGTTTGAGATGGATGGGTTTGATTGATTGATCTATTAGCATGTTAGAAAGTCATTTCCCATCACCAGATTTTTATTTTAATTGTTTAATTTATCTTTTAATGCCAAGCACACATTTGACTGAAGCTCAACACCAGAAGTCTGCGATATTTAGCATGCAACAAGAACATTAGATTGTACCCAACTTGTAATGCACTCTTGGGACATCCTGTAATTTCAAACTGGTTTGAAAACCTTTTCCAATTAGACAATTTGTAGTTTTTACAATGTGCCTTAGTTTAAGTGAGTGAACCGAATGTCAGGAGCATAACTATAGCCAACTACAATTATGCAATCATTACATTAAGTGTGCGATTAGTAGCCTAAAGTGTGCATAAGCATGATTGAAAACAAGAAACCAGGGCAACTAGTGTCAGTTGTGTAGTGTGTGTACGCTTCGCTTCAGACTTGCCACGCCAGGTCAGACTTTAGACTTTTAGGTGGTTGGTCAGGATGTTTGGATGCTTTTGTTCTTGTTGTTTTCCGCCCTCCACTGGGTCAATGCATGGGGGGGTTGTGATCTCAGATTGTCTGCTTCATTTTCAGCAGGTATAGACAACAAGTCTGTGCACAGTTCATATATTAACCTCTGGCTGCTTTGGGTCGATGAATTCTCGACAACAATCTGGCACCTAAGCGGGCTAGCCAAGGGCCAGTGGGTATGTGAGTGAGTGAATGAGTGTGTGTGTGTGGCTGGGCAAGTTAGTCACAGCTGAGCTCCTGTTGCCCTGGGATTGCTGGCTGCCAGTAGAGCTTGTCAGCTGCCTGTTGAATAATACATGGTGGAACGGTTTGGGTCCTAATACCGCGTGACTGAGACATCCCCTACAGGTCCCAGATCAATAGCACTTAGCTGCAGCTTTATAATCAAGAAGACTTTAAAATACCATCGTCATGCAATTAGAATGCGTCTCCTGCCATTTTTATTTTTCTTTACAACATCCACAGACTACTTACCCTCACCGCACAGTCCATTCATGACCCACAGGCCATCCATTCTTCAAAGACATCCTGCTCATAGTAAGAAACACATTTTAATGGTGAGTTCTGATGAATTTAACAAGGCAAATGTCAAGCAGTTTTCATTTGGGAGACTTTAGAAAGATCTGTCAGGAAAACACGAGGGCTGCTGTGGCCTAAAGCCTGTTTCACCATATATGTGAAAATGTATGATTTTGTTAACAGTTTGCAATATTGGCACATGGTTCAGCATAGCGGGTGTGTGTACTTCAGCCCCCACACACACACACATTTACCATGCTGAACTCAGCAAAAAAATATATTTGAATCCTACTCATTAACACCTCCTTTTGTAATCCAAGCACACACTAAATGACAGATACATAAAACGTCTGTTACTGCTCAGCAAATCTGACTAAATCTAGATCATTTAAGCAGTTTATTCCTACATTTTGGGGTTTTGGTGTGGATTAATTACCATTTGCATGTACATCTCACAAAATTTATTGTAAATTCTTGGGGATCTACTTCTGTTTTAAGTACTTTTTCTGTTTGTTTGAGCTGCATACCTGTATGGCTGAGTTTCAGCTTCCTTTTGTGAAGGATGCAGTGTTGAAATGCATTTTCTAGCACAATATTTCACCAGATTGACTTGGTGATTGTAGCCTCAGGCAGATGCAATAAAGTCTAAAGTCACTGCATGTACCGTGAGCGGTATGGACACATGTTAATGCGAGTTCACTTCTTTGAGGTTTCACATGAATGGCTTTCATAAATTGGCAGACCTAATAGTGCAATCCATGATGGCCTGAGCAAATGAAAATGCCCTAAAGAAAAACTAAATATGCAAGTATGTTTGCATTATAAAAACAGTCATTTGATGCATGGAATGTAAACCTCACACTGGACTGATTTTAACAGTGTTCAAAACTAACATACTAGTCATACAAATGTTCTGAAATTTTGTCAATACAAAACGTACAAACGTTCTTCAAAATATTTGATAGAAATATTTATATTTTTGAGTATGTCATACAGGTTTGGAATAACAAGATATTTATTTTTGGGTAAACTATCACTTTAATATTTGAATGCAGTACAGTATCTACAGAGTAGATGTTGGCACACATCTAAATCAGTTTGTAAGGTAGAGATGGGCATTGATTGAGATTGATGTCAGTTCATTAGTACATCCTGCTAACATAAAAATGTCCCAAATCATTACAGTCCATTATGTATGGTTACATCATTCCATGTGGTTAGATCTAAGTGCTTCTTAAAGTCCCTGGATGGATGATCTTATCCACTGCATGAAGGAGTCTTCTGCCTATAGAGGGTTACACATTTTAGTTACAAATACATTCAGGTGCACTTGAACTTGATCAAAAGACAACAAAAGGATTTCTATAAATAAAGATGTCTGTTTCTTTTGAAATAGTAAAATATATTACCACAGACTATTTCACAATATTACTCTTTATTTTATTGTTGATCAAATAAATTGGTGACCATAAGAAACTTGATCAAACTACTAAACTACCAACTACTAATTACTACTTCTAAAATTTACATTATAATTTCTAATTATAGTTTTCAATGCATACGACAGCTCTCCGCTGTTCCACCCCCCTCTGCCTAATTCATATTTGCCATTAACTCACATCTTATGCATTCATTTGCAGCTCATTTAGTTTGTATTAGAAAGAGTGGAGGAGTGGGGCCTTCAACTGAAATTGGCCCGCTCTGTGGATTCTCATCATTGGGCAAGAGACTGACTCTTGCCAGACTGTTCTTCAGTTCGCTCTGAAGAGCTGTACTCACCGCTGAAGACCACAAGGTTACACCCGTGGCCAAGGCCTATCAGTCAATCTGCAATAATAGAATAATAGTGTAATTAACAGGGAGGAAAATTGCCCCGGGCATGAGTGCTCAGACTCCGCCATTAAAGGAGATCATAGGGCCATAATTAGGTCCTCGCCGGCCACTAATTGTCATGCCGTTATGATGGTGCACACTCACCCACAGAGCGGGGTCACACTCCAGCACACTCAGGGGTCCGTTTTGGAAAAGGCCTACTGTGTATGTTTATGCTGGATAGAGAGAGAATAAGAGGGAGAGCAAGAATGAAGGCTAAAATATTAACGCCAAGAGTGAACTGGCCACATTTTACATGTAATGGAAGTAATTCAGTGTTATTGCTTTAAAAAAAAAAAAAAAAAAAAAATATATATATATATATATATATATATATATATATATATATATTACAGTTTTATGCTAGTTTTGCAAGAGAGATCCCATTCAAAATCTGAACTATGATATTACCCTTCTTCTTGCCTGTCAAGTGAAACAGATGAACATGAATCTGGTACATATCGCAGCAGTTTGGAAATTAAATGTCCAGTGCGTGGCTCCAAGTCTGAAAGTCGGCATCAGAAAATCAGTAAATATGTAGCTAGTTGTGTGACGCTAATGTCAAACTGTTTCAAAACATTGAAATATATTTGCTTACAAATCATGCACTATGATAAGTGTTTTGAGATTATAATATAGTAGTATGTATAGGAATTTTTTCGGCAGAAATGTAGGCAGAGGTATGTTTTTACAATGTTGTCTATTTTATGTTACTATTAAAAAAGCCAAATAGCTTTCTTTTCTACTTAAAAGGTTTGAATAAATTACTCCGTTAATGTGCAATCTAATCATGAAAATGTTCCTCCATTTGTGTTCTTAAGAGGGAAGCAAATCATTTGCATTCTTGTTCATTTGTGGCAGCTATGAATGTGCTCTAAATCAAGCTGCAAAAATTGCAGCACAATGCCAATGCACGTTTCCTCTGAAGAGATCACGATGCATTAGGCAAACTCTGCGTCTCTTTGTGACTGATTACCTTTTTTTCTGAGGAGACAAAATCCAGCTGAAGTGACAATTGTCAGTAGATGTTTGAAAAATGCTTTCAGCAACTATTGTTACACGTCGAGTTAAAATGGCACTGTCACGTAGGACAAAAGCGAAAGGAGATGGAGGGAGAGAGGAAGAATGAGCGCATGATAATGAAAGGCGAAGATTTGAGGTGTGTAAGAGAGGGAGACAGCATTGTGATGAACCGCAGGTTTGTGCTGTTCTGTTGTCATAAGTGCTGCTCCGAAAGGACTGTGTACGCAGATACTGGTGCATTGCAGTAGAGAAAGAAAGAGAAGGGGAAAAAAATGAGATGAGAATTTGTGTGGAAGAAAATTTGACAAGCTTTTCATTTACTGTCTCTGTAAATCAACTCATTTCAGTTTTCTTTCTCACACATATACACACACAGACACAGACACACACACACACACACACACACACACACACATGAACGCAGGCTCGCTCTCCCACGTCTGGGCTCAAAGATGTGCCTATTGACCTTTTCTGCAAGTTTTTTTCTTTCACTGCTGTAAAGAATGAAAATCACTTTGAAATGTAAATGTCACATTCAGCGCTTTTTTATTATTAAATGAAGTGTGGAGAGAGGAAAGAGTCAGAGTTTGAGGTAAATAACGTTCTTCAACTTTAAAGAGTTTGTTCTTCATGGACTTTGTGTGGTGTGGATGTGTTGTAACTCTGCCTACTGATGTGACCATTCTTTCACGCATTTAAGGGGTGAAATGGGAATGAAATGAAACAAATCCATCTGAAACAGAAGACATTTGGGAAGCAGACTTGGTTAGACTTAGTTGCTTGAACCATTTCCTGGCTAAGGACCTCTTGATGGATGGAGAGACGGATTAGAGATGCTCTGCTACATATTGTATAACAGATATAAACTGAGTGTTACATTTAAAAAAAAAAGGTCTATAATGAAATGCATACATTTTCTATAATTTTGTAGGCATGCACTTTATGAACAATAATTAGACATTTTATCTAACAATGCAGAAGTCATTAAAAAGTCATAAAATACAAAGTCATGTACATCATATTTATTAATTTTGTATTTTTGCATAATGTACATGTTTAATTTGTTTAAAACAAGTTTGGAATCATGCATAAATTGGCAGTACTGGAAACCCTTCTTGAAGACAAATGAAATGAGAAAGAGTAAAGTGATAGTTCACCAAAAAATGAAAATCTGTCATCATTTTCTCCCTGTTAAGTTGTTCCAAACCTGTATAAATGTCTATATTCTGATGAACACAAAGGAACATATTTCAAAGAATGTTTGTAACCATACAAACTCCATGGTATTCCCCCCCCCCCCATACTATGGAAGTCAAATGTTTGGTTACAAACATTCTTCAAAATATGTTCATTTGTGTTCAGCACAACAAAGAAATGTATATAGGTTTGGAAAAATGTCATTTTTTGTTTTGGGTGAACTATCCTGTAAATATGCATTTTATTTTAGGATGCCTCCTACAACAAAAGACCTGTTTTGAAGCGGTGTCGTGTCGAGTTAAAACAAAACATTTCAGTTAGAATGTGAACAAGGAGTCTTGCACTGAATAATTTTAGCATGATGTATTTTCCTCATTTACAAACAAATAACTTACTAATGAAGATGGGAATTTATTCAACACTACTGTCACTGGGATTGTGTGTTTTTATACTATAAAGTCTTCTAGTGTGGCAGATATCGCAGCGGTTCAGGGATGGTGCTGCTGGTCTCCATGTTTGCTGTAGAAACAGTAAAAGCCTAATTTCATGACTGGCTGGGCTTTATGTGTGAGACATTATTTAAAATGTGCAAAAGTCCACACAATATATCAACCGGTTTTCTTTCTCTCCCCCATCATCTGTCCTTTTTATAGCACCCTCAGCGTCAGCTCTTTCTTTTTCCATTACTTTTCCCCTCTCTCTCTCTACCTCCTCTTTTTCTTTTCACTGTTTCCCCTCACCTTTCCCTTCATTTTTTCTCTCTCTCAAGAGTTCCTTCAGCACTGCTGATGACACTCGACTAGCTTGCAGTGACCACAAATAGATGTGCAAAAAAGCTGATACAAATGTTTCATACCATTAAAAAAATGAGAGAGCCTGAATAATGTAGGCCCAATGAACCAAGGTCAAATATACTGTATACTGTATGTTACTCATCAGTTTTCTTATGAACAGAATTTTCTCTGACAAAGGCAGACATGTTGGTGAGGCCGTGGCTGGTTATTTATTAATTACAATATTTTTTGGCAATAATTAACATGCTTGTTACATTTTTACATTTTATGTTGTTTTTGTAATTAATTGCTTTGTTTTTCAAAATTGTTTTTCATTAAACTACCATTCAATAGTTTAGGGTCTGTAGTTTAAACAAAGGTTTAGGGTCTGTTTTAATCACCAATTTCAACTAAAAACTGAAGATGTGTTTTGCCTTTTTATTTCCATGACAACAGTGTTTTGGGCACCTGAACATTTTGAAAACGCCAGCCCCAGTTTTTGAAAACAATACTGTTTTTATGTCAGTGAAAACTAGAAAAATACACATGAAGACACTCTTGTACATGTGCATTGCATATTCAGTCTATAGTTGCATAGTGTTCCTTTACAAAGTTACATCACCAATTAATGCCCTAGCAGCAGAATACAGCGTTTTTAGTCTGTTTCTCAGATCCGTGTGAACGGGGATTGTTTTTTGACAAAATTGCCGTCTGTATGTGAAAAATGCAAAGGAAAAACCTTTCAATTTCGAAACATTATGTAAGTATACCCTTAAGCTTACCGAAAATTGACAACTAACCCCAGTCCTATAACATGAGCCATCAATCACTGAAAAGTGTTGTTTTCCAAGATTTGTAAATGCAGAGATTTTATATGAAAGATTTTAATGTGATTTAATAATGCTATTTAGTAAATCCCCAGAGAGCATCATCCATGTTAGTATTATTGGTAAGAATTAAATATTTGTGGTGCCTGCTCTAAGCCAGAGGAGATATTGAGCTAACATTTTTACGGTGGACTGCATAATCCTGTATAGTGCTTTGTCACATGCCTGCAAGGTCCAGAGACTGATAACCTGAACCAAAGATCTGCAGAGAAGCTGAAGTGTACTTATAGCCCTTAGCATTTGTACGTCTTTGCTGCCAGAACACAATCTTGTCAAAATGTGTTTCTGTCCTCCCCATGTCAAATTTTGCTGGTGCTTTACGTTTTAAATATGGAAATAATCCTTGAGCCACTTTTTCGAGACTAAAAAATGGAAATAAAGCTCAAAACAAGACTTTCTAAAACACAAAAAATACCAAGCCACAAATATCCTTTATTTTCATTAAACAAGCCAATGAAGGTGGACTCTTCAGGTCCCAAAAAATTCCCAAAACTAATAGAAACAACAGTCAGACACTGGAATATAACTCTTTAATTTGATCCCCAAGGCCACCAGGGGTGTTTATTCTGCCCCATAATAGTGATTGCCACACTGACTGTACTGTAAAACAGATTGAATTATTATCATCCACATAAAAGCATCAACATTATGGTGAATGATGACACTGCAAGCGTCTGTTAAAGCAACAGAAATACTTGTCAATTATCTCTTTGCCCCTTGTGTAGAGTGTGTATGATGTTTACATTTTGATGCCACAGTTTGCTCTTCATTAAAGCTGAATGCAACAGTTCAAGATGTCAAACAAAACCTCAGGCCTTCACATGTCTCAACACAAAACTGAGAGCACCATCCATCCAACCTAACTCGCCCTGCACGCTGTGGCGTCCGTGACTGAGATGGAGGGTTTCATTAAGAATAATTAGATATAGCTGTTTTAGAGAAGCGCGTGGGAGGCAGGAACGCATATGTGTGCCGCAGGTTTGAACGCTGGCATTCGCTGGCTCCTATCCGTCTGTGCCATGAGTTTTCCCTTCACACTGATGCACAAGATTCAGATGCCATCTGTGGTCATTCTTCTGCAGTGTGTGCGCGCGTGAGTACGTGTCTTGTGGATGACAGCACTGTGTGTAGCTCAGATGTTTAGTGGCGATGGGTGATCCGGGTCAGTGCAGAAATAGAACTTGGAACGGTATCTTCTGGCTATATTATCATAACAGTAACCAGAGAGACTCTTAGAAACCAGTGATTAGAAACGAACGCACTTTCAGATTCTTGGCTTTGAGGCTTTGAATCACAGATTTGCTTTTATAGGCTTAGATTTAAAGCCTTGGATCAAGAAATGCATTTAAATTAGTCCACATCTGCTGCAACCAGGCTGTTTTTTTATTTGTTTGTTTGTTTGTTTGCTTTTTGAGCTATTAGTTAGTAATGCGGAGAGTATTTATTTTTCAGTCATACTCTGAAATTTTACAATAGTTCTGGCATAATAGTTTAACTATGGATGGATCCTCATTATCATTGTTAGATTATTATTGTTAACCCTTTTTTTTTTTGTTGAATGAAGGTTACCGGTACATTGAAACTGTGTCGGAAACATTTTGACATGCCTAAATCCTTTTATTTTTACTACTTTTCAAATTTCTTTTTGTATACATTTTATATAACTTTTGTCCCAGACCCAGATCTTTTCTCTTGAAAAATGAAAGTCTATCATACAAACACAAATCTTTAAGCCTATAATAAAATAAGATTGATCTGATGTATATGAGCATTTCAGGATTTTTTTGATTAATTTTTGATCAGTTTTACATATTACCTCTTCCACCACACAAATTTTTTAAAGTTTTATCAGAAATTTATGTAAATCTTACTTCAGAACAGAATATTTAAGGTTATATTAAGTTGTATTAATGTTGAAATGCTTTGTATTGTGTGTCTAATTTGTCTCATTTGAAAATGTTGTGAAATTTGAGAAATTGGCTGTTCATTGGAATTTTTTTTTTATAAAAGACAGTTTAGCTTTGCCATCATAGTAATTAAATTATAAAATGTAATAAATTAGAAAACTGTATTTCACAATATAGCCATTTTTCTTAAAAAAACATCACACAAAAAAGGTTTAAATGTTAAGATCTATACAAAGAGAAATATGAGACAGTCTTAAGTGTGTAAAGGTAAAGCAATCTCATAGACTTTGAGTTTCTGAGCAAGAAAAAAGTTTATCTGGAGAAGCAGCAACACAATAAATCAGCGCAGGCCCTTCATCCTGCACTCGGCATATTATTCTCAAATCAGATTGCTTCATAAGGATCTTATGAGAAGCCATAGACCCTAGTTACCACTGTGATGGAATAATACGTGCCGTTCATGACTGCAGCCGTGTGTCTGTCCTGTCAAAGCAAGAGAGCGATATTTTATTTTCTCTGCCTATGACTCTTTTTGTCTAAGCCAATGTTTACCATAATTTAATCACTCCATTCGTACACCAACAGATAATGGAATAAAAATGAGCCATGCCATCATCATGTCTAAATCATTAAATCGTACAAAATGTGTATTTCTGACTGCCTTCTGTCCTGGCATGTAATTACAATCAAAAAGTCTGAATGACGCTCTCTCTATTTCCCTTCTGCAGTACAGGCTCTTCTGAGTGGCTTCGTTAAAATTCAGCATATTTTCTTTTGTGTGGGCATATGCTCCTCCTCGCTCATCATATTGTGTTGGGAACCAGTTCAGTTTTAGCAGTATTTGTCATCGTGTTCAATCAAAGTTGTAACCACATCATTATGCAACGGTTTAAGAATAAACCATTTCATATCCCATCTGTAGAACACTAATTTGAATTTCGAGGGTGGATGTGTCTCCCTCAGAGTCTAAGGGGGTACAACCCAGTGTACAGTATTTGTTGCCATTATGGGGGTGTGAAAATGAAATGTTATCAGAATGACTCATCAATGTCGGCCCACTAGCAAGATTGCATAGTTTATCTGGCCTATGAATGAATGTGGGCAGCCATTCTGCCTACAAAATGACTGTTAAAATTACACAGGCCTGCATTTCCAATCAAAATTTGACTCTGCAGCATGCTTAAATTACGGTATGATAATATGATTCTTTTCCCTCTACGTACGACTACAACCCCTCTTGCGAGATGAACATCATCAAGTTTGCAGATAATACCATCGTTGTAGGCAGAATAACCAACGAGTCAGCCGAGCAGAGGTCAAGAACTTGGCCAAAACAACAACCTGATCCTAAATGGAACAAAGGAGACGATCCTGGATGAAGTTGGATGAAGCCTTCTGGCCATCGCTCCATAAACATCAATGGCAAGTTGAGGTCGTCCGTATAAGTGATGGTCAAAAAAAGACTCCAAAGACTGAAGAAAGCATGACTTCCACAACAGCCGTTGGTGAACTTCTACAGGTCGGTCATTGAATGGAACTGGAAGTTTTGAGGACATTTAGGGCATGTTGCACCTGGTAGGCCACAGCCATTAACAATTACATATTCACCCTCCTGCCGTCCGGTAAACTATACAGGACACTGTATACCTGTACAATGAGGCTCAATAACAGTTTCTACCTCAGAGCAGTTGCGCTATTGAACACCCCACTCTTTATGTGGACCAAGAGATTTTAACCATTTACTCTAAATGCAAAATTTCACGGTGCAATATTTTTTGTAATGTCCTTTTATTTCTCGCAGTGCAATACGACCATGCACTATTTTAGCACTTGTCACTTTCTGTTTTACTGCACACCATGTTTACACTTATGACCAACTTTTGTCTTTTGTGGTTTTATAGTATTGCATTGTATTGTATTATGTTTCTTAGTCTATTGGTACCTGGAGGTTGCTCCACCAGAGTTTTATTCTACATATAAAGAAAATCTGTAATTAATCTTTAGTGTCCTTTAAAATTGTGGGACACTAAAGTCTCCATGAAGTCAAAAGCGATAGTTTTTTTTCTTTCCCCAAGGAATATTGTTGTTTATATAATGCGCCTGCACCTTTAAGCTAGTATTGGTGTTGCTGGAATTAATGGACTCTGTTAGACTTCTGGTATTTATAACTGCCACTAAAGATGATGGTGCTTCCAGCGGCTGTTGTTTTCTTCCGTTTGGAAGAATGATGGCTCGAGATGTTGTAAATTAGTTCACTAATCACAAACAGATTAGCTGCTCTCATATTACCCCACTCCTACTCCTCTTGATTATTATGCCTGAGCTTTAACAGAATTTCTAAAACTCAACTAATTGAGAAAGATATAGATGAAGATATGGGAAGAGTAAGAGATGAGTTTAAATTTTTTTTTGTTTAATCTCTCAATTACTCTGCAGTAATTTGTTTATCCATGCACATATTGTATACACCTGTTGCCATTTTGTTTTAATTCAATTTGACGTTGAACTTTGTAGCTTACTGTATAGGCTCATTCATATTGCAGTAATGCTAGCTGTGCTGATACAAATTTGGTGTCACTTTATGCCAGCGTCCCACTTGCCAATGTTTCAGCATATTTTCTTCATTTACGTAATCATAGGAAGTTGGTGTGAGTGGCTAGGTGGGTGTTAACAGCCTCGTTGACTGAACTCCCTTCTGAATTAATGGCCTCATTGGCCCTCAGACAACTTCCAGCAAGTTTGAAAGAATTGACCTGATCTGAACTTTTTGTGAACACAAAGTCATATGTTGCTAACACAGATTGTTATTCATGATGATTGTGTAACTAAGCATTTTTCAGAGGTTCTCCAGAACAGCAGAACAGTTTCTGTTTATGAAGTGAAAATGTTTTTTTCCCTTGCTGAATCTGTATAAATATAAATATATTTTGTAATGTATAATTCATTCGTCAGAGGGAATAATCTGCAATTAGTACAAGCTAAATTGTTGGAGGATTTAAAAACAGAAATGTTAGTTATAATAATTTTAAAAAAGCACTTAAACGTTATGAAAGCATGTTAACACATATTGGCCCCATTAATTTTTATTGTAAGTGTCATATTGTAACAGGGCTTTTTGACTAAACAAAAAGGCACAAATTAAAATGTATTTTTGTGGTAATCAACATTATGCTACAGATTTTCCCATTAATTTACCTTCTACTAAACTAGACATATTCACTAAATTAGTGAGTGTGTAAAAAGTTTGGTGTCATGTTTTGTCAGTTCATTACATGATATATATGTAAACCTGTCTGGCCGATGGTTAGGGTAGATTTACAGTTAGGCCGCACAAAGAAGGGCATCTTCCACTAATGGGTGTCACTTTATTACGTCAGATCTAGATGGTTGGACAGAGGAGGAACAATGTTTGACAGTTTCATTCTTTCAGCACTCCTTTGTCATCTAGTCCACTAATAGTTAGCACTGAAAATCTGTTCCCTACTCGGTGCATCCTGGAGAATTCTTGACCTCCATATTGTATTGTGGGATTTAGATTGCCAGCCATTTATTAAGCACAGGTCTGACTGAAAGTGCCTTTCACAGTGCCAGTAAAAAATAAAATAAGACTGATGGAAAGGGAAAGTGTTTGCACGGCTGTGCACATTTTTAGTCCTTAAACTAGATTTTGCTTTTATTTGCTCGGTTGCACTTCACACTATCGTCCTTTTGGTACCGCAGGGAATTTCCAGAACCAAATTAGCCTAAACGCAGAGAGAAGTTTATAGCAAACTTTATCCACTTGCTCGCTTGCTTTTTTCATGTCTGTAATAAATCGCCAGAGGTCTGCACTTCCGAGATTTATCGCTTTCCCTCATCGGCTGCTTATAAACTGAAGATGAGTGACACAATCTAATATTCGGCACTTAAATGATGAATAATGTCAGACAACAACAAGCGGAGGGTACCGAAGCCTCTGAATATTAAACGCCCAAACTCAATTTGGTTCCGAAGGGAAATGAGCCGTTAATGGGGAGAGAGCGGCACGCTGTTGTCTCAGTATGAGATTTCAGGTTTGTTCCATCAATCCAGACACCCAGCCAGGTAATGGCACCGTGGCCGCAGAGTGGTAGCTTGTCTGCCCTGTTAGGCCCTTAAGTGGAGGCCCCTAGTGTCACAGCTTGTCTATCAGGAGCTATTTGGGGAACAGGGGTTTCCTATTAAAGGCCTGGAGGTTAAGAGTGGAGTAATAGCCTCCAGAAATGCTGATAGAGCACAAGGAAGAGTAATGTAGGGCATCAACTGCTCTTGGATTTCACCCTATAACTGGCGCTTAGTATATCACCGCCTCTTTTTTTTTTTTTAACACAATCTCTCTAAGGGTTTTGGAGATAAAACATCAACAGACCAGCAGCTATAGTTTTTCTGTATTACTTGCTGACGTGAATTAGCTCTACCAAAGACTTCCGCATCCAGATCTGATTTCAGGAGCGCTAGCTAATTACCCAGACTCACTTTTGCATTGGGTCTGATAAGGAAATGAAAGCTGTAACAGCAGACCAGAAACAACAGAGACACGGCTTGATTAGCTAAATTAGTGTACTTTATCTTCTTATTGTTTTCATAGGTCTGACTCTGTTATTGAGTAATCCAGAAGCATGATAACAATGTTCACTTAGAATTGTTTTCCCTTCAGTGTTGTAATTAATTTGTAATTTACTTTAAAGTCAACATGAAACAGCACATCACTGAACTGGACACCTATAGGTTGTTATTATTTAATCTTTATTTTAAACATTATAGATTAAATGTTTCCTGAGCTCTAAAACGCTATATTCCTGCTGAAAACTCACAGGAAAACTCACAATATTACTTTTTTTTTTAACTGTAATTTTGATCCAGTTAATCGAGCATAAGAGGTTTCTTTCATAAACATTAAAACATTTTACAGAGCACAAACTTCTGAACTCTAGTGTATACATTTAATGTCAGAAAAGCAAATGATCAAGCACTGGCCCAAAAGGGCAGGTGACATTTCCATTAACTGCACCAAAATATTTGGTATTTTTGAGCAATGATATTATATTTATAAAGGTGACTGGTTCAAAATCCTGGAGGCTAAAATGAGTGACCATGAGCAAAGATGGCAGATTTCAAATTTCATATTTCCAGGTGGTCCAGCACCAGCTATAAGCAACTGCCACTGTGATGAATGGGAAGACTTGTGGATAGGATTCTCAATGCATTATAGACCTTCCTTGTTCTTCGATATGAATACTGTAGCTTTTTATTAATAGCCATCACTATTTTCTGTTCATCATCGGCTAAATGCTTCAGGAGATGTTAATTGGCTTGGACAGAATTATTTTCCTGAACCTGGGGAGTAAAGTGACGTGGGGGTTGGTGAGGTTCAGTGCATTAGTTTGATGGCCTGCTCGTTGCTCATCCATCGAAAATATCACCACACTCTGACACTGTCAACACTGGTCGTGTAGCACACTGATCCCTCACCAATTGCTTTTCAAATCTCTGTTTGCTTATTTTTTTCAGTAGTATTAGTGTCTGTCACATATAGCTGATTGGTCCTGATGTCACTGCATGCTCTGGATCGGTTGTATGCCTGCATGAAATGTGAGGTAGAAGCAGGGAAAAGCAATAGGTTGCCTCCCATAGCGATCAATGCTCAATCACCAGAGAGCATTTTTCTTCTGTCACGCCATCTCTCTCATGTTTTTTTTCCCCCCTCTGTATCTCTGACATCTTTCCTTATTCCACGATTCTAAACATGATTAAGGCCTTTAGGCAATTATGATTCATCTCAGAGTATATGGGAAAAGAAATATCAAGATCAATCTTCTATAAGCTCCCTCATTCTACCCATCACAAAGTGGACTGTCATCTTTTGTGTAAAAGCAACATTTTTTCTTTATGTACTAGGTTGTTAGCATTGTAACACCAATAGTTATTTATTCTTCTAAGGCTTACAATCTGTTTGAAGCAAGTTTTTATTGATTGTCGAATCTGACATTTGTTTTACTGGGAGATATATATATATATATATTTATGTGAAGCTGGAACATGAACTCAACAATCTGGATTGAGGCCAGATATTCATTTTCTACAAAACAGGATATTAAAATGCTCCCCTCATGAATACAAGATCTCAAGAAAGATTGCCTTGTAGAAAAAAATAAATGCTTTTCCTTTTTGTATCTAGAGCAGGCTATGATACAGTAAGTTCCAAACGTCTAAGACCACATTTGGATTCTACTTAAATTAAAAATACATTTGCAAAACCCTTTTAAATTGGTGAAAGTTTATGAGCAACATTTTAGTTCTGTGTTCTTCTAAAACGGTCTGTGTTCCCATTGAAGGCGTTCTCATAACAAGCAAATAACCCTGATGTTATAGACTCCTCAGATAGTGCTCTCTCCTCCCCCATCCACTCTTGAGATTCAATTCAGTTTTGTTATACAGTATGGATTGTGTTCTCATGCACAGTCCTTTGTGTACATGTGAACAACATGTGTGTAATGTGGAATATGGGACAATTTGTCATTGTGGCTCTTTAGGGGCACAATAGCTCAGGACCAAATCGTTTAAGCGAGGCAGGTTTGTGGGTCATTAACCTAGCTGGATAATGCCTTAGTGTTCATTACATTGGAATGGGCCTGCACAGACACAGGGCTCATTAAAAAAAGATAATTAAGAGACATCAGAATAAGAAACTATATTTGCAGTTTTCTTTTCTTCTTGTTTATATTAATATATATTTGATATTGCTTTAAATGTATTTTTAAAAGATTCTGAATACTTTATTGAAATTCTATACGTTTCTTGCTGTGGGACTTCCCATTATATTAAAAAAAATTACTCTTTGCACTATTACTAATTCATTAAATCATTCTGTAGTGTCATGCAATTATGCTTGTATTATTTACAAATTGAAATTCGCAGTGAGTAAATGTTTGTGTGCCTCTAATAATGTTAGGTTCAGCGGCCCATGAATAGTTTTGCAAATAAATGTAAAATATAGTATTAAAAAAAGCTGTGGTGTGAGGAAAGGTACAGAACAGCATGATTTTCAAAGAAAAACATCACACAGCAATATAATCACTTTAACATTGACATTGGCATTGTTTCTGCGGCAGAAACACTTTTACTTTACTAGATCAAAGCACATTTGGATTTTATCGAAATGCAGAGTGTGAATTGAAAGTGTTTTGAGTGTCAGATCAGACTTGCCACTTAATCATAATCACAATCACAGGGTTTTAACTGACGAGTGATTGCAATTGATTACTGGATTCTGCCATTAAAATGCAATGACGTTTGGGTGATTTTTATTTTAAAGCAACATAGTGTACATTTAATTCTGCAGTGAGATGGGCAGCGTTGGTTTTATGTTTTTTTCATACAATCTTGGTTAGCACCTGGAGATTCATTTCAGACAGCTTCCTCCTGTGTTGACAGTTACTTCTGTTGGATGTAGTTCGTCTTGGTGGTATGCCAACATTACCTTGGATACAATAGCTCTTGATACACCACAAATACTTGCTGTCCTGGTTACAGATGAGCCAGCAAGACATGCACCAACAATTTGTCCTCTTTTGAACTCTGTTATGTCTCGCATTATGTTGTGTGCTTTGTAACTTTTTATGTAAAGTTGTCGCTCTCTGCTCTTACTGTTGGAATGTAAAATCAGTGAAGATTGGCCTTCAGGCTGAGCATATAGGCATGAAACAGCCAACTCTATATTGGCCAGTGTTTCAGTTTCATTGTCCAACCCCTGTATATAATTGTTATTGTAATCTCGTCTTCTCATGTACTAGTGAAGGTCTTCTCTAGTTGCCTTGTTAATCAATTTCGTACCATGTGATGTCAATGGCCATCCCACAAATTAGGACATTGAGCGGTTCGACACTGATCTCAATTGTCAGAATGTAAATATATCCTGTTTCCATGACGAGAAGTGCCTCAGTCATACAGCAATGCAATTATGCGATGGGCCAGAGAATGTGCTCCGTTAGGAGACCAATTAGCTTATCTCCATGTCCATTCAGTCTTTGTTTTGATACCGCATTACAGCATCTCCATTTGCATTGATGAGGGCTTGTCAGAGGAATAGGAGTTTATTGCGAAATGGAGTTCTTGCTCGGTTCAGTGGAATAGATGTCACTAATTAGAATAAAGGCTGTGATGAGGATTTATTTAATTTTGTAATTTTTTTCTAAAAATAGCAAAAATAAGAAATCCTATTTTGAAGAAATGCAACTATGATCATGCAATATCTAAGCGTCTTTCAAAGTCAGCTATTTGCTCTGTAGTATTATTTTATCAAAATGTATTCGCTGAACATTTCACCAATGATGATTAACGGCCTTCAACTCAGTCTGACAGACACAGTTGGCAATGTATCATACATGGTTGAGGGGGAAACAATCCTATTAGACAGAAATTGACTTCCTATTCTCACTGTATGACATCTGTCAGTCATGGGTAAATTGAGAAAATATACCAGCTACATTTCTTTATATATTTGTCTCTATGACAACAGGATTACTTTTCCCTGCAAAGTAAACAAAAGGGCATTGTGTCACTCAAGATGAGCCGGTTCTCTGAGTGAAATGGAACCTTAGACACATTTATTTTTAATTTATATATAAATTAAAGAACTATTTATGTTTACTTTGTACTTGAATCATTCTGTGGGATGTCTGCCTCAGCCTATGTCTGCCTTTTTTTAAAAGCCCGACCTTGTTTTACAGATCGATATGCAAAATTTGTTTTTCTCTTTTACACTATTTTGGACTTGTTGTTGGTATGCAGTACATAAATCAAAACCAATGCTTTGTTGGACCAAGCATACATGTAGAAAGTGTACATGTACAGCCATGCAGACTGCATCATTTCAGTTGAACAGTTTGACAAAATGTGCACATTTTGACAATTGAAGTTTTATTTTCTAGTGGAGGATGGTTATTTATTTATTTGTGCTTGTGAATGACAAGGTTTGAAGGGAGAGTTTATCCTGTGTTCACTCGGATACTGCTGTGTTATTAGAGGGCTTTTGAGTTTTTCTCTCACCTAGCATCCACTGAATGATGTTTTTCAAGGTTGACTTCAGGCTGCTGTGGTCAAGTCATAATTTAAATGTACTATCAGCAAGCCTCTGCCCCCAAGCCCCAGCAGCCACAAATACTCTGCTTTAAACGAATTGGACTCCACCATCTCTGGAGTCTGCTGTTATCAAGTCATTTCACAGGCCATTTCCTAATTGGCATCTGAAGCCTATTCGAGCGTGCAGGTGCTCTGAGGAACACTTTAGCATTCAGGGTTTTCGAGTCCTGCCTTCGTTTTTCGAAAGCAAACCGGTAGAATGGATTTCCGCCAAATTGGAACATGTTGAATAAACACGTTGGTCTATGAAGTGGTTTCAGTGAAAGAAAATACTGACAGCTATTTAATGAAGAACACACAATAATAATAATCACATAATCATTTGAGCTTGATTTCTATGAATTGGTGCATGTGTATGTTATGAATGTTACAATAGGTTGAGCATTTGCAAAACTGTTTTGCTATAGGTTTAGTTCTTCTATACATCATCTTCTATACTTTATTTTTTCATCTCGTCTCTAAGTCAGCTGTCAACCACCCAGAGGTCACAGTCTCTAATCTGAGTGCTGGCCATGACCTCTGTGGTCACACAGACATTTCCATCTCCAACTTTCTGCTCCAGACTCCAAGCAACAACCATATGGGGTCTTGATTCTCAGCCTGTGACTCATGACTAGCCAAGCAACAGATGGATGGCTCCTAGAATATACAGCAACATCTTTAACTCACACTAGTGAACAGAACATGTCGATTCACCAGGATCCTACAGTCAGATATGGTACAGAGTGGCAACCTGCTAAAAGGCACATAAAACTGCATTTTATATAAAATAATAATTTACTTACACCTTCAATTACCTGTGTGGTAGGACTTGTGGGATTTGTTCCCAGAACTGCTGGGTAAATACTCATTAGGTGTGGACAATGTTGAGTTTGAGTCATGTTCAAATCTGATTCCTAATGCTTAAGTTCAATTATTGTCATTATGTCCAACAAAGCACAACATAAGACATCTCTATCTGTGAAAGCCTATGATGGCTCAGTGGCTAAACACGCATTAGTTGAAAAACGTATATTATAATTGAAATATTAGTTCATTCACAAGAGATCTGTGTCTCACAGGTAAGAGCACTGCCTCATGGTTTCAGAGGTGGCTGGTTCGAGTCCAGCTGGATCTCTGCGATATATTTCTTTTTCAAAGGGGAGACCCTTCAAAAACAAAGTGATGGTAACCTACACATTTACAAGCCAACAACACAATGAAATGTTAGAAACCGCTCCTGTGCATGAGCAGACGTCCATCGCATACAGCATATCGTCCAGGCAGTCAATGCTTGTCCACACGTTCCTGAGCTCTGCTTCTGTTTGCTGGATGTAATGGTCCAAACATCTCTTATTCTGTAGAGGAAAAACAAACTAAGATGTTACTCCATATTGTATTTGTAGAAATGCAGGAATTAAGGTGTTTTTAGGTCGATTTGCTTGCTTCAACTAGGTAGGATTGGTCAGTATTTTGATTCAGTCTGTTTGCACAGGCTGCTACAGTGGATGTTAAGTACGATACACAATTATCTCACTTCCTCAGGCATTTGGACTCCTCCAGTCCATCCTGTCTCCCAAAATTCCTCAGTGTGCCCAAAGATTGTGGGAAATCTGATAAGAATACAGACTGCCTGAGGTTTTGTGTACTGAGATAACACCTGTTTTCTGAAACTGCAGCATCCTGTTGTGCAACAAGGCTAGACTGAGCTGATGTGTTCATGTATTTGTCAGGCTTTTCATTCAGACTGCTGAATGTGATGGCTTTTCCCTGTTCTCTGCCTGTGGTATAAGGACAAAAGGCATGTTTATTGCGTTTTTAGACAGTCATGGATCATGTTTAGAATTTGTTTTTCTTGCCTTTGGTGTATGTTGTGGCATGATCCTGGCAGACACATCGCTTCGTGCTCCAGGGGCAATTATGATATTTGAAAGATTAGGCAGTCTTTCAGTTTTAATGAACTCTGCTTTTAAATCTATATAGAGAACTGTACTAAAATGTAGGATTGGTTAGATGTTTTTTAAACCGATCTAGAGGCTGGAAACTGAGTGATTCTCCCTTAAGCTGCAATTATTTGATTAAAAAGAAACGGTGAAAATAGTACTATTTTGAAATATTACAATAATAATAAACTTGTGTACGTCTGTTGAATTGCATTCTGAAATTTCACTAATAAATTAACATTTCTTCTATTATTATTATTATTATTATTATTATTATTATTATTATTATTATTATTATTATTATTATTATTATTATTATTATTATTATTATTATTATTATTATTATCAATTTTGAAAACTGCTTAATATTTTTTATAATGATTCTCAATATTCTTTGAATAAATGCCAGAATTGTTTAGTAAAAGTCTGTACTGTCACTTTTGATCAATTTCATTTTCAATTTCATTTCAGTATTCGTGTTTGTTAAAGGTATTAAAAACCTTAATGAAACGTTTCAGCGGTTATATATTAATTTGGTAATTTCAAATGTTTGACTTTAAGTGATTTGAAGGCAGAATATAAATTTTTTAATATATATTAAAATGACTTATTTTTACGAATTGATTTATTTAACTTGGCCTTGAATGAATTGAAGGCAGCTGAAAATGTCATCTTTTCATACATTTCTATATGAAGACATGAAACGGCTGTTCAAATGTCTGCCCCAGTGCTCAGAGTCTTTGTGCAGTGAGAGTGGAGACAGGTGAAACTGATTTGTGGGCTTATAGGGAGACTGTAGAATTTTAAAGGGAGCGCTGCCTGTATAGCCAGTGTCTGAATTTTCATTTTTTGTGAGAGTTGAAGTGAGAGAGGACGAGTAAGATGACAGTAGATCCAAAATATAAGGGAGAAGCTAAAATAAAAAAAAGGCTTCACATATTCGTTCCCCAAAGGTATAAAGCATTTGAGCTGCACAATATATCAAACTGATCGAAATATCACAAATGTACAGTACAGCTTTCAATGTCTCAAAGATTAATTGGCTACTTCAAAAAGATTACAAGTTTTTAACTAGTTATCACATTTCGCCTTTTTCTTAAATATCGTGCTGCCCAAATGGGTACAGAACAAGACGCATACCCTTGCACCAACTCATGCCCTTCAGTGCCATTTGCTAAATGTATGCATGCACAGATAAACATGTTTCTCACCTTCACCGCACCCTATAGCAGGAGTTTTCATGGGTCAGAAATAACCTTCAGTGGACTTACATACACTGTCTGTTTACATTTTCAGAAAAAAAGTTTATTGCTTGCAAACTGTATCTATTCTATCTGTAGCAAATGACGTTTCAGTTAAAATATATTTGTCATGTTTGAATTAACCCCAAATCATAAGTACAAGCAACAGTAAGTTGTTTTTCCTTAACTGTCCTGAAATAACTTCACAAGCACTACTAATAACTAATTACATTATTGAAGTATGAATGAGTTGTTACTATCATTTCAAGAATCTGTACCTAATTTGAAACGCTTGTTTTTTTTCGGTGAGATGTTCCGACACGATCCTTGAGATTGGCTTGGGACATCCCTACGTGGTACTATGAACAGTTCAGTGTCTCTAGGCACTAGGTGTGTTTCGTCTTGAAGTGGAGCTGCCCAGACCGATCCGTGTATGACATTAGTCAACTGATTCGTTCAAAAACAATGATTTAACTAGCAACTGCAGCGACTGGCTGCATCTGAAATCGCATACTTCCTTAAAATTGCTTCTGATGAGATTTTGTGCATATGATGGACATTTTTGAATAGCAGTGAAGCGACACAACTGATGCTGGTTGGTCACGTGATAATAACAACATGGCAAATGTATGTCATCCAGATTACATTCATAGAACATAATTACTTACTCAAAGTAAGAGTATGCGATTTTGGCCACAGAGTCAAAATGATTCTACTCAAATGATGTGCTGAAAATGATTCATACAAAAACACTGATTGATTTAAGAACGTGATTACAATTACACTTTTTGCACTGAAATATTCTCACAGCCAATGAGTTTACAATGACAACTAATTTGTTTTCTAAGGTTTTAAATTAAATTAGAGTGAACATATGGATCTAATCTCAGCAACAGCTGCAATGCTGTTTTCAGCCAAACGTAATACAAAAAGGGTCACTTTGTAGAATGATTTTTAAACCTGTCAGAAATTGGGTTTGATGGGCAGAATTTTTTCTTCTTTTCTACATATAATTAGTTTTTTTGCAAGAACTAAAATGGGCCCCTGAGACACTTTATACTATAGTGACTAAATGAACATTGCTGAAACTAATTGCAGAAGTTCATCATTTTAAAACCGTTACTGCTAAATGTAGAGGCTTTTGCTAACTTTTCCTTTTCTAGTAAGTATAAATGCAGTCCACTCATTTGTCTTAAACATAAATTAACACAACACACTCTTATTAACAGATTTCCAAGATCTCTAAATCATCAAAAACATATTCAAAACTTTGTTGGAAAACCTGTTGTGCACCATTTTTGTTGTATTTCTTGTTGGTTGTTTGATTTGACAGTTTATACTTTTTAGAAAGTAAAAGGCCTTTTAGTGTTTTTCTCATCCACATTTTCTGAAGTATCCATTTGCTGTGGATGCTAAACAGAATATCTGTATTGTGCAAAATGTTTAAATCGCATGTTTCAGTTAAAAGATGTTTGTCATGTTTGAACCCCTAATTATAAGTACAATCAATAGTAGTTTTCTTTTTGCCTTAATCACCTGAAAAGATAAGCTCATAAGCACCACTAAAAATGAATCGCATAATTGCAATATGCATGAATTGTTATTAATCATCTAAGGATCTGTATTTAAATTAGACAACAATTAGTTCTTGTCTTTAAATTAGATGTCTTTCTGCAGTTACATTATTACAGCAATAGGTGAGTCTTCATGAATGAATCATTGAATCATTTAAGGTTTACAACAATTAACCTTCTTTACAGCTGAAAAAAAACTATTTGTTTTACATGCTTTCTGTTATCTAATTGATAGTTTGTTCTTTTTAGCAAGTAAAAGCTATTTTAGCATCACTCAGGTTATTGAACATATGGTCTTTTCCCTGAGAAATCTCGATCTTTCTTAAGTATAGATACAAATAAATTTAATTTACATTTTGAATTGATATTTCTAGATGCATAATTTTGATTAAAAAAAATCGTGTTGAAACGGGAGTATCAAGTCTGATATATCAGGCTTTAGAGGAATGTTTGTTCATCTCTCAATCATTGTACTGCACTGCATCTTATGTTTTACCCCCAGTAATGAAAACATATGAGCTTTGGTCATACAAGTAAGCATTTAAATATTATTGGGAAATACTTCTTTATGTAATAGTATGCAGTGGTATAAAATCTCACTGATTTACATTAAATCTCATAATTTCACCTTAAGGCACTATATTGCATATTGTTTGCTCAGTTTTGGCATCTGAATAAAATTTGAGGTGTTTTTTTTTTTTTTTTTTTTTTTTACTCCTGTGACACTATATGAACCAAACAACCAAATATTTGTAAAGATTTTATAGGACTATTATTTCATATGTCAGGCTTAACAGGGTTAAACAACCACATTAACAACACAAAAAGTTGGTAACAGGGTACACTACCATTTTGAAGCTTATAGGGGCATAGTTTAGGTTTAGTTCAATGCTCACAAAGGCACATTATTTGATCAAATACAACTTTCATATTTTGTATTATTTGATATATTTCATTTTCAGGATTGTTGATTAATAGAAAATTGCATAGAACAAAATTTATTTGAAATACAAATCTTTTGAAACATTAATTTTCTTACATTCAATGTTACATTGTGCCTAAAATATAAGTTAGTCGAATTAGTCTGTTGTATGAAAACAATATTATACAATGTTTGCTTGTATTTTTGAAATGGTAATATAGGCTTTTGAACTAGCAACAACAGCAAGGAAAGTTCCACACACAACTGACTCAACTTATTGCAAAATGTTTTTTTTTTTGTTTTTTTTTTTTTTTACAAGTAAATGAGGATGTACACACACGCACACAAATTGATCTTAGGTTTAAATCTACCTCTTTTTAGTATGTTTAATAAACAAACTTGTCCACCACCTCCTACTTTCACATCCACCTCCACTTTTCCATTCAACCACCTTTGGTTGGGTCCAGTTCTGCTGTCATCCAGTTGATTTCTGTTCCACACCAGCTTGCCTCTATATTGGGCAACATTCGCGGTCATATCACCCAAGAGTAGCTATTTTTTTGGCATGAGCTTCAGCCATCTTCCTTTACTGCCCCAGGTATTCAGCTTTTCAGGCTTCTTTCGGTTGCCAACCAAGTCTTTCTTTTGGGTTATCCCTACTTGTTCAGGTGGGATTTAAACCCATGCTTCTGTCCCAGAAATCACAAGCCTCTGTGCTTTGTTTAATAGGAAACATACTTTAAACAGTTATCCTTTGAGCTAGTCCTTGAGCTGGTACCTGTACTGTACTTATATAAAAATAAGTTTTTAAAAGATCTTATAAAAGATCATTGGTGGAGTTTGTTTTAGAGTGAAAGGCATTTTTTCTGAGTCTTGTATTTAACCACAACACCAGGTGGACAATCTTAAAGAGTAGTGGCATTATTTTTATATTGCTTTATTTTATATAAAATAATGTTCAAATGTTGGGATTTAAATGGAAAATTATTGGATTTGAACCAAGCATCGAAAGGCAAACAATTGCTCTTTGTGACACTAAATTGCTGTGCAGGTTTATGTGTAATTGTGGGTAATAATTTTTTTTTTAAATGTATATGTAAGATTTGAACCAAGGAGATCACTTGAAATCTCACAATTGTCATTAGTGCCACTGAATTATCACATTTTCTGTTGCATTAATGATTTGATATTTACACTTCGAATTAGGCTAGAAAAAAATGCATCTGTGGGATTTGAACATGCTTGTGTTATAGTTTTGTCCTATTTTGAAATGACCAGCAGGTCTTTTGCAAGCATTGGTGCCATTTTTGGGGGGTGTGTTGTTAAATTCAAAGATAAAATTTGAAGGAGCAGTAGGGGAATTTGAACAACAGATTTCAAATTTTCAGTACTTTAAAGACTTTATGCTTTAGGCCACTGAGCTTGAAGTGTGTGCTTTGTTGTTTTTCTATGCTTTTGATGTGAATCTTCTGTCATTCATGTGAAACCCTGAAAAAAAAAAGATTTGTACCAAGACTTTTGTGTTGGAAGGCATACGGCTATCTTTCAGACCACTGAATTGCCAAGTGGGTGTTTGCTCATTATTTGATGTGTACGTTTTTATGAACCAGCTTATGTTTTATTTCACTGTGAACACCAGTCCATACACAAACTCGCATGCACGCACGCATGTACGTATGTACGTATGTATGTATGTATGTCAAGGTGTCAAGTTCAGTGACATCTTTAGACTTCAAAATAAAGGGCATATGGGAAAACTAATGATTGTGAGGGTCAGAAATGTAGAAACCTTGAGACACAAATGTAGAAATTTAATCAGTTTTTTTTTTAACCCAGCACAATCCTTCACTTTTCACACAGAAAACACAAAGATGGTGACACAAGAACAGATAATGAATGGTTGACTTCATCGGTCAAAACTCAAACACACCAACAACCACAACAACTCCAGAGCAAATAATACAGTAAACAAGATCAACTTTGATCAATCAGGCAGTCATTTGCATGGGTTATTGGGAAACCAATCCTACCATCAGAAAATTGGTATTGTAAAAATGTAGAATGTTGCAGCATTTGGTTGCAGCAAACAAGACAGTCCAGATTTAAGTCTAGCAGCAAAACGGTGCTCTCCAGGTGTATGACTTGCTCAGGGGCAACCTAAAACAGCACCATCATGGGTTTGACTGGTGCATTGCCCATTTCGGGAGGTTAACTGGCCGATGTCTAAATGGTAATCTTAACAACAAACCCCTGTTTGCAAGGATCCTCAAAACATATGTTAATTCAAACCTGTAATGATTTAATGAAAAGTTGTTCTGGTCCTAAGCCAGCAGCATATGTGTCAAAGCTGGGACTCCAAACTTCTCATGTCTGAAGGCCAGGGGCGTCACTAGGCCCTTTTTAGGGGGGCTTCAGCCCCCCCTAAACTTCTGCCCAGCCCCCCTAAAAAATATATTTGATTAATAAATTTTTGATCGCTTCAGTCCCCTTTAAAAAGAAACTCATTTGAAACGGCGGCAAGCTGCGTCAAGTTTCGGCTCCTCCCCTTATCTGAGTCTGCTTGGTTTTAGCGCATTTTTCAATCTGCAGGGGCGCCGAGCAGAGTGAACATCAAGGTGTGTGTCGTGTGTGCGTGCATTTATTGATAGATTGCTAATGCTTTGATATTACACCTGCATCGGTGCAGTTCTTTGTCATAAATGCATTGCAGTTTACATAATGTAATCATGGAATAGTGGATTGCAGTAAGGTTAGTAGCATACCACCCTACCCTAATAGTCAAATAATATTTTTTTAATCATACCCTTATTGGGGGCTGAGCCCCCCTAAAATCAAAATCCTAGAATCGCCCCTGCTGAAGGCCATGCTGAGCTACCAGCTCCTTAAATCGTTCCTCGTAAAAAGTCTGGCATTGCGTCTTGGCATGAGCAAAATAATCATATCCATGCCCCACCCATATAACTGTTTATGTCTATTTCTGTCAGTTTGCCTCACTGATGGTAATGACCTGTTGAACGTTCAAATTTCCAGCTTTTAACATTTTTAAAATTTTTAGACAAGGCTGTCAAGTTAATATCCAAGTTTGTCTTGACAAACTTAACTATCCATTTGAATGAATGGTTTGTCTTCAGGCGTTGCTGGGGTGCTTTTTTGTATCTCTATCCATCTAAATGACCAAGAGAGAAAGCCAGCCATTTTTCCTCAGTATCACACCCTATTTTCCCTTGAAAATCGATTGGTTTTGTCTGGCTATTAATCATTTAAAGTATCATTCAATGACAACTGGAAGGTCCTTGACTCCCCTGACAGGATTGATTGATGTGTTTTGAAGCCAATAGGAGGTGCAATGTCAAACTTTTAACTTGATAGTATATGTCAGATCAAATATTAGACTCACAGAAAGCTAATAGCCAGAGATGTGCATTTTTATTGTGACATTCATCTGCTCATGAAAAGAAATTGAAATTTTACATCTTAGCAGTAGGCACTTAAGTTATAAAACTCATTACATCAATGAACAAACATTATGAGCAAAATGCTGTCATGAATTTCAATGCCCAGTCATGAAAAAAAAAAAAGGTTTCTGTGTATGCCAGCTTAGATCAAATAAGATTTCCAGAGGAAAACAACTTCATTCACATTCAATCCATGTTTAAAGTCTTTGACACAGTTGAACATTATACAGCATAGCACACTGCAACTTGTTGAATTAAACACATTTTAAGCATATATTTCACATAATTTTTGGCTACTTACTAGGGTAAACAATCAGAATAAAGAATTCCATTTGAATTTGAAACGATTGAATAATTTTAAACAATCCATAAAATGGAAGCCCTGCCCCTTTTTTCTGTCACATAGATGATCACTCTATCAAAATCATGTTGATAAGCTTGGTTTCTCATCGAGGTTCTGAACTTTTCACCGTGCCTTGACCTCTCAGCCATCACAGAGTGACGGCACCATCAGCAGGACGGATAACATGCAGACAACTTGCCACAATGATTTTCTTTTAACGTAGAGGGATGTGAAGAAGCTGCACTTTGCATAAAGCGCACAGCTATTGATTCATTTCATGCCATCCTTCGCCACAGAATCCAAGTGAACGATGACTTCTCCATTCCAGCGTATATGTTGAAAGAAGCTCTCACAAATTATAATATCGCAAACTTTCTCTGGGTACTCCTATTTGCTTCACAGCAGCCACAACCCAGTGAGTGGAAGGAAACTTTATCGTGCAGATGAAATATGAACAGTGCAACGTGTGCAGTGTTGTGGGGGAGGTATAAAGAAGGTAGCATATTTGATTTAATTTAGCGGAGATGAGACAACCCTGTGCTCTTCTTGCTGGGTAGCGGTGACACGGGCGAGTGGATCCTCATCCGTAGAGGTTTATTTGCTGTATCACAGGTCACAATTCATCAGACACACACTCACCTCTATACGCATCCTCTCAAAGCCGTCCTGCACTGTCTGCGAGACTCATTGCCGATGTATTGATTAAACACGTGAAATTTGAATAAATGAGTCATAGCATCTGTATGGAGCTTTTGTAGACACCCAAAGCACTTTACATGCAAATGAGACTCACCTCACCACCACTGCCCACATGTGCGCGTCGCAAACACATGAATATGGATGAGCGGGCAATTTTAAGATACACAAAGCTCATCACAGGTAGATGCAGAAATGCTCCCCGGCTCAGGTTGTGTTCGTCTTGTGTTCATGTGGCAGCATGTCACTAGAAATCTCACTAGAAGGCGGATAAGAGACTGTGGACCTTTGTAACTACCTGAAATATATCTGCATTGGTATTTGAATTAACATCGTTGTTGCTCTTCATTGTAAAATATTGCTTGTTCTTCCCAGTGCACATATACTATTCCCAAAGGACAGCGATAAGATGTGGCTGTCATGTCTGTGGGATTTCCTGATATTAATCAATTGTATGAAAATGAATGCACAGTCAGTCATTGATGTTTGAGACGGGTTTATTCAGGCAGGAATTGGCAGTGCTGGGAGAGGGCGACCAGACACAGGTGATGGGCATCTTTCCACTGTTTGACTGAAGCGATGGGAAAGGAATTTAATTACAGCAATATTCATATTGGAGAAAAGTGTTGTCGACCTTGGAAAAGTGACGAGAGACTGACAGATTCAGAGGGATTGAGAGCATATGTTTGATAATAAAAGCACAGGAGCCGTCATGCTTTCGTGTGCAGAAACGCTAGTTTTACTCTGTTGAAGCTTTTTGCATAAATATATGCAGAAATCATATTAATATGTGGCATACAGGCTTTAAGACTGACAAACGGTCTCATATGTTGTGGAATGTTTTTTGCTTGGCAATATATTCTGAGGGACATTTTCAATTTACACCAACATCAGTCAGTCCCTACGTCGTTTATGGTTGTTTTATAGTGTTCGTGCATAATGTCCCTAAAGCTGCATAACGAGTCGTATAAAACTGAAATTAGTTTTTCAACTGGTTTTGTTTTTCCCTGATCATTTTTCCTCATGTTATGTACATCTGAATGTAATTTGATAATGAAAAAAAAAGTAGGGTGATGGGGACTTGGTTCTGTATATTGGCTGTTGATTGGATTTTAAGCTGTGGGTGTTGCACTTAAAATAATAATTCCTTACATTTATATAGCACTTTTCTTGGCACTCAAAGCACTTTACATAGAAGGGGGGAATCTCCTTCACCACCACCAATGTGCAACATCCACCTGGAAGATACGACAGTAGCCAAATTGCACCAGAATGGCCACCGCACACCAGCTTATTGGTGGAGAGCAGACAGAGCAATGAAGCCAATCAGTATACTAAAAACGGTGTACTTGCAGATTGTAGAAGGGCAGGGTTTAAGAAAAACAAACCAAAATACAAAACTATCATATGTCTGTTTTTACAGGACAATTGAGGTACGACACTTCAAGTGAAAAAATATGGGGTCAAAAAAAGAAGAGAAAAAAAACGTACATGAATGAAACGTTCAAAATAAGATCTATAACTGGGGTTCTCAATTGTGGTCATAAAGGACTGCTTTCCAGTTTTGCACCAGCCTCAATCAAACACACCTGAACAAGGTAACCAAGGTATTCAGGACTACTAGAAAGTTATAGGCAGTTGAATTTGATCAAAGTTGGAACTAAACTCTGCAGAAAAGGGAATTTCAAAACAGGAGTTGAGAACCCCTGATCTATAGCATGCATTTACCAAATAGATTTCATGCCAAGTTGGCAACTTCAAAATATTATTTAGCTATCATTACTATGCATGACTTAATGATTAGTTGCATTTTATTGGTTGCATTTAGCATTATTCTGCCGTACCATTTTTAAGATTGTGAACACATTAGATTGTGTTGTAAGACATATTATATACTCCTTTATTGAATCCAATAGTCTTTTTTTCCCAAATGAAAGATGTCTTCTTTCCGAGAATACTTGCCAGATCCCATCACACAACAAAACTATAATTAGATTATTAAACAGCCAATTCTGAGACATGCAAACATAATCATGCAATCAGAACTTGAACATGGTCTGCGCCTCAACCAATTTTTCCTCATATGAAACATGCATTTGCCAGAGCGTCACACGTTTATTACAAGATTAAGCATTGCTGCACACACAATTTTGAAAATTAACCTGAGTTGGTAATTGATTCCAAAGCAGCTACCGAAGGACAAAAACTAGAGAGTTAAACCCATGTTTTGCTATTGATAAGGAATGGATCAATAGTTTTAGAGGAGTTGTGTTGGGGAGAGAGAGAAGCAGTGGAGGGCAGTGCTGCTCCATCACTGATACAGAAATTTACAGTGGACGGGCAAAGCTGTGTGCTTCATGTTTCATCTGCACCTCCTAAAATGGTACTTTTGTAAAATGAGCAGCACCGCAAGGGATTCGGCATGACAATAGACATTCTCAGAAGTGCTCTTATTCAGCACGTCTATCTTTTGGGATATTTCTTAGCGAATTTGATAATGATCACGTCTCCATTCCTCCAGATGGGCGCGACAGCATGTTGATATTGTTATCATATTTATTTCTAAAGCCATTCAGTTTTCTGTGTGGGCCGTGGATGGCAGATCTCATTGCTGTCTGCAGCATCTCCGTTCTGTTGAGTTGAAATCACTGTTTGGTTTTCTCTGTTTACTCGACGGGAGCCTTTGCCGGATCTGTTGTCTTTGCACAGATGTTTACTTAGACAGATAGGACAAAGCACAACCAACTAATAATGCTAATTGCTTCCATCTGCTCCCCCGCAGCTGTCAATAGCCATTTTAGTCAATCCTAGGAATTAGTCCACCATCGTTCACCCTGCATCCTTATTAGCTGGCCTGCGCCTCATCGGCAGCTGGAAAGAACTCTTGTGGAACGTTCCGGAGTTTCTGAGGGAAACGATCTTGTAGATTGGAACATCAGCACTAGATTTTACATTCGAAGGGGTTTTAAAAAAGAACCAGTGAGAGCAGTGTGTGGTAAATCCTTGCTGTTACAATGACCTTGTGCTCCAGGCTAAAAGGCTAGAAATCACTCAGCAAGGGCAGACGCTTTTAACACCTGTTGTGAGGTGACATTTTTGTGAAGAGGTTTTAAAATTGTCAGCTCGCTCTAACCTTCGTCTAAGAGAGCCCAGAGACAAATGCTGAAAGGTCAGGGGGAACGCACTGGAGTTGTGGAGGGGAACGATTTCTCGTTAACGGAGAGAAGCGATACAGTGCAATGAGATGAAATGTAATAAAGGTGGCAATTGAGCCTTCTGGCGCTGTGAGACAGGAGGAGGTTAAAGCCAGAGTCTTTGTTTTTCTGCAAGATGATGGTTGTAAAAATGCTCTAGTGTTATTGGAAAAGGAAGGTCTGGTTTAGAAGGGGTGGACATGGTGGAGGTTGAGACCAGATTGGTGCACATAACTAACAGAAGTTTCTGTCTCTTGAGTGTTTTTCATACAACATCCGCGAGCGTATATTCTTCCATAACTTGGAATAGTTTTGAGAGTTGTGTGAAGGGAGCAGGCGCTGCTGAGCTATTTTACATTCTCCATTAATCAAATTCAAAGCAAGGTTAAAGACACAAGATAAAAGACAGAAGACTCCATCTTTTTCATAATAAAGTTTATTCTATATTACAAATAGTATTTTGTTCTTGACTGCAAAATAGGAATGCATTATATTTACATACACAGGTATACAATTAATTATAACAAAGTTAGAGAAGCTTGCCTTTCCGCCGGTCTCTCTCTTTTACTCCTTCCATCAGGATAACTCTCTATCTTGCATCAGATCTGGAAATATTAAAAAGTCTTTCTGAACAGGTCTCTGTAACGCCTGTTATAATACTGAGCTAAAAGGACTTTTTAGTTCATACAAAAAGTTTAAGGTGGAAACTTTATCAGGTATTTTGGACATAAGGAATGGGGGTCGGCCTGTTAAACGTACATGAGAGATGAAACATGGTAAACGGGATCAGAGTCATGAGGGAATCCAGGAACGTATACGTTTTTCAAAACATTATCATCTCATTTAAGATCTCTGTGGACTTAATGAGTTCCCACAGGAAATAATGAAATGCTTTCCAACGTCAATTCTAAACTCTTGTGCAAGATTTATTACCAAAGATTTAGTTTTGAAAAGATTTTCTTTAAAAGAAAAAAAAGTGGTAATGCCTAACATGATGACAGTGGTATTTTATTATTTATCTCATTAAAATCATTAGCTGGGGGCAGCTGTGTACCTGAAATACCTCAACACAATCCTCTGTTACTAAGCTATGCAGAAAAATAACACAAGGGAGCCCAAAGCAATCACACATACAGAGACAATATCCAAAACAACATTAAAAAATAATTTGGTGGAATGCTAATGGAGTCCTGAAAACATTAGGTTGCCTCAAAATGATTCAGAATGCACAGAAAAATGCAGCAATATTAATATATGGACAGATATGGAGACATACAAATGAACACATTTAGGGAATCAACTCTTTCAAGTTGCGACAACAAATGTAATGTGTTGTGAAGCTCACAAAACGGCAAGTTACTGGCATGTGATGTTGTGGTCACATTTGTGCGGCATGAACGTGATTGGTGAACAAGAACTCTCAGATGGACGGCCTTCAAGAAAGGCAGTGCACCTGACAAGAAAAAAAAGAGCAAAGGAGTCTGATGGAAAGTCGAACAAGATTTTGGTTCCTAGTAGTATTAGATAAATTGATAGCAAGGCAGTTCATTTCATATCATCCAAATAGGTCAGCATGCAAGGGTATATACTATATCTTTCACCTTAGTCTTATTAGCATCTAACACATTCACAAAACATGGTCATGGCAGTTGAATGGAAGGGCAGGATAAAGGTTCCACCTTAACAGAGGTTGCAATTTTGAAGATGACAGCCACTTTTTTCCATCTCGTTCTTCCAAGCAAAAGAAAGAAAAAACACATCCACATCATCAATTGCAAGGCTTATTTTTTTCTGTTTTCCTTTTTTCCTTTTTTTGAAGTTTAAATTGAAATACATGCGCTGAAAAAGCCAATAAAGCACCCAAGGTGGACCTGGGCTGATTCTCCACACATTCACATCACCACATAGGGTATGCTGTCAAGGGGAAAGAGGGGGATAGAGGACAGAGGAAAGGTGGGCAGCTAAATTGTCTCTTTCCCTTTGTCAAAGTTACATCCAATCCTTTTTTTACGTCCTTGCCGAGTCGGTAAAGCCCAGGTAGGATTCATATCTCAAGGCTGCTAGCACATTTAAAATACAGCAAGCCCTTAAACTTTAAATCGGGATTTCTTTCCGCCCTCCCAGTTGTGCAATAACCAAACTCGGACACGCAAGGGTAAGAACGGGCTCTGTGCTGCGCACCGCCTAATGGACAGAAACAAATATGAGGCTGCAGACTGAGCGTTAGCTTCATTCTGCAGGTCATAAAACAAACAGTGCCTTGTGTTTGATTTCTCAGGGGTAATTTATTCACTTGCTCTTTTTTTTTAATTGGAATCCTTTGGTTTTCTGCTGACCAGCTTTGTCCACGTTTGGGTTTTTCTAGAGGCTTCCAGAGTGTTCGTTATGGGTGGGACCCTGTGTGCACTTTGAACAAATGCACCATTTCCCCCATTTAACAGCTAATTCTGAGTAGATTTTTTGTAATTAAAGTTTCCCTACTGGATGTGTGAACTGAGACTCCTATTGAATGTGTGCTTTTTTTGTTGTTAAGATTACTTTGTCCTCTTGCAGCACAGCGTAGGTCCTGGCAACTTCGCTGGAACACAGAGAGAAGGCATCGTTCTCTGGAAGAGGGATGTGTGTGTGTGCTTGGTTTTAAGGGGATCAAACCTTGGCTTTTCCTCCAATCAGCTAGATAAGAGAGGTTAAATTCAGATGTGCACAAGCCGAATAAATGCCGAAATGAAGGCTGGGGGTGAAGTGGTGAAGATGACAGGTTTTGTCTTTCAGTTTCACTGTCAAGTAAGGTACTGGAAGAGACAAAAGAATCGAAGCACTAACTTGTTGCATCCTGCTACACGCAGAGGATTTTAAATACACCTCACTGTCTTCAAAGTGAGAATAAGCAGTTGGGATCTCCAGGCTTGATTGTTCTTTTATCAAACCATAGAAATGATCTTGCATGTCTTGTAAATCCAGGGTCCTCAAGGTATTTTGTGTCTTTTCAAAAAGGCCCAAACAGTCTGCATTCTTCAGATGCATGCAGTACCACTTATTTATCTTGTTTAATTAAGGTACTACAATGAACTGGACTCTATATTAGTGTCATACACTACCCTAGTCATAAAAGTCAGAACAAATTGACACCAAACATTGTGGTTTCTGCTTATCGGCTAAACTTTGAAGGCAACAGAAATGTTTTTTTTTTCTTCTTTTCCAGTTAGGGAGAAGGATGGAGGATGCAGTGAAGTGGAACTCGCAGGCAGCCACCCCTCCTCTACACAGCAGAGCCAGGTGGCCACCCAGTCTACTGCATCATGGGTAATGTAGTCCTTGGCTCCTCCGCCCACCCTCTAGTTCCCATCTCTACTCTTCTAGGAAGCAGAGCTAATATGATGCAAACGCTTGTTTTTGTGGGAAGATTGCAAAAAAGAAGAGATGAGATAGATGGACAGGTCTTCACTCAGGCACGGCTCGGTTTCTGTTGGATCTCCCAGTGCACTCTGGGAAATGTGGTCCTCAGCTCTCCAGACTCATGAAGGCGACCACCTGCTCCAGTTTATAGGCCAGTCTCTGTTTCCTGGCGCCATCATCCTGCTCCAGCGCAGACACAATCTGCCAGAGAGAGATGACGCATCAGTTACACATGTCTACAAGTAACCACATATTCCTCTCATCTGCACTTTCATTTACTTAAATACTATTCATTTAATTGACAATAAACAATTTACACAAATACATTTAAGAATTTAAGAATTTCAATTAAGGGTGCACTACACTTAAAAATGTGGTGATTTAATAGTGTTGACCATTAGATGATGATGTAAATATCATGCATTTGGAAGTGTTCTCCATACCTCTTCTGTATATTTGCCCACGTAAGAGTAGATCTCGCTGAGGGAGCTCATGGTGTTGAACTCATTCATGTGCATGCGGGACTGCTCTGCCAGATATGCATTCATATCCTGGTCACTGATCGCAGACATCTTATTAATGTCGGAGTAATATCTGCAAAACAAAAATGCAGAGAACTGAAATAGCAACAGTTTTTTAACAAATGCTTTGAAAGTGGACAGGTGACAGGGCTTTTTATAATTCATGTTGAATAACATATTTCAGGGTCACTTCTGACTCAGAGCTGTCTTGCCCCCTACAATCAGTTCGGCATTTAATTTCTGTGGCAGTACAGCTGCGGCTTACATCGGCGAGTGACTGTGAGTCTTAATGAGCCGCCGTCCTTGAAACTTTTCCAGAGATCAGCAAATTCTATAGGATGCTGGAAATGGCCCACGCATACGCTGACACTAAACACACTCTAGCACATTCAAAACAAAATGCACAGACATATATAAAAGCCCACACTTACTGTAGACATGAGCACTGCTCCAAAACCACTGCCTACATCAGCCTTCCCAACCATACATGATTTGGATTCCACTTAGGCAGAACAACTTTGCATTACAACTAGCAATTCAGTTTGATGTTAGCATATTGCTAAGCTAATGGTGGGATACTCTAATAAGCTTAAAAACACATGGCACAGAAAAATACAAACATTTCTATCCAGGATTTTAATTTTGAATGAAATATGTTGATTATAATCCATATTGCTCTTGCTTCATTCACCACCTTTTCTCTTTTGCCTTTCCATGAAGGATACATGTGATGCTATGGGGAATCTTATGAGGCAGCATAATTAACATCCCTATCTTTTGGAAAAGCTTTCATGCCTGGTGAGCGGCCATGATACCTTAAAATGCTGTCCCTGTAGGCAGCCTACTAGGTTTTGGAACAGAGCAACACTGTCTGTTGTCTTTGGGTGGCTGGTGCATGTGAGTGAGTGAAAGAGTGTTGGTGGAGGAAAAGCAATCAGTCACTGTCACCTGCAGCTGCAGAGGCTCTGTCGACTCTTTAATTAAGGCAGGTCATTTACATTTTTAATTCCTGCACCATGCCACCTCCTGGACTCAACACATTCACTCACTAACCAGTGGCATGCGTGTCTGTTTCAGGCTCCCGTGAGCACATTGAGTGGCAGGTACGTGCTGCAATGCACCAAGGGACATCAGTGGAGGAGAATGGCACAGTGTAGGACGAGAGAGATAGAAAGGGGTTATAATCTCCAGGTATGCCATTCCCAAAGGAATCTATTCTCCAGTGACAGGTATACTACATAGACGAGTTCACACATTTACGTTTAGCTTCTCTCTCTGCGTCCATTGCTTCAGAAGGCTAATGACTGGCAGCTCGCATGGTACTAATTAATATCACATTTAAATGTCAACTGTTCGTCAAACAAGTCCAAGAATAAGTCCGTGCTGGTTATTCCCTTTGTCTTGTGCATTTATTGCAAATGGCTAAATATAGAGTTGCTACACTTTCTGACCAATTACTTAATAAATAATAAAGTACTGGAAATATATGCACACACACACACATAAAGGCACGTTCCTCTTCCCTCCAACACACCCTCACCAAACGCATTTACCTCTTTCCCTTAAAACAGATCAGCCCCTGCATTTATAAAGACATGCAAGGATCAAAGGCAGCACTTTACTACCGATCCTTGACTCACTTGCTGTATTTTTTGCTAGGCAATTTTAGCTTGGCCCTCTTCATGTGCTCTCCAGTCTCATGTATGTGTGAAGGTGAGACTCTCGGCATGATGCACATCTCTAAGCTATAAATTGCTCTCCTTAAATCATCGGACAAAAGGAAACCGAAGGATTCGTCACCTCAGGATATTATTGAAAACAACAAACTAAGGAGTGAATGTTGAATGCGTTTAAAGGTAATGTTTAAATTGCCTTTAAACGCATAGATGCAAAGCACCTTTTATTAAAGCAGGCTTTTCTCACCTTGTCAGGCATGTTCTAGCATGATCTAAGTCCTTAAAGATGTGTAACACATTATCTAATGCATGAAAATGAGCTTTCTCCAAATCTCAGCTCTTTTGTAGTGAATGTGAGCTGGCAGTGTGATTACGGTCTTATCATTTCCCCATCACGCTCGTCTGCCAGCCACCCTTCTCCTCCAGGAGCCTGTAATATCTCACAGCATATAAACATGCTAGTCAGAGGCTGAGGGTCAGTGTGTGTGAGCAGAGACACATGGCACGAGATGAGTTTTATCAGCAGTGTTTGTATACTGTACGGTGGTGGGCTTGTGTAGAGCGATTGTCTTCATAAAACAATGAAAACATGTAAAGCTTTTTGATAGTCCTTGGATATAGGAAGACGGAGTTCTTAAACTATCTACCCATGATTCTCTTTTCTTGACATTGCTGAATGTTGTGCCTCTCACCCAGAGGATAATGGGAAAAGCAGAAAAGTTTGTCTCTCTCACCAAACAGTGACTAATTGCTCTGGTGCAGTGTTGGGTAGACCCAGAAGATCTAGTGAACTACAATAGAACTGCAATTCATCATCCTGCGGTTCTACAACACACTTCAGTCTGATTACCAGCAGCTACACATTCACAATACCTGTAGGACATAAAAAAAGTTTTGGCTCTTATTCGCAACCTTATTAGCGAGTAATGCAAGTTACGTAATTAGAGTACTTTTTTTCAAAGTAATGCACTTTTACATTTCTGAGTTACTTTTTACAAAATTAACTTGTTACTTTGTTTTCCCATGTATTGATTGACAGCTCTCCTGTGCCCATGGTTAGAGAAACTGGTAGTATGTACAGAGATATTGTGTGCGCGGTCTTACGTGATGGTTATTGTAGTTCTCGACTAAATGTGAGCATGCATTTACTCATCTCACTTACATAAAAACAGATAAAATGTTAAACTACACAAACATACTTTATGTATTCTCAATTTATTAAGAGATGTCTGAAGATGCTGCTGACCCTCGAAGATCCAATTCAACCATACGAATAAGCAAATATTACTTTAGATAAACATCATATTTGTGTTTCATTTCATTGTTGCAAGTGATGCATTTTCTTTTCCCATTGTTCTGTCATTCAGAATGGCAGAACAACTGGTTTATTCGAGCTGAACCCTCTACTGTACAGGTGTAAATTTGCATTTCCTAATGCAGTTCACTTTGGTGTGAAAGGGCCTTTGCAAAGAATAGATTTCTTTTTTAGACAAAACAACAAGAAGCAGCGAAAAAGTAACATATTACTTTCTATAAAAAGTAACTAATACAATTAGATAATTTTTTTAAAAGGAGAAACTCAAAATAATGTAATATATTACTTCTAAAAGTAACTTTCCCCTACACTGGTGCGCACACATGCAGATTAAAGCCCTCAAGCAGTTTATCTTTGTTTCTATCTGATCACTTCTCACAGAGACTTTAAATTCATGCAAAAAACAGGTTTAAATTTATTCTCTGTCCATCAGATAATGTGAATGTCTTTGGGTTTGGCTCTTCGATCACTATGTATACAATTCCTTTCTCGATCTTGCAAACATGTTCTTGCTTACCTCTCCACCCAGCTCTTGTAGCTGGGAATGTCCTTGGCATACAGCAGCTTGTTAGATGGGGAGTCTTTTCCCAGGCGATGCTCTGACGTTGAGCATGAGTCCATGAAGGTTTGAGCCACCACAGACAGACAGGCGTCCGTGATGCTGCTCTTATGGATGTCGAACACAAACTGTGGGTTCTTGATCACGTTCACCCAGAACCGTAGAGGTAGACTGTGGAGAGCAGAGGATGCGTTTTAGTGCCATTCTTTGATTTTGAATACCCCTCTTAATGCACAAGACATCAGGCTGCTTTTAATTCTTATAAATTATTTAAATATATATATTTAATAGATAATGGAATGATATTGATAAATGAAATCATTTTAATTTAAATGTGCAGATGCAGTTTTTCGAGCTTGGAATAGCTTCATGAGCATTGGTGCCATACTCGGAGTCTTTTACTGATATATCTCACGTTCGTTTGTTTGTTTCTATGTGCTGCCCTGCAATCATGCCCCTGTCTAAAACAATAAATGTATACAAGGCTACTTTATACCCCAGCCCATTTGTGCTAAAGTGAAATCAACTTAGCTTAGATGCTAGGCTTTCGTGTGTATGTGTGTCTCGAGGGTCACAGATGGTGTTTGGTCTGGGACTTTGTGTGCTTGGGTTTGAGACTGCAGAGTTCTCATTAGTTTTCAAGACGGCTTTGGTTTTGTCTTAGATAACAAAAAGTGAGGAGAGGAGGGAATAAGAAAGGACACTGCAGTGAAATGGATGCAGAGTTTCACTTCAAAGTGAAGGAGAGAGAGAACAGTCAACAAAAGCTTTTCCATAGCAGCCCCCTCTCTGTTACCCTCTGAATTCATTCAACAATAACAACTGCACCAAAGAGGATTTAGGGAGCAAACCACATATTATGACTCCCAATTTAATCAGAGAGAATAAACTGGGATTATCTGCGTTCTATCAAAAGGATATCAATGGTGTAACAATGAGTCGACACCCTCATAAACCGGCTACAGCTGGCCTCAGTGAAGATAGCATTCGCAATACAGAACATAAACAAGGACGTGTCTAAAGCGCCATACTTTAGAGAGCTCTCAGTGGAGAGAGTGAGTGGATGAGGAGATGGGAATGATGGCTGGATGGACTAGATCCCAGCTAAATATAGAACTCAGCTCAGAGTAGCTCTCTCTGGGAAAAGCCTCACATTCTTCTGTCAGTCTTTGGGTTTCTTCTGCATGATTTTTTTGTGTAAAGGTAGAAATATTTGTAACAAGTGGGATGGTTCTGATGTACTAAGCAACCATAGTCTAAAAATAATGTCTTGTGTGTCTCAAAAGAATAATATAGTCCCCCAACAACTAACTGGTTGATTAATGAGATTTATCAAGAAACGAGGATTGAGATCAGATGAATCTGAAACCAGCCTATTTAAGACTTTAAATATGCAGTCACATTAACAAAATTTCAGTCAACTTTCAGCAAATTTTCAATAACTACAATGACTAACTAGAATCCGTATAGAAATTTGTGTGGGGAAATATTGTAACCTAAAGAACACTGAACACCTTGAACACATGTTCAGGCAAACTCAACCCACTAGTCTATTTTGAAAATATGTACTTTTATTCATCCTTAATTACAATAGACATTAATATGTCTGGACAAACAAACTGCTTTGATTATCTGCATCTCTGCATTGACAGCTTCTACTCTGATTGACAGGCTGTACTGCCTAACCCTCACCCATTCACAAGATAGACAATGGGATGATGGATGATTCACAAGAGTCTCGTCCATTAGTAATCCATCTCTGCCTGGGTTTAGTTAAAGATCTGATCCTTACGGCATCCTTTGATGCATTTAAAAAAGTGATTTGTATCAAACTGGAGAATACATCATTTGGGTTGTGATTTGCCTGAATATATTCTCTTAGGTTTTATACAAGTCAGTCTAGAAGTTCAAAATTTAAAATGTGCCTGGTTAAACTTGCAAATGTTCTCCTTGATTTGGATGGTCTAGACTGTTATTCTCACTAATAAAATTAAAGAAGTGTTTGTGTAGGACACACTCAAATAAGAGGATAAAGAAGAGACTTGGAGATCTTAAGTTGCCATCTGGATTGTCTAGAACTGTTTTTTTTTTGTCAAAAACAATCAAAACAAGTAACGCCTCAGTACATCATGCACAAATAATTTAAATTTCCCATTAAGAATAATAATAATAGTTAAAGAGAATTGATAAGCAAATGCTAATAGGCTGTAAACAAAATAATGATTATGTCTGAGCTTTCATAGCCAAAAGCATTTAGCTTTAAAGTGTTAAAATCAGACAGACAGCCATGTGTCACAGTAAATATGCCCCACACAACACATGCCCAATTAACGGCCAGTGAGGTGGCAGCAGCACATCTAGCCACATAGATAAAGCTGAGCCTGTTGTTTTGTGCACAATATCTGAAAATAGAGCCATTTCGTTCTCCATGAGACATTAGTTGTCAGCAAAAGCTGGGTATCAGTGCATTAGTTCTGTAGAAGAACCTCTCACGCACATTAAAAATATCACAGACACTGCAGTGGCATCGGGCTGTAATGCCTGGCAATGAGTGCAAAAAGATAAATCACTATTTAACGTTCCACTCTTTGTGAGAACGATTCCATTAATGTGAAATGCAAGAGTGACCCTCTGTGCTCTCCAAAAACACTTAACACTCTCAAATGGCCCTGAAACACACAGCGGGGGGAGGTGGGTGGAAATTAGGTCTATAAAATAGAGTAAATAGGGGACTTTACCCACTGCCTCCCTGCCGTGCCCTCACATCAATATCATCACTTCATCCCCCATAGCCCCTTTGGGGTGGTACGTGATGGGACGCTGGCAGAGGCTAATGATAGATTACCATTCATTAATTGTAGTGCCAAGCTTTCCTTTCCCCTCTCTTCCACTACACCCCCTCATCTCATCTTCCTTTCTCACCAGTTTTGCTAGTTGTTTATTTAACCTCCACAACCCAATTCCACCATGGGGACATGCCTTTAAATAAGTTAGGTGAAATCAATTTGGAAATGAATGTTATTAATTTCTCATACTCATTATCCATGGTAACTCCCGATGATGTCAAGGTGTCTGCTCTTATGGGTCTGACTGTTATCATAGCCTTACATTTCAGTTTGATTTTCATATTTCATTTTAGGTTGCATTCTACATATAGTTTTTCTTTGTAATGATTTCAGTCTACAGTATTGAAATAAAATTTTAGACTGTATGAGGCTTACCAGTTGCTTTTCCATGTGTGTCTGACATGCGGGTCGTGAATGTTGTGCTTGTCGGCCTGCTCATCCAGGAAGTCAAACATGTACTTGATAGCAAGAGGAAGGGCACTTCCTCTGTGTGCTGTGCTGAAGATAGTCTCAAACAGGTCATCCACAAACTTCTGTAGAGTTCCCTGAAGAACCATAAAGAATGGAGAGGAGGGTTAATTTTCATCCATCTCATCCGTTCTGTCTTATGCTCTGATTAAATGACTCACTAAATAACTAAAACAGACTTGAGTTGTCAGAGTGTTACATACACTGACCTAAACCATTATTAGGAACACCATACTAATACGGTGTTTGACCCCCTTTTGCCTTCAGAAGTGCCTTAATTCTACGTGACATTGATTCAACAAGGTGCTGAAATTCTTTAGAAATGTTGGCCCATATTGATAGGATAGCATCTTGCAGTTGATGGAGATTTGTGGGATGCACATCCAGGGCACGAAGCTCCCGTTCCACCACATCCCAAAGATGCTCTATTGGGTTGAGATCTGGTGACTGTGGGGGCCATTTTAGTACAGTGAACTCATTGTCATGTTCAAGAAACCAATTTTAAATGATTTGAGCTTTGTGACATGGTGCATTATCCTGCTGGAAGTAGCCATCAGAGGATGGGTACATGGTGGTCATAAAGGGATGGACATGGTCAGAAACAATGCTCAGGTAGGCAGTGACATTTAAACAATGCTTAATTGGCACTAAGGGGCCTAAAGTGTGCCAAGAAAACATCCCCCTCACCATTACACCACCACCACCAAGCCTGCACAGTGGTAACAAGTCACCATTCAATTTTGGTGAGCTTGTGCAAATTGTAGCCTCTTTTTCCTATTTGTAGTGGAGATGAGTGGTACCCGGTGGGGTCTTCTGCTGTTGTAGCACATCTGCCTCAAGGTTGTACGTGTTGTGGCTTCACAAATCCTTTGCTGCATACCTCGAGTGGTTATTTCAGTCAAAGTTGCTCTTTTATCAGCTTGAATCAGTCGGCCCATTCTCCTCTTACCTCTAGCATCAACAAGGCATTTTCACACCATTCTTTGTAAACCCTAGAAATGGTTGTGCATGAAAATCCCAGTATCTGAGCAGATTGTGAAATATTCGGACCGGCTCATCTGGCACCAACAACCATGCCACGCTCAAAATTGCTTAAATCACCTTTCTTTCCCATTCTGACATTCAGTTTGGAGTTCAGGAGATGACCAGTCTTGACCAGGACCAACCCCTTAAATGCATTGAAGCAACTGCCATGTGATTGGTTGATCAAATAATTGCATTAATGAGCAAATTTAAATTGAACAGGTGTTCCTTATAATCCTTTAGATGAGTGTATATGAGTCCTCCTGAAGATGCTGGATGGAGCTGATATTTAGCAATGACATTAGATTAATGTATTCCTGAGAACAGCTATTTGAGTTTATGTAAGTGTGTGGCCACCTGTCAGTAATCCCACCAATGAAACCAGCATTCCTGAATCAAGCTCTTTGATAGTGAAAGTATTACTTTGAAGTTCACCTTTAATATCACGTAACAGAAGCGATTCTACCTAAGCTGCTTTGTGCTGATGGATTAACGTCCAACCCGCACCATTGACCCTAATTTGATTTAATGGCGGTGAGTCTAAGAAAGAGAGAAGATGACAGAATATAATCCACTTGTAATGAAAGAACTGATAGGATGCATGGAAGAGAGAGCGAGTGAGAGTAAAAAGGGTATGAAAATGCGCCGTCCGTATCTTGCAGCCAGCACTGGCTTCGCATCCGGATGAGGTGTGCACAAGGCACAGCAGACAAAATCCTATTTCCGCTTGAGCAGACGGCAAGAGTCGGCGAGGAAGAAGAAAAAAATCCCGTTAGGTGACAATCACGACAATAATTCTACTGTGTCCCAGATCCCTGACAGCTTATCTTTTCCCTATGAAGATGAAAATACATATTTCTCACTCGCACCCTGTATCAACACGACGACAGCTGCAGGAGGCTGGCGACAGGGATGACTGCAAGAGTTCTGACAGGTGTCATCCTGTGTGACGACTGACATCATCATTAGTCGCCCAGAAAGCAAAGTGGCTATTTGCAGGCATTTGAAATGTACCTGGTCATTACAGTGCACTTAAAAGCACACTATCAGACACCGACAGGCAGGCAGAGAAGCATTAAACTTCAAGTGATCTCGTTCCGGACAGGTTCGGAAAGAACATTTGTGTAATTTCAAACAGAAAGAGGGGAAAAATGCAAAAGACAGAACGAGAGCAGAAGAAAGGTTAAATAAAGCTTGGCATAATGGAAGGAGATGAAAAAAGGTAAAGCTCACCCATCCTCAGAGACACTGATGGACCGAATGCGAAAGGCATCAGCACCCCAGGCAGATCACTGGCATTTATTGCAGGGGTGAAAGCCAAACAGTCAATTACAGTGCCGTCACACCAATCATTTTTCACCAAGAAAGATGGTGTCTGCGATAAACTGGTTATTTCACAGAAATAATCCATCTAAAAATATGACACACAGTCTGCAAGCGCAGTAGGGTAATCACCAGGGCATTTGTGCATGTGACACTCCGGGTTGGTTACATCAGAAATATTTCTTGATGGTCAGAAAAACGCATACAATTCTGCAAAAGCAGATGTATGTCCCAGTACTTTAGTTTCCCATCATTAGCGCTAGAGAAAAGTGACTTCACATCCAAGTTTAACCAAAAACTAACCACAAATATGTAGATTTTTTGTGGATCATCCCGGTGCAGATCTTTCAATGAAAATTAATTTATCATCTACCCTCAATAAATCATTTGGGGTTACAGTACAGGATGAGTTAAGTGCCACAGCTTCACAGGCAAGGCCTAAGCCTAGTCCCAGACTCAAATGCATGCTTGAGCTGTCATAACCGAAAGCAGTCTACACCTGGCAATTCTTAAAGTGCCATCGTTTTGTCTCATGATGAACACCATTAATGCGTTTTTTTTTTCTGTCCGTTTATAAAAGCTACTTAAATGTTCTATTGAACTAAGGTCTAATCCTGGCTTAATCTAAAACCTGTCTGTGAAACCAGGCCTAAGGGTTATAGATTTAAATATGGGCAATAATAACAGTGAAGTCCACTTAATCAAACCAAACCTTTCACTCCATTTTCACAACTTCTGGATGTCCTTGAAGTATTGTACTTTTCAGGTAGTGAAGGATCTGTTTTCAAACCAAAATAGGCATGTGCTTACCAGGTCTGCTGATGCTGTAAAGTCAAGTCAGCCAGCATGAAACTAATGTAGAATACGGACCTACTACAGTTTGGAGCAAATAGCATAAACATGAACAATTTGGCACTGTAGCCTCTTGCGATAATCACTGACTCCACAGTTTAGTGATCTGAACTCATTCTAGGAGGTTTATGTGTTTCTAGAAGGATAAGATGCATTAACAACTTGCATTCAGCATATTTTGATGTTCAGTCTGGAATCCCTGCTGAAAAATCCAGCATTGCTGGACACCAGCATAAGGTATGTTTTGCATGGAGGGACCAGCATGGGATGCTGTTAGCTGGTTTCCTGTTCTCCTGCATCGGATGCTGGTTGCTGTTTACTGGTCCCTGCATGGGATGCTGGTTGGTTTGCTGGATCGTAGCATGTGATGCTGGTTGCCGGTCTCCAGCATGTGATGCTGGTTGGTTTGCTGTCCCTGCATGGGTTACTGGTCTACAGCATGGAACGCTGGTTGCTTTTTGCTGGTCCCTGTATGGGATGCTGGTTGGTTTGCTAGATCCTAGCATGGGATGCTGGTTGATGGTTTGCTGGTCCCCAGCATGAGATGCTGATTGATGGTTTGCTGGTCCCCAGCATGGGATGCTGGTTGGTTTGCTGTACTGTTGGTTTTCTTTACACAAACTCTTTTGAACAGATTTGTGTACAGATCTTTTGAAACGGGAGACAGTTCCTTTGATGCTTTGAAATGGTTTTCCAGTTTACCAGTGACTTGAACAATGTAATTTTAACTAAAACAATAAAAAATTTGTTCTACTTTCAGTGGAGGCAAAATTATTTACAAAGTTATAATCATAAAAGTTAGTTATAATCATATATTAAATATTATTTTTCATTTACATAATTCATGTGTTAAATATAGAATTATGCATGCAAAAACCACGCTTTCCTCAAAAACACTAATTGCATACAGACAGCGGGTCTACTCATATTCAACCCAGCAAGACAACTCTGGAGAACCAGCTAGACCAGCTCTATGCAAGCACTAACCAGCATAAACCAGCCTGGATCAGCATGCAATCCATGCTGGTTTGTGCTGGATTTTTCAGGAGGGATATAAAACATGCTGGTAGAGCTTACCTTGGTGGCCAACAGTCTGGTCAGGTAGATCTCAGAGACCATCTTGCTGCCACGGTCTCCCTCCTTTTGGTCTCCATGCTCATGGTTCTTTACAAGATGCCACACCTTGACACCACTCTCCAGGTCAGGTGTGATCATGGGTGTGCGGGAACGCAGACTGTCCGGACTGCCTGTGTACTTGATCATGTTTTCTGTTTGAGTGAAGAGACAAAGACCCATCAGTTCCCCAATCTTCCTGCTGACAAATGTCCCATGCAGCTATTCATTTCTGTTCCTACCACTACAAAACATAATGCCTTTTGTTGTGCAGTACTGAACATTGGACATGAATAATTTAAAATGTATGGATGCTTAAGTTATCCCCATCTCTCTTGGACGTTTTCTCTCTGGTGCATGTGCATGTTTGCTCATTTTGGTGGACACAAAATCGAACAAGTGTCAGGCTAGTTGAAATATTCATGCTTCAACCAATAGGGAGAGATCAGCCATGACATTTAAAAAAACAAAAAAAACACAGAACTCGATGAATGTTTACACAGTGTGAAAAAAAATTTGATTGGCAAAGGCTTGATTTGGTAAGATAAAAAAAACAAAAAACGGTTCACAGTGGCAGATGCAGCAGAAATCATTCTCTCCAAGGGGGAAGAGAGAGAGAGAGAAAGAGGAACCTGATAAAGAAAAACAAAAATTCCTTCAGAAAAAGACAGATATAAATTAATTAGAGAGGAAACTGAGTGTGCATATATTTACATTCTCACTACCTCAGAATACTTTCTACAAGTTGTCAGTCATAAACATTCACTGTGTGAAACAATCCTATACTTGGTGGATATTCGATCAATTTAATGCATCCTCAGAAATATCCACTTTCTTTTTACAATATCTTTCCATCATGCCCAGACGGTTCAAAACGAGTCTCACGTTCGCCTTGTTTGAAGAACCTCCATGTCGTTTGAAGACAATTCTGAAAGAGTGAAGTGATGTGTGGCATTTTATTTTCTGGCTTTCCCATCTGTCACACTCCCTCTCTCTCTTCTTTAAGGCTAATTTAGAGTGCAGGAAAGTATATGGAGATGAGATTATTTTAATGGTCTATTTGATGTGTAGGGGAGTGCTCGGACGGCCCTGTGCTTTGATCTTGAGCTTTATCAGACCCAATCGTACAAGGGACTGATGGCGGCCGAATGACACGGATGGATTCAGAGTCTCAGGAGGGAAGTCAAGTGCAAAGAGACTCATTTTCTCTGCTTTTACCTTTATATGCTGCCTGACTATCTCGGCTCATTCCACGTAATTCCGTTTGAGCTTCGTTCCTGTTCCCTTTTGTGAGCAGCTGAGAAGCTACACATTACGGAATGCTTTTCTCTTACCTGCCTATGAGATGACAGGACTATTTTTTTAAACCCTAAACTAGGTGGAATGTTACCCTGCCCTGCTTTAGAAACTTTTGTATATAAATTATTAATGTTTTATATTGTGCTGTGTTTTGTTTTGGAGATATAGATGCATTTTAAAATAAGAAAAGGAACAGAAGGAGTTGACAAACCATATTTGCTAGCAGAGGTTCTGGAGACGGTGGAGTTGTTTACAGAGTTGTATGCAGTGACCTGCTTTGGTACCAGAGCCACCACAGCATTATCAGGAACCTGCAGACACAGAAAGATTATCATAGACCACTTACAAAAAACACACAAAACAGTCTTTGAAAACTGTTGTAAACAAGTATGAGAAGTCAGTATCATAATGGTTGAGTAGAGTTAAAAAAAAATCTGTTGGTCAAAACCAATCAATTTCTCAGGTAAATGTCTAAATGCATGAGTGAGGCACAAGATGGGATAATCTGCTTCCATTTCAAGAAGTCTCCTTTAGTAGAATGGACTGGGCTATTTAACTATATGCCTCAGCAACTACTAAGTACAGTAAGCCTTAGCAAGCCAAATTCAATTAACACATGTGGGGGTCTCTACTCCCCAACGAGACACCCCTCTATCTACATAATTTGCTACTGGAATGCCTGCGGCACTTACAGGGTTAATTGAGGTGACTGTGTAGATCTAGATGGTGTGGGCTCAGAACTGCATGGGGATATGAAACTAGGGAGGGAGGGAGAATATGGTCTTTACAGACCATTAGGACATTATTCTTACGTCCTTAACCTCTTTTCTCCCAGGACAAAATCAATGTGAAGCCATCTTAGTCTTCTGCTGTGGACAGCTATCCAAACTTCAATGGTATCAAAACAGATATTTCTTACACCTAAGTGTAGATGAATGTCTGTGTGAAAGGAGACTTCAGACAAGGGCTATATTTCCCTGAGAAGGGGCTTTTTAGAAAACAGCAGCGATTTGTTTTTTCTTTTATCTTTTCTCTGCAAGTTTACGCTTTAAGAGAGTCTCTGTGTTTTCTGATAGCATTCAGACAGATATTCAGATATCCGAGATGGGGCTTATACAACCCCAATGTGAAGCTTCCCAAGAAGACATCAAAGAATTAATGTCGGAGCCTGATGCATTTGTAGCTCCTCGACTTGGAGGAAAGTAGCAAAGATGACTTGAGATATGCATTAGAATTGCTTTACGACAGACGTGTCAGACTTTAGTGTGGCACTGCATTTTTACATTGTGTACTACACTAAACTAGGGAATTTGTGCTATTAGAGAGGAAGGAATGAAAGAAAGCCAGTCATGAACAGAAGTGGAAGAAATAGAAAATGGTACAGGGGTTCACGGAAGGACTATACCCCATAATCAGCAACTCTAACAGGCTTAAGGTTTCTGATAGCTTTTTTGTCAAGGAAAGCATGCCCTCCCCAACTGAAAATGAATTAACTTCTGTCTTCATTATCTCATCTCCGATTCCAATCAACAGCTAATCCATCCTCCCGCTTGCAGCCCTGTACCCATATACCACCCCGTGACATTTAATTTAAGTACTGTGCAGACTCCTCTCTCGCAAAAAGCTCATTTGGAGGGCAGCTTACGAAGGAAATTATTTACACCGTAATGAAGCGCCGCCTGTCTCCTCTCCACCCTAAACTGGCCCGCCCAGCCAGACAGATAGTCTGGTGTTCTTCACACTTTGAATGTGTATATAATTGTAGATAGACAGGCTTTATCAGCCCCCTGCTGAGACAGCATTGCCATACCTGACCTCTGTTGACCACGTAAGAGTCAGACTGACATTCGAAATGACCAGGAAGCGCATTGATTGAACGCTATTATAGAGGTCAATGGGGGCATAAGAGTGCTCAATAAGGTTGAGATGCAATAAAACTAGATCAACTAAGACACACAAACCTAAAGCAATTACCATCATATAAATCTTTTCTCTGCTTTTTTTTGTACTAATCACTTTATAAAGGTTCCTTGTTGCATCTGAGACACACATTAATAGAACATTACACTTCTGAGCCTCATAAAAGACATTCATCTCACATTCAAATCTCTTTGTTCCAGTATTAGTTCCTCTGTCAGAATCTGTGCTATTATTGAAAGCCCACGCCAAAACTCACATCACACAGAGAGCTGTTTATCAAAAGTCATTAGCTAGATCATCTAACCTGGGTGTCAGACTACAGCTCCACCTGCACCTGCATCTGCATCCCACTGCTGTCAGATTAAATATACTAGGACATCTGAAGATGCTGCTTTAAATAGAAAACAGCAATGCTCATTCTGATTTAGCATAGATTTCAAAGGCTCAAATATATATTTGTAATGGCAGATGGTTTGAGTACAACACCAATCAAATAAAAGCCTCTCTGATATTTGTTCTCACAAGAAAAGGGATGGTAGGCATGATAGAAGAAAGAATGCAGATTTCTACCACGCTGAAGCATTCTTGGACCTCTGACTGTGTGACAAACCTGCACACTGAACGCATCATTACAGTGTGTCTGGTAGTGTATAGTCCACATACAGCAACTTACCTGGTAGTGAGACAGCATGTTGAGTCTTTTCCAGTCGGCTTCGATCTTTGTGGTAACATCCTCATCCTGAAGGATGACTCGTACTACTCTGCCTTGACGCCACTCTGCAACGAGATAAGCAAAATAAGTTAAATCATTTTTTAAATACAGTAATATGGAAAGTGCAGCAGAACCAATTAAATTCACATTTATTTGTATATTGCTTTTCACAGTAGAGATAATTTTCAAAGTAGTAGAAAGAGCAAAGTGCATTTTTCAATTATACAATGTCATTAGTGAGCAGGGACATTTACATTTAATCATGATATATATATTTTTTAAATCTCTCTTTTTAAATTAAAGAGATTAATAGCTGTCCCTTAAATTGATATAGAGAGTACTTTAACACATAAACTACATACGTCATCTACTTTAACAAACAACAGTTTTTCCCTTCATTTTTGTTCAAGAAATATTTTAAGTGCATTAAGCCACTAAAGCTTCCGCACTCAAGCAGCCATACAATTTTATGTACTACTTATTGTTGTACAAAAACCTTTTGTTGTGCAATCTTAAAAATGATTCTCTTTTCTCAGCTTTGAAAGTAGTAGTAAAAAAACACAAACAAAAAATCACTTTTTAAAACTTAAGACAGGAACAATAGAAGAAAAGAGGCAAGGGGAAAAGTCTATAACAAGAGAGGAGAAAGAAATGAAAACGAGAGAGAAAATAAGGGTACGCGCAATAGCATTTGAGAAAGGGGAAGGAAAGGAAAGGTAAATTAATCTCTTCTGCCCTTTGTTAGAGAGCTGGGCCTTCGTGGCCAGTGGATCGATGGGCGTGATTACAGCCACTGCTGAAAGCCACTTCCTTTTTCATCTGTAGTGGGTCGAGCATCTTGAGCCCAAACGGCCCTGATCGACCGCGTTAAGCCTCCTGCTGAGCTTGCTCTTATTGTAGTTACTGAACTTACTAGAGATGCACAACAAAATGCGAAGATATTCTCCCACCTTCCTCTCAGCACCAGCAAGACACTGTCTGCAGCCTCAGCAAAAACAGCAACATGAAACAGTGATGAGATGGGTATCAGTGCTGAATGAAATAAACATATCCCTTTGCAATGTGATGTACAGAAAACATAGCCAGGAACACGAGAGACGTCGTTCTTGTTCTTCTTTTTTTTGGACTCCTCTCTGCTGCAAATGAATGTATGATTGGAACGCTAGAGGAGTGAAGCTTCTTCACACCGCCTGCTGCTATCTTTTGCTCTGATACCAACCAGAAAAGCAAAACTGCAATCACAAGCAGGATGATGAAACATGTCTCTGGGTGATGAGAATAACTTCAAATCTCCAGGAGAGGCCCGACCATTGTTTTATATCTCACAACAGTACTGTCTATAAACATGCAAATGAGCCTAGACTCGAAGTGCAAACAGAAGAGTAAATAGAGAGATGAATGGAAAGTAAAAGAGAAAAAAACCTAAAAGAAAAAAAGACCAGAAAGCCACAAAAAGAAAAAAAGAAACAATAAAATAAAAGTTATTAAAAACATTAAAAAAGAAAACAAAAACCGGCTAAAATAAGAAACCAAATAAAAAGGAAAGGGAAAGACTATGAATGAAAATAAAAATAACAGGACAAGAGTAAAAATGACAGCAGCAGCAGAATTAAGCCAGAGAGACTGTTAAAATGTAGACTGGGATTGGCTGAAGTGCATTGATTTGTCTGCATCACTCTTTCATTCTTTCCTACTATCCATCCCTGCCCTCAAGGGACTGCGACAGAGGGAATTAAAAACAAAGGCAAGGGACAAAAACACTCCGGTCCAATCTGTCTCAGAGGAATCGAGGAGATGGAGGCTACCTCATTCCCATTACCCATTATCTTTATCTGGCCTCCGGATCGGGCCAGAGAGTGTGCCGGTGCTCAGGAGACCCTGAGATCCGTTTACGGAATGCAGAGATGCCTCCTCTTATCCAGGGATGGCCATTGCTTTATCTTATAACACACTCACACACACACTCCCACAGACATTGTCCAATTCTCCCCCCTAATAAAACAATAATAAAACAACACACTTGCCCTCCGGGGCCCACAAAGCATTTTACACAGGAGAGCCTGTCAAAGAGGGTAAAATTATTTCTTCACTTATCATGGTTCCATTCCCTTATGAATAGACTAGCATAAGGCCATGGCTTGAGAAATATGCTATTTGCAAAAAAACAACAAAACGGATCAGTCAAGTCAATGTGGAATGAGGAGTATAAACAATCAGATTTTCATCTGGGATTTGTGGGGAAAAAAAAGAAAGAAAAAAATACCTGTGTGAATCAGTTTGACTATTTTTCCCCAGTAACAGAGATGCTCCCACCTGTACATGAGGACTGTATATACATATGTATGTACATATGCATGGAAGCGGCAGCAGCTTAGAGGTAAAAGGGTTTGTACCACTAGGTTTGCTGGGTTTGTAATCAGAAGGTTGCTTGTTCAAACCCCAGAAGTATTGATCAACTTTAGAGTTACCGGCGTCCCAAATAATCTTTATACTCTATAAATTTTATTCTCCAAAATTGTAAATTCTGTCATCCCTTAACCATCATATTATTGCAAACCTGTATGGCTTACTTTCTTCTAATGAACACAAAGGGAGAAATCGAAGAAAAAACACTTCAGATATTTTTTAAATATCTGTTTTTGATGACAAAATTTAGAATTTTAGATAAACTTTCCTCTTATGTAAAAAGATTAATGTGGGTTGGAGGATGTAAAAGCTGGCTTGTAATCAGAAAGTTATTGGTTCAAAACCTAGAAGGAAAAAAAACCTTGTTCCAAGATGATAGAACATGCAATCAAGAATAAGACCGAGACCAGAGAAGACGAATAGATATGATGGACAGTCTTTGGCATGAATGTATTGTAAGTGGCTTTGCATAAGGCAAATGGCAAGTTACAATCTGTGCAGTTTGAGTAGGAAGGTGTGTGCACAACCTTACATGTACTTTCAAAGGTTTCAAATTCAAATCCCAGAGGAGACATGGATCCTCAGCTAGCTGAGATTGTGATTGAGTAAACCACTTGGGTTTAGATGCACAGACTCTGCTTTGCACCATATATCTCTTTGAATAAGAAGGTGTCTGCCTAATATTGTCTTTGCTACTATAGTGTTTTTAAAGAATTGGGCTAATAATCTCAAGTTTATTGGTTTGGATCCAGTAAAGGGCAATTTATGGACTTTATTAATGTAACCTCTATCACAATTGTTCCCCAGGAGCCTGTCTATTAAATGACAAATAACAGAATGTAAGCTTGAGTGTGAATCAAAGGCCAATATTGATGAAAACAGTTCTTAAAGGGTAAAGGCATCTAAAGTTGTCATAATGCTTGTCATACCCAGATCCATGTCAGAAGCTTTTGGTCTGTGCGAATAGGGAACATTCTTGTAGATGGCATCCAAGATCTTCTCCTTCACCTGGCTGATGGTGTCACAGTTCAGCACCTTCACCTGTACCTCTGGACTCTTCTCATTGTCTGGATGCATGCAGTTCACCACCTACATGACAGAATTACTCCAATTAGCACATGCGTCAGCTTATTATAAATACATCCATGCATGTAAGCCGGATTAACCTTAGATTAATAAAATAGCATATTTCTGTTACATGGAGAGCTGGTATCACATTTAAAATATCTACTGAAGTCTGTGTTCATGACATGTCTCTGAGTGACTGCTGTGTGTGATCTGTATTTAACACCTAAAAGACCTGATGGATGACTGTATTCTAATATGGCGCATTTCTGAATGAGTAAATGTAGTCAGCAGGTGTAACGGCACAAGTATAAAAGTCTATTGGTCACCCCGAGGGAGTCGTCATATCACTCGCCTCAGCTTGCACCAGTCTGCAATTAACACACTAATTCTCCTCATCTTAGTTTCTGTTGGATTCACTATCTCGGATGATAGCCATCTTTAACACCATCCCACCAGTACCTCTCCCATCATCAGACGTAATTACATAGTTTGGTCAAAAAAGGCCCTTCTGAGAGAGAGGCTATGAAGGCCCTTGTTGGCACCTGTTATATGATGAAATAATCGCACACTGCAAGAGAGCTCATTTACTTACAGTCCAGCAGTATAATGGACTCTCCTTTAGGACCAAAACCAGAATCAATACAATTAAATGCACTGTGTGTGGGCTGTGAAGAACGGCTTTGTCAGACCTTTAGATGGGATAGAGTGAGTTTTCCCATAGAATAACCTCTAAACAATAAAGGCCGAAAACGAAGAACCGTCTTGATCACACTAATACGTTTACATTTTTGAACACAAAGCTTTTTGAAAACGCTCATTTTCACACAGTTGCTGAAATATGTTACTGTATTATACAGTAATACCTCGGTTTATGAGTGACTTAGTATCCGAGCAAATCGGTGTACGAGTATTGTATCGTGTGAGAGAAAAATTTTTTCCCACGCGCATTTTTGTGTGGAAAAGTCCTAACGCTCAGCATCTTCGCGTGCATTTTTACTGGAAATATCCTAACAACAGCCTCTCATAAAACAGTCACGTGGTTCCAACCCCTTTATCACCCCTTAACTCATTCATTCTCTCAGCGTTGCACGGGTTTGGTTGCATCATTCACCACAGTGATACTTTTATAAGTGATTTTACCTCATGTTGTTAATATTAATTGTAATCGCTATTGTTCATGTAGTGAAATATACTGCATATAGGCTAACCTCCTCCTCCTCTCATCTCCTTCATGCCAGCAGCGATGCTACTCAAAGTCAAAGTGCATATTACAGTAAATTTTCAATTATTTTTAGAGTTTAATTGTCAATTATTAATTAGTATTTATATGAGATCTTAATGGTTATAATTTTAACTGTAATTAATAGTGTAAAACCAAAAAAATATTTAAAATGGGCATTAATGGTCGTGTGGAACAAATCAAGAGATTTTTTAGTGCATTCTTATGGGGAAAATTGTTTTGGTGTATGAGAATTTTGTGTTACGAGCTCGCTCTAGGAACGAATTAAACTCGCAAACCGAGGTATTACTGTATGTTACTACCAATCATATTCTTGCAAAAATGACAACATTTACTGTCCTGCGGCAAAACATGAGAGTAGTTTTGTTTTAGACCATAATGGTGTGTGAGTGCAACCTGGATTCTTCAGTGAGATAGTTTGCTAAATAAAGTGATCCTGCCAGAAGAACTGCCTGTGTGTCTTGTCCTGTCTGTATCATCTGATCTCAGTGAGCTTTTATGAAGGTTTACTCATGTGCAGTAAAGGTACCTTGCGTATAAAATGATTGATAATGAAACCAGCAAATTCCCTCCATATCTTGTTGGGAAAGGCAAAATGTACTATTGGTAGTGGCTTGTATTGTGGTGTATCTGCAGCTGTTTAAGTGCTTTGGAAGTGAGGACAGAATGATGAAGCTGAAACAGCTCCTACAGTCATCATCAGTGCGCTCTTCAGAAGAATGGGAAAAATGCCAAGGGATGACACTATTCGCCACATTCCCTCTTTCTTTTTTTCTCTCAGTCTCACACAGAATACAGATTACTATTCTGACGTGCTATCCCAATAAACAGCCCGTCCTGGCAAACATGCAGCCATGACAACACAGGCTTGAAACAGTGGCCAGCCAAACACGACACTGCCAATCACCACAGGACAACAGACAGGTCAAAGGTCTTAACAAGCCTGTATGTTCCCTGTCAGGGAAGAAGACTATGGGCATTGCATGCTGCATAAACCCAAACAAATTACCTTACCCTTCTCTTTACCTCCACACCTGTCTGCTTCTGAATACTTTCGCGCTACTTAGCCTCTTCCTCATCCATTTATTCTTGTTTTTTTCTTCATTCCTACTTTAGTTTACTCCTTCCAAAATCGTTCATCTTTCCTTCCTTCATTCACACTGTGGTTCAGAGCCTTACCAGAGTCTTGTAATCAATTTGCTGTCTGATGAGCTTGTCTTCACTGAGTGAGTAGCGGGCTTCTCCGGTGATAGAGTCGATAGGGCCTTTTTCCATCTGTTGCTTTATGGCACAGAAAAGAGAGAAGAGGGGCTCCCCTGCGCACTCCTACACAAGGAAAAAAAGGAACTCTGTCACTTTCACTCTCCTAAATTTCACAGCAACCACCTACAGAGAATGTGGAATCATTCCCTCTTTTAGTAACAGTAATAGACATTTTTAATGAAGATTTACAGTTAGTGTGTCAATTATAACTGATGCCACAACTTCACTCATAGATTCTATTGATAGTTAAGCTAGATCTGGATTTCTTAATTTCTTGGCTTTAAATAACATGTTTAGTATGTATTTATATACTCTGAGGCAAGTACTTGAACATTACATTTTCATTTTGCGAAATACAATTTAATGTGGGAGAGTCAACGAAACACTTAGCATTTAACATTACCGTATGTTAACAAATGTATTTTTGAGAGCGAGAGAGAGGAAAAAAAATGTGAACTGTGTCTAGATGAATTTGGGGAGAATATGCTTGCTGAAATGAGAAATGGACAGCAACACCGACTCGTGGTCTGTACAGCTGGTCAAGCACTGTTCAATAATACTCAAATCAATGTTTTGGGACTGCAATAATAATGTTATGGTTTCGCATGGATAGGGTCACAATAGTCCTTCTCTTACAGTAGAGTCCAATTTGAGCTTAAATGAATCCTGAAGCTCTCGAGTGATGTTTCTGCTTCATTCACTCAGTTCTAATCCGTTAAACCAGACTGGACAAAACAGCCTTGACTTCCAGAATTTATTGCCTGCTTTGTGCATTCCAGAATTCAGGAAATTTCTGTACACTTGCGAAATTGCACATGCCATGTTCTGATTGGAGCAGATGTGTTTATTAAGAGATTAATGACAAGTGCTAGAGAGGACCATGGTGGTGCTGACGGTCACAGTGCTATATGTAGAATTGAGAAGCACCTGCTAAGCCAACTGTCTCATTATAAGAACAGAAAAACGCAGGAGTCAGCAAGACTTGGCCAACTCTAAACCCTCTATGATTAAAAGTGCATGCAGGCATACTCGCATACAGATGTACATACACACAAACACATATTTATACACTAGAAAGACACTTTCCCTCTCTGTCAAACACCTGTAGAGCATCACTGCCAATGCTCCCACAGGACTTCCCTTGGCTCCTCTGTACTCAACAGTGCATGTGCCTAATGGCTTTGAAGTGATGATTATTCAGATTAGCAGTTGACCGATATGTCATTTCATTGGTTGATTTTTAATCATTATATTACGGTCACACAAACATATAGCTAACTTACCTTGAGGAATTTGTATAGCAGAAAAGTGAACCAATTTGTTAGCATTTTCTCAGCCACAGACTCCGTTCTGAAAAACAATCAAGCAAACAGAGTAAATAAAAAATAAAAGCAGCACAAAGCCACAATTATCACTGCAAGTGTCACACACAAATGCGATTACCACGACCATGAAAAAATTCACCCAGTGTCTCCTACTGAATAGGACTTTGTTAAACAAACATAATTGCCAGAACATGAATTGTACTCTGGAATCTATATCCCCAATCTGCAGGCTGTCTTTATTACCACAATAATCCACAAGGCCCTAATACAAGAAACCCAATTAAAAGCCTTTATATGATCCAGCTGGATTGATGCCAAGTGAACTTACTCTGGCCTGGAATAAGACCGGACTCATTTCCTCCCCCCCACAGTCTGACTATTGAGCTCGAAATGTATCACATTACAATAGGTTGCTGAATGGAGGGTTTGGGTGCGTCAAAGTGCATCATGATTGGCCAACACCTTCACTTGGACCACAAGCTCTGATCCTGGCATAAGAGATGTACATACATAATAACTATAACAAAGTGAAACCCAATATACATAGATCTGGTGTCTCTAGTCTGTGTGTGCCGCAGGGAGCTGGTGAATTGCCAAGGCGCCCTGCAATGAGCAACGGCACAGAGCATCAATATTTCAGGATTACAGCATTGTGGTGTGTGTGTGTGTGTCTACGCCTACTCTGCCGCCTTGTATCCCAGCTGCCACCTGCCTTCCCTCTCTCCCACTGCCGTACGAAGACCTGCCACTGTGCAATACCATGGGCACATGCATGTCTGCGTGTGCCTGCTAAGCTGGCGCAACACCTGGAAAAGATTAGTGTCCCCTTGTTTTGTAGCCACTGCTTTAAGTCGGCCAAAGGAGGACATGTCCAGGGGTCAATAGGGTCATGTTTCATCTTTCCTTTCATCTCCATCCTATCATTGCCCTGTAATCATCCTCACTCCTGACTGTTCTAAATCCCTGGATCAAGAGAAATAGTATATGGAGAAAAACCCAGAGATGGAACATGGCAAGAGTGAGAAACCTTTTTGTCTCAATGTACGGTCACTTATTCCCATTAGCTTTTCCTTTCTTTTTCTATTGCCTGATTTGATGGTAATTATTGTTGGCAAGACCCCATAAACTCACTTACCCATATCCTGTGTTACCTCTCGGCTCACCGAAGGGAAAATAAGTAGCCTCGTTGCCAGACAATGCTGGCACAACCTCTCCATAACATTACCACAGGGCCAAGAGCAACCAGCTATCACTGTCCCCCAAATCCTTATGTCACATATCACTGGCACTGAGAGCAAGCGCTTGTTTGGCTGTGGTTTGTGAGGCAGGAAAAGGGATGCCCATCCAGTGGTGAGGAATGGGATGTGGCATCACCTGGTGCTTAGTTCCCCCTGATTAAACAGCCATTTCAAAGTGGAACGAAGTAAAATCTGCTGGAGGATTCCTCCACAGTAAATGCGTGAAGAGGCACATCGGAGCTATGCTCCATAAACAAGAAAAAGAAGGAGAGGAAAGAGTTCCATAAATCGTCCTCCTCATCTCCTGCCTCCAGGAGGAGGCCATTTACATATGATGCTGCTTTCTGCCATCGCAAATGGATGTGAAAAGCCAGCTTTGCCAACTTCGAGGACCTGAGAGTGGTTTATTATTACAGAGAATTAAAATGAGAACTGTCATTCTATGACAAATATTGCACTGCAAATGTGTTATATGCAGAAAATGCATCTCATAAACAAGTTCATAGATTTAACAGTTTTGCTATGCTCGTGGCATTGACAGAGTAAAGGTTTTACTGAGAGTTAGTCTCATTCTTCAGCTGAAAGGTGGCCTGGAACACACACACACACACACACACACACACACACACCTGGCTAATGGAATGACTTTATGCACCTTGCAGCATCACAAGGTTTATTTCCTTAACCAAACAATCGTCTATTGAAACAAACCCCCGGTATGTTTCCCTCCTTAATGCACATGTGTTAAAGAACACAGCTTGAAGATAGGAATAATTTCAATTTCGCACTCCGCCTCACGCGGAGAAGATTGTTCGCTCTGCGCACTGTCGGGTCCTGCTGGGTAACCATGGTCCCCCTTCACTGAGGATTATCCCCAGAGAATAATCACAGGACTTCTATTTAGCTCTGCGTGACTGTGTTTGTTTGTGTGAGTGTGTGTATGTGTGAAGATTTGAGTATGTTGGTCGGAGTAAAGTAAAGAGTAAAAATAAGTGTACAAACATATGCAGGAACAGGAGACCTACGTGGATGGGCTGCACAATCTGAGAGGTTATTTTTAATTGTGGACTAGAAGAGTGGGCTGCAGGGAGCAAGGGAAGAGGAATACGACAGATGGTTCTAGAAGCTGCCGTTAGTTAGTTAGCCTGTGTGTGCTTGTGAACTCAGGTTGAGGCTGGACAGATGGGGCGGCTGTCGCAAGCGCTTTCTTGGAAATGGGGAAAGGAAAGCTGGTTGGAGGCTTCTGCCAAAGATGTCCTGCTTCTCTGCATTTTAAACACAGATTTAGAAATCATGCAGTGAAAGAGAGACAGGGAGGATGAAATTGTTCTTATACAACAGATTAAGCTTCTCTGTTCTGGCCCAACTCTTCTCTGTATCGTGCTTTGCTGAGCAGGTGTTAGAGGTTAGACAGGTTCCATGTGGTGAAGATCCCTCTATATACCTGTGAGGGTATAATCCATTGAAATAGATGGAAAAAGGGCTTCTGAAATGGAAATTTTAAACATGAACAATATTGTTGGGTCTAAGGCTAAGCAGTTTATGGTGATTTCAGAGTTGCATTTTAAGAACATTGTTGGATGTAAAATTTGGATCTCGAAGCAAAACCAGTTGAGAGGAGCCACTGCACTACAGGTTATAATGGGACATGGTAGCCAACATCCCCAATGTGTAGATGTTGCAGGTGCTAACAAAAATGTGTTTTAAAAAAAAATCTTATTTTCCACCGCTGATATGTACAGCAGCTCTTTGCACAAATAATCTTTCCTTAGCTTGATTCAATTAATCACGTGTGCCATCAAGGATGTTGAATAAGTTGATTCAGTCAAGGAGCTTCTCCTGTAGTTGCCCAATGATCAGCCTGTCGCTATTAGAAAGCTTGTTTTGAACAAAGCATTATTTTGTGATTCTTGCCATTATTTTTCTCAAAGCAGAAGAAGAGTCCCTTTATGTTAGCAATTAGCAAAAAAAATTAAAAAATAATCTAAAGAGCCAGCCAACTCACTTTACAAATCAACTTCTAGAACATTAAGAGTTAAAGCAATATTAGAAATGTTGAAAAGAGTGGAGAGGAGAAAAATCTAAATGGAATAGTAATAATATTGCCTTCTATGCTGTTAAAATACAGAGATACAAAGGATGTGATTGCATGGGGAATTAAGCTTCACATATCTCCCTACATTCAGTAGGTTTTTAGTACACTGTTAATTGGATCTCAAGCTAATTAATCCGAATTACAATTTAATGATGAGCATGTCAGTGCATTCCATGTTTGGAAGAGAAAGTGTGCATTTTGATGTCCCCAAAAGCAATTATTCCTATTTAGCGTACTGTAGAGTCCACGTTTCAAAGACGATTCACAGAGGTCATCTGCTCTCATCAATGGAGTTGACTATAATTAGAATCAGGCAGATTGAAATGATCCCAAAATTTAGAACATGTGCTCTCTTGATTACACACACTTGAGAGGCATTTATAATCAGTAAAACCCACTGGACTGCAGGGCTAGATTTTGAGATAGCTCTTTATATGCATATGTCTAGTACCGTACCTTCGGAGTAAGAGTTTGGGATGGTTCTTGCTTTCCAGGTTCTTGTCAATGAGGTCGGACAGCAGATGCTTGAGCACATCGGTTGCATACTCCAGTTTACTTTGCAAAACAGTCATGATCAAGGAGGCGACATTGCCGCGGTCTCGCATGGAGAAGCCTCTCTGAGACTCCAGGGTTCGGATGAAGGACAGCAGGAACACCTTGTTGTTGATAAGCTGTCCAAACAGTTTTAGGCCTTTCTCCACCTGTTCCTGTCTATAACCTGGCACCTTCAGGAAAAAAAGAGAAGGAAAACAACAGTTACAAACAGATGACATTTAGCAGCCTGAGTGTGATAATTCATCAGCATATTAATTACATGAATGAAATCAAAATAAACACAATTTTCTTTCTAAACACATCTTATTTTGCACGGTTTATCAGTGCATGTTATTCCTAAGAAAATCTGTATTATTTATTATTGTTTTATGGATACAAAAAGCCTTGCCTTGCCTTTTCCCCTCTCTGAATGTCCTGTTTTACTGCGAAATGCATCCAGTCATGCCATCATTTTATATAGTTTTCCCTTCAGAGCTAAGCAATTTTTTTTGTCAAGTTTAAAAATGCTCACTTAAACTTAAGCTTGAGTTTTTTTGGCTGGAGAGCTTTTTTCACCCCTCTCATTTGGCCTACGGCATTCTCTGCCGGGGTCCAATAAAACCACCATAGGCTTTTAAACCAAATGTAATGCCAAAGAAACCACTACACAGATGAACAGCTTACATTTAATAGAAGCTGCTCATCAGGTTACAATTAATTCATTGTGCACTAAGAATACCTGATGACAAACAATTAACCAATCAGAGACCCTCATGACATCATTAGATATGATTTGCCACATCAATAATCATTAAATACCTATCAGAATCTCTAGACAGCCCCTGTCATTAGCTGTGATTTTACTATAAACTTTTCCAGAGAGGACGTTTATTCCAATTAAGTCTTAATTGATATAGCTGATTAGAACCAGAGATCATCTGGCATAGGCAGGTAAGGTATGGCTTGTATGTTGGCTGATGAAATATGTGTGAATCAATTAAAACAGTCCATCACTGTCATAGTGGGGCATAAATAACTCGTAGCTCGGTGTACCATGCAATAGATTTGAATTCTGTTCAACTACACACACACACAAAATAGTTGTCATGTCATTACTGTTATTAACGAAAGACTGATTGTGAATCAGGGAGCAGCTCATTACTTTAAGGGAAAAAAATCAGCAAGAAAGAGAGAAAGGGACTGCATGTAGATTATAATGAGAGCTGTTGCCTTTTGTTTACTGAGGGTGAACAGAAACAGCATAGTGACAGCTTTAATTCCCAACAACCCCACTGTGCAGTTAGTCCTTTAGAACCCCCAAAAAAATACTTGGCAGCCATTAACGTGACTGCTCCTCACACAGGTACAATGTGCAGTAATTACATGCATACATGAATATGCAAATATATGCATGTACATCTCAGGAACTTAGTAAAGGGCCCTTTGGATGCAAATTTATTATTGCACAAAACATTTTTGCATCATTAAAATTGTTAGGCTACCTCCAGGTCTCTAAGGACAGGGTGTTCCTCGATGCCAGGGAACAGAACTCGCATGGTGTATGTGCGGTAGTCCAGAAATGGAATTCCAGCTCCGTCCAAATCGCTGGTTAACTCGTGAATGTCTGTCTGCAGCTCAGCAAATGCTGCAAAAGACATATGAAGAACAAATAGATTGAGGTCACCAAAAACTTCACAGAAACACAGATTGATGGCTGGTCCACCCAACTAAATATTTTTTGTGGGAAAGAGGAAAAATACTGCAAACATGAGAATATTCATTCAAATACATGAAACATAAGAAATACTGTTTAGATGTTAGAAAACACTAAAGCAGCATACATTGCACTATTTTCACAAGACCTACGTGTTGTGAAACTGTTGTGTTTGGGTTCTGCTCTGTTCTACTATGTTTATTAATGTTTGGTGGAGTTACCAACCAAAATGTGGCCCAAAATCCCAAAAGTTTGTACTGTTCACACATACTTGGTATTGTTTGGTCTCTACCTGAAACAATTATGCTTGTTCTATTCCACTAGCTGATACCTTTCCAACAATATACGACAAGTCTATCTGTTATGTATGATGCTTAACAAATAACATTTTCAAGTAAAATTAATTAACTTTATTCCAATCTAAGCATATATTTCCGCCTCATATTTTTGACCTTTTCTCTTTCAGGCAAAATTCAATAATACCGTTTTTACCTGCTGAAATTTGCATCTCCATTTTTATCTTATGCATTTGTAAAATGATGTACTTTATTTTCAGAGTAGGCATTGAGGTCCACTCAATTCCTGGCCTTGCCACTGCTGTGCTGTGCTTATGTGTTGGAAATCATGCAGTTTCTAAGTATTTTTATTATTGTTTTGTGAAATTTCCAAATCCGAGCAAGTTCCAACACATAATCTAAATTGACTTCATTTTGTTAATGCACTCACAACTACTTACCCTCTTTACACTCTAAGGCTACTCTGGACTCCAGGTTATCCATCTGCATCTGCAGCCGCTTGAGAGTGAGGTCACTCTCTCGGGACTTGCGCTTGTAGGCAATGAGGACAATGACAATGAAGAAGATAAGGAGGCCTCCTGCACCAGCAATGCTGATGACGGCAGTGCTGCTGAGAGGGCTGTCAGAGGTGATGTGAACCACACCTGGAGAAAACTCGATCCCACCAACACGAGCCTAAAAAAAGGGTTAGGGTTAAGTTTTGGAATTAAATCAATACTTTTTTGTATTTAAAATTAGCTTTGTGCACTCAAAAAAATTACATTGGGGTGTTGTTTGATTAAAATAAATAGAATATTTTGAAACAAATTAAACTAATCAGTTTAAGGGATGTATAGAGTTATTTTAAATCACTCTGAACTAAATCCATACAAACTAAAAAGAGGTCAATTAATTTCTACCGAAACAATGAAAGTGAATTTATTTGAGTCAACTACTACTACTTTTGGGATGCCATGAAATATCAATATTGGTGATCTTTCTTGAATTATGTTTTTGTTTCTTTTGTGTGTGTGTGTGTGTGTGTGTGTGTGTGTGTGTGTTTTGTGTCTTGAAATAAGAATAAAGACAGACTTGAAACATTCACTTTGTGAACATTTTATTTGTTCAACATTTTACATTTGTATAAAGTAAAAAAGTTGTTCAATCAACTTTAACAGTAATAGTTGACAAAACATGTCTGGTTGTCTAAATTAAATTGTTAAAATTATCTAGCTCAACGAGATTAAATAGTTTACATGTAAATTCCACACGATTATTCAAATCAAAATTATTTGATCTCATTGATTCAACATAAATGTTGCTCTTATGTTCCATGTGACAAAATTAAGTTGAGAGAACACAATTCAAATGCATGGAAATAGGTGCCATGATTAAATTAAGTCATTAAATTATTAGTTATAACATAAATTATAAGAATATAATTCGTATAACTTATAATTCTTATAAAAGAACATATAACATAAGTTATAATTAAGTTATATAAACTATTTATTATTTTGAGTTTGGTATCATGCTCAATTGGAATATCTATGATTCAAAAGCTATGATTGGAATCAAAATCAAAATACATCTTTGGAAGCAGATATTACAGTATATTTTCTGTTATTGTGCTATAGTAAGGTTAAAGTCCCAAAAGCATAAGGGTAAAATATGTCTCTTCCTTTTGTGAGTTAAGGGTCTGTTTCTCTTGTACGACTGTCAAAATGTAGTCAAGCAGAAGCCACCCAGAGCTCTCACTAAGAGGAATAAAATGAGGTATTTTATTAGGTATTTCAGCTTTGGACATATTTTCTATTTATTTCAGCCTCTTAGGAAGTAAAATAACAAAAAAATTAGATCACTGCGAAAAGTGAATATGGATGTTCAACAACTTACCAGAACCTTGTGACGGCCAGTCAGATTGGGTGATTCACAGAGCAGCTGAGTATCTGATACGGTTAATGTGCAAGGTTTGTCTCCAATCAGAACAGTGTAGTTGAGCTTCCCATTGCCACCCGGAGCTGGAGGGAGGAAATTCCTACCCTGAAATTCACATTCACAAACATATGTAGCAACTGCAATGGAAAATCAAAAGACAGAGCATGCAGAAACTTAGGTAAATACTTGGTTTACCTTGAGTATGATGGGAGACCCTGGCTTGAGCTCCTGGACCCCAGACACACTAAGCGGTTCAAACACTGGATTCGGGTAGTAGATGAAGTTAGTGTTGTTGAGGGCTAGCACAGACGGAACATTGTCCAGGATGAAACCAAACTCATCAGGTCTCTCTGGCACTTCCTTCTGCCTGCTCAGACTGTAGGGAAGCTCTGGGGCCATGCATTGCATAGTGGTGGGACTCAGAACCTGACAAATCTACAAAGATGACAATGAAGGTCGAATAAGTCATATGTGCTGTAGATGAGTGATCCAGAATGAAACAGAAACATTTAGATTCAGATTAACAACCATATCACATTCAGTATGTTTTAATTAATCGTCAAATAAAATAACTTGGATTTAAACCTCAACTTCCTACAATGTAAGTACACACAGATAGAATTTGTCAACACTAAATTATTAGCACATTTAAAATGTTCACAGTCTGAATGTGCCTACAGTGCTGGTTACTCACCAGCCAATAACTAACTGCACTGACTGTCTTTCATCTTTTTTTTCCATCTCTCATTCTCAGCTAAATGCGGTTGTCAGACCATCATACTCATCATTATTTACATGAAGTCAGAGTTCCGGAGACTAATTATTTACTTTTCCACTTTCCTTTTTATCAAGAGCTCAGGTTTACTACATGTAAAATTTACATTTACGCATTTGGCAGACGCTTTTATCCAAAGCGACTTACATTGCATTCAAGGAACACAATGAATCCGTTCTTGCTTTCCCTGGGATCGAACCCATGACCTTGGTGTTGTAAACTGACTGAGCTACAGGAAAGCTTTGGCACAGTTTTATTCAAACCTATATACACATTCCATTTGAAGTCTATAAATAAAATACCTGACAAGACCCTTGAGTTTTGTGAACCCACACTGCTTTGCAGACTGGCCATCAAAAAACATCCCTACAGATATCTCTACTCATTTTAATTGGATTCCTCACAAAGCTGTAGCAGCCAGGCATACAAACCTTCAGTTCCTTCAACACAAAGACTTATATAGAGGGTCGTAACGGTAGAATTGTTCAAGATTTTCTTCCAGAGCAGGTCAAGTCTGGAACACTTTTCAGAGCAGTTATGAGTGATTGCATTACAAACAAAAGATATGTGGCATATTGGGCCGCACAAACAACTTCTTGTAGAGACTGCGAGGTAGGGTATGACACTTTTTTTTTGCTGTGCTTTGAGGAGCAGTGTGCCAAAGCCTAATCATATCGCAGCCCAGATGCTAAATGCGGCCATGTGTGAGATACGTGCATGAGATAACATTACGGTCTTTTGTCTCTTTTGCCTTTCAATCAGATTTCACTGAGTGCAGCCTCCCATGCCTCTTTGGGTCCATTCTGAAGACGGGGAACATGATACCCTTGTCTATGCATCCACCCTGTGTTACGACATTCTCCTCTTTCCTGCACAAAGGGTACATTGCTGCTACTGCTGCTGGGATCTGGCAGTCTTCCTGTTCTCTGTTTCTTTGTCTCTCTCTCTCTCTATTTCCCTCTTTTATGCAGCTACTGTCCTGGATCCAATGGTACGCAGCCGACACAGGTGACTGGAGCAGGTGGAATAGTCTGCTAATGGTCATTCCAGTTCACTAGCCTCAGGTTAGGTGAAGGTCGAGTGATCGTTTACTGTGTAGAAAACGTTTGCACTTACGTTGACCGTCTCCAAGTTCTTATACTTGGCTCTGATGAGAGGAGTCTGGATGATATCCAGGTTTGTCCCGGTCACAGTCAATGGTGTGTTGCCACTAGGAAAAAATGTTTATTAACTTTAACTTTTTAAAGTTCTTAACTTTAGAAAATCTCCTAAAATAAGTTGTTCATTTTAATAAAGTTATCTTTAGATTTTTTTTTACATTAAAATTAACTTTAACCATATGTTCATAATGATATCCAGCTTCAAATAGTAAAATAAATAAAAATATATATATATTATTGATCCTCCCCACCCATCACTGGGTCTGGGACAATGTTATGGGGTGATCCCAAATGGCCTTGAATTAAATGGCTTGAATCTTAAATTTCTACACACCTGAAAATGCTCCATTCAGGTTCAAGTTTGGTGATTGTGGGATCCTCCACGTACTCAAACTTGAGATCTTTGTGAATGTGAGCTTTATCCACAAAGACAGATACGGACACATTTCCGTAGCCTTGCATGGAGGCATGAGAACGACACGTTATCCACTGTCCTCCTCTCCTGTATCATCAAATAGAAAAAACAATCACCAAAGTTTCCGGATAACTGGTAAATGAACAGATCCTCTTTATACTTCGATTTTTTTCATGTTTTTCTTTAGATTTTTAAATGTTGAAGATCTCTTCTCCATTGTCATCTATTATGTGTGGATTGATTTAATTGGTTTTGTATTATTCAATTGCTGAAAGAGTATAGGCAAAGAGTACTAGCAAAGAGTGCTAGACCTAATTTAATCTTTCGCTCATATGATCAGACACTGTGGTTGCACCTCTGCCAGGAAGAGAGTGATGGCTATTGGCATTATTGATTAAAAATCAGAAAAGTTAAGATCAGCATGGACTCTGTTTGGTGGTTTGGATCTGCTATAGGTTTTGAACAACCTTCAAACGATCCAAAATGATGATGACACCTACAAAACTCATTGCGCAGTACATTTCCATTCAAACTCACCTTTGATAGGTACACTTCTGGTCTTTGAACACAATTGACACATTGCTGCCTGCATCCAGGTTGCTGCCGGTGATATTGACGATGGTGCCCCCAGATACTGGCCCTCGACTTGGCTTTAGACTCAACAGTCTAGGAATCTGTAGAAATCAAGGTAAAAACAGCCAATGGGAATTATTTACAAGCTTACAAATCACACAGCAGAGGTGAGGCGGCAAAACCTCCTATTTTTCACTCATCTGTATCTGATTATCACCTCCTATTTCTCAGAACACCAATTGCCCTCCTCACCCAAGAATCACATAATCCAATTACTACATCTGATTGAGACATAAAAGCCATTAATGTTTGCATAAAACTGATAAATGCTATAAATGGTTCTATAACAGCAAAAATTACACTGCAGCTCAATTCATTTGGATGGCTGGATCGCAATCTGATTATGGGTGTTATATCAGCATGTGCTCTGGGAGTGCTAGGAGAAGTGTATGGTGGATATAAAAATGAGTGGTCAGTGTCATCCTATCCTCCACAAGATCATATTGAAAGATATAAGTGTGAAAAATCCTGCAAAATTGCTTTATCATGTATGTGGTCTCCACCATATAAGTTCTAATTACAAGTAACAGTTCTTCTTAAATTTTCTCAGTTAGCGTATTGGCTTAGAATACCATTAGCCTGCTAACTTAGCATGATGTTAAATCATTTACCTGCCAGCCTTGCCTATGGGCTTAGGTGCACTCTGTTTTCTTCAAAGTATAATAACTATTAAAAACACTATTTGTCAGTTGTTTCAACAAATCAAGATCCATTTCAAAGGTATTGTTAAATAAGTTACATTATGTAAACCGTGCAAAGGCAGAAAGGATTCTGTGAGAAAAATCTTGCACAACAGCAGTAGTAAATTGCAAGTTTTATGGTTAGCCTCTCCGGGTGTTGACTGGACACTTCGTAGGGTCAAGTGCTTGCTGATATAAGTACACAGCAGGGCTGCAAGGCCATAGTGTTCACTCTTTATTAGAGACACAACAGTAAATCCAGGCACTTTCAACGGTAAAGTGGAAAGATTCGTAATTTTATAGAGATGATTAAAATCATGGTAGATGGACCAGCAGTTCATTGGAGGCTATTTGCTGAGGTACTCACCACAAAGTAGTAGTACTTAGACGACTTGGCCATGAACTCGGAACGACACTCTCCAACACACACTTGGACGTTTCCAGCAAACTGGCTTCTTTCCGCTTTTCCCATTTCACACACAATCCTGTAAAACACACATACACAAATCAATTGACTAGAACAGTTCTACAATAACAAAAAATAATGAAACGTTAAATGAAGAACTTTAAAAATGTCTTTCCCTGCCATAATAATATATGTAGGAGATAAACGGTTAATATAAACAAGTTAATCTGCCTCTGTTCCATTGCAGGTGTCAAACTTGCTCATGCACCACGGTAAGAGGCTAATCACAGTGTTCAAATAATAAACTTGTGCTTGCGCAATCCGCAGCAAATAAAAACGCAGAATAAAAGAGGGGTTTTCAAGTTAGGACAATAATACTGGACAATTTTTCATGCTATCAGCAGGGCTTTCTCGAATGCTTGCCAAACAACACAATTATCTTTTGCTGTCCTGTTCTCAGATTAAAAGTTTCTTTAATGCTTTCTCTGTGTTTACTGCCATTCCATATCAGCCACTTTTAAAAGACCATGGGTTCTTCACAACGATTAGTAGGTCTCATCTGCAAAGATCAATTGTTTGAGGTGATTCAAGGGAGATGCCATTATTTAGTACAGATAATCATTACATCCAGGTTTAAAAGTGTCAGATCTGGCCTAATAATAAAGGAAACCCTGCATGTGGTACAAGACACTTACTGTTCTGCTGGGATATATCCCTCGGGTACTGGTGTACACTCCACATCTGCAACCTTCACATGGTCCTTTATCTCACTGAACTCCAGTCCCAGGTTCTCACCACGGATAGTCACCAGCGTTCCTCCCTCACGGGGTCCTCGAAGCGGGGTGATCTGTTGACAAGTCACAGGGAAGCGTTACATGCAATCATACGTGTAAAATAAGAAACAACATGGAGGGCTCTCACAGCCCCCTTGCATCCCCTTTATTGGTACAAACCAACAGGAAGTGGAGAATGACTCGACAACCGATTCTTTCATGCACCTGCAGGAGTCAGTGATTGTGAGACTGTGTGAGGGGTGGGAAATAGCGAGAGAAGCTGTGAGTGATTTGGCTCGGTGGGATAATTGGGCCACTCTCTGTCAGAGCGTCAAAGCCTGCGTGCTTATGTTGAATAATGATCAGCCGCACAGCCAGCTGAGCCAGCCGAGTCCTGCCTATAGCAAAAACAAAGCCATGCTAATTTATGAACACAGAGTCGGCGTCTGGGAAAAAAATGCCGACATCAGCATGTAAAATTATATTCTGCTAACATTGGAATATAAACACAGGCGTGCACGAGAAGGCTTATTTTCATCTATGCATGTCAAACAATCAAACACTTTTATTCTTTGCTCTTTGGGATGCTAAGCAGTACTGCATCCAGCTGATTAGAGTTAACGTATCTGTAACGCACACACACACGGTGCTGTCTCTTGAATCTCCATGCTCTCGCTGGTGTCATACCATTAACACAAGAAACACTTGGCTGTGATTCATTAAACACTGTTAAAGGAAGACATTTATGGTGCATTAAAATGTAGCAACTAAAAAGGATCACACTTAATAACTTAATTGCCAATTCATGTGCCATAAAACATATCTTGTGATCTGAAGTGAAGACAAAGTTAACTCTGCTCAGTGAGATTATTATTAAACACCATAGGCAAGATCCATATGGTCATAACAGAAGCAAGGAGCCAATCAGAATAAACTATTCTTTCAGCCCTAGTTTTGATCAGTACTTTTATAACAAAGCATAAAGCCCATTCAAACAAGACATTTTCCGAACTTGGATCATTAAATTGAGTATGTGATTCTTGAATGCAAGTTCCAAAAATAAATAAATAAAAATAACCAATAAAATAACTTTTCTATAGTAGCACAAATCATTTTAAACACATAAAACAAAATGTAAGACTTATTACAAACATAAAAAAAATTAAAAAATGTTATATGATGCCCCTGATAACACTAACCTGTCAGAAATGTTGGGGGAGGGATAAAAAAAGCTAGCATGCAGTTCATTCCCACAGTGCATTTCTGTGAATACTTTTGTGAATAATACAGGTCAGTGTTTAGCTGAAATCAGACAAGAAGAATCGCTCTTTTACGGAGTGTCTATCCATCAACACTATAAAAAGAGCCTATCAAACATATTCTGACAGTCTTGACCCACGTGTCTGAGGTCGGGCCTCATAAGTGTATTGACAGCTGGGCTATTAGGCCAAATGTAGGACACCCATTCCTCATCTTGGCAAAACGAGGGGCCGTCGGATCCCAAAGGGGAATATAGACATGTTAACATCTCGGCTCTGTCATTATTTCCTGCCAGATAATGATCCAACTTTAGGTCACAGATCTCATTAGCAGCACGGTGAGAGGTAATTTCCCTTTAACCCATCACAAGCACTGATCTTAGCAGAGAGGTTCAAGTTTTTCACAGGTTTTTATTGGCTTCAGAGCACTGTGGAAATATTGATATCCCAAAGGCTCTCTGTTTAAATTTTAAATATAACAGTGTATACGAACATAACCTGTCTGGACAAAACCTTTTAAAGACTATTATAGTATGATCATGATACTATAAATGTCTTTGCAATGCCCTTAGGGCCTTATAGCATCATGCAATCTGTTTGAGTTTTACAATATACCAAATTATTATTTAAAATTGAATAACAGACCCACTTTGATGGTTTACTGGAAAGTCACTGTAAAATTGCAGCCTTCTGATGATGAGACAGGAGTGTAAATGAGTATGAGGGGGAGAGAGAAACAGAGTAGTCTCTTTTCATTAGGAGATGGGGAGTTGATTAGATTTGTGACTTTGACAAGCTAATTGACGGTTGTTGGAGGAAAAACACTTAATCACCATCCACTTCCAATGTCAGTGAAAGATTCCTCATCTACAATGTCACAGTAATAGAGCGCATTAGAATACATTACGACCTGTGAGCGATCAATTGAAATAAAGACGCAGAGAGCGATAATCAGAGAAAGTGAGACTATTTATGAGGCACAAGCAGAGCTCGAATCTTGAGATGGAATAAAATCAAATTAAAAAGCTCAGTCCAGGATTTACCCTTATGATACACATGGCTCCGCTTGGCTTACGTCCATTTCTGTCTTTCAATGTATTCATTGGAAATTATAACCTCAGCTATGATTAAAAAAAAGCACTAGTGACTGAATTTAAATAAATTGTACATTTTTGCAAATCTAGGTACATTTGCAAAGTGTAATCTATTATATTGATAATGATAATAATTATATTGTTAGTGCTCAAAGTATTACACTTTTGTATATAACTTGCTGTTTGTACTACAGACAATGATAATTGTGCAGCTTATTGAGGAAATTTGTTCTTTCAATTTTCTAAGAGATTTTCACCTGACAAATCTGGGGAAATTATTCTATAGACAAAATATCAGGGAAGTTAGCACCTACCCAGATGACCTTAGCAAGTACACAGAAATGCCTAGGCATCCACCAAAATCACCCTAGCATCAAGGTAGAAACTTTTGCTGGAGCAAGTATCAAAAATCTAGTCATTTAAGTCCAGTTTCTTGGAAAGATTTTGAGCAGTGATCTCATTGACTTAACTTGGCCAATGACTGAACAGAAATAGCAAATTTGGAATATATTTCTATAAATTTCTCCATTTATATCCACTACATTCCATACTTCTGTATTTTTCTGTGAACGGATGGTTCCTTGTGCCAACACGTTTCTGATTTTGATTAATAAGCTTCAGACACGTCTGGTGTCCGTCATTCAGAGCCTGTAGCAAACAAGTAGCATTCCCTCTCAGCTATATGTTCATCAATCATTTTGATGGGGTGCTACAGCTTGGGTTGGTGGTGCAGAGGCTGGTTGCTCCTTTCCTCAATCCATCCATTTTTCTTCACCATTATTTCCCTCTCTGTATTCCGCCCAAGGTCGCACTTCCATCATATCTCTTCCAGCAATGCTCCCATCTGTTCCTCATTCACCTTTTCTTTCTCTTTAAATCAACTGTTCATCTCCACAATGATGGTTAACCATAAATGTGCAAATGTCAGTGAGTACAGCTGATGTTTATTTACTGTACCTGTGGAATGTGATATAACCCAGACACTTAAGATGAAAATGAAGATGGAATAGAATAAAATTGTATTACCATTAACAGTTCTCCATTGGGAATCTTATAATCTCTAAACCAATCATAAAAGTAAGGCCTGGCCCCGCGGAAAGGAAAGTCACCCTATGCCATGGGTAGTGACCTATCTATACTGTATAGAGTGAGGTCCAAAGGTCTGAGACAACATTGAAAATATGAAATAAAAAATCTAATTTCAATCAGGAATTTTTAGAATAAACACAACTGATGTACATTTATTAGATTAGTATAAAATTCATGGGTTTTACATTGACATTTTCACAAATTCTTCATCTCAAATACCATCACAGATAGTTATCTCAGACTTTTGAAACCACTTTGTGTGACAGTATGTTTTCATATGTACTGGTGCACCATAGTTTTACCTTTGTGATTCTGGGGTGCGTGCACTTGCTATTGATGCCATTGTGCTCGAGCCACATGCTCTGCGGGTGAGGACAGTGCTGTTTCAGAGAGCAACGGTTCTCTCCCTTACACCACACACAGCCAAACAGAGGGTCTGCCTTCAGACACAGTCCACAGCTCTCCCGCCGTGCGTCACACTTGTACAGGTGCACTGGAGATACAGGGAGGGCAAAGGTCAAGTCAGGTTGGGACAATAAACAAAGCAAAATGGAAACTGATGAAATTTGCAGCAGTGGCCTGAAATATTTCTAAAATAATGGAAAAACTATAGAATGGAAAGCACATTCCCTATATTTTCTTGCTACCTCTCAGCTCTAAAGATAATTGCTCCTCTTCTCTGCTCCCTGGTACAGTGATATTATGTTTCATCTCCATAGCAACCAGACAGGCATTTTTAATTGCTATTAGATGCTTGTATGATCCGTCCATCAACTGCTGCCCCCTGAGTGGCTCCCCCTCAGCGGAAAGCGAAGGAGGAATCTCACTTCCCCTCTTAAATTAGCCTAACCTTCACACAGACACACACAGTGCTTTAAGAACACATTCACATGCATTTGTGCTATGTTCATTGATTTGACTTAAAGCGGGGAGCATGTTTAACTTTAATCTAAATCCATATCAATGAATTTTTTTCTATCTAGTCTTGAGCTTAAATGTTTAAAAATCTCTGAGGGCTCAAAATGCCTCTGCAATAAGTCAGAATTTTCCTAAATGTCCAGAGCATCTTTTTCAGTGCAAATTTTTTTTATCAATATTTTTGTCCTGTTTTCCAGTGAAAAGTTTTCCTCTAACTGGCCTTTCTAACAGGTGGGTGTACACAGTGTCATTTGAACACTTAAATACTATGGTACATTTAATTGTGACAACATGTCTCTGAGCTTCTGTGTGGTGCACAAGGAGAAGACGAGAGGTGTCACATGAGAAATTGCGATGTATTAAGTTAAATAGGCAGGTCAAAGAAAAAGAGAAATAAAGAGATGATGATGAAGTTAAGCAGAAACTGAGACTCTTTGCAGTCAACTCCACCAGGATGCCTGGGGATGGATGCTGCAAGTTTGTTGCCATGGAGACTGAATGTAGGGGTACTAGCAAGGCTGCCGGATCAGAGGCCTCACCTTTGTTTTGGGCCGGGTTGTCAATGCTGAAGTCTCCGTTCCAGATGACCGTCAGATCCACAGGGAGGCTACTCATCTCCATCCCATCATAGGAGTACTGTAGCCATGGGAACAGAGTCAGACAGGGAGAGAAAGACACACACACACATTTACTAGTTTTGTTCTGCTGGAAGAATGCTTTTATCATTCCTGGCAGGTTCATCCTCGGGTAAGTCATCACAGCACACAGTGGAGAAAACTCCAAAATCCCTACACTGCTGATACTGGGAGAACAAGCAAACGCACACTAAATATTCAGGACAGAATGCACTTGTGACTAAAATAAGCCGCTCTCGCACAATCTCCAAACAACCGCTCCCTTTTATCACATCTACGACTTCTTGTGTTGCTTAAAAATCTGCACCTTGTTTCTGAGAGTACCCTTGTGTCCACAGACAAATTCGCTGAAGCATTTACTAAACACACTCATAGTCAAACAGACAGTCTTACCGATGTGTTCTGGCACTGTACGCTGGAGCTGTTGAAGCGGAGGGCGGGAACTCTCTGCTCCACACCCTGTATGATGAGCACACATTCGTACCCCCGCTGGCCCGACTGTGGCTGAGGGAGGTTTTTGGCCCGAAGGGTGATGGGTTTCACCACGTTCACTGGAACTAGGATACGATCGGCTGGAAGCAGCTGAGGACATTCCTGCATGAGAAGATCAAAAGGTCAAAAAATGTAAATATCAAAAGATGAATCAAAGAGATCATTTAACACATGTTTCCTTTCAGTTGAGCCTAACAAAACCTCAAAATTGGTTTGGGCCTGTTCTTGGAATCAAAATCTTGACTGCTCCTTGGGCTGAAAGGTCGGGGAAATAACAATGGTCTGCAGCTTATTAGCATATCTGGATTGCTCTGGGGCACAGTTTTAAAAAGCCATTATAGATAATTTTACACCCTATCTACAAAACGAAAATAAAAGTGAGTGCTGTTAATTCAAACAGACAAAAAGATGAATATTTTAAAAGGGACAAAGATAAAGAACTCTTCAGTGTTTCTTTTTCCTTTCTAAGTCTCTGACTACACTCAATAAGACTGATGTAATGTCTTTCAGATACTAAAGAAGAAACCAACGAGGTGGCGCAGAGTGGTATTTATGCAGTGCAGGGTGTTCAAAGTGCTCAGGCGGCTTTTGTAAGATGAATACAAACTGAGGTGCTATCTGGACCAGAGCAGCTACAGAATGCAGATTGAATACGGAGTATGAATTCAAAGATGTGCTGCAGTCCAAGTGCAGCGAGGTAATGTTTTGGATGGGCATGAGATTGGGCCAGAAACCCTTTTAAAGGATACTTACAGTAGAGTAGAAACACTTGTGTTTCACTACACAGCACATGAACGTATACCATCACAAGTACCCTGATCCTGGTAAGCATAAACACTTATCTTGACATGCCAAATGACACAAATGTACCACCCAAATGCATAAATGCAGTCTTAAATAAAACAGCAAAGACACTACAACACTGTAACACTCTGAGGTGCTGGTGTGCCATGCGAAGGGACGAGGAGACGTGGAGATCCAGCAGAAAACACTTTATTAATAAACGAAAAAAAAATCGGCACTTCTTTGTGCAAACTTAGAACTTGCAACACGGGAGACATTCACACACAACATAACGTTAACAACTGACAAAGACAAAGGTGCACAAGAAGGTATAAAATAACAAACACAGGATTGGGAACAATCTGCTGTGTCTGCTGACGAGACATGGGCAGTAATTAGACACAGACGGGAACGTGCAGGACCTGGAAGATACATAAAGGGACCTAGAAGGGAACAATGCGAGACAAGACCATGACAAACACATGCGCTCCACTCAGACACCATCCTATCTCCACCCACACAGGATCCGGATATTAAAGTCATCAGTAAAAAGATACTATGGGGGATAAAATGCTATACTAAGGGATAAAATGCACACCCATATAAGGGAGTCCTTACCTGACACTGACCCAACTTTCAGCCACTGTTCAGGTCTCTAAATTGTCATTCAGCACCTCTGCACCTTCATAATAGATACTCAGCCCCATGATCTACGTGAAGGACCTCTCTTAAGTCCTTTTTCAGACCACCTTCCAAGGATTTATCTCCGTATTACATTGATATAATGTGAACATGTTTACTGGCAGCAGTCTTAGTCATAAATAAGGCAGGGCAAGGGAAAACTGCTCAGTAAAATACCAATATATTTTTCCATCCACACCCAAGTCTCTTCAGCCTGCCCTTTCTTCTTTGGGGAAGATGTCTGCCCCGACTCCCCCCTCTCCTCTCCACTCCTCTTATTGACCGATGAGTAGTGCTGGCAGCTTTATGTGGAGGGAGATTGACTCCAAGCATAACAACAGTATAATTGAAGGCTGGGAGGCTCTAATATGGAGTCTTCAGAGACACTGAAGACTTGGGCTGTTTTTGTCAGGCCAGGTTATTAAGTCTTTATAAGGAGGCAGAGAAGAAAGGACAGAGATGCATACAATGAGGGGAAAAAGCAGGATGGGAACAAATCAGTAATACAGTTCGTTGCATTTTGAAACTTAAGTCTGTTTCCATTTCAGCTTCAAACAATTTTGTGAAATAATGTTGAAGGACACAATGGCGATGGTAATGCCAAATTGCTTGCAGGGATTGAACCAGCAACCGCATGGTCTCAGAGCCTCAACCATTACTCCACTTCACCCCATCAGCAAGAAACTAGATCTTGTTCCGTTGAACTTAAATAAAGCAGATCAAAAAATTGGTCACACTTCCCGTCTTGAGGCTCAGAAAGACTACCAGTGTCTGAGAATGATTCCTTTAGCCTTGAGCCAGATACAGCTAAAGAGTCTTACTGGAAGAGATGTTAATAAAAAAAATGCAGAGATGGGCATTCATGTGACAGATGACTTGACATTGCGGTTTCCTTCCTTGTCCGTGACACGTCAAATATGACAAGACGTGCCCGAGGCGGCTCATTTGTGGTGGGAAAACAAAGCAGGGATTGATTAAAAAAGGAGGGAAATTGTCATTAAAAATAACAAATTTACAGATAAGAGAGGCTCTTGAGAGAGTGTTTACAGTCTTGGTCTGAGCAAGAGTGGCCCGAGGGTGAGCTGAAGCATAATGATGTGTTTGTCATAGGGATGTGGAGTGAGGCAGACAGCAATTGAGCTCCCGATTGTTTACTACTGGGGGGTTTGGGGGTGTAAATCTGAACGTCTCAGAACAGGACTGATATAATTAGATGCTGAAGAAAGAGATACTGTAGGTAGGGAAAAAGATTTAAGTTCAGTGCGTGCACTTCGGTTAGCGATGCGCCGAGACAAAGATAGTCATTGAGTGCGAGAGGGGAGGAAGACGCCCTGGCACAAAGAACAGAGGGTAGCGAGCTGGCACAGAGCGATAGATCCATAATTAGAGCTGTTTGAGAATGTATGCATAATGGCAGCGTTCAGTAGGGTAGAAGATGAAACGGCTAATTCTCTCCACAGCTCTCACAGTGTTAGTTGGATGATTACTGAGGCTTCCCTGCACTCCTTGCGCTTTAGCGTACCTCCCTACCGCCAAAGGCAAAAACCCTCCTCTCTTGTTCCTTGCTACATTTCACTTCCTGCGGCATCACACATGCTCTCATCCTCTCTCACCTCTGACATATCCTTCCTTTTCATCTGTTTGTTTTCACTCTCTTGCCCCTCTCCTGGGCTGGGAATTTCTTAAGACTTGTCTTCCACCTCAATCTAAATGATTTTTATCTAAAAGTTTCTCGCTGAGGGAGGCAAAGCAGAGGGGCAATCTCATGGTTCTGAACTCAGACCCAAATCCTTCTTTTCTTTGCTCAACTGTGCAAAGCTGCCAATTGTGCCAGTCAATTGATATCTTATGGTAGTAGACATTTCACTGGATCGATCAGTTCTTGTTTCCCACACCTCTTTACTTCTGCTTCAAGTGTCTCATCTCACTAGACATGTAGCTCCCTTCTAAGCCAGCATCTTAACAGTCATGGAAACTGAGTCATATGTGTCATAAATAGTAATCCTCATGCCAAGTGCATGGAAGACTCCACATGGAAGACTCCACTCCACATTGATTTCAATACACATGACGTGAAAAAGGTATTTTGTGTTAAATCATTGAAAACACTTACATTTTGCTTTATACAGTGGAGTTCACTTATCTCAAGTCACGGTTAACTCGCCAATACTATTATGTCAACGTTTTTGAAGTGGAACCGCCAAACTCCCTATTTGTCTTAGTATTGTCTTGTGGGTTATGTCGATTCTGTTATGTTGCCGAAATCTCGAGCACAAAAAAGGGACAAATTCGCCACTTCACATGGTTATTTCGTGACTAATTTCCGTACCTAGTTCACTGAGCTGTTGCCTCAGATTGCTGTCGGTTCACTCCAATGACGGTTCACTCCCTGTCTTTGAACTAGTCTGAGGGATAACATGCAGTAGCATCCAAAACGTTTTTAGTGATTTTGTGAGATTTGTGTTCACATTGTTGGAGAATATAATTAAAGGCTTGTATCAAGAATCGAAGGTGGTTTTTATTGTGGTGGTTTTATATGCCTTTTGTTGTTAGCAAACATATACACAGTACAATGTATGTAAATTTTTTTAGATGAATGCCGATCGCTTCATCAAACAAATCGCGGCAACACTGTTGTGTAAAAAGACACCAAAAACACGAGCATGTACATTCTCGTTTAATAACTCACATCACGTACATCAATAAATGTTCATTTTTCAATCTTGCGAGGGTTGTTATCTTTGGCGCTTGCAATATCACTCTGACAAGCTGGCACTTCCACTATCACTCTGACAGCTGACGCTGATAGGCTGTCTGACCTGTCAATCATGCAAGAAGATGTGATTGGCTGTGCTGCCATGAAGGCGGGCTCTTCTCATCTCATCCGATAATCAACACAACGCGCTTCTTAATGGGACGTGCTGCTAAACAGCGCAGCGGGAGAGACTGCTTTTTTCATCTGATTCTGACGTTTGTTTTCTTATTGTGTGAATTTCGCGCACAAGCACTGTGTACCGAGCCTGAACAGTTATGGATAATTGACGTCATGCGAGTAACATTTGAAATTTGAAATATGATCTTACACAAAAAAGTTCATCAATCTATGGGTGCGGGTTATGCCAACAACTTTCTACACACAACCCAAAACCTGCGGGCTATATGAGTGTGCGGATTATCTGCGGCAAAATTGGTGATATATGTTATACGAGTTATCTCGATAAACGGTTATCTCTATGCTTTTTTGCAACCCCCTGAGGCTGTCGACATGACCAAACTCCAATGTATTTATATTCGTTTATGAAACTAATTTCATGTTTTCAGCATAAGCCTATCAAAGGTAGATCAAAGGTTTATGGGTTCATGCAAATTGATATAGTGTCAAACTGTGTATCTTTTATTCAAAATTACACCACAATTTCACATTACCCATCAGTAAGGCAAGCTGTAAACATGCACTTTGCCATTCCCAAAAGGAGGGAGAAAGCCAAGCTATAAAAGAAAGTTGTTTTCTAAAGTGCAGTGGACGTCTGGGTCAGGGCAGCATGCCTTTAGTCAGTGAGACAAGGGAGCACTACCCTTAGTATACACACTGTAGCCAGAGAGAAAACCAAGACTCATATAGGAGAGTCGGAAAAGAGTGTTCAACCCCCCCAAAAATCATTAATCCATCATAATAATAATAGTTTCATAATAAATCCACAATTCTGTAACATAATTACAGGGAAAAACTGATAAGACTTACCATCAACCACTGAACTAATCCACTGACAGAGCTTACCTCAAAGCATCTGACACTTTACTCCACAGCTACGATTTCAGAAAAATGCTTCATTAAATAATTATTGGCTAATTTATAAACATAAAACATTATACAGTGACAATTTACCAATATGTAGACTTGAAAAAGGTCATATGCATCTCTCTGAATATATACCCATATTATGCCATATTCCCCAACTTTATATAACAGAATAACACTAATACAGCCTGGATATTTTATGACGTATCATTATATATTATTATGATGAAAAATCTAAGACGTGGAGTAGAGAAAGTGACTTCAAATGTTTACATTTTGCAACCAAACATGAATCTTTTGCTGCTGTTGTTAAACATAAAAAGTGTCACACAAATTGAAATATGATAATGATAATAAAAAAAAAAAACAGTTAAAACAATTTAAATGTGAGAAACTGAATGGCAGACACAATGTTGCCAGAGACGACATTCTGATGCTGTGGCACGTTTTATTTATGAACGTGGTCTGTTTGTGCTTTACTGAAATACTGAAATGAGCACAGACTACAGGGGGGCTTCTCGCATCCACCATCCATTGAATGACAAGTCTGGATTATTCAGATCACTCTCAACAATCCCTTAATTGGTATAAAACACAGAAATTCATCCGAGGAAGGTCAATGCAAAAGGTCATCTAATTTCTCCATGCAAAGTTGACTCGTCAGCGTCTGCTTGGAGGATTTGCACAGTAAACATCCCCAGTCATTAATTCTAAACCACCCGGAGTTTGGAAGCGGATCTGAGACCTCCGGTATGAGGGGTTAATGAAATCCAAATTAAACTCATTAACCGGACAAAACACCTGCCTTAAAACAAAAATCAAACAAAAACATCCAGTGGAAATGTCATTAACATGTGCTAATATTCAGCCAGTGCTTTGTGTGCTAGTTGCTTGACACACAATAGGGAATCCTAATATTAAACTGGTCAATATTGACAGCGTGTCCATTTGATAATTGGAACGCCAAATGCTGGCAGCCAGAGAAACGCTTTGTTAAGAGATGATAATGAATGCTAAATGATGAGGCTACACATTTGTGTGGCTAAAACGCATAGCCTCAGGGGACAGGTGTCCTCATAATTCATTACGCATTTCAAAGCTAAGCACACAAGCACGATGTACATAATTGTATGTTTATGCTAGCTGTCGACTTCTCTTGAGTTGCATGACGCAAATTAAATAAGCACATTGTGATCTGTGCCATGTAGACCCTTGGGGAAGGATTAAAGGGCACATCAATGAAACAAACTCGACGATTTGACCCTCCTCGGCACCTCTCTGAGAGCGAGCTAGGACAGGGTTTGACACCAGCAAAGAGTGCCGAGCCCCAAAACTAGCTTTTAATTTATCTGATGGGCCTGCGGTGGCCTCAAAGCATGCAAGCTAGGCCAATATTATTGATAATTTACATGGGATAAGATGTTGGTGGGAATCCAGACATAAATATTAGAGATTTAATGAGAATTAAGTCGAATTTAAAGCCAGCAGACGTGTGTATGCAGTGGCTCAACGTGATGGGGTGATGCTGGCTAAGTTCTCACAATCAGGACAAGACCTGAACTGCTCCTCTGCGCCAATCAACTCATTTAGGTCCAATTATAAGCCGGTGTGTGACCAATCACAAATAACTCACCTCTGGCTGTTTGACACGGCCCTCCTGGAAAGAGCAGCTGCTCGGATCGTGGGTGCATGTGTGACGGTATTTGCACCAGTGGCACTGGTATGGGCTTCCGACACAGGACAGACACCTGATACAAGGAGGGGGCTCACTTTAATGCAGTTAGTTTGATTATTCTTGAAAATATGGGATGTTACACCAATGCATTACATCAGTTGTAAATACCAAAAAAATACTCACGACTTGTGAACACTGCAGTTGTAGAAGACAAAGCTAGTGTTGGCGAAAGCTAGTCCCGTCTCTTTTGATTTGAGGTAGAGCTGGACAATCTGATGGTCACCTAAGAGTCAGGAGGAAAACATTAGAGTCTGGTTTCACAGGTAGGGTTTTGATTAAGCCATTTAACATTTAAGTACCTTTTATAAATGTACTTTAGATAAAAGCATTACTGCATTACTATCTATATTTTAGACAGTAAAAAATATTGATTAAAAAATAGTGCCATTAAACTGGATTAATTTACACAGATATACACAGATAATTCACTCATTATCATGAATGGTAGTGCAACACACAATAAAAATAAAAATAGCCAAGTCTTCATGAACAATTCCTGAGACGTGCACACTTGGGACACCACATGCGCATTGGCTAGACCAAACTGAACAACGCTATTTGAGCATACGAGACAGAACTTATTTTGTTATAAAATGGTTTTGCACACCCTGAATTGCTGCACAGAAGCATTGCAAATATTGTCATTGAGTGAACTGAATTTCCCTGGAAGGGATTTTGTGGTTACTGTGTATTTTAATGCTTAGATTATCACACTTTTAGCATAGCAACATGCTAATTTAAAACTTTAAACTGAATATAAACTAGCAATTATCTCATTCATACACCAATGACACCAACCTGTCTTAATTAGGTCATATAGTAAGTCGTTTATATAGTATGTGCATAATAGATCGGCTTTTTGAAGCTAAGGAAAAAGGTGACTGCTCCACTCTGCCAAAAATGAGTTTAAACCCGTCCATTCCTGAAGAAGAAGGGGAGAGAGACAGAGACTGAGAGAAAGAAACCTGTGCGAGTTAATGGAAATGTGGCACAAAAGTGCCCATCTTCAGATAGTTTTTGTCTGAGCTAATGAAGAAGCTCATGTTTAATTCAACATACCGGACACGACATCTCCCTTCTCAAAAGAAGATCATACTTCCCCCCCCCTCCCCCCCACTCTCTGTCTATTACGGTCTCTCCATTTCTCACATATTTCTCTTCGACCTCTTTCTTGTTCTCCTAGCGCACTCCTCTTCCTGTCATCCGGTGTTTCTTCAACAAAGAGTGAATCATTCATCAATCACTGTAAAGTGTGCCTGACAATGAATTTGTCCTAATTAGCTCACCTAAATGTTACCTTGATGGCTGGTATCTCTGGTGTGTGTATGTGTGTGTGTGTGTGTGTGCAGGCCCCCTGCCACCCACTGCAGAGTGTGTCCGCCTTTAATGAGTCGCTCAGGACATACACGGTTACCATGACACTAAGAAATGAAAGGAAAGTGAGGAATATGGTAGAGAAAGAGAATAAATGACCTATAACTGCAGGGGTATGTGTGTGTGTGTGTGTGTGTCTGTGTGTGTGTGCATACAGAATCCATAAAAACACGTCTTAATTCACAACTTTAATGTTATGACGCATCCTAGTATTAGGGGTTAAACACTGTACGTGTATGACAGTGATTGTGCATGTGTCCAGTAGTATGTGAGCATGTATAAGTGTGCACCCTCAGGTGTGTAATAGTGTACTTATTCAGTGGTGTGAGTGTGTGTTTGCACTGCGGTATTTCATAGCTGTGGGCCCTTGCAGATTGGGCCGACCTGTAATTTCATGGTGGCCTGAGTAGCATGCATCATTATTCACACACCTCACACCCCTGCACATGGCTCTTTCTACCTCACACCCAGGCCGCTGTGCCAGTTACTAGGATAATATGCGGGTGTTTCTATACAAGTTGCCCACCTCCCACTCTTTTACTACCTGTTTTTGCCCTGGAAACACAGGCGGAAGAGTATTCCCCTGTTTTAGTAGAAGTGCGCATCTTCATTATCCTAACGTTTTCGTATTATGAAAAATTACCAGCCTCTAGACAGCTGCCCAGATGTGCACTCGTTTCAATTATGTCGAGGTAACCAAGCACGTCGGAGAGAAAACAGAGGCGAAAGAGCGACATCTACGAGAGTGTGAAAGAGGACGGCAAAATGTTCTCTCTGGAAAAATCTTTTCTCTCTTATCTGCTGTAGTGAATGCTGTCAAAACTATTTCAGCCGAGCAGATGGAGTGAAGAGTGTCATCAGTTCAGGAGATCCAATCCAATCACTTTACTTGAAAAAATCTCTCAACCCTTAGTGCCAATGGAGCCTCAGAATGAAAGAGAGAAATGGAGAGAGACAGACGAGAGAGAGTAGGAGACAGAATGCCAAAACTGCCTTCCTCTTGACGACCTTTATTCACTCAATTACAAAACACGTCCTGCGGCAAAAGTCAACAGCTGCAGGCAAGATAATGAGCATGTAAACTTCCATCTCTACTCAGGTGTTTACGCCTATCACTCTCTCTCTTTCTTAGACTGCCTTCCCTCCTTCTTTCTGATATAAATCCAGCATCTCTCGAGTCTGATTCAGATTTCTCGATCCAGCGTCTCCAATTATAAAGCTGTCACAGTCTCACTTTTAGTCTCAGTCTATTCACACTGCCATAACAAAACTCCAACATTCAGGCCTTTCACCCAATTTCCTCTTGAATTTGACTGGTTAGTGATAAATGTTCACACCTTGGTCTACAACAATGCGTGGAACTTCCTTCTCCGCTGGAGAGCTGCAGGTAATACGGTTCCCCTCAACCAGACCGTCCATCTCCGCCAGGTCCTCAAAGGTGCAGTTGACCCCCGCAGATAGTTCTGGCACATTGTGTGCCTCCAGTACGAGCTGTCAAGGAAAAAGAAAAGATAAGCTGAAGTTATACAGGGGAGAAAATAGAAGGCAATAATGGACAGGACAAACTTTGGTATGTATCGCAAACTGACATACCATCTTTGTGAAGAGAATAAACTCATTTTTGCTGCTGCTGCCCCTAAAACTGCAGTCAGGTGGATATTTTTTCACATCTGTGATTTGAAAGGCTCTTGAGAGAGAAGGAAGTCTGCAGACTCCACACATGGGAAATCTCAATCCAGCCGCAGACATCAAGACATCCCAGAAAACACACGTAGCCATTCCATAAATAACCCAGATGACACGTGGCCAACCACACAGCGAAATCAGGCCATTGAACCAGCAGCCACATATCTCCTAAATTTCCTGGAGGAAAATGTCCAGAGACATCAAGAGACTTCAGTCAGCCATCAGTCAGCCTGTACTGACTCTAATGTGTTTCACTGAACACAAGTGGGTGGGAAATTGAGAGAGAAGGAGAGAGGGCTATGGGGTGAGAGTTTTCATTCTCTTCTTTTCTTTATGCTCACTCTCTCTCTCTCTCTGTCCTCTCCCTCTCTGTTACCCACAATGCCCTCTGGCTCCCAGCCTTCGAATGAATTTCAAGTCCTGGTCTGAAGCACGTGTGTTGCCTGACACCAGAGTCAGATCAAGTGAGAAATGAGGGGTTGATGGCAAAGAGAAGAATGAGAAAGAGCAACTGTCATTAGACTGAAATAAATGGCCCCTTCACACACAGAATTACACTGGCCTTGACTGCGTTTTTTGTTGTTTGTTTATTTTATTTTTTATAATAAAGCGTTCTGAATTATCTGTCAATGTTTCTTCAGTTCGACACCATTCGTATACGAAACGCATCAATGTCAAAGAAAGCACAAAATAAAGGGAATTCAGGGAGAGAAAACAATGAAATTGTACATAAAGACAAAAGATATGTGCCAAATAAATATTAAAACAGCCGCTGCAGTTTGACTCTGTTGTGGGTCAGTTTGGGAAAGCATGCAGTAATGCTCTGTGGGGGCATCATGGGAGGTGAAGCGGATGAAATCGGAATATCCACACTAATAGGAAGCCGCAGCCTTGCATAGAGTGGCCCTGCACCCAGCATTACATTGGTGATACGGCCTGAAACACCCTTTACTCAACAGAACGGCTGACCGGGGCTGTTTTTAGATTGCTGTTTAATGAAAAGGCAGGGACATATTGCAGACACTTTTCCCGTCTCTCCTCCACTCTCGCTGTTTTCCGTTTTCCCATTAAAGTTCAGGATGCACCAGTGGATGGCAGCGCCACTCTGGGATTTAATTTATTTCTCTTTTTAGAGAGAGATGCAGAGAGAATTTCTTCAATTACATTTCAAGCAGCGGCGAACAAACCCTCGCTGGCCATGATAAATATGAAAATCATCCCTCTCGGAGAGGGATCCTACAAGCAAACAAAAAAAGGCCTCTTGCGGCAGAGGTTACGACACAAGAAACATGGTGTCTTTGATTACCTCCTACCTCAACAGAAGACTGCATCAAGACGGCAGACTCTCACAGACTTCAGATGCCGATGCGGGTTTCTAATTACGCTTCAGGATTTGCTAGTGGAGGGAATCAGAGCTGTCGAGCTCAGAGACCCCCAGAGACCCCGAAAGCTATGAGATTCTACATATCGTACCCCTTGTTGTACTTTAAAAATCGCATGGACAAAGTCAATCTACATTTAAATGAATTCTTAGAGCATCTATAGCATAGAATCCAGCCATGACTGATGTTTTCCCTAAACAACTAGTTCAGAGGTGTAATCCTCCTTCAGGATAATGCTAAAGCTCTGTGCTTTGCTCTGCTTATCGAAGCCTTTGCATTATCTAAAGGAAACTTCTTTTGGTAAATGCACTCAGTAATATGAACAAGAGCAGTTAATAAAATGAATAAATAAATTCCTCATTCGATGGGCTTTACTGTGGTTTGCAGCACACTCTGGCTGGTTGGAGGTCCAGAAAGAGCTTATGGATAAAACGTGAAATAACATGTATTAATCGAAAAAGAAAAATGTTTTCTTTTTGATGAGAAACTTACTTCAATCCCTAAATTCTCCCTACACACTCTACAAAGAAGCTTTGTGCTTATCTCCTCAAACAAATATTCAATGATGAAAAAGGTCAAGAAACCACATGAAAGCCTGTAGTGTATTTCTGTGTACATTTTGCAATTTATTGCATTGCAGATGTGTTGTTTTCCTCTCAGTAATTCTAGTTTGAAGGAAAAGGTCAATTTCTCTCTGACGCTCTCGGTGTAAATTCCTTGCCAGTCTTTTCATAACACACACAAATATAATTAAAAATACTGTTAAAAATAGTAACTGTAACAAATTTCCTATGTTTTATATGGACATTCCATTAACAATCATTTGTCATTCTGAAGCTAACAGCTAATCTCTTAACATTAACACTAACTATACCCTTAAATCTGAAAAAAAAAAAAAAAACATTTCTGTAACTTATAGCTGTTTATCTTATGGGAACCATTAAAATGTCTCACACAGGGACAAGAATTTCAGATATTGTCAACTTTGACAGGCACATTTTTCCACATTTTTCCACACACACCACATATGTACATAAACACATGCGTATCAAACCAACTTGAAGTAAGCCAAATGGTCTAAGCCGGTCTAAGATTGTGAAGATTGAGAGGATTTGGCTCATTAACTCAAGCTTAAAACCTTAATACACCAAGAACACACCTGAACCGTTTACACAAGGACTTCTTGTGATATGGGAATCTGGCGATATGATCACGTCAACTCTTCAACGACCGAACAGCTACTACGGAATCTCTTGACATCTGCTTTGACTGGTTGCCTAGATACAGTCGACATGAATGTTCTATTTGAAAAAAATTAAGAACTTCTGTGGCAAAACATTTTTATTTAAGTAACATTTAAATTCTAATTAAGCATCATTTTGTAGTACACATGTATTTAAAGTACCATGCCTGGCGTTTTTTTAGTTTGTATACAGCCTAGGTTTTGAATTTGGGCCCAGAATACCGATCCTGCATCAGCTGAAAGGCAGGCTTCTCTAGTGGAGACGTTAATCTGATATAAAGGCTCAGAGGAGGTGCTGGATTACATGAGGATAAGGTCTGAAACCATGGCTTGCTTTGATGGATTTTACAAGCGCACACACTCGCACAATGAACAAGTGATGGACTCAGCACTTATCTAGGTTCAGCCAAAAATAAAACATAAACATAAAAAGTGACCGTCCTGACTAAGGATAGGGACAAATACAGTAGTGATTGACAGGAGTAAATATTTGATATGACACCTAAACTGTTTAAACGTACAGCAAACGTAAACACATTAACCTGTGCATTAACAAATTAAGCCAATTTTCTGGTTTCTAGATTCACAAAACCTTAACTGAAGATACATTTAGATCTGCTCGTGTCCAAACGTAGGTGATTCTGGGTGACATGGCTAGTTGTAAAAGGTCCAGCTTCAAAGAAACATTTATGGAACGAGGAGGAAACTCAGTTCTGACAAACATTAAAAGAAATGTCATGTCTTGCATTTTTCAATTAATCAAGTTCTTGCATGTTATTGTTAAGGACATGACTGAAAATTAATAGGTTTATTAAATTACTGTCCAAAATGACCAAAATGCTAGACACAGCATAAAACAATATCCCATTACACACTATTTTGTTTGTTGTGAGGATGACAAGAAGTTTTAAAATGTTAATTTTCCAGTCGCAGTCTAACAGCGCTCGTCAACGTCAAAATGATCAAGATGTCCAATCAAATCAAAGGAGGTTTACAGAAGTGCAGATTCCAACACCATGCTTTCAGCAGTGAAAGATTGTGTATCTAAACATTTAATATTTGACAACGGTTTTATGATAGAAATGTGCAGTGACCTATAGCAATATCCACCAGTGAACTACTCAACTTTATGCAATTTCACCATTTTGAATTGAACAGAATAGTTTAGATTGACTACTTAACTTTATTCTTATTTCTTTATTCCCTTAAATCCCTTTTATTCCATTAATTATTTAATTCCTTTAAATAATAAGACCAATAACACCCCACCACCCAAATGAAAGAGTTTGTTCAGAGTACATGGAAATATTCCAACAGCTGTTATTCTGGAAAAGATAAACAGGACAAAACCGAGAGCCGTGAGAATGGGCCTCGAGTCTCACAGAAGGATGAATAAAAAAGGTTTTACTTTCATTTGTGTTTGTTTATTTAAGTTGTCAAATCTTCACCAGTTCCCACCTACTCCTGCCCTTAACAACTAACTTTACTACTACAGTTTAACCGGAATATTTAATCCGAAAACTATACACATTAAAGCGGTCAATGCCAGATCTCATAAGGTACAGAAACACCCAGAAACACACAACTTATAAGCTTTCTGTCATGTGTGTGACTAGATCTAAAATTCACTGAAATAACAACAGGCAGATCCATAAAGGCTGAGCTTCAGAACATGATCACATTAATGATGGAGCCAGAGAAGCAATGGGCTCCATAAGTGAATTAGTGAAGGCTAATGTCAATATCTCCAGCATTTGGCTTTATCCTCAGAAACACTTAAATGAGGTTTAGTATTTCCACAGTATTCCTTAAGGATTTTTTATGGTGTGATTACACAGAAGGGACTAAGGTGAGAATTGATAATTAGCGCTCACCATGACACTGTATTGGGACACGGAAATGTTGTTGGGATGAACGCTGAGCCTCACACACTGCTTTATATCTGAGGCGAAACGGCGAGGCTCGGATGACCGCTCACACTTTTCCTTCCTGGTGCACCTAGAAAACAAAGATGAAAAGAAATATGTGAGCACTTGAGGAAGCGAGAAAGGCAGCATGTGAAAGGAAAACAAAGAACGGGCAAAAATAAAAACAGCTGCACAAACGCATCCAACCATCTGTGACCAGCATGGCATGAAGGAAATGGAACACAAGCTTGGTTACTAGCCCAAATCCATGCATTATATGTCTGTTTCATATTTCAGAAGAGAGGGAGGTGGGAGAGAGATAGAAAAAGACCAGTGGTGGTGGTGTCTCTATCCTGTTTCTGTTCTCTTGACGGTACTAAAACAACAGACTCTATTTATGGAAGCAGAGCAGGCCCAAAGGGCTAAGGGACAAGCCAGCTTTGTGTCACCCTTAATGAAGCGTATTCATCGCTCCCGGGTTCTGCAGGTGGAGAGAATCAGAGCTCAAAGACCTCCCCCTCCTCCACCTCCCCCTTAGATCCAGACACCATCCACTCTGATCTGTTCACAACACTGGGTCACAGAGCCGATGAAGAGACCACCCTTACACTGTGACAGCTAATCCAGACACATCAGATTACAGGCTCGAGGTTAAGCAGGTTTAAGACTGTTTTACACTTGCGATTTTTAGTTGCGACAGCCTGACTTGCAGGGTTACGTACTGGTGCTAAAGAACCAAGAGACCAATATGATTTCAAGCGGTAGACAAACATGAATATTGTCCTGGATTCTGTGACAATTCATCACTTAAAAATCATCAAAAAATATATTTATTTAGACACTACACAACTTATGTAATCATTCATCAGATATAACAGATATATAAGGCGCTTCTATATTTCTTGGATTTAACATGACCACACTACTAAAATGATTTACTTAAAGTAAATACAGATGTCCTATTTATTCAGCAATAAAACTGAATAAAAAATATAATATTTAATTAAAAATACATAATCATTAAAAAGTTTTCTCATTTAATTTCCATTATGTTCCGTTCTTTCAATTCAGCCAATCCTTGACATGTAGGTTAAGGTACTATATATTGTGTATTAACCAAAATGTAATATAATAAATATTATAAAATGGGTAACACATTTAGAAGAAGGTTTCATTAGTTAACATTAATTAACTGCTTTACTTAACATGAACTAAGAAGGAACAGATTTCATTAATATTAATGCTAATTTCAACATTCAGTAATACATTTTTAAATAAGTAACATTTGTTAATATTAGTTAATGTACTGTGACATGAACAAACAATAAACAACTGTATCAGCCAACTTTAACAAAGATGAATAAATACTGTAACAATGTGTTGTTCACTGTTAGTTATACATTCTCTGGCTGTGAGGATACACTATTTGTAATAATACATAAGATATAACTGCCTGTGAAAACATACCATTGAGTCTTTTTAAAGTTGTACCTGCTTGTGTAGTACAAGAGTGTCTAAAACACCCTGCTCTGTCTGGGTTTTTAGCCTGTCATTCTCCGGACTAATCCAGATTGGCTTTATTCAAATCTGTGAAGCAATTAACTACGAATCAGCACAGAGTTCTTATAAGAGGGAAAGGAGTTTATAACGGATGACAGTTATGACAGGGTTTTCCACTGCAGAAAAGAAGGGAAAGAGAGAGAGGTAGAACAGTGAATGAATTGAAAAGTTAAGAAGCCTAACGTGGAGAACTCCGAGAACAGTATAGGAATAATCTGCTGGTGAATGAAAGAGGAAACGAAAGAGATTTAAATGGCAACAATCATCCCCTTTCTCTGTGCCTCTGTGCTAAGCAGGTCTAAGATGCATTTAATCAGAATGGCCTCCTTTGTAGCACCAATCACACAGTCTGAATCCCTTTCTGCTGCTGATTTAATAAGCATGCTGTGTACAATGTGTTCAAACACACACACACACATGCTAGGTGGAATCTATAGGTGGTGAAACAAACTCTACAATGAGAGAGAGAGAAAGTGTCTATCACTCTCAGTGTACTGGGTGAGACAAACTGCTTGTGCGCATCTCTGGATGACTTGGCGAGAATGCGCATCCTGCAGTTAGATGCACGTGTCAAAGGCCTTTAAAAAAACATTACATACAGTCACAGCCAACAAGTCTCTCGAGCCTCTCTTGGTCCACACCCATTACGGACATGGGCAGTGAAGCCTGTTAAAAGCAGGGATTATCCTTTTTCACCAATAGGGGGCATATGAGGGTTGTCTGTATACAAATTCAAGTATACAGGGGCTTTGACATGTTGTGGCCGAAACAAGCACTGCTTGTAAGAACTGGAAACTTTCTTATTTAAAAGGGTTATAAACCAGATGCCTGCCTATGGTCTGAGAGCAATATAAAAACATTTATGAACTTGTGTGATACAGGCCTGGGGACAAAACGGGGGGAAAAAGAGCAGTTTAATTATCAGATGATTATTATTTGTTTTATTTAAACAGTACATTTTTTCATTTTATTAAAGAACTGAAATACATAATGACAATTTACTTTCTTAATTCAGAATTCTGTTTGTATAAAGTGAACAATAAATGATACTTCAAAGATAGTATTCTACAATGATATGATAATTTTATATATATATATATATATATATATATATATATATATATATATATAAATAAAACAATATATTACGTTATGGTTTATTGCATCTAGTAAATTGGTGATGATCTTGATAAATCATCCTGCGCACACCTGTCAACATACGGCAGGTTTGTTTTAATACCTTGTCATTAGTAAAGTAAACTGCTCTATTAGAAGACTGAGAAGTAATTTGTTCCCTCGTTATGTAAATGCTGCCCAAACATGGAGAAATGCGGTACTTTGATGAATAATGAACAGGAAAAGAAATCTCATCAAAGCGATCAGACAGACGGGAGCGCAGAAGTGGGCATGCAAAACACTAAGGATGGCTTCCTGGCATCTCGCCTGCCCTCTCTCTTCCTGTTCCCCTTGTGACCCTCCGTTCACTCTCTCTCTGACACAGTGACCTAAATACCATTACATCACCCATGCCAGCAGAGGAGGAAATAAACAAATAAATGAACACACATCAATAAATGATAAAACACATGTAATTAGTGCATTAAATTACCAACTTTACGTTTTGATTGAGGGGAGATACTTGTAGTAAGCTTGCACAGAGAGCGAGAGAGAGAAAGAGAGAGAGAGAGAGAGAGAGAGAGAGAGAGAGAGAGACAGACTACTACAGATGTCTTTAGAAGAAAGCAGCTAACAGAGTCAGCCAGAAGCAGCTAAATTAATAAGTTCTGTAAAAATAATAAATCCCTCAAGGAGCTTTATTCAACATGCTCTGCAACTAAAACTGTTAATTTACCGTAAGAATGAGTTTGGGCTCACCCTAGAAAACCTCACTTTGCCAAGATTAATTTATAATAAACATGAGGAAGTACATTTATCATGTATGCCTGATGACAGTGTGTAATCCAAAGATTTGACCAGCTGTCTCTAATGGGTCAAAACACTGGAGAGGAACCACACATATGTTCCTTAAGAAAGAGACAGCATAGGCTAAAAAGCAAACTAACATATTACTTTTACAATATGGTATACAGTATTGTTCAATTTGACCTTCCATTTCAAACGTGAAAAATGAAAGTAAGTCAAAACAGCTTTACCAACCAAACAACCAATTTTAAAAAAAAGTGTATATGTGTGTATATGTATGTATGCATATGTATGTATGTATGTATATATATATATATATATATATTTATGTGTGTATATGTATATATGTGTATATGTGTATCTTTGTGATATTGATCTGTGCTGAACGAATAAAAGATTGATCTTATTTCAGCCTGAAAATGAGAATAGAACAAGTGAAAGATTTCAGATTTCATTTGCATAATATATTTCCCAGCTCGTGATAACAGTTCCAAAATATTATTCATCCCAAGAAAACAACAAATAAATATCACACACTCTAGAAATTTAAATGGTTGATAGATAGATTCTTAGATCTTAGATTTAGATTCAGGTCTGGAGAACAAGAGGGCCAGTCAATAACATCAATGCCTTTGTCTGAAAGCTATCTACACACTCTAGCCACATGAGCCTGGGCATTATCATGCACCTGGAGGAACCCAGTGCCCACTGTACCAGCATAAGGCATGACAATGGCTCTGAGGATTTCAACCCCCGTGCGATCCTCCAAGGATATTCTTACCCAGATCATTACTGACTCACCGCCAAACTGGTCATGCTGGATAATGTTGCACACAGCATAACGTTCCCCATGGTATCTCCAGACCTTTTCATGTCCGTCACATGTGCTCAGTGTGAACCTGCTCTCATCCGTGAAGAGAGCAGGGCATCAATGGCAGACTTGAATTCTGGTGTTCTCTGGCAAATTCCAGTCGATATGCACAGTGCTGACCTGTGAGCACAGGTGTCACTAGAGGACATCTTTGACAGTTTGGTCAGAAACATGCAAACCAGTATTCTGCTGAAGGTAATTTTGTAGGGCTCTGGCAGTGCACCTCCTGTTCCTCCTCACTCAGAGCAGAAGATACCAGTCTTGCTGCTGGGTTGTTGCCTTTCTTTGTCCCTGTCTAGCTCTATTGTTATAACAGTCTGTCTCCCGGTATCTCCTCTGTGCTCTTGAAACTGTGCTAGGAGATGCATTTAACCTCCAAGCGACAGCATGTATGGATGTGCCATCCTGGAGTAGCAGGACTGACTGTGCAACCTGATTGGATGGCAGAAACTGCCTCATCCTGCAGACAGCGACAAGAACCCTAACAAAACAGAAAACTAAAGACAAACCAGTCAGGAAGAATAAGGCAACCACCTGCATAATTATTCCCTTTTTGGGAGTTGTCTTGCTGTTGCCTCTTTAGTGCACCTGTTGTCACTCTCACTATATATCCTAAAAAGCTACTGTTATGCTTATCTTCATTTTTGTGGACTTGTCTTGTCTGTGCTAGTTCGCATCTGTTTCTATGGTGACTAATTGGTTAGATTTTTGTCCAGCTGTTCCAGTTTAATTTCCTAATTTACTATGTGTATATATTCTTCCTGTTGTTTTAGTCCTTTATCGGTTATTATCAGTGTTACATGGTGTGTTATTCTCTACCCCTGAGTTTATGTCATTAAAGGAATTTGCTTTACAACTTTGTCCGTCTTCGTCTTATTACTACAGAAGTCTGTAACAGTTACAGTACATGCATTTAAAATATAGACTAATTAAAAGTTAATGAAAGTATGTTGACCAACTGTTTGGCACTAGGATGTTGCAAACAACTGGAAGAAGAAAAAAAAAACACACTCAGCATTGAATGAAATACATGTTGAGTAATAATTGCCATTTCTCTCATCTCTTCCAACACCGTTGTTGGTGTTTTGTTTTTCACTGAACATGTCGCTGTGCATTCTGGGATTGCTGCCTTTGAAACTTCCCCAAAATTACAGTAGATATTTTAGGAAACAGCATAACCAAGATTATTCCTTTCTTAATAATTGGGAGTTTGGTTTTAAGAGCTACCAGTTTAATTTTTTTACCAGTTTAATTTATTATTAGACAGTTTTGATAGCACAGAATAAAAAAAAACACATAATGAAACACTGACCATTCCTCAGTAAATTCTACTCTGAATGTCTCCACTTGTCTAACTGAAATTCCATTGTGCATAAAATGAAATCCACTGAAATCAGCAGCCACTGAGTTTAGTTAAAAGACAGATGCATAAACTCTAGCCAGGTCATGCTCTACATACCATAGTATAGTAACATATTAACATTATGGATGAATCAATGGATATTTGAATGTGCACTTAAATACATATTTATCCTAATGGATAACAAGCCTCCCATTGGGACAGTTTCCCAAGGATTAATAGCAAAGAAACATTTAAGGAACAAGATGATGAAATTGAGTTGAACTATTGCCCAGCCAGACAAACCTCACCCAAGTTACACAACAAGTAGAAAATTAGATACTTTTAAAATACGCTGTGATACACAGAGAGTAAGGGAGAGCACTGACAAACGCAGGAGCTGCCACACTGACAAATGGCAGGTTTAAATTTAGAGTCAGCGCTGTGAGCCAGACCCTCAGAGCCCCCTGTGAGAGAAGAGCAAGTCGGTCACCATCGTTATGGAGAGACCAAAGAAGTGGGATGGAAGGAATGAGGGAGGCATGAAGCAGAGAGAATGAAGGAGGGGAAAAGACAGACAGAGGAAGAGACTTGTGGAGAGTCATTACACAGCCCAGTGGCTCTGACCCGATTATTCCCAGCAGAGACCTTGGGGCCACTGCCCCCCACTGGGCCACAAACCTCAGCTGAGTGGAAAATTAGTGTGGAGCACCCCGGGAACGACCCTAACACACAGAGGCACACTGACACACACAAACACATGCTTGAACAAAAACACCCAGGCTGCAGCAGTCACTTTGCACAATTTCTAAAAAAAAACAATAAAACAATAAATATCGTTGTATGTATCAATATGTAATATTATTCTTGAAAAATAGTGTTTTAGCAGTGCAAAAATGACAATTCACTTTGTAAGATTTATATGATTCGATATGAGTGATGGTTATATAAATTATACTATACATTTAATTATTTCTGATTTGTGTGGTATTCCAATGTGTGGTGGAAAAATATAATGGAAGCCAATGGGAACTGAAAGGTAATAAATAATAAATAAACAAAACTGAATATTTTCATTTTTGGGTGGACTATGCCTTTAATGGGTTTTTGAAAGTAAAGGCACCCCCGGGAAGGACTGAGGTAGATAAAGTAATTTTGCCCAACTCTATTGACCACAACACCAAATCTGCCTAAAAGCAGCATGACCTCAGAATCGGAGGTGCATTTCTAAATGCTTTCATTTGACTAGAATCCATCCGACTCCTTAATACAACGCAGCTGGAGAGACACATTACCTATCAAAGTCACACATACCCACACAAATACCCACAATTCTTCTCAATGCCATAAAAGCGTCAAGTTATCCGTGACACAGCAGCACTCGCCTCAAAACTCGCATGCAATTTCGGGAGCTGTCAAAAACACCTCAGACCAGCTCCTTCATCTCATCTCCCTGCTGTCTCAGTTCCTCCTGGGCCAGGGGACCCATCTTACCTTGCTAATATTAAACAGATTATCTATCTCTCTCTCAACACGACATCCCCTACAGATCCGATCAACCATTGCACATATTAACACCTGGCTGTCATGATATAGCTCAGAGGAACGTTTACAACTTTTTTTTATTATTATTGTTATCGCTTAACGTTTAGATCAGACAGATTTTTTTCCTTTCAGCTGCAGGGGTCAACTCAGTTTTCAGCAGAAAGAACTACGCACGCGAGAACACAGAAGAACTCTAAGAATGACAGAAAAGACAAAGGCAAAGTATACTTTTAGACACTTTGTCTACAAAGTTATACAAAGCATTTTAAAGAGGTCACACTCAATAACGCTCCACCTAAGAAATGAGAGTAACTTGAGTGTGTGCGTGCTATAGATAGAGCATCTGTCCTCTACCACAAAGGGCAAACAAGCAGGTCTTCAGCCACCTGAGAGAATGAACCAACAGGTCCCCATGTGCACAGAGGAAAAATCAATGTGCCACTCAAATTATAGAACAATCTGATCTGGTCGAACATTTCTGAAAACATTTTGCTTCTGTGCCAGAAGGTGAATGGCAATTTCAAAATGAAATTGTGAAAAGGCATATTACATTTCTGTTGCTGTTTGTGTCTAATAGTGAAACACACATGACATTTGAAACCTGTGTAAAATTCGGCTGTCTTTTTTTTGTATCCTATACTACACTGGTTCCAAACTGTACACCTGCTGCGTTGAACACAATGCTCTTTCAATAAATCCCCATATTAATTCCCCAGCATTCAAACACATGAAAAATTATGAAACAAATCTCAAGATAAATTTAGCAGCACATTCTACCAGCAGCTTTTTGATGGTACATCACACTGACAATAACTTTTTATATAATTGTACAATTTTATATAATTAAACTTTTTAGCAATATTGAATTGTAATGACATGATGTTTGTTACTTAATGACAATTTTAATTTTTTTGTTTTAACTTTCCTTAAACTTCCTCCACATCTACTTCCTGTCTTTTCAATCACCGCCTGTGTGCTCTCTCACTTTCTCTCTCAGGTGTGTCTGTCTCCATGTCTAGTTCACGCTCTGTCACACCAGGACAGGCCACCCCTCTTGCTGTCTTCTACCCCCTCTCCCCTTTGCATTCTCTTTCTCACTCTCTCCCTCGCTGTCTCCTGCTCTTTCTCCGGTGACAGCAAGGTGACAGTGAGGGATAGGTTGAGTCATGTAGGACTGCCTGCTTTCCGAGAGATCTCGCTGACAGTCGTGAAGGTGTCTGTAGTTCTGTCCTGATGCTTCCGTCACTTTTGGAGCATGTTCCTTTCTCTCAACCAGCCGCAAACTCTTCCCAGGCTCTTCAGGAACTCAATGCCAGGGGCGACAGAGCCGGTCCTGCTCCCCTGGGGAGATACCTTTCTCCGCTTGGCAAAGAGGGGGCTGTGCATATTTTGGGTCCAAAACAACCCAGAACTGACTTGACAATTTCAATTCTTTCAATAAAAGCTCAGGTGGGACACACTAAGAATAAATTGTGCCTGCTGATAGTACTATTTATCTGCATGTGGTGTCTACATCGCTTTAGAAATTCTACACACAAACGTGGCAGAGCCATTTAGTGTCATTTGTTGGGGGGAAACTCTTATGTTCCAGGTCAGTTAGACCCTTACACATTTTGAGTTGTTGGAAATACCGGTTAACCTAGAACAAGGGTCTAATCCTGTTGCTAAAGATCTACTTTCATAAAAGTTAAACTCTAACCCTTCTTCAGGAGCACTTAAAGGTATATTTAAAGGTGTGTGGGAGCAGGATTTGATCTGAACTCCGCAGGTTGGCAGATATCCAGGAACAGGATTAGATATCCCTGAACTACAACATTTTTCTTGAAATTGTGTGAATCTACTTCTGATATAGGGTGATGAACATGTCTGCAAAGTTTCAACATTCTGAAGTGTTGTGGAATGTGGGTACAGAATTCAATTTTCAATTGTGATCCATTAATTTTATGTTTAAAGGCAGGTGCACAGTCCCAAAACATTAATAATAATAATAATATCTTATGTACCTCTGAGGGTATTTGCATTTATGCATTTGACAGACACCTTTATTTGAAGCAATGTTTAATGTGTAAATATTTATTAGATCATGCATGTCAATTTTGCTGTTAATCAAACCCATGGTCTTTTGTTGCTAATGCCATAATACAAATGTTAAAACAATGATTAAAGATAAGCTCAAAGATAAAATTTCAGTAAGACAACATTTCTGAGAGTTTCAGCATCACACCAGAATTAAAGAATTTCACCACACATCCTTTCCTGTGGCAGACTTCTGTACAGGCAATAACACTGTCCTTGGAAAGACAATGATAGCTTCTCTCATCTCACATTAGAACAGAAAGCTGGGAAAGGCCCCGCTGGGCAGAGGCTCTTCTCATGGCAAAAACAAAGCCTTAACATTCAACAAACACGCGCACACACACAGTACAGTGGATCAAAGAGAACTGATTTAAAACCTCTCCCAGTGCAGACATACAAACACAAAGTTCTGGACGAGAAGTTAAAGCACTTCAGAACAGACCCTAGCTTATGGGAGAACAAGGGTATATGCATATGAGTTCAGATGTCAGGGAGAATCTATTCATTCTTACCAATTACATACCGAAATTGATAGAGCTCTAAGCTTCAGCTGAAAAATATAATAATAATAATAATAATAATAATAATAATAATAATAATAATAATAATACAAGAGTTTGCCTTCTTCCTGATTTCTTATTTTGTTGCATGTTTGTCACACTTAAATATTTTTTTAAAATTAATATTGTTCAAAGATCACACAAAATGCAGTTTTTTTAAATGAGGGTTGTTATTATAAAGGGAAAACAAAATCCAAACCTACTGTCACAGCACTCCCTTCCTGGACTTTTATTTTGTATTTCTCCTGTCACATGTTGCCTTGTTCTAGATCCTTCTGTCACTTCTGTTTCCATGGACACTAATCTTTTCAGCTGTTTATAATTTCTTCATTTCGGCACATGTATTTAGTTCTCCTTGTTCACTCCTTAGTTGTCAGTTGTTGTTGGTGTGAACTGCATGTTGGTGTGAACATCATGTTTGTGTTGAACCACATGTCTGTTTTCACTACTGTTACGTCACCCTTGCCTTTATTAAATTTCCTTTGGATGACCTCGTCTTCGTCCTTTGCCATAGATGAAAACTACATGGTGTGAAAAAGTGCTAAACCTAATAACTGGTTGGGTCACCCTTGGCAGCAACAGCTGCAATCAACCATTTGAAATAACTTGCAATGAGTCTTTTACAGTGCTGTGGAACAATTTTGGGCCACTCATCTTTGCAGAATTGTTGTTATTCAGCCACAGTGGAGGGTTGTTGAGCATGAACTACACTTTTAAGGTCAATAGGATTCAGGTCAGTACTTTGACCAGGCCACTCCAAAGTCTTCCTTTTGTTTTTCTTCAGCCATTTAGAGTTTGACTTGCTGGTGTATTGTAGATCATTGTCCTGCACAACGCAAATACGCTTTAGCTTGAGGTCACAAACAGATGACCGGACATTCTCCTTCAGGATTTTTTGGTAGACAGCAGAATTTATGGCTCCATTTATCACAGCAAGTCTTCCAGGTCAAAGGCTATCACACTACCTCCACCATATTATACTGTTGGTGTGATGTTCTTTAAAAAAATTCAACTTTAGTCTCATTAGTCCACAGAGTATTTTCCCAAAAGTCTTGGGGGTCATCAAGATGGTTTGGGTTTTGTTTTTCCTTAAAAACAACAACCTTTATTTAAAAACTGCATTTGTGCTAACTAGTGTTATCTTTGATTAATATTTACATTTTATTGATGATCTGGAACATTTAAATGTGACAAACATGCAAACAAATAAGACATCAGGAAGGGGGCAGACTCTTTTTCACACCACTGTGTATCTATATATAAATATCAAATAATAGAACATAGAACACTAGTCACCCATGGTTACAATCTGCAAAGTTTGTCCCTGAAAGACAACATGACCATTACAGTTTTAAACAAAGATCTTGTCTCTCATAAAGCCACACAGTAACAGGCTGTCAAAGATACAGTTGGATAGACATTGATATTCTTCATTTGCCCCAAAATAATATCCATCTCATACCCATCCTAATAAAGATACATAAAGATATTGTAATGGAGTGTGAATTTGCATCTTCGTCAATCTGTTGCAATCTCTGCCTGTCAGCCTTCTTCGGAAAAAGACAGAAACCTGACAGCATTATTTTCTCTGTCTTAATTATGATTTACAGCCTATCCATCTCCACGCCATTCACAATCACTGCTCATCTACACCCCATGCAAAATAACTGCCTGCAAAACATTCTGGCAACATCGTTTCCACGACATTTGTAAAGCAGTCAGGGGAGTTATTCATTGCAGCCATTCATTGTAAATGCTGTTCAATTGTGGGGAACATTTTCCACTAAATCTAGAAATATAAGATTGAATAAATACTATAGGCTTTACAGATTGATGCAAAATCCAAATGCATAATGCAAAGGTCCTTCATTCACAAAATACTTTTATAATGACACTTTAAAAAAAGATGAATGTTTATTTTTACTTTTCACTAATTTATTTACAATACAAGCTAAATAGTGTAAGATGCACAACTTGTATGTGGTTCTAGAACACACAACACATTTGATTAGGCGTTTCTAACATTAAAAAAAGAAGGAAAAAAACACAAAAAATATCCTCTCCAAGTCAAAGGGGCAGAGAGGGATCAGATGGATAAAAATGAAAGCTTAACAAGTAAACAAACCGCTTCATAAATTACACATCTGAACATTTAAACTTCGAGAGCGCCCTCCCCCTCACCCAGAGTTATTGATTTTTGCCTCTCTGGTCGTGTTTTCCAAGACTAACAGACTCTTCTGGAGATCTTTTGGGTAAACAGGAGTCTGGAGCAGGCGGCTTTGCTCCTGTGTTGACAGCGAGAGGGGAGGTTATCTGAAGGTTGATTGGGAACAACAAACTTGCAGATAGGCTCTTAAACTAAGCAGCAACTCAGCTATCTGTCTGTCTATGCTGCTATTCAGTCAGACTGTATCAAAGCTGTAAAATATATTTCAAAGGTTGCCTCGGGTTTCTTTTACACTTCTCACATTTAAATGAAAAATGTAATGAGGCTTCAGCAGAGGCTTGTGTGTCCATTAGTTGGAACCCTTGTGTTTCAAGAAATCAAGGATTAGTATTAGTTTACACAGTTCACCAAGATCCGCAAAAAGATATGTAGAGAAAAAAAAGGGTTTGAGGGGTTGTGTGGTGATTCAGTCTGCAAACTGAAGGACAGAGCCAAGCATCCTAAGACTGGGTTAATGCATTGTTAATTTAGTGTCACACAATCTCCCCAAGTGGTTTATACACACACATACACACCATGGGAAATGGACCCCTTGACCCTTAACCTCTATGCTCCATTTTCACCATGATCAATAGTAGTCTGGGTCGAACAAATAAGCCCTGCCATCCATCCATCCCTTCAGAGTGTTGTTTTCCTTCTCTTTCTGGTGATTGTGTGGAGCTCTGTTGACTTTTGCATCTCTCTGGAGGACTGGAGTGATCAGTCTCATCACAGAGTTCTGCTCTACAGCAGTCTAGATTACTACATTTATGCTCTGCTGGCCAACATATTGACCTCACTTAACACAAAACAGCCCTCTGTTGCTTTGTGCCATTAGATTGTTTTATACTATTTCACGTGTCCGAACAGTCATGAGAGATACACAGACAGTAAAGAGTGCTAACGACTTCCTTGAGGGATTTGAACAAGCCTCTAACCCTAGTGTTAAACTGAAGCCCCAGTGGTTTTGCTGCAGACCTGCATGATTCCTTAAATCTACTGTTTCTAAAAAAAACTTACTTGAATATGGTGCTTGATGACTGTTAAATAGTTTTTAGTTGTTTAGTTTGAGGTTTTTTTTGTGTGCTTCATTTGATGTGGCAAAACCACACAAAAACTTTTGAGAGTATTTTTATTTCCATAAAAAGCCCTATATTACTCTTCATTTTCCTCTCTTGAAATCCATGGGTAACTATGGAAACTGGGATTTTCTCCACAGAGGAAGAGTAATTGTATGAGTTAGCAGAGGCAGAGCTACAGTCTAATAACATGAGTAAAATTAGGCAATTATTATTATTAATTTTCAGTTATCTTTGAAATCATTTTAAAATAATTTTTAGTTACTTAATTCATCATCAACTGCCCTGTCTAACTTGAATTATGCAGACAAAATTACAGTTTAAAGTTCAGATCAGGTAGAAATAGTTCCTTAAGCTGACAACTGCACCTTTTCCTACTGACAAACATTTTTAGAGACATTTTTCATTTACTTTAGTTCCTTTATTTCAGCATGAACTTTAAAAAGCTCACAAACGTGCTTTATCTATCAAGAGGAAGAGCCAATGTTACTTTAATATTATGTATATGCTACTAATGTATTTCTTAATATTTTGAATCCGCTTTTATTTTTAGATTTCCTTTTTAGTTTAGGTTTTAGTCATTTTATGACTGACAGACAGACAGACCTGGACTGCATGGTCTCAAGTGAAAATTAATAGGGTAACAGTGCAGTCCATCTGATCTCTGCAATTCTCATTGATCTGTTTACAAAGACTTGCATCTGTCATTAAAAAGACCACAATACAGTCTCTGTATGACAGAAAATCTCTTTGTGGCATATCAGTGTTAAGATATTCGGCTTTAACCATATTCAGGTAGATTACAGCAGACAAATATGGGGAGTGCTGACAAGAGTCAGACTTGGCGTGAGAGAGCTTTCTCTGAGCAGGACTCGAGTTACAGGAACCCTGGTTAAGTATGCAGGGGAGGAGAGGATGGGAAAGGTAAACTCTAGGGCAATCAATCAGCCGGGACCCAGGGAGGCCAGGTCGGATTGCCTGACTCCATCAGAGAGCGGTGCTGTTCACTTTCTCTGGGCATGAGGCCATGAGAAAAGAGAGAGAGAAAGACTGGTATAAAAAAGTAATGAAAAACACAGAAGAGGCAAATGGGTTGGTGATGCAGAAATGCAGTGAAGGACAAAGGAGTCCAAAATAAGAAGCGACACAGCCCTGAATGAAACTGAGGGCTGAACTCTGCAGATGCAGCCATACATATTGTGTTGCCAACCAACATAAAGACCTTCTCCTCCAAACGCTGACCCTTCTACCACCTGAGGCTAAACAAACTGCTGTTTTTATTAGCATGGTGTCCAGTGTACACTTGACACTGTTTCTGCTGCCAGAGGACAGAGAGAAATGACAGAGTGAAGGAAAGAAAGAGCCAGCTCTCGCTGGCTGCACAGCTATCAGTCACAAATGACTTTCCTTCACGGACAATCATGGCCGGTTGATCAGCCTCCACAGCCTCATACAGTCTGAATTCAAGATGTGATCTGAAACCGTTCTTAAGCCACGGCCAAAGTGTTCTTCGGACACTGCAATGGATATTTAAAAAAATATATATAATTCAAAATGAATAACAAATAAACAATATAGTTCACTGTTCTGTAACACTGCGGAACACTGCATTGGTTAAGAGTCTTAAATAAATAGAAAAAACATAAATTATGTATTTAAAAAATAATGATTGATAATGATTGAAAAATAATGAACTACTTGCTACAAAATTGCTAAACAACAAAAATTACCAAAACTCTAAATATATACATACAGACATACGCTAATAAATAAAATCTATTTTATAAAAGTACATAAATTACGTGATTTAAATATAATTAAATTCCTCAATAAAATGTAAACCATTAGAAGATGCTAAATGGATAAATTAATAAAACAGATGTGATTAATTCTAATTATTAAAGCAAATATATTGCTAAAAACAATATATAAAGTGATAACATGTTCACTACAAATATTACAGTGGTTCAAATTACCTGTATTCCCTGTATCCATTCTATGAACATCAGCTGGATCAGGAAGTGCTTTAGAGCTGGTGTTCAGCACCAAAGCTCAAGTTTGAAACTATTAAACATCTCAGGAGGAAATAATACATGCACAGGCCATTTGACCAACTTTCTCACTGTCCAGCACTAAGGCAGCTCTCACTTTTATAAAAGCAAGAGGTAGCAAGAGAGGATGAGTGAGAGACAGATGAGTGTGAGATTTTAAGCATGGAGGACCTTGGGCAGCCATGTGGCAAACACCATGCCCAAGGCCCCTGTCGCATGTCTAGTGCACTCAAAAGCCCTGAGAGAGACAGAGAGCGATAGGCCCAGAATCTCCAGAATTCACTTCCCCTCACTCTCTACACTTAAGAGGTTAACACTGCTCTTGGTAAGAAACACTGCAAATATCTCCCAGACCTTCTCTGGTCCTGTTGCTCCTCGATGTTATACATGTGTGTGTATTTTAAGACCTAGAAATTGTTGAATATGGACCTATGTGAAAGATTGAGATTGCCATGGCGCACACACACTACCACACAAACACACACTCCTCTGGGGTCCTCAAAAGAGGACAAGAATCCAATTTTCAATTTTAAGTGGAGTGGGAAATGTGGCCATCTCTTGAGAAGATGCATCCATCACCCTCACTTTCTACACAGTGGGTGGAAAGGTGGGATGTCTATGATTATGTGTGTTTACGTGTGCACGTGTCTGAGATCCATTAGTGGGAAATGTGGTGAAGAGAGCTGTTTCCAACCTCTAAGCCCAATGAGAACATGTGACATGTTTATGTAAAGTACATAAATAATAATCAATAAGCATCAAACCCTTACATTTTGTTTTAGTTAAATGTTTAACGTATTTTTGTATTGAAGATGTAATACAAGACGTATATTTATATATTTAAACCCCCTCAATTACATCTAGATTGCATATTCAACAAATAAGAGACAATCAATTTTTGCTAAAATTAATTAGTTTAAAATACCTTTCTGTGATATGCCATGCCACATGGCTCTTAAATGTACAGTCCCCCCAAACATATTCTGTCATTATGTATTCACCCTCAAGTGGTTCGAAAACTATATGCATTTTTCTTCTGCAGAACTTTGTAGAACTTTCAGAATTTTGTAGAATACTAGTTGCCAAACAGTTTTGTTTACTATTGAATTCCATTGTATTTTCTATCCAACTAATCAATAGGAGACAAAGGGGACCAACACTGTTTGGCTACCAACATATCTTATGTTCCACAGAACATGGATGGACTACCCCTTCAACCAACATCTAGTACACATACTCCTTTTCTATTCTCTCCAAGTAGGAATTTGTCTTTATTTTGTAGTACTCACAAGCTATGGAGGACACACCAGCCACAGTGAGGATCTCCAGAACCCAGACACTCATTGCAGGATGAATACTGCTCGCAGGCTTCCACTGGGACACGGGTCAGCTGGAGACAAAAGAAGAAAGGTTAGGTTATGTGTGGAGACTTTTGAATCATTTATGTCTCTCGTAAGTTGTTCACACTGACTACAACCTTAAACGTGGATAAGTCGAACTCAGCTGTCTCATTGCAGAGGTTCATAAGTGTCGGATCTCATTGAAAATTAATACCGTCTGGTCATTCATTGAAATGTGTTCATGGAATGACATTTTCATCAAGACAGTATCCTCTGCTGAGACTTATACATATATACAAATATACATATTTATTATTTTTTCTATCATAAAAGTGACAACATCTTAAACTTTAATGCAAACAGAAAGTCTCTAAAGAGGCGAAAAACACAAGAATCATTAGAACACGCATGCAACCATTCGATAAACATGGCGTTTTGTCACACAGCAGGATAAGGATCTGCCAAGAGATCTCATCCTGGGATGTAAACTCCAGATAAAGCATTTTACAGTTTACAGCCAATTAACACTTAAGAACTGGAGAGATACTGTGGCGCTGATGGGAAACATGCCGAATTGAGTGGAACCAAAGGAGAAATCTGCACTGAAATATACATAGTACGCAAGAGCTGTGAAGGTGAGGACCCTCTGACATCTCTGTCTCCATGGCTACGGCCCCGAGCCTTCAGATTCCTTTTGCTTTGATTGATAACTTGTCAGTGGTGGATGACTACTGTCAATCACAGCTTAGATGACAGCGGATCAGGTCAAGCTGGGTGAATGACAGATGGCCTCACCACAGAGGCATTTAATTTTTTTTTAAGAAATGGGCCTTTTCCCATTTCAATCAGGCTTGAGATTGAGACTGCGTTTTCAGATTAAGATTTGACTATAACATTTATAAGAGCCAGTCACATTTAATCATGGCTCATATTTAAGAGTGTTGCTCTTGTTCTGGTGTCAGCGCTTATCCATCAGTGTGTGGTTGCACCTCTGAGAAGTTCTGTCAGATGTTACAGATGTCTCAGCAACATTTATGTGAAATGATTTGGACACATGACACAAACGTGTTCAAAACAATGCAGAAAAACTAAATCAAGACTATCATAACGCCTGTTTTGTTGGTAACGTTTCTGTGAGTGGATAGGAGGTCATTTCAGCTTTCACGGGGGGATTTTGTCAGTGTGTTCTCAAACGATCCTTGGATAAAACTGCTTTTTTTCACAGAGAGCACCTGATTTAACTGGATATTCCAATAAAGACAACAAATCATTCTGAAAATCTCTTTTAACCACTGCAAAGTGCCATGGGGCTACTACTGACCACTCATGAGCATTTAGGTATTTGGCAGAATGGAAATGAATGACATGAATAAAATTGTATGGCTACTCCATCACAGAGACTTTTAATAAAAAAATTAAAATCCCGTTGAGCACAGAATCAGAATGGGCAATTTTGGAAAAGTGTGATGTGACTACATGTATATGTGACTGCATGTTTGTTTTAAACAACAACACCTAAAAAAAGTTGACATTAATTACTCACCCCCATATTGTTCCATATAACGTATGCGAATAAAAGCCTAAATATTAAATATGATCAGCAAATAAAGTCTCTTCACAAGTCATTAAACTGCTCGTTCATACGGATTACGTTTACTGCATCAATGTTTTGATGAAATGGATAGAATGGAGGAATAGAGATCTTTCTGATTTCATTCAAAATATCTTCATTTGTGTTTTGAAGATGAATGAAAGTCTTATAGGTTTGGAACAATTTTCATTTGTGGGTGAACTATTCCTTTAATTAGCAGACAAAAGCATGAGTCTCACCCTGAAAACCATTTATTAAAAATGATCCTAGTACTAACATTACATTATGATCTTATGCTACAATAAGAGATTAAACATTAATAAATTATGTTAGTCTAAAACAGGCATTTTTAGACTAACATTTCATAAGAAACGAGATGTGAAATCTCCCTAAATAGGATCTGCTGTCTAAAAGCACATCCATTTGAACTGTATCTAACATTGCACTCCGATTTCTCCATCCCAGAGGCTTTTGCAAGAACATTTTTGACTGGGATTTACAGTGAATAGACTTTTCCAACAGAATGAGAGAGAGAGAAGGAAAATGCAGTCCTCTGAATGGCTCTGAAGGGATAGTTACATTTACAGCTATTAGAGAAAGATAAAGAGCATAGCAGAAGAAAGCAGGGGGTGAAAAACAGACCAAGAGGTTACGACTGAAAGAGGGCATCCTTTGGAAGAGTGTTCCAGATGGCTTGATCTCACTGCTGCGTCTGTGGTTCTAAATCCAGGAGAAAAGTCATTTCTCTCTTGTCACGCACACATGATGCCTTTCAGCTGATCTCGGTGCCGCCACAAAGGCCCCCGTCACTCCCCGGCTGCACACCTGAATTCTCTTCCTCCATTTCACAGCTATGAAGAGGTAAATTATCAGGCATTGTGATAGAGAGCTTGCCTTAGCATAGGGGGCCTGAGAGACTGCAGGTTAGGCCTTGGTGAGCAGAGAGGGAGATTGACTCTCATTACCTATAGAAAATGATAAGGGTTTAGGAGCTGCCCGTGAAATTCTCTCCTCTGATACAGCGGGCTACCTTCCTATTTCTGAAAGAGCTTGTTGCACCTGTGGAAATGTCTGTCTCGCTCTCTGTATGTGTGGTGAAAATCATACATTGTGAAAGCATGCAACAGGTACACATGACTGATGAAATTATCTGAAATTAATAAGAGAGCAACCCACTGATGAAATTTATGTGTGAGTATGTATTGCATGCGAGTGTATGTTTGTTCATATTTACTTCATTCAGCTAGGCATAAACTCCATCACATGTTGTGAACAGCAGGCTATTTTTAGGGCCATCTGTCTGCACACCTCTCTTTTAATAATAATACTTGATAATATAAGGTTTTCACATTGTCTAAAGACAATGTCTGAAGACAGAACAGCATTGGAATGCTGTTGCTAAGCCATTCTGAGTGGTTTTTAATGGGGTGTTTCTGGGTTATTCTGAATCTTTATTGGCACAAATCTACGCTCACTCACTGACCGTGTCATTTTTATTTACATCTCTGCGTATTGCTCAAATTCCTAACCATCATCGACAGAGTTGCAAAAATAATGACTGCTTTCAAAAAAATTCCTGATTTGAAGTGCGTAATTACACTAAATTATCAATGAAATCATGCAAAAAGTCTCAAAATCCCGTGTTAAATAGCAATGAAATTGCTTTGTTTTGGGCCCTGTTGATTTTATTTTTTATTGCAAAGTTTTGTGAAGTTCCCTATAAAATATACTGCATTCACTGGGAACATGTAACCAAAACAGGCAATATAACAGTAAAATATATATCTAAATGGATTGAAATCAAATCAATTTGAATAGATTAAAATCGAACTAAAAAAAAACGAATAAAAAAAGAAAATGTGTAATTCTTTCTAGGTAGCACATATTTTAATATGCCACAGACTTCCTGTTAGTTACAGTGAGTGAGCCTATGAATAGCGCACTCCACTGGTGTATAGTGGATGTGCGCTCTCTGCCGTAGCTCATACATAACGGTGAATTCACCATTTCGTCTCAGTGGCCCACAACAGAGCGCACTTTAACGCTCCCTACGGCGATAGAGAGAGACGGAGAGAACAGGAGGAGGAAGACAAATGTGTCCAGAAAAAGGACTTCCCGCTGCCCTCCCGAGCTGGAAAAGGAATGGCGCCAACTCAGGAATCTCATTATGTTGTAAATCCGTTAGATTATTAGTCATTTATCTGAGATCTCTGTAAGAGGATTGAGACCAGCAGATAATGAGGCAAACTGACAAATGACACTGCCCAACAGATTAATGCAGCCTTTAATATCTCTTGCTCGGTTCCAAAAACGAGCTGCCTACGGAGGCAGCATTTTAAGGCATCATTACGTAGGCTCATTCTAAATGCTTCTAAAAGCGAGTCTATGCGAGTATGCACATAAATAAAACTATATAAGAGGTTCCCAAATAGTTGTGACACTCCACATGAGTGTTTTCTGGTTGAAATCCTGCGTGTCAAATTTGCTTTTTCGAAATTTCCGTCATTTGTGAGATAATACTTTCATGCCATTAAAGGAAATTTACTGTTATAAGGTAATGGGGAGGGGGGCATTTCACATCCTTTAACAGATTACTGAAGCTCAGGTGAAGAAGAAGCAGAAACAAGCAATATCATGTAAGCAGATGCATACGTAAAATATCAATATTAAACGCCTTACAAAATCAAAGCTGCCAAATATTACTAAAAGAAATGTTGACCCAGAACTATGCTATATTCTCGGGGTCATAAAAATGTTGTGAAAAACATAAAAAATGCTGGCCGTGGCTGACAATCTTTTTTTTTTTTTTAATGCTGGTGGGGAAAGAGTTAAAAGCAGTCTCCTCATATCCTGTTTTGTAATACCTGGTCATCAAGCCAACTTTAATCACCCTACTAACCTAATCAAACAAAGTCCTCTTCCATATCTCTCTCCTCATGAAATCCGTAGGTAAATCCCACAGACCTGACTGACTGGCAGAGTTTCTCAGTCGTCGCGGAGCTGAGCGGTGGTTTATTATGGAGTCTAATCCACTGGGCTCATCTGTAGCTCAACGCTTCTCTGCTGGCATTAACAAACTTCCTCTGACTCACTGAGAACAATTTCTCAATTTCTTGCAGTTCTTTTGTACGTCCATGAAAGTTTAAGGCAGACTGAACGTATGTGAAAAGTGTAAGAATATTTCAAACAGTGAGCTGATTATCTACATTGCATTTTTGTTTAAGCTATGTTTAACTCTCCTAAAACGGCTACGCTGGACACCAGATTGAGAAACAGCATATGCAAGACTATGAACATTTAATTTACTGTCTTAATAAAAAATAAAATTTAATGTGTCATCTCATAATGAAAACAGCAGAATTCTCCACCATGAACGAAAACAAACATATGCGAGTGTGTGTGAGACAGTTGCCCTTATCAGTGGCATAATGTTGTGATCACAAGAACCAATGAGTCACAGAATCAACAGGCTTCAGGGTAGAAGTGACATTTGTTGTCCTGTGACAGGACAATATCTACCATATAACACTTTAAGCACAACTCGGCCAATCACCTGCTGATCAGACATTAGCTGAGCTTCAGCCAATCACAGAGAAGCTCTATTGCTAGAGATAAGAAAGCATTTAAAAAAATGAAAAGAATGGATAAAATAAGCAGCTAACACTAACAAAACCACACACACCTATCCCTCTCTTTCTGCATTTGCCCGTTTTTGGATGTTTAACCACCAGTGAAGCAGAAGACAGATGACAACATCTCATCACAACTGATTTATGAAATGAATCCATCAATGTCCATATTAAATGAATCTCTCTGCTAACGTGAGCACGCGCGCACACACAGCTTGGCTGACGAGAAATATCGTTGTCATTTGGGCATCAGAGGGGGTCATGAAAAGTGCGTTCATACATGTAGGGTGCTTGTCAGTGGAAGATGAAATGTAATAGAAGAAAGAAGAAGCAATAGAAGATGCTGGTAATATGAGCTGCAATGTTCTCCTCTCTCATAGTAACAAACACAACAGCACTGAGCTGTTGCAAACTTAATCACCATCTCATTAACACGCATAACATGTCAAATATTTATACATAAAGTGACATAAAAATACATCTCAATCCATTTGCAGTTTGCATACACTGACAGACACTAACACATTTACATTTTCTATCATTCTGAGAACCTCCTATTGTCATCTATTATTCATAAATCAGTTGATTTCACTTTGCATTTCTACTGTTATGGAAGTCAAGAATGGTCAAATTTAAGTTGTAAAGTCCCTTTAAATAAAGCCAATTACTAAACTAACCATAACCCTATTCTTCTGACAGTACACATAGTCAGTCTCAACAGGCGGTACACCACAAAAGCTGCATTTCTTTTTATCTTTCTGGAGACATTTTGTCGACATATGACATGCATCCATCCCTAGAACCGCAGCGGGTGCTCAGGGTCTGGTAGCTGGTCATAGTCATGGTTAAACAGGCTGTGCCCTTCCATGCCCTGGGGGCTTCACAGACGGAAAATGCAATTATGTGCGCTGTGAACCCAGCCACTCTGTGTGCTAACTGGATTTACATTCAGGCCTTGATACTCCACTCCCGGCCGTCACACAAACATATCAGAGCTGATTCTGTCCAGACGACATCATTAGGCCTAAAGGCACCAAAAACCACATCACTTAATGCACTATAGAAAACAGATCAGAGTACCGTATTTTCCCGCATATAAGGGGGGTGCGGGTTATATAAGGGTGCGGGCTATTTCACAAATGTTTTACACGTACAGTAATACCTCGGCTTACAAGTGACTTAGTATACAAGAAAATCAGTGTACGAGCATGGAAAGTCAAATGTCGGTGTGCGAGAAAAATATTCCCTTGCCCACGCGCATTTTTGTGTGGAAAAGTCCTAACCCTCAGCATCTTCGCGCGCATTTTTATTGGAAATATCCTAATGACAGCCTCTCATAAAACATTCACGTGGTTCCAACCCCTTTATCACCCCTTAACTCGTTCATTCTCTCAGCGCCGCTCGGTTTAGTTGCATCATTCACCACAGTGAATGATTATTCACCATTATTTTATAAGTTGTTGTTCATTCCGTTAATCATCGCAAAGACTGTTACATGTGAATATGATGAAACTTTATTAACGGAGCATGTGTTACCAACACGACACATTGGATACTAATTAGCCTCAGGTGTGTTCTCAGTACAATGCATCCAGGGGGTAATGACGTTCTTAAAGGGCCATACACTTTTAGAGAACAGCATACTATAGCAGTTATAACTCTGTAAAGATCATTTGTCACAATGATCTACATAAGTGATTTACAGCGGTTTTACCTAGTGTTGTTGCATTAATTGTGATCGCTATTTTTCACGTAGTGAAATATATACGTACAGTACAGCATAGAGAAAGAAGGTAAGAAATTCTCCCTCTAAGCAGTAAGAACCCCCCCCCCCCCCCTCTCGTCTCCATCACGACAGCAGAGACGCTACTCAAAGCTAAAGTGCGCGTTACAGTAAATTATCAAGTATCAATTAGAATTTTAACTGAAATTTTAACTGTAATTAATAGGGTAAAACCCCAAAAATATTTAAAATGGGCATTTATGGTCGTGTGGAACGAATCAAGTGATTTTTAGTGCATTCTTATGGGGAAAATTGTTTTGGTGTATGAAAATTTTGGGTTACGAGCTCGCTCTAGGAATGAATTAAACTCGTTAACCGAGGTATTACTGTAATAGTATTTCAATATATTTGTCACGTCCCTAAGCACGTAAGGGTTTTTTGCTGTTTTTCTTTCTTGCAGAGTTGTTGTCTCTGGCCCTTGTACTATCACTCTGACAGCTGGCGCTGTCTGACATGTCAATTATGCGAGAAGACGTGATTGGCTGCCATGAGTGCATGCTCTTCTCATCTCATCCGAAGATTAACACCTGTAGAATACCGTACGCTTCTTAAGGGACATGCAGATGCACAGCGGGAGAGACTGCTTTTTCTTTTTGTTCTGATTCTGACTTGTGTTTTTTTTCTTATTGTTTGAATTTCGCGCACAAGCACTGTGTACCGAGCCTGAACTGTTACGGATAATTGATGTCATGTGAGCAACATTCGAAATTCGAAATGTGAACTTACACAACAAAGTTCATCAATCTATGGGTGCGGGTCATACAAGGGTGCGGGAAAAAATTATAAAAAAATTTTAACACAAAACCCCAAATCCAGAGGCCTATATGAGGGTATGGATTACCTGCGTCTGCGGGTTATATGCGGGAAAATATGGTACACACACACACACTGAACTAACATCACTTAATTTCCCTTTCACCTTTTATTGTTCTTGCCTCTAGACAGGGACATATTATTAACATTTATTGTTTTAAAGGTTAAGTGGGTGATTTTTGTGCTACTTGCTTAAAATAATAACTGTTTTCTGAACACTCCTAGTCTGCCAATCTCATGGCACTAGTTGAGTCAATGTTGCAGTGTTGGGCCACTCAAATGAGTCATGTTGAGAACAACACATTGCTTTGGAAAAATCAACCAAGCAAATGTTTTACTAGCACTTTTTATGCAGAGTCTGAATTACTGTAATTATGAGATAGCAACTTAGAGATTAAACTTGAAGTAATTTTTTTATGGTATGGCTCAATGCAATAATGGATCTATATGCAGCTTTGCTATTGACAAAAAAATAAATAAATAAATTAAGTTCAAGTCATGAAAATGTTTAACTAGTCAGAAGCTTATTACTATGGTAATTTGTATATGTATGGTAATTATGGCTGGCATGAAATGGAGAAAACCTCAAAAGGAGATGCCAAAAAAAAAACCTCAAACTTGTTACATTTGTTCTTCTATGTATGTGCTTGCAAACTGACATTTGTGTGTCCACTCTAAACTCCTTTAAATCACAATAAACATTTCAGGAGAAATTCCTTTGCTCTCGATTACTAGAATTCCCCCCGAAAGTTTGCCAAGTGCAACCAGACATCCTGAGTACTTCTATTCACTCAAACACAATGAGCTTCAGTCTAAGTAGGCCACTGCAATAACACAACGAAATGTTCAGTCACACCGGAGGATTGGCAGAGAACGTTGCATATGGGACCGCCGTTAAATGACAGCTCGTAATTGAAATTAAAGGTCTTCTTTAATAAACCTGTTCTGATGAGGTGGCAGATGCCTTATCCTACCTATAAATGATCTACCCAGAGCTGATCTACAATGAAAGAGCTTCACTTTAAGCTGTTTGGCTGGTGTGAGACACACTTAAATTATTAACAATTATACTACCTGCAGTTTCAGCTTGCCCTACATGAATTATGAATATGCTGCAAGCATGAGAGTGTTGAAAAGCCACCATCTCCAGCCTGCCTTTGTGACATAGCTGTTATGAAAAACACACAGAGACAAAAAAAAAAATCAATTTAATTTCAGGGAAAACGAACATTGATTCTTTAGATTCAAATGAAGCCATTGAAGCAACAATTGTCTTAAATTGCGGACAGAATATTCTAGGGTAGGACATTCGTGCCCATCTTTGACGTTTTTTACAAAAGACCGATCTGGGGTAAAATGACAGTAAACTGCGGGAGAGAAGAACACAACTTCCATTCGGAGAGTACTTAGACAACAAAAGGCTTTAATGTGCCAAGACCAGTAATTTGTGTAACTCCATTGAGCTCTGAACCTCACTGGCATTAATTTAATGCAGGAGGAACTAAAGCTGAGGCCTCTGTCATTAGTGCACACAGCTGTCCCTCTGACCACACACGCATCTGACGCTGACATTGTCTAAAGTTACAATAAAAACACTTAGCCCTAGAAGAAAGGATGACAAACGTGGACAAAAAAACCAAGCACAATAATTAGCTGCAAGCTCTGATAACTGTAATCTGCATCACTCTCAACAGACAGTCTGGCCCCTTTCCATAAAAAGACACATTTATCTTGCTGTTTAAAATGATACAGGAAAGTAGCCAGATTTAATTAGAGGGATAATCAGGGGATTAATTAGAAAGAGAAAGTAAGAAAAGGATAGAGGAAGAGACAGGGAAAAAAAGTCATCTGCAAAGGTAAAAGTTTCCCTATTGTTAAAATTAAGTCGCCTTACAATTTACAGTAAAAAAAAAAAACAATAATTAGAAAGCGTAGAAAGAAAAGCGTCGTTTTTAGTGCTTCATGTGACTGGGTGGGTGCTAAAGAGTTATTTTTGCATGAAGTAAGTGCTTTCAATTCTCTGCTTGGGGGAGATTTCTTTGCAGAATCATGGGTTATGTAGTTTTCGTCAGGGATTTTAGACAACTATTAACAAAACTGAAATTACTGAATGCGGCATTTAAAGAAGACATATAGAATTATGAGCAAGGGTTAAAGGTGACAGGTGGTCTTTAAAATGACTTGAAATAATCAATCAATCAATCAAATTTTATTTGTATAGCGCCTTAAAACAGCCAAAAGGTGCACAAGGCGCTTTCCAAAAGAACAAAAACAAACATCAAACGACAACATAAAGAAAACAAGTTAAAGAAATGAAACCAGAATCAAGTCCAATGTTATGTGTTAAAAATTTGATTAAAAAAGTGGGTTTTCAGGTGTGCTTTGAAAACACTCAGCACCGTGATGCTTCGGAGGTGCACAGGGAATGCATTCCACAACTTTGGTCCCTGAACACTAAATGACCGGCCTCCAAACTTTTTATATCTGTATGATGGAATCACCAGAGAAATGTGATCAGAGGAGCAGAGAGTTCTGGCTGGCTGATAGACTTTTACTAAGTCAGTGAGGTATACTGGGGCCAAGCCATGAATGGAATGAAATAAGATCTTAATAAAAACGTTCCACTGTAGTGGACTTCATGCATTAAGCGGCTCATACAGTATATCCTGGACATCAACAGGTCTGGTTTCATGGGAATTGTGATCAGTGCTATACTCACAGCTGACCCCAGCAATGACTCAGGAGGGGGGACGATGGACTCTTGACCCCAGCACAACTTGAGCTCTGTTCAACCAATCAACAATAATCACACACATAACCCAGAACTCCTCAGCTTCCAAACACTATCATCCACTGTCACCAAACCCCTCATACTGCCTCCCTCCATCTCCATCACTCTGTGTCTTTAAGGCTACACCAGCAGGAGATTATCGACCTACTGTTCTTGTTTTTCTGCTCCACTCACCCACAGGGAATTTATACGATGGTTTATGTTCATGATTGTCCTAGCATACACTAAAATGGGTATGTAGGCAGTGAATACAAAATTGTAAAAATCTATGTACATACACATATACATGTATATATAAAAATGTTACATATATAAAATAAATGTTCCAGTGTACTAAACCTACTTATTTTTCTTGTGTGCACACTTAATACAAACAGAGTAGTTTCAAATGTCTCATGTTGAATTTCCAAGCAGCCTCCAAGCTTTACAATAACACCACAGGACCGCCTCACAAAGGTGTAATTCAGAAAGACTGTTTGTGTGAAAGAGTTTGAGGTATAGTACATGAAAAGAGTAAACATTTTAAGTGGTACAGATTTTGTGTGTGTGTGTGTGCAAGCGTGGAGCAGATGCCCCAGGCTTGACTGTGAAAACAGTCACAAGAATTTCTGCATTTTCTAATCAGTCAAATATTAATGCGAACGTCTCAACCAGAGAGCTAGATACAAACTGTGAGAGTGGAATAGACAGACAGAGTGCAACAGACAAAGAAACAAGTCAGGCAAGTTGAAAACTTTAAGTGTAAACCAAAGTGAAAACAGTTGAATGGGATCTGAATCTGTGCAAATATATTAAAACTATCAAAGCTATTCTACACCACAAAAATATTAAAGCAGTTCACTGGATTCAATGATTCTGAGAGATAATTCAGTGAAAGAAAATATTTTTAAAAACATATTATTATTATTAAATAACCCGGTAGTCTTTCTGTAAATCGCAGTGTATACTTATGTTCAGCCACAAGGACAACACAATCTTGGCATTATTTTACATCACATTCATTCAAGAACACAATAGTAATATAAATATATCATAAAAATAAATATAATAATATCTCAGGTAAAATATAATTTGGTTTGCTGTGGTGCTGTAGATTCAGCAGCGCTGCTAGTGATGCAAGAAGCACTGTTACATCACAGACCATAAAATTTTAAAGCAAACTAGAATAAATCTTTCAGTGTGTATGTGTACGTGTACATGTAATGTGTAATTTGTGTGTGTGTTGGAGGGGTGGGTTTGCAGATATACAGGTGGGACGAGAGAATGGATGTTCACTAAATAGCTTCTAAATATATGAATGATTCCCCAGTAGATGTGATCCCTTGATGTTTGGGACTAAACAGAAACCAGACGACAACTCTAACTGGGCTAATAGGCTAATTGCAACAGGGTGAGATTATTCACTGGCAGAACACCGCAGGTCCAGCTCTGGTATTTATTCACGTCAAAGAAAACAACATCTTTCCTTTCCCATAAGATTTGAGTAGATGATCATGGCCTAGTTTTAAACCAGACTTTCAATTGGTCTTATTTAATGCTTATAGTATAGCTAAAGTTGGTGAGAGTGACCAAAACAGCCTAGATTCTAGTTTAACATCTGCATAGATGTGACAAATCATAACGTTTTAAGAAATATTGTGTTCTGGTGAAAAATTTCACATTCGAAAAAAAAGGTCTACCGTCTAGCTACCAATGTTTGAAGCACAAGCTCACATAGAAGTCATTTTCTAAACAAGCCCGTTTTCTATAGGTCAATTTGTTAAATCTGTGTGACCAACTTCTCAAAAAACTAAAACGGTCTCAAAATCTGCAAAATCTTCTGCCGTGAAATAATTCCTATTAAAGTGGATTTTGCCCGTGAAAATTCGCAGAGCAAAAATGTGACTAAACTTTTAGCTGAGTTATAAACAGGCAGTGTCCAAACAGAATTTCTAAACTATCCGACTTTAACTTTATCAGACTAGGCAACTTACAAGCTGTGTCTAGCCAATATGATTAACTAGCTCTACCTGAGCTGTGCCTCAAATCCCAGGATGCCGTCCACTGACCGTTACTACTCAAGTGAATTTTACTGAATGAAATTTCAGATTTAGAGCCATTGTTATGTATCGTGACATTGCCTAATCATCCGCTTTCAGGCCAGAGTGTGACATTACAGAAGCATTGTATTGAAGTAAAAAGTATTTGTGGGTAAATTTCCTCTTAAATTTGCTTTGATATTCAAAGTATAAGGATACTTTAACAGTTTATAAGTATATATGTGTGTGAGAGAGAATAGAAAGCCTTAAATCCTGATGAGAAGTGCAGACAAAAGTGTTATATATAAAAGAGTAATAAAAAAGAGTGGAGAACACTTCATCTAGGGGTCAGAAGTCAAAGGTTAAAAACCTAACTGTAACATTAGAAACTATTTAAGTGTTATTTTGATTCATGCAGCAGACATGTTACTTTTCACCAAATGATAAACAGTGTAGCTCTGAACATACGTGCCATAAAAGGCTTTTTTTTGGGTAACACAAAAAGCATTGTGTCACAAGAAAAGCCCTGAGGACAGTTTATCTGAGTTTGGACAGTTTTTACAGCACTAAGTGCATGCAGTGTTTTTCTGACATTGAGATTTACGAGCTTCAGTAGTGCTAAAGATATCAGGTACAGAGCCAAATATACTCCATTACACCGATTGGGCCATTTGGAGCAGGCATATCCTAATGCGTAAATTGTCTGTATATTTTGGACACAGTGTGTGAAAATCTAATCCACCAATCCATCATCTGTCACTTTCTACAATCTGAAATGTCCCATCCTCTCTTTGGCTGTCCAAGCACACCTCTCAGGCTGTAATTACAGTAAGTGAAACCCACAAATTCTGGTATAATTTTATCTCTCACTCTTTCACAGCTTCTATGTGCTGCATTAATCCTGATGCATTTTGGGCAAATGGTAGCAGTGACTCACCTGTGACTCTGACATCACATACAAGAAGTGCTGATCAGCAGAAAAGGCCATGTCTCTCAGGATCGGCCCATTGTCGACCACCTGGATGGTTTCGTACTGCAAAGCACCGTAGGTAGGACCATCCACCCGAATCTGAAAGGAGAGAGCGTAAAAACACTATGTTACTCGACCAATAATGCATTAGTAATGTGTGAAACAGTAAAGCAGAGGGCAAGGGGAAAGAGTTGTTAAGTTGTTAGACAGCTGTAGGCGAAGTTACGTGCCATAAATTTCAGGTTCAGCAGAGAGTAGTAACATTCTCACACAGTTGGACCACAGTGATGAGGTCTCGTGACTGCATCTGAACATCTGTTGTTGCTGACGCAAAAGTGCACACTCACACCATGTTCTGGTCTTGATATAAACCTAGCTTCTCTCCATGCTATATCTTGCAACCAAACACACTCACAAAAGGGCACTTTGAGAACTTAAGTCTTTACACCTGCCATTAAACATTACAATACACTTGATAACCCATTCTGAAATATTAAAAGAGCAATTTCCCTTCCCTTTTTGACACTATAAAGTTTACGAGGTATCGTGTCGATTCTTATCTGTTAATAAACAGTTTTATCTCTGCATTTATGACCTTGAGTCCTGTCAAGTACTATCAACCTAAGATCGTCTTACCACAAGAGAATTTTGTGGCACCACTTCAAAAAGTCCCTCCCTGAGTCTCTGTAAAGTTTAAAGTGTTCCCTTTGGTTTGGTGCTCTCTGGGGTTTCTTGTACTGTATACTGAAGATCACAAACAAAAAGGAAAAAAAGAACAGAAAGGGAAGGGGCAGAAGAAAGAACCCTTCACACAAGCCAAAGCCTTATTCAGCAAGAAGGTTATCTAATCTCTTCAATCTAGGGCTGGTTAATTTGGCTGGGATTGGGTTTCGGCCAGGAAGGGCTGCAGTGTTTTGGGATGGCAGCGTGTGGACAGTGGAAGAAAGAACAGCAGGAGGGCTTGTGAAGTCCAGTCAAGCCCCGAGAGAGATACAAGAAGTGGTACGACAGATCACTGGAGAGACCAGGTGAAGTGGATGGGCATTATCACAACTTTAGCTAAACAAATTGCCCACAGGGGAGGACTATTATCATGTCTGTTAGCACGGAGGAATACAAAGAGAGTATCTGGTCACAGATAGAGAAGGACAGCTAAATCAACATGCCAATATACATAAAATAAGCTCAAGACATGAGAGAGAGACACATGACTATTTGAGTCCCACTTTAACCTCAAGTAGCAGTTAATTAGTCAAAGTACATCAGTTTTTAATAATGTATAAACAATATTGATTTTAGGTAAAGTTTTTTTCATAAACTACTGAATTCCTAAGCTTTGAACAAAACAATATAATTTTCTCCCTTTCATTTTAATATCAATAAAGTGGATTATATTATTTAAATCCTGATTGGATTACACCACTAATCTGTGTATCACAATCATTTGGATTTAATTCCAGTTCTAAGCCACGACTCTGACACCATTTGCACAATTGTTGTTATCTCACCCTCAATGTCACACTTTCTGTGCGTTTGTAGTAGAAGAGAAAACAATTCTACAACTTAAACTTCTACATTGTATTACAATTACTATTAGTTGCAGACCTCTTTCATTTTGGAGTAGAAGTTTGCAAATTTCTACATGCATTGTGCTCTGAGGGACCTCATGTATGCACTAACCACTGCACAAATGTCTCAAAACATCCCCCTAGTGGCCACGAACAGTAACAACAGTGGCCAGTCATGTGAGTCACAGTATGTGGGGTTATACAATAAATGATAGTGATTAAATGTGGTCAAAGTTAAATTACAAAGAGCATTGACGCTTAACAGCTATTTTTCATAATTTATATCAAGGGCATTGTATCATGCATAAAAGTGCTTTTAGTATTTTTTTTATTCCGTAAACGAATGGAAAAAAGGATGAACTGAATGTCACAGCTTTGCTCATTTGTAACACAGAGATAACACAGATAGCTATAGAGCAGAGGTTAAAGCATCACACTGCCATAGTGCAGCACAGCAGATAAATTCAGGCTGACTCTAGCGAAAATCAACTAAGCAAACAGAAGAAGAGGTGATGAAGGAAACCAGAACCACAGGAGCTCTGCAGCTTCATAGTGTGGGCAGAACTCTCCCCAGCATCCATGGAAACTGCAATTTCCTCTGGTTCAAAACAACTTAATCTTAAACCCTGGTATCAGGACTGTGATATAACTAGAGATTAAGACTGATAGTGTAAAATATTTTCTCAAAAGCTGTGGGATGAATTCACTAAAACAATTGAAGACTATTAGTCTTATTCACTAAAGAGCCCTACTTCTTTACCCTCCAGTTAGAGTATGATGAACAAAATTTTACCACTTTGCCACTCAGAATATTTCTCCAGCATTTGTTTTTGTCATTATGGATGTGAAACTGAACAATAATAATAATTTTGATATTAATTTTTATTTTAATCACACACACACATTATATATATATATATTTTTTTTAATACTTTTTTTTAAACTTATTTAAATATAATTTTAAATACTGCCTGCTACAAACACTGAGCACCATTTATTTATTTATTTGAACACATCATACATTAGAGTACGAACACATAGTCCAATCCTCACTCAATCAAAAACCCTTCAATCTCCCCTCCTTGTCCGACTAGTGATGGCTTCCCTTTCAAATTCTTATTCTCTATCTGGCAGTTGCCATTGACTTCATAAAAATCTGCATAAGCACGTAAGCACCGATCTCTGGAGAATGCTTTACTTTTGCACCGGCAGGCACAAGGCAGCCCTTGCTAAATTCTGCTGTTAACTAAAGCATTTTGCAGAGGAAAAAAGCAATAGAACTCTTTACAAACCCTAAATTTAACCTTGGCAAAAGGAAGTCTTGTGATCTTTCAGCAAGCTTTTCTTCCACAAGCTCCAGTCACTTGGGAGGTGTTTCTTCTGTTTCCTTTAAAATGAGCGTGAGACAGCCCATACTCTCCATTTGTGAGGGCAACAGCGGTGCCACGAATACATCGCTCACACAGAGCAGAAGTCTGTTCGCCATGGCACACGGGATGCTTCTGGTTGCCTGTTACATTACAGCTCAGAACGAGTCGGCACTGATATAGAACAAAGCTGAGAAGAGGCACTGAGTCACTGAAGAGCTGTGACAAAAGAAAACTACAAATAACTTCAACAGAGCTGCTCTGAAGCAGAATTGGCTGCTAAGATGCACATCTGACAGTGCAAACTTGTGGGACACCAGACACCAGGCAGTGTTTGGGTGAAGGCCACTACGATTAAGGCAGTGTGCTGACGCTCCCTTGAGAGTTCCCGTAGAAGCAAGAGCTCCTCTGATGCACAGATATTGATCTGACATTTAAACCCCAACTATAACGAAAATAGTGTTGCACATGTCGACAGCTGTATGCAGATCGGCCTCGCAACTGTGAGTGACTCTGTGTCAAGATGTTGATGATTGTTTTCTGTTTTTTTAGTTAAATCCCCTGAGAGAGTTTGAGATAGAACCTGCACATCAGCACTCTTAACGCACTGGGAGATCTTGACGTGTTCCAGCCTGCTATAGTCAAGGAAAGTGGAACGAAAGATTTGCTTTGTTTTTCGACGCCTCCATTGGCTGAGTCGGAGTGTGTTGTAGTAAACAGCGAGAGTGGGTGGACTGGGAAGTCTCTTAATGTCAATCAATGCTGAAAGAAAACTGCAAATTCCCATTTTGCAACATCGATACTTAGCTGAAGGCGACTGGTTTTACAAAAAGAACTTGAATGGGCTGACGCTAAGCTGGGGAATTAAAGACGATCATGTCCTGAAAGCCATTGTCTGGCGTCATGGTGAGCACTAAGTATTAAGCAATAAAGAAATGAGATGATTTCAGTAGGGAATAAAGACTTTGGTGGTCAGGGTCTCTAGACTGCAGATAACAAATTCCCCTGTGTCTGTGGAGTGATATATTAAAAATCAACATTTCTTACATTTACAATTATTCATCTAGGTTACAAATGACATATAAATACTTATTTTTAAGCTAAATTAATCAATGAAAATACATTGCCCAGCCAGAAAATAAAGTTGCTGTTTGGATGTAAAGAGTCTATGATTGGATCATTTTCGCAGTGATTATTATGTCTGTAGTATTTTATATGTTTGGCAACAGTTCTTCTAACTCTAATTGATGGATTGTGTAGCTTTTCAGTTCTTAAACAATCATGTAGGAAGACACATCATTGCCATATTCCAGGACGACAATGTCAAGATGCATCAGGCTCAAATTGTGAAAGAACAGCTGGGAGCATGAAGAATACATTTTTATACATGAACTGGCAGAGTTCAGACCTTAAAATCATTGAAGGTCTTTGGGATGTGCTGGAAACTTCTTGCTTGGTCAATTGATGCATCTCTTGTTGACAATAAATGTTCTCAAGTTGTTTAAGACATGAAAAACTACACACTCCACCAATTGGGTTAGCCAAACCTGCCAAAACGTATAACATGCTGGAAACAATCACTGCAATAATGATCCAAGCTTATTTAAACAAATAGCGAGACAAACTTATTTTGAGGATCCGTTTTCAGAATTCCTTTAGTACACTGGATGCTTAAAATACATAGATTGAGCATGCAAATAATCTGTTAACACATCAAAACATCAGATGGCTTCAGCATCAGGTAGCGCTGCAGCCAGGCAACTGGTCCTTTTAATATGGCATTTCTGTTACTAACGAGTGAATGAGACATGGACTTGTTCCGCTCTAAACACGTCGTGCCCAGCAAGACGCCATGTTCACAAGAGAGAAAGGCTTTGTTTTGGTTGCCGGGTTATGAGATTGAGGTTGTTGAAAAGCTCTGATCCGCAAAACACGTGTGCGTGCATGCGTGTACAAAGCTGGGCCCCGGTGTCTCAGGGAGCTCACAGGCAGAACCCTGCGGAGGAGAGACCTAATCAGATTTCCTGATCCGTTTGTCCCTCCGGTTTCTTCTTTGCAATCAGCGGATCGGTACCGCGGCAGGATTTTAATTACCAGGGCTCTAACAGTGCGGCACAAACCTGCTCTGACACACTGATTGCGGCAATGTCATCGCTAGCCAAATTAACTTTACTCTTCAACAACAGACCTCCAAATAAGCTTAAAGCTTTTAAAAAACACCAGCTCAAGACCAACATAGTCTGAACTTAAATTGGCTTTAAAACTTCTACATTCATTTTCTCATTTAACGCTCCGTAAAACACTGTAGGACATGAATACACAATTTAAGGACACAATTTAAGCCATTGTTTCCCTGCTCGTAATGTAGTTAACCTTTATGTAATTGCGTTGCACTCTCAGTCGGTTTACATGAACTTCGAATCTTGGCATATTTCCTTTTTTAGCGATGTTGAAAATGTATAAATGTCCCCATTCTGCTTGAGGAAGGTGTGCTTTGTATTCAGGGCTTGTGCTGGCTGCAGGGAGGATGGCAGTGATATTAGCAAGCCGAAAGTTTCTCCGTCACCTCTTTTACCCTGCATTCCCACAGAGAAGAGAGCTGGGATCACACTGCTCAAACTGTTAAAAAACCATCACAATGGGAAAGAAAGAGAGAGAGAGGGGAAGATTTTACACACAGGAGTCTGGTGGGGAAATAATGTGAGTGCGTCCATCATATTTCGCCTCTCTGCAGACTTTCCACAGGACTACTGGAGGAGACGCATGTGTGCATACAAAAAAAAGGGGCTTACAATCTAAAAAAAATGTTTTGTTTTGCTTGATTGTAGAACCTGTATCAAATCTATTAATTCCATTACATTTCATTATTGACACACATATATAAATTGTGGACACATGGTATAAAAATAAAACAAATTATTGTTTTAATATTGTGGCATAAGTATTTTAAGTTGGAATTGGTGACTACAGGGCGGCCCCTCTCTCCTCCTGTGTGACAGACAGGACTCCCCTCTCACTCTCTCTCTAGGGTGTCTACAAGTCTGACCTTTCATCCATCTATCTTTCCCCTTTTCCCCTCTACTTTTATCAACCATGCTTCCTCCTCTCACCCACTCTTCTTCGGTTCTCTCTGTTTCATTTCTATCTCTCTGTTGCCTCATCACTCATGATTTCGACATCCCTTCACTCATTCCCATCAGTATTCCTCTCCCTGTCTTTCCATACTCATCTCTCTCATCCTCTCCCACTGGGTGTTCCTGGTATAATCTGAGGTTAGACGTGACCTCTGGGCCACATGCTGTTTCTTCTCCATTTTCTACTCTATCCCTCTTTTGGGTCTCTGTCTCTTATACCAGAGAGGCTTCATTCTCTCAGTGTATTCAGTCTGAGAGGAGGCCTCATGGCCTGTTGCTGCTCTGAGTAGTGCTGGGATTTTTTGTTCTCTTCACCCTTATTTTGAGCTCTTCAGTCATGAACGGCGAGAGCTCTGGGCTGATGCTTGACCAGCACACACTCTCAGACTTCTCCAGAACCATCAAAGAGAAAAACACAGCACACGCACACACACACACACACACGTTGCAATGACCGAAATACACTTATCTGAAAATTCTTTTCAGCTGACATCATGAAGGCCGCTGAAAGAGATATTACATGCACAGTTTGTCATTTGCTCACCCCCATCTTGTTTAAAGCTATTGTTCATACAAACTTTCTCTTGTGGAACACAAAAGATGACGAATGTTTCACCTGTTATTGTCTATAGAATGAACTTCAGTGGGTCTAAAATAAACTGGACTGATTTCCACTTATGGAACTTATTACTCCACTTATTACCCACTGATTTCCATTATATGGACCAAAACGAGACATTTCTTTTATAATACACTGAAGTAATAAGTCTAGCTTTAGAAGATAAAGGTGAGAAAATGACAGAATTATCAGTTGTAGGTGAACTATACTTTCAACCAAGTTTCAACCAACAGGTGTATTTTACTAGGTTTTTTTAGAAAGGGGATACTTGCATTATGAGTTATTTAAACCTTTCACAATATAGAATGCCATTTCTCAACACAAATTTTATTTATAAAGAACTTTCAAAACCATAATAATAAAATGGATCAAAGTACTATACATAAATAGCATAAAACTGAACAGAATAACAAGGCACAACACCAAATAAATCATTAATCTCACAGCAAATCACTCAAAATTATCAGACCCAATCAAATGGCGAAAGTCTGACAAAGCAAAGCTTTAAGTCACCTTTAAAAATGACCATATTTGAAGATTTCATGAATTCATGTTAACTTTAATCTGTTTGGTTAAGTGGAAAATCTAGGCAGTCCCTAAGATGGAAAAACTCAGTTTTTCATTCCACATAAAGCTTTAAAAATCGCTTTAACCATGTATTATTTTCAGCCGCCAATACGGCCATTCATTATTTAATAGAGGTCTTTCTCTCGCTTCAGCTCCTCATTATAGTCACTGCAGGGTGGAGAGACAGACGAGGCGTCACTGGAATTTTTAAATGAAGTAATTTATCTGAAACAAATACCTGCAGAAAGGAGACAAACCTATTTTCCATCAGCCCCATTTTTGTCCAGCTGGGAAATAAAAACAATTTCAGTCTGTCCTATTTTATCTTATTCACACACATACGGCCAGTGGCCATAAACACACACAAATGCTGGGTGTGGTATGTGTCAAATGTGTGGTATGGGTCAATGCGGTATGGCTATTCAAACTGACAGGGACCCATGGCAATGTGATGTGGGTGTGCCGACTGGATCTACAAAGTTGCAAAAAGTTTAACTATGTAAATTAGTTGCAACATGTGTCTATCATTGTCAGAGCTTGATACTGGATACATAGTATCAAGCAAATAGTCAAAATAGTTGAATAATAATAATAATAATAATAATTTATTACATTTATATAGCGCTTTATCAAAGTCTCTCAAAGTCGCTTTACATGGAAGGGGGAATCTCCTCAACCGCCACTAGAGTGCAGCATCCACCTGGATGATGCGACGGCAGCCATATTGCGCCAGAACGCACACCACAAACTAGCTTTATTGGTGGAGAGGAGACAGAGTGATGATGCAGCCAATCAGAGAAAGGGGATGGTTAGGAAGCCATGATGGACATATTTGGCCAGAATGCCGGGGTTACACCCCTACTCTTGCGAAAGACATCCTGGGATTTTTAATGACCACAGAGAGTCAGGACCTCGGTTTATCGTCTCATCCGAATGACGGTGAATGGTCAAGATTATCCAGGTTTATGTTGCACAAATGGTTATGTTCCACAAATAATGAACACTTTACAACAGAAAGAGAGAATGTATACACACACATATACACACACACATATACATACATACATGCATACATACATACACACAGGCTCACACATCTATCTATCTATCTATCCATCCATTTAACTGACTGACCTTTTGAACACAATTGAACTTTTGAAAATTATGCGTTAGCACAATGTCAAAACAGGTGACTTGCATGAGCAAAAGCTTGCAAAATGGAATCTGAAATACACCCAAACGATAGAGTGACAAACAAAGCTATCCTGTAACAATAATTCCCTTTCTTTCTTTCTATAGTGTCTGGCAGGCTGAGGCTGTGGTAGACCAGATGCTGATAGAGTTACAAAGAGACATTTCTTTCTCAGGGATCTATGGTCTTTAGTGGTAAAAAGAGACCATTGTTTGAGCTGCTCGGGGTTTGTGGCTGTTCAGGTTGCTACTACTGCAGCAGGTAAATAGCACTCAGATCTCTCAGTAAGACTGGGGAACTTTATAATAATGATTTTTCTGTATGTGTTTGTGTGTGTGTATATATTTGAGTGAGTACATTAAATCATAATTGATCCCGTTCACTTTCTTAATAGTTGTCCTTGATCTTTAAATTATCCATCCAACTTTCACTGCCTGATATATAGACTTCATTAAAATCAGCATCTCTGGCCTTTCAAAAAGTAATAAGTACTTAGCCATACTTCAGAAAACAAAGCTTGAGGGTATCTCTTTTATTTGCTACAAAGTTGTACTTTCTATTTATGAAGTTACAATTGACATTTGAAGTGAAATGGTACACTTGCAGGGTTTTCTGAACTGTTTTGAATAGCTCAGGAATGATTCAAGGATCCATTCACACGCAGATGATACCTGTGGGCTGATTAACTGAAATAGTGATGCTAATAGACTCCTGCAGAGTATGCACACACCTGATACTTTCCCGTCTGAGCTTCATGCAGCACTTCAGCAAATGATAGATGCTCTGACAGTTAAAACAACAGGTCTGTTTCCCCTCTTGCACACACACCCCTCAATTAGCTTTACGATGGCAGACCTGAAACAGACAATGTCACTCCATTCACGGCAACTAAAAAGCCATTGGGACAAGGGAGCAGAGAGACGCGACAGGTAAAGTGTGTGTGTGTGTGTGTGTTTTTCTATAGAAGTCTAAAAAGCCAGGGACCAATAATGGCATCGCTTTAGTATGGCTCAATCAAAAAAATAAATAAAACAGTCAGACTTGTCTAATACTTTAGAAGCCAGACTATAAGCAAAACATTTTCACAGAGATTCAACCCTGTGAAAAAAGATGTTTGACAGGAAAGAAGTAAATCAATGTTCATGAATGGATCTTTTTACTTTTCCCTGTGAAGTACTTCTTCTGGTCTTGAGTAATAATAGATCTATAAACAGTTATTATAATAAATGGTAAGACTTGTTTCACTGAACAACAACAGTTTTTGAGCGAATCAGTTTAGCGAATGATGCAATGACTTATTCCTATACATATTATTATGTATATAAAATAAAAAAAAACACACATGCTGGTCATTACTTCTGATACCATAATGTAGCCTAAAGAAAGATTTCCTGAACAAATCATTGAATGAAACAGAATGAATCTTTTCAGCTAACTGAATCTTAAGATGTGTTTTTAAATGGCATTGGATATAAAATATCCACTTATCAGTAAGAATGAAACAGATTTTGAAATAGAAAATGTCAGACGAAGTCAGGAGTGTGACAGCACTCTTTATCCTTTCAGGGAGCAGAGAGAGGGGTGAAAGAGAGGATGAAAGAGGGATGAGTGAAAACAGTCCTTAAAGGTGTGAATAATGCATGAAGAGCCGAGGCCAGACGAGAAACAGTCATCAGACCAGAACCCGATCGCTGATCCAGTTACCACTGAGCCGTCCCTGAAGCCCTGAAGTCTGCCTCTCTCTCTCTCATTTCTGTCTTGCTAACACACACACACACACACTAGACATAGTGAAAGTGAGGTGAATTGATTCTGGATCAGTGTGTAATCGGTGTAATAAAATGAGAATTATTTAAAATGACTGTAGGTTCATTGATCTGCACCATCCAATCATATTTTCTGTGGTACCAGGAGAAAAATCTCTCTTAGGAGCAGTTCACTCAGGAATTGTTCTTGAATTTAAAAATAGCAAGACAGCGCAACAGATTCAAAAAAAGAAGGATGTCTTACTGCATTTATAAAAAAAAAAAACATGAATCTGAATGTCCTTTAACTTCAGATGGTGTACAAAATAAAAAATAGCAAACGCTAATATTGTCCATATATTTTCTAAAACCTTAGACAACTGCTCAGACACTCATGTGATCACTTTGCCTACGGCAGCCACTGAAGCTTCACTATAGCTTGGGCTATACTGTATGTTGCTGTTATTAACTGCATCAACTTTCACGTCCAGTAAGAGGTGTGAGGCCATCCCTCTTTTACTCTGTCTGTAGGTGTGAAGGTTGTATTACGCCTTGTAAGCTCTGAAACACGGATTCTCAATAGCCTCAGAGAAGTGTTGGCACTTAACAGCAGTGCTCTGTCACTAACTATCTGCACTCTCCATGAGCCTGAGGAGCATCTCTCTCTCTCTACCTTTCTCTCTCACACACACACACAGAATGTATACCACACACCACAACAAGCCAATAAACACTAGCAAGTATATGAACCTAACAAGAGCTATATCATCCTGGCAGCATTAAACTCTGTTTTTCAAGTTGTGACAGTGACAGTAGGTGGATGATTGAGTTTATCTGTGAGTGTGTGCGCGTTCTCTCATCATTTTCTGCATGGTGACATATCAAAGAGCAAAGAGCGAGACCTGGCAGGCGTTGTCTTTGTATACAGTAAGTCTGAGTGACAAGGCAAACTATGCAGGAATAAATACAGCGAGAGTAAGGTGTGTGATTGTGTATAATCTGAAAGACAGCTCTTATAAGCATAAAGCTTTAATTCAGGAAAGACGGGAATGGGTTGTTTCCCACAGAGACGGAAGTCTAAAGAGGATCAGAGATTGTGCCTGTCAACAGCCAAATGAAATCCTTTCATCCAGTTTCAATTATAAAAAGGAACAGGAACTGTCGGGAGTCCATTTCCTGTCCTCCTTCCTTTGTTTATTTAACTCAATCAATCTTTCCAGAATATGTTTTACTTAATATCTGTATATCTGAGCACCAGAGATGTAGCTGGGGATTGTGGTCCACTGACAAATTGCACTTGGTTTTAAATACACACATTAACATTCGTATAATTTTTACCCTTAGTCCTGTTTGTCATGTCATCTGTGCACTTCCCGTGAGGTCAAAGTTACACTTCCTGTCAGTGAGGTGTCGTCAACTGTTGTTTCACTTCCGGGTCCCTTCTGTGGTTTTCCTCTCGTGCCCTTCCTGCAGCTGTCTTGTTCATCACTTTCATCGTTAGTCTACCCAGGTGTTTGTTATTCCCTTGTGTATAAAGCCTTCTTGCATTTCCCTTGTGTTTGTCAGTTGTTAATATTGTAATATTGATGTCAGTCGTGTGTGGATGTCGCCTGTTCTCCTGCCGTGATTCTTGTGTAGAGTTTTGTTTTAGTTCAATTTATGCACAGATGTGCTTCTTTTATTTTGTATTTAAAGTGTTTTGTTTTTGTTTATATTAAAGTGAGTTTTCAGTTTTTCACCCTGACTTGCCTCTGTCTCCTCTTTCCACATTGCAGACGTTCCCAGTCCCCAATTGTGACAATAATTTAGTATATTACTTGCCCATGGCATTTTCAGAAAAGGGCAGGTGGTGCAGAGCCCAATCAAAAAAAAAAATTTCCCCTGAAGTCAGAAAGTAATGTATGACTTCGGCAGGCATGTACTATGATACTAAGCAGGGCAGTGGGTGCTCACAATTTTTCAATGTAAATCTGTAGTGAAAAATGGAACTGCAGCGCACTAAGTGAAAGCCATTGTGGCAGATTTCAGACTACCCCTCGCTCCAGACCAAGACATCATCAATCTGGTTCAGCTATGTGTATATTAGTCTGTATAAGTTGTCATGTCTGCTCTTCCTCGAAATAGGTTTATTTGCCCCACCTGTCCTCCCTCATTATCTGCCCTGTTTGTTCCCTATTTACTCTCCATGTGTTTGCTGTCCTGTGCTGCTTCGTTGTCAAATTGTGATGTCGCTTGTTGTCATTTTTTCACTTGTGTCAAGTCAAGTCAAGTCTAGTCCAGCCCAGTCAAGTCGAGTTATGTTTTGCCTCCTCAAGGTAGTTTTTGTTTGCGTTTCATTTTTTATCAATAAAGCCATTCTCTTGTCGAATCATTGTCTCCTCATTCATCCCTTCATCCAAACCTGACAGCATTCTATGTGTGTGATTACAAGTGGAAAATTACAAGTGGAAATTAAGCAGTCAGAAAGGCTGATCTGGACCATGTTTGCGTCACCATGGTGTGTACATTTAGCGTAAAAGCAGATAAGCCAATTGTATTTGCATGTGAACATAAATATGTTACGTATTACTATAATGCAAATATGTCTGAAAGGTCTGACATTACATTAAGATCCCACATGAACAATAATACATGAAGTGTTGTTTGTTTACATCACATTGCAGCTTGTGACATGCCGTTTGCGTTCAAGACATAGAAAGTTTAATGTTGGATAATCATCCAAATTCTGGTCAAAACCAAAAATATTTCTTTACTTTTAATTAAGAGCATTAAAAAAGCAGGAATAAAAGATCCATAGTAAAAAAAGCAAACATATAACATCATATCCCATTTAACATATAATCCCATATAACGTCATATTTACTAATCATTCGATATATTAGAATGTACATCACCTGTCTTCAGAAATATATTGTAACCAAATCGAATAAATAAATGACTAATACATTTCCTTTTTTAACTTTTGTGGAAATTAGTTTACTAAATAATGTCAACTTGACTAACTGCATCATTTTCAGTTTAAAGTATGAATAATGCAACTTCTACCAAAAGCGTTTTCCATGTTCTTCTTATATATAAACAATAACTAATTGTATACAGGTGTTGCCAATTACAACTGTGTTTTTTATCTTTATGTTAAATACTTACTTAAACACTCCCACCATACAGCCCTTTAAGTGAGCTTCAGATTCAGAAGAATGTTGCAAAGGTTCATAATAATTTGACTGATCGGTATTTGAGTATATGTGTGTGAGTGAGTGAGAGAGAGGGGGAGAGAGGGGGAGAGAGGGGGAGAGAGAGAGAGAGAGAGAAGCCACTATCTGGCTCTGCGCTTCCCTGCAGGCTTTCATCTTTCTCAGGTTAGATTACTGTAAAGCACTCATGTCTGCCAGCATTCCTGGAAGCTTTTTATTCTTGCACTTGTTTGTTTAAAAAAAAGTGGCGCAAAAAAGTGAAGTGGGAAAAAAAAAGATATAAAGAGAACTGGGAATAAGAGGAGCTAACGGTCCTTCCCTCAACTGTCTAAACATGTTTCAAAGCTCTGTTAGCAAAATGACAACTCTAAACCTGCAGGCACTTTCCTACCTTTCACATTTACATCAATGCATGAAAGCCAATAAAACATAAGATTAGCCACAACAGAACTCATATTGACAGGATCCACTTAGTCCAGCAAGAATATTCAAATAAAAATTAACTATAAAATAAAAAATAAACATAAATGATGCTAGAAATCTGTTCTTGAAAGATCGAGTAAACTTTTTTTCTGAGATTTCTATATTTTTTCTAACAAAGTGATAGTCTATTTAGTGATAGTGCATTCTCTGAAGTTTATGAAGAGTTAAAGATTAAATGAGGGTCAAATAACACATTTTTCCAAACTATATGCATTTCAGAAATCTGATTCAATCAAACACGTGAACAGTTAAATTCACAATGTATGTTTTAGCAGATGCTGACAACTTACAAACAGCAGCACAAATTTAATCAGAGCTGCCCTAGAGCTGTTTGTAACTATTAGTTCTGGCAGTTGGACAACTGGAGGACAGAGTGTGTTTGTATGTGTTTGAAGGCACTGTGTATTTAATAAAGGGCATTATTAACATCCTACGTTGAAATGCCGGGAGGCAACATCAATAATCATAGGACTCATCCCCACAATCGCTTGTTAATGTATACAGGTATGCGCGTATGTGTGTGTAGGTGTGAGAAAAAGTCTCAAATCTCTGCAATGGCTACAAATGGCTGATAGGGCCTAAAGCCAGAATGAAGTTCACGTACAAAGCTTAGTTTAAGCATGACGAGCCCAGGCAGAGTTAACCCTGCAGGGTTGGGGCAGGCCGGGCCGTCCCTGTACCCAGAGACAGAAACTGTGGAGAGAGCGCAGAACCTGTGAGCCAGTGGGGCAGGTGTTGCCAAAGCCTGCAAAAGCTTGTATGCCCTCTAGGACCTCTGTGCACACACACCCACCCAAACACACATGCTCTCCAGTGAGATAATTACATGGGTTTGCAACACGGTAACATTTCTGAAAAATATCAGAACTTTACCCTAGTGATTTAGCTCACTTCTTAAGACAATTTCGAAACCAAACTACAGGCAAGTTAATGCAAAAACAGAAACACCAAGTCACTGGTGCACTGCCGTTTTAAACAATGATGACACATTTTCACCTGAGGTGAAGGTTCAGGCCTCGTAGACAAATTATGGACACTTTCAACCTCTCTAATAACAACCTTCAATTTATTATCCCTCAGCCGAAGTCAATTCAACCTTTAAACAAACAAAAAGCAATAATATTTGCTGAAAATAATTTAAAACTCATTAAATTAATACATTAACGTGGCATCATCATTAACAGCATCAGAATGAACATAGCAAGCTTAGCATATTGTTTAATTATCATGATTTTACAAAAAGGCTAATTGGGAAGATTTAGACTTTTGTACAGAATAACCATTTACGCAAGAAGAGTGTGTGTATGGGGTGGGAGTGATGAATGAAACACTTTAATTTTACTGGACATATTTACTGAAACAAGCATAAGCAGTGCCTATGTACATTTAGCCTTGGCCTAATAAAGATGGCAATACAAATGGTAGCAGTTGATAATATCTTTGAACAAATGCATCCAAAAAGAATACAAATACCTAATACATTACAAACAAGGAAAATCCCAATTGAGATTTACAGGCAGTCCTACAAAGAGAAGCTTTGAATTGCATGAGCTGCAATGCTAACTTACATCAAAGCTATTAGACAAGGAGCTGAGAGAGAAGTAGCCAGCAGAAATTCAGCTGAGAGCTGAAGGCTCAAAATGAGGACCTATGATTGTTAGAGGTAGACAGATGGCCGGCTTTCACTCATGTCTCCTCTTGTTCATGTCAGCATGACCTCAGACCCTCCCCCAACTGCTCTACACACAGGTCACCTGTGCTCAAAACACCTGGACCGGACTTATGCCACGTCATCTGTGTTCAGGCTTTTTTTCTTTTTTTCAAAAGAAAATACATCAGAGCTCGTTGAGCAATTTCATGGGGTCTTTAACATAATTAGCAACAACCGTATGTTCCTTAACTGACACATGAACAACCCATGCTGTTTTACCACTGGGGGGAATAAACGCCACTCACGCACACACACAGAGTGAACTGTCAGTCAGTGACTCATATTACAAGATCTATGTTAGGCAGCATTATACAGGTAAACACTTTAAACTGGAATTGAATCTCTTAGTTACTGTAAATTAACCTTTATAATATAATCCAAAACGGAATCAGACCAGCCAACAAGCCCCAACCTGCTATTTTCATGAGCGTCATAGGCACAAGGCCTGCTCCATCACAAACCCCTGAAACTCTTTAGCATTTTAATGAGGCGCTTTATCCTGTGTCAGTCGACTGTGTAACTGTGGGTAAGGAGAGGAATGGCGGGGTAAATTATTAAGCAGAGCTGCCCTGTGCCTCCCAGCTGATACGTTCTGAACCAGAAGACACCAGGGGTGGAGGGGACGCAAAGCCCTGAAGTAAGAATTTATGACCCCAGATGGAAAACACCTTCTGAAACCATTACGAGGATAAGTGATATATGCAGATAGATGAAGCAGCACATTTACATTTTATTGACAGTTATTACATTAGAAAAGTGATTATGGGAACAGAAAATTGTAGTGACAGTTTAAACTAGCATATATTAAATATAATAAATAAAATATATACAGACAAAATAGTATAATATGACAAATTATTTTAAATGTGTATATTACAATAAAGAAAATAATTAATAATATTGTGTTATATAATATAATAGTCCTATAGTACTATAATAGTGATATATAAACATATATGTTATTATAAAACAACAACAGATTTCAAGACTATGAAATAGAAATTATTATTCAGATAACTTGAATAAGAATAATGATAATTTATAATAATAATAATAATAATTTCTGAATATTTTGTGTGGCACAAAACCATGAGAAACTCCCACTACTCATTTCTAAATTGTATATTAATGTCTACAACAAAGGCTGTTCATGTAAATATAAATGAACCGCAGTCTCAGTCTAATTAGTAGCACTGAAAGGGAGCAGTGAAATCAAAGGTGACCGTTAATTTTACCATAAATGTAACCAATATTGACACAGATGTCCACATCTTTTTAGAACATTTCGAATCCAAGGCAAGGCACTAAAATACTTTTCCCAGCAGAACTAAATGGAGCAAAGAAAGACTAGATGACAGTGATTTTGTCTGACATTTTTGCATTCACTTCATGGTTTTACCAAGGCGATCTTGATGCCACAGGACGTTTTCCAAAGAAACATCTTGAAAAGCTAGAAAACGACAAACAGTAAAATCCTATTCTCAAATAAGGGCTGGAAAGAGGCCTTTCTATTGCACATTCAGAGGTACCACTCATCAGGGGCGTTTGAGAAGCTCATTTAGTGTTCGGCAAATAATGGAGAATCAGAATTCCAAAGATTCCATCTCGTCTTGAAGCCTTTGATTGCTGATGAAAGAATGCATGGATAATCTCACTCAAAAGGCGCTAATAACCTTGACTGACCTCAGCTGCCACGCTTTAGAATGGGACTGAAATTAGACGCTTTTTTTGTAGCAAAAACTAGTCATTTACAAAGAAACGCTTGGCTGTGGCCTTTCCTTTGTGGTGCGAGAGCACTATGAATGCACAGGGGCCTTTGACAGGCAAAAAGTCAGTGTTCACGGTCGGCGTCTGGTGATGAAGACTGGCTGAGAGACCACTGCAAACCCTGAGGCAGAGAGAACGCGAGTGTGACTAGTTCTCCATGGTATTCACCGCAAAGCCCTAGGGCAGAGGCCCGACTTGATGGGTCAGTGACTACTGAACTTGAAATGCAGAATACATGAAGGAATGAATGAATACAGACAACTTTACACCTCTATAAATCTCCATCTTGCATGTCTGAGCACAGATGATGAGTCGGCTCTAAAGTCAAACACTTTCCAGTCGGATAGCATTTTTGTGAATTTAATTAGTGCATCCACCGGCCCAGATAAGGGATGAGCCAGTTTGTGTTTAAAAAACAAAAGGCTTTGGCAATGGGAGAGCTAAGCACTGAGTTACACACTTTAATAAAACCCAAATACAATTGTTCAGCTGTAGATAACAAGCAGATGAAGGAAAAAAAATAGCAGAAAAGCGCAAGCCGCTGATTTAGGGTCTAATTAATTCATGAGATAACTGCAAACTGCCCCGCCAGAGAAGCAGACAGACGAGCAGACAGCATGGCAGAGACGGGAAAAAACAGGGGAGCCAGGGAGACAAAGAACAAGAATATTTGTAAAGAAGAGAGAAAGAAAAATAATCAAAGAGACTCAGAGATCAAGGTGCAAATAACTGGGGGCAAGATATAACCACATATTTGTGACTGGGAAGGACCAAATTAAAAAATGTATGAGGATAACCACTATTTTGAATACTGGATGGGGTTTGTCCCACACAAATGTCTGTGATGGTTACCCTCTTAATTAAATGGTCAAATTAATGATGAGGGTCTTAAAAGCACATTTCTAATTCTACCCATTAAGCTTGAACAATATTTTCAAACAGTTTCCATTATCCAAGTTAGATCAACAAATTAGTCAGAGCTTATTTTTACTTTGTGGAATGGTCTGAGCTGGTAACCATGGCAACAGTAACCTCACTTTCTATTAGGATCAGTATCGGACACAACATTGAGAAAAGATAAGTACAATCATTATTCTCCATTTTATTACAGGTTTACATATCAAAAACTTAATTAAAAAAAAGACTTCAAGATGGTTGGTCGTTAGCTAACTGAGCTAGGAGGCGGCAGGCGACCTCAACAGATCACAAACCAAAATTTACCTACAGAAATTTAAAAGGGATCATTTAAAAGAGCTGATGAAAGAGCACACATGAATCAGAGTGAGAAAGAGAAAAGGAAGTGTGCATGGTGAGTGTAGTCTCAAGGTTGCAGTGGTATTTGTTACATAATTCCTGCTAGCAGTGTAACATCATGGCTGAGTGCTTGTGCTGGGTGAGTGTATGCAGCGCTGGGCCTTTCGGAGCGGTTCGGCACACATGGCACATATGCGGTTAAAGCTCTTAATGCACTTCCCGCATGACCCCAGCATGCAATGTCCTAGCCAGCTGCAGTATGAGACGGATGGCCAGCTCCCGCTGGGACACACAGCCACTTGGGTGCAGGGGTCTCTAGAGGGTATTATTCACACAGAACATCATGTTTAATTTACTCAAAGATGTGCTAATTATCATAAATGCATGGGGGAATTAGGAACACATACTGGCGAATAATTACACTAGGATTCAGGTGCAGAGAAATGAGGGTGCTAACATAGCAAAGCCGCATCTATAATGTCTACTTTTGGTATTGTTGACATGTTTAAACAAACTATAAAGCAAACCAAACTCAAATTGCCCACAAAGGCTCAAAGTTGAACTGCTAACCCTCAGCGCCATTTGATCTGATCCCAATTTCAAAATAATTTTGAAGGCATGGCACATTCTGTGTGTACATGCATGCATTTCTGTGTGTGTTCAGCAGGAGGGAGGACAGAAACGCAGCAGGTACTAGGAGGACATCTAAAGTATATGAGTGATCTGTCACAGTGTGTATTATGCGTATGCTTTTCTGTTAGATCCAGCAGAGATCTGTGGGCTTATAAACGTCACAAACATCAAACGTACATGCATGTGCTTTTTAATCAAGACATATCTGTTTAACTGTGTTTATCAGCCTCAAAACAGAAGGTCTGTGTGTCCTCCTGTCTGTCTGTCTGTCTGTCTGTACATGTGCCTACCCCTCTTTCTTTCTAGTCAGATGAGAAAGAGTGTTTGTGTAATTAATTAGATATGTTTGTAATTAGGAATGAGTGAGCAACACATTTGGCTTTGTTTGGCTGCCTCAGCACAGAAAAAAGGAGTGCAGAAATAAATTGATTACACAGAATTGTAATTACACTGAAATTATCTCTTTCACTCAGGGGGTTAATTACTGTCCACACAGTAAACATGCACTGTTATTACTCATGGGCCTACATGCAGGGACTTCCCTATTAATTCTGTTGACAACACTGCAAAAATGGGCAATAAATATAGCAGAAATAAACAGTGTGGATCAGTGGTGACCGATCAACATCATGATGGTGGTTCATCTCGCCTCCTATTGTAAATAAAGGTCAGTGTGTGTCTAGTTCTGGAACAGGGCTAAAGTATGTGCTGCTAACCATAACATGACAAGCTGGGTGATCTAGACTTTTTACATTCACAAAACTGAAAGATCAAATCACAGTCGAGTCGACCAATCAGTGTCAGACTAACTCCGCCTAACGAATGAGTTCTCCGTCTGCTTCCTCTTTTTTCTTCAATCTCCTTTATATCCTTTGGATAGTGATCTTTTTTCCCTAGCAGGCTGTTGAAGGCAGGCAGTAATGAACCGTCTCCATTTAAAGAGGAGAGAGGGCAGTAGAGAGATGAACGCTCACACTGAGATGTGTTATCTTTTATAACTGTGACTAAAACACTGTTTAATGGGTGACAACTCACTCATCAGGGCTCTTGGCTTGACTCTGTTAATAAGCTCTTCTCCCAGTCACTTAAAAAGACCCGTCAAAGCTCACAACACAGTCGCAGACACAGTCTCTCATAGGCACAATTATTGGATATAAATATGATATAAACATCATAATCCAGGTGAGACTTCCTGCTGGTAATGTGAAGAATCAAGACCAAAGTCTACTTAAGGTAAGTCAAACACTTGGTCAGGTTTACTCTACCAAAAAGGTGATTGGCTTTTTTCTTTTTCTTTTTTTAGGCAAGGCTTTCTTTAGTACAGCAGCCAGTAATCTCTTCTATTCTTTTTACTACCCTTTATATAGTCTCTAGTGAGACTCAACTCAAGCTAACACACACTTGTGCACCCATCAAAAGAATCTGAGTGCAAACCGACTATCTGAGAGATGGAGAGCACCCTGAGAGTTTGATCATTTACAGCAACAGTGAGAAAGAAGGAAACATCTAGTTTTTAAAGCAGACAGCATACACCTTCAACTCTTCCACCGTAAACTCAGAGACAGAGAATGAAAGATGGCCAGAACGAGAGAAAAAGAGAGAACGAGTTTTGCGTGTTTGATGTCAGACCACATTCCAGAGGCTGTCTGAATCTCTCTGACGACTCTCCCTTCATCACTGCGGCTCTCACTCCGCCAGTTACCATGGCAACAAGGGCCTGCACGGTGGACTGGAGTTGGAGGGTGTGGATAGAGAGAGAGGGGAGGAAGAGAGTCTGAGGCCACGTCCACACGAGAACGGTGCATTCCCTAACCGCTCTTTTTTCCCTTCGTTCTAAAAAAAAATGCCGTAAACACGGCATCGGTGCAAGAAGTCTCACCGTCCACACGAGAACACTGAAACCGACTGAGAACGGTGTAGTTTATATGCCAGACCAGTATGTGGCGCTGTAATTCTGCCACAGATATACACTATACACGGAGAAGAAGAGTTTGAGCATGCGCACAACCTTGCGCGCTGAATGCGCTGAATATTTACAGACGTGCACTGCTGCAAGATGACACGGAGCGATTGCCCTGTTGCATTGTAATTCTTGATTTTATATTGTTTGCCCTGCACTATATGTTGTGCGCACTGCTGCACTTTATACCCGTTTTTTCAGGTTATTTTTAATTGTTCTATTTTCCAATAAAAACCAGTTCTTGAATTTTTGCTCTCATTTATTTTCACTTGACATATTCAATACAACACTTTCAAAATAAACATTAGTACATTTTCAAAAAGGTAAATACTGTTAAAAAAAAAAAACACAGAACAAAACTTGATGGCCAGCATTTGTAAGGGTTAAGGTACTTTGTGAGTACTCTCCTCACTCTCTTTCCCTCTCCCTCATTACAGTCTGTGAAGCCTTTTCAGTGCAGCATATCTGGCTTTGAGACGAACAAAAGCACACTCATGTCCACAATCTGTTTTTTCAGAGGAGGGATCTGGCCAGTCAAGTACAGGTTTAGCTTTGAATTAGCAAAAACCTGTGCATCCTGTACACTCCCGGGCCACTTTATCACAACATCCATAAATCTGTACTTATAATCACAGACCGCCTGTACATTGACAGAATGTTTGCCTTTCCTGTTGATGTAGTCCAGTGGTCCCCAACCCCCGGTCCGTCAATGAAATGGTACACGGACCGGTCCGTGAGCTGCTACAAGCGGCTGTGACGCTGCTGCTTTAGCAACGAGGAAGTGTGTTTAATCTCGCGCGGACTCGCTCAACAAACTGGAGCCGGCAACGGTCCGCGGCAAAATTTTCACGCGTTTACCGGTCCGTGGCACAAAAAAGGTTGGGGACCACTGATGTAGTCCATCGAGTTGGCAGACAGCTGCTTGATTTCTATGCGTGTGCCGTCGACCGCTCCCAAACACTGTGGCATGCCATGAGCACGATGGAAACGCAAAACCAGTTCCGTAAAATGCTACTTTATGTACTTTTAGCCGTCCTACAGCACGAGCACAATCATGTAGTCCGCCATTACTGTTGTTGCTGTTACGTGTGACGCAGCCGACACGTGATGTGATGACATCATCGTTCTCACAAAAGATGCGGATTGGCCGTCCACACGAGAACGCAAGGGTGTCGTTCTCAGATCTTTCCACTTTAGAACCCGTTCTCCAAAGAGAGCGGATTAAGCCACCCAGAACGCCGGATCCGTGTGGACGCAACGCCAATCCGATACGAAATGTATGCGGTTACAGTGATTCGCGTTCCCGTGTGGACGGGCCCTCAAACTGCAGCCAGGTACCTAGAGGCCTATAGAGACCCAACATTTTGGCACAGGGTAAAGAGTGCTTTTCAACTCCCTCCTTCTATCTACCTCTTGCCTTTTCTTCTCTGCAGAAACAATACGGTCTCTTCTGAATACTAAGGGAGCTTGCACAAATTTCTTGCAACTGCTTCATGACTGAAACGTCCTTCAACATCAACGTGGGGATGTATGAGGACTCTCATTCCTGTGTGCAAGGGCAAGACGCATGAATAAGTCATTTGTCAACGTTCCAGTTGGGATGTCATAAGACCGAATCGTAATTATCAAAGTGTCACTCTTGGTTATGAACAAAAGCGATTTCCTAGCACTTAAGATTGTACACTTTAGGGACTGATCGCTTCGTTATTGTGTGCGCTTCCAACCCAAAATACACTCCTACTGTCCGTCACGTCACTGTCTTAAGCCAATCGAAGCAGAAAGCGTTTATATTAAAGACTGATGACTTGAGCATGAAAATGGAAGTTATGAGAAGCCTCAAAATGCTTATGCAGAATTAAGCTCACAAAACTCTTCACATCTTGGAATTTTTTAATTTTGCAACATGACACCGCCTGCAGTGAAATCCCACAGTTTCAAAATCTTTTGCAATCAGTTTGCACAGACATATTGCTTGTTGTTGGTAACTTGTTGCACTTTATGCATTTGGCAAATGCTTTTATCCAGAATTATTTCGTTTTCAAAAGCATTTGTGTTCCTTGGGAATCAATCACGACCTTGAGGGTCATTTCTTCGCCATCCTGGCGGTGACTATCTATTCATCCATCACATGGGGTGACCAGACACTCAGCATTAATGTGTCTTCATTGTTTAGCCTGATTGTTTTGACATACATCAACAGCTAATACCACTGGAGTCTTGAATGAAAACATGAACACAATCAGCTGATCAGTATTATGATTAGCCCTTGAGACTATGTAGGACAGGCCGTTAATGTCGGCGGTGGTAAATGGAGAGAGTCGTGGCGCATCATTACAACCCTCAGCATCTTTCAGATCCAATCAGGACAGCAATTTCTCACCTCTTCACTCCATTAGAATATCTTTTAACAACAAGCAAATTAATTAGAACTCATGGAAAACTCAACATGACTGTGAGTCAGGGGGGAGGGGGGGAGGTGAGAGTATCTGGGTGATTTGGTAAAACCTAATGAAAAGTGCAAAAAGCTATGCATGCCAGCTTTACAAATGAAATGTTCAATCCATTCATTAGCAAGGACCATTAGGCAAAACCTCACAGCAAAACAAACAAACATTAAAGCCTATTTGGAACAATGATGGATGGAATCTGAAGAGATTTTTTTGTTATTTCTCCTAGTAGAATGTGACCTCTGACAAAGAGAAAACGAGAGACTGTTTCAAGTACAAACTTTGCCTGAGATGTTTCTCCTTCAATTTCTTAGAAGTAAAGATGGAAATGTCTGAATATGAAATTAAATTAAATGGAGACACCGAGATTACTAAAGGTCTTTTTCTCAAGAGAAAAATCTGAGAAGCAGAAGGCTTTCCTCCATTTACGGTCTATCAGAAGGAAATGAGATAAAGATGTCCTTTGTGATTTTTCTTTCATATGGGTTTGTGCATGATTGTGTATCCCTTATGGGAAAATGAAAAAATAAAATAATATCACTGACTCATAACCAAGTAACTAACTGAGAGCCAAGGCGTGTGTGTGGAAGAAACACTGTTAGTGAGAGCGAGACGGAGACGGAGAGAAAGACATCCCAAATTCAGCTTGGAGTACTTCTCATATCTGACTCACAGTGCAAAGTCCCTCTGCAATTAATCTCTCCTTTAAAGTTTCTTTCTGACCCTCCCAAAGGCTTTCCTCTCATTCTCCTCTTTCGCTGTCTGTGTGTTAGTGTTCAGTGAGAAATCATTGTGGGTTGGGGCCTATTTGAAGCAGAATCACAACAGGACTGGAAATGAGAATGAGGAAGAGGAAAATTAGAGTGCAGGGCCAACAATGTTCAAAGACATTTGTTCTGTTTCAAAACCTTGAGAGCACATAGAGGCAGCATTTTAAACCACCATAGGCATACATCGCATACAAAAGGGACTGTAGGCAATTTAATAATGTTTCCTCCTTCGAAAACCTGTTTACCCAAATTATAAGTCAAGCCTTATAAATGTTGACTCTAAACAAACTATCAAAACGACGAAGAAAAGTATAGATAAAAATAGTTTGAAACTCTATTAAAAATGTATTACTGTACTGAAAATGTTCATCAACAACCTTTCTTTCCATGACTAAGATGAGATGAGACGACACAAAGGTCATTAAAATAATGAATGTGACTATATTAATATGCAAAATTATTGATAAAAAAAGACTAGATTAAAATTTAGTCAGAAAATAAAAGCATTATCAAAAAACATTGAGAGGACAGACTTTTATTCTCCTTGAGTATTCCAGGAAGACCAAGAAGAAAGGAGAGGACAGAGATCAAGAGACAGGAGAGGACATATTAGGTAATTTTAGCACTCCCTCCTTTTCTAGTTTTACCATCAATAAACAAACAGAACCGCAAGTATAAAACTGACTCCAAAACAGCTTAGAATTAATATGAACTTTTTTTAGACTCTCTTCGTCTGACGTCAGTGACTACTTCACACAGTACAGAAACACCCTGGTGAGGAACAGCAGGCTGGATAGGTTTGATTAATGGGTCTGATGGCTTCAGAAGGTGGTGTATATTTAGCATGCTAATATAGGCTCTGTAGAAGCGGAGGAGCTCACTGATATATTGTTTTGAGACGTCTTAACAGATGTCTCCATTAAGAATGTACAGAGTATCTTCTCTGGAAGTTTTAGAACTGATGACAACACCTTTACATTTATTTAAGAGAATGTAAGTGCTATTGTGGGTGGTTGCCAGGGTGTTGCTACATGGTCAGTAAGGTGTTCAGAGAGACTTAATAATGGGTTGCTTTGGTTTTCTGGGCATTTGCTAGGTGGTTGAAGCACCACTCAAATAGAAGTCAATTTACACAACAGAGCAGCTTTCTGTTGGTCTATGAGGCAAATTTGTGTGACTAATGCAAAATCTGTGTGGGGAAATTATTTGTTGTAACAAGTAGTTGAAAAACAGTCGTAGGTAGAACATTTATGGCTCTAACAACCAGTTACACTTACATTTACTCCATACACTTAGTATATAAGCGTCCTTAAAGAAAACAAAGTGCCATAAAGTATGAGGGCAATCTCATTCTGATTAAATGTTTCTTGGAAACATAGTTTGGAGAAGAAGAAAGAAGGAAAATGCTTATGAACCTAGAAACCTCTCTCACCATCTCTTTTGTCTGTAATTCTGTTCCCCTTTCTTCTCTCAATGTTTCTATTTTCTTCTTTTCCATGCCTCCTGTCAGCCAGAAATCATGCTGTATAAAGAGAGTCTGGAACAAAATACAACCTGTGGCCTTGGCAAGCTTTTTTATCAGGCTGCCATTGTGGCACAATGACACATTACCCTGTGGTTTACGATCGTACGCACACACACACACAGTAGAAATGTGCTGTCTTGATGATGTCTCCATGAGTAAGAATGTAATGAATGCTGACTTCAGAGCCATCAAAACAGATGAGCATTAACCCAATCCAAGCGTGACAGACAGTCAATAAATACTAATCAGACTTTGCTCACCTTTCTCCAGCCTGTCTACATGACAATACATGAGCTTGACATGAGTGCTCAGATATAAGCCCCCTCCCCAGTGAACGATGTGGCAACAGAGTCAAATGACCCGAGTTAAGTGTTACTTTGCTGTGCTTTTTTGGTCTCTAGCATTATGGCAAGAAATTAACAATGAATGATTTTGGACCATGATTTTGCAATATGATTGCCCTTGTGATTAAGTACAAGAAGAAACTTGACAATTTTTCCTCAATCTCTTGCTTCAACAGCTGCCTTATTGTTTGTCATTAGAATTGCTGCCCATTCTCCTTTTCTTCTTGATCATCTAAAGCTGATTCTTTAAGAGCCGTACCATGTTCTTTTATTTCCTCCTCTGCATATCTGCACAACTTTAAGACCTGGAGAAAAGAAAAAAAAATGGTGGGATAATTATCAGCCAGATACTCTTGCAGGAGGTATCCCCCTCTTGCCTTTCTGTCTAACGTTGAATTTTCAATGGTCTAATCACTACACTGAACCGGGGGCTCAGTGGTCTTTAATATTTTAGGCAAAGAGGTTGACCTGTTGTGCCCAAGAGCTAGGAATTCCCGGAGGACCACCATGCTGGTGAAGAACTGGCACTTTAGCTGTGGCCTCGGAGTGACTCATGACTCATGCCTCCTGCGGTTTACACACTGTTTCATCACCTGCCTCCAGTTTGAGCCAAAGAGTTTTTGCAGAGATCTTATGATAACCATGATTTAATGCCTCTGTAAACAAATTGTAGTAAATCATATTTTAAGCTATTTGGGGAGAAAGTAATTGTCTAAATTGTTTTGGCACCCAATTTGTGAAAAGGTTTTTGTGCTGAAATGTTGTACATTCTAACAGTTTAGCAAATGTGCCCTTTTTGCTGTAGTTAATGTGTGCATCATTATCTAATGACTACGCTAATCTCTGAAAGTGTTCATTTATGTGCGCGTGTGTATTACGCTTTGATGGAGTTTTGTTAGTGCCTTGGGGCAGAGCTTATTAACAGAGTCAAGCCAAGAGCCCTGATGAGAGAGTGGTCACCCATTAAACAGTGTTTTAGTCACAGTTATGAAAATTTGACATCTCACAGTGAATATTTATCTCTACCTTTCTTTTTCCTCTATTATTGGCACAATTAAAACAACGTGTAATGTGCCCCAACGGAAGCCCCAACCAAACAACTTGCCTTCCTCTTTCCGCTCTCTCTCATTCCCCATCATTCCCATCCAAAGTTCTGTCTCCGCCCTGGATGGCTGAACTCAAGTTCCACTGTGGGCAGGTGTTAATGCATATTCATGAATACGCTAATTCTCATCCAGGCTGCCATTGTGGAGCCAGTACCGTAGGTGGTAACTAGCCTTCACTCAAAGTTAAACAAACAATACGGTCGTGAAAAAGCTTCCTGGACAGCAAATACATGCATATTCATGAGTGAGTCACAAAGGTGGACGGCATCCTCAGCAACAAATTACTGCAGTTCAGGGAGATTTTGGAGAACAAATTTGTGTTTTTATACAAGAACTGTTTAACCAAAACAGCAATTTGACGAAGTGTTTACAAGGAGATTGAGCAAATATATGCTTTATTATACATTTATAGAGGTAATAATAGAGCTAATAATAGTCTTAATTTCACAGAAGCACTCAATTCAAATTCAAACCCGAATAAATGTCTCTTTGAAAGGTTTGCTGTAATCTTCCTGGTTTACAAATTAATCTAACTTGACTGATCAAAACCATCCCTGGAAAAGTAGACCAAATTAAATTAAAATTAGAGTTTGTCAAAATCTGTTTTCATTGGGACAATCTATGGTCTGAAACTTTTAACATCGATATTACAAAAGAAAATGAGCCATTCGATTTGTCCAACCCAAACTTTGTTTCTATAAACAATATGGCGACACAGGACAGAATAATTTTACATTGATGCATTTGGCAGAGGCTTTTATCCAAAGCGACTTACATTGCATTCAAGGAACACACTGAATCAGTTCTTGCTTTCACTGGGATCGAACCCATGACCTTGGCGTTGTAAGCACCACTGCTCTACTGATTGAACTAGCTTTTACTAGCCTTTAAAAAGCTTTTACAGGACAGCTTTGTAATAATGCCATTTCAAAGACATTAAAGGCTCGCTAAGCCACCAAGAAACAAAAGACATATAACACAAATTAAATCTTGATGAATTGATAACAGTGTATTGTTTCGGTCTCAGCACAATTAGCTCTGGGCTGCTACCATGGTCTAATGTGCAGTAAAAATTCTGGTCCTTAAGCTATTCAAATCCAAAACTTTTAGGGCATCAAAAGAGGTCTTCTCTTCAGGCAAGAATACACGAGGAAGATAGACTGTATGGCTTGTTGCAGAAATCAGGATCTCCAACGTAACAGTAAAGAACTGATTAGAATGTCAATGTGTGCCTTGATTGCAATGTAAGGCGCTTTGGATAAAAGTGTCTGCCAAATGCATAAATATAATTATAAATTACCCACAAAACATGGCTGTGACAAAAGGTTCTCTGCAAAAGATTTGCTTTCAAAGGTGCACTCAGAAGAATGAAGTTTAATCAAAAAACAGGTTCTTTCAAAAGTGAAGGACAAACCGCTATAGAGGCAGACATGCCAACACACAGAGACGTCAATTTAATGTAAAAATATATTTTCCTCTCCACTCGCACGCACACAAAGGTGAATTTTTTTTAAAGCACGTCATTTCCATGGAAACAACATTCAACAGATGTTTATGCTAGGCAGTGCCATGACACATTGGGCCAATGAGATTATATTTTTCCCTCTCAATTGATTCAAAAACTGATGGTCATCCATAATTGAGAGCGACTAAAATCACAGGAGACCTGAATTTCATGGGGTTTTATAAGACAGGCATGGCAAAGGACACCTATATATCCTAAAGGACCTGGATTTCACCTCTTGCTTGAGACTGAACATTTATTTAAAAGAAAAGCGCCTAAGAGAGAGACATCAATAAATGATTTATGCTCTCTTTATTTCATTGCCTGACAGATTAATCAGATATTCACTCCTGGGAGTGATGATACTATCATAGCACTATGATGTGCCCGAGGAGTCAGTCACTCTGCATATTAATGAGGAGGGGGACATGAAGGAAGACCACATGGTCATCACATGTGCAAAGATAATGAGGCAGGTTTCAACAAGCATCAATATATTCAGTGCTGAGGAAGCTACCATGAATCTACTTTAGACATGTCCCATCATCCTGTGCAAGAAAGCATCAGGATGTGCTAGCAAAGTTACAGCTACTCGTATCACTTTAGTTGTAGTGCTCAATCTGAAAGCTTGATTGGCAGTTAAAGTAAATCAGATCACATGGGCTAAAATATGGCAAAATGTCATTATGTTGTGATGTCATAATCCCTTGTAAGAGATGTGTTATGATACATTTTTTTTGGCACTCCTGACGGGTGTTTGTGTGACCTGTAAAGTCTCGCTCTGTCACTCACAGGGTGTAATGACACACAGAATATGACTCAGCATTTCAGCAGGGTGGAAACGTTCTCGGTGAATTTCAATAAAGCAGATGGTGGCAATGTTATCAAATATGCAGCTCACAGTTTCACTTTTCCTCCACTGCGAGGACAGTTGGGCCTTTATTTAGCAGCGAGACAAGTCTGGCTGTAACGGATAGCTGAAAGCGTGAATCATGAACGGCGAGTGTCCTGAACTATGACTGGTCTGGGGAGGACACAGAAAACCAGGTGGTATCCCCCTCGACTGTGCCATCTATTTTCAACCTACTATTCAAAATCCCATTCAGCATGTAAGTGAAACTCCACTCGACATGCCAAATCAAACCCTCCAAGAAAAAGAAAAAAAGACGAACTCCTTCAGAAATGAACCCCCCTTGACTTGTCCTCCCGCTGCAGCAGCCAATCACACTGTGAGACAGCTGCATCTCTTCTCTTTTCAGCGCTCGTCTTACAGATGCTTGTCTGGCTGCTCCTATGGACCGATGAATCCTGCAGGTAACGAGTCAGCACAGGGAGGCATGCTGGGACACGTGGCTCTTCTTTTGTGCATCTCGTTTGCCTAAATTTACATTCATTACGAACGGAGAATGGCTCAGAGAGGAAGAAGAGAGCGCAGTGTGGCACCGTGGTGGATTGGGGGAGCTCTGAGGGGGGCAAGAGCTCTCAGGGGCTGGAAAAACAACTCAGTGGGTTGTTAAGCACAAGGGGGTACAGCAGTTCACTGAGGTGAGAAGGACTCTTTTTCACAGTGTCAGAGTTTGCAAAATCTAGATACTGATTTTAAAGGATCATAGGAGCAATTGAACAACAGCACTTCCTTAGATACCACATTTTAGTCAAATTCTAAGGTGGCATTTCATGTATCCTTTGCAGAGAAAGCAACCCCAGAACGCACAACAATGAGCTAAGTGAAAGAAAACACAAGAGAAAGTGGAGAAAGCAGGAGAAGTGTTGAATCTAAATTAACTTGCACAATACTATAAAGTATTTAAAAAATTAAGTTTTGGAGTATTGTGCTTAAATGTGCAACATGCTAATGATGATTAGGATGCCACCTGAGGAGGCTTATGTAAGAAGGCGCTGCATAGTAGTGTTGGAACAGAGCATGATTGTGTGCAAATAAAAATGTTTTATCAAAATATATGGAGTTTTGGAGGTGCAAGTGAGTTACACTGGGAGTCAGAGAGGATAGAGCAGAGAGACGGGGGAAAGAGGAGAGGAAGAACATGTTTAAATGTCTCAATGCACACGCTCAGACAAACCCCACTGACGCGTCACAACTCCTCCAGTCTCCTGACAAATCCTGACAGATTAAGTGCTTTCATCTATTCACCATTTGCCATGAGAAAAGTGTTTATGAGAGCCGGGACAGTTTACATTAGTAATATTCCCTTAAGCGCTCAATCCTGTCAACTGCAATTTGAAAAAGCAAAAAAAAAAAAAAAGGTCAAGTCTTTCTTTTTACTCTTAGAGATATGATGATAGCAGGAGGGCAGTGTATGTGTGTGTCAGAAGAATTCTCTAAAACAGATCAGTTCCTGATCCCTGTTTCCCTCTACTGAGCAGAAGAAGCAGAGGGTTATGTGTTGTCTCATAACAAAAAATAAAGAAAAATGCAGCAGAGCAGAACAGGTACACTGTCCATGTCTAAAATCATTCAAAAGTGATTTTACCGGGAGCACAGGAGATCTCGCTTAAAATGACAAAAATAACGGCTAAATAATTCTAATAAATCAGTCTGTTTTAACCACAGATCATGTTGAATCTTATTAAGCCCGTCAAAAACAAGTCATATCACTCCAAATACAAATAAAAAATAGAAGTATAACTGTTTCTGATATTTTTGTGAAGAAAATTATTTTTGCACAGTTAAGAACTTTTTTGCACTGTAATTATTTTCATGTAAATTAAGCCTTATAAGGCTTATGTAAGTCTTATTACTGTAACAAAAAAAGACATTTAAATTCTTAACTGTTCAGAGTAATATTTGTTGAACAGACATATAATTTATGCAAATTTTATTTCAAATAAAAAGGCTCCAGAAAAGATTATTCAAAAGAGAAATGAATCTAAAGTGGAATGGAGAGAATTACCAAAAAACAAAAAACAACAAAGCACTAACAGCCAAAATAGCATTCATTTTCTTAATGCATAGTAAAATTACTTGTATATTTGACCTTGGTTTTGCGGGATGGGTTTTCACCCTTGAAAGGTTTTGTGTGCGAATTCATGTAATTTCACTATTAAGGATTTGTTTTTCAATACTGCAAGAGAACACATTTTAAAAAGTGGCCTATGCTCTTCTGAACTTACATAAACTGATGAGGACAGGAAGATCAAGTCAACCATCATGTTCTCAAAGGCTTAGATGGAAAAAACATCACGACCAGCAAGTCTTAACACAATTTAGACTAATCACTTTTATTACAGGCCTGATCGGGTTATCTGCCCTTGTTGTAAACAGCGGGGATATTAGCTTTATTCAAACTGCTCAAAATAGTCAGAGAAAATGGAGTGAAAATGCGAGTAATTAAGTTATGCAGCTATGTTCTAGGCGTAACCACGACGACACAGAGCTCAGTGTCCACGCCGGTGATGAAAGCCAATCATGACGCTGAGCAGACTCCATCTCCGGAGATTATATCTGATATGCCTTATGGATGTGCATAAACGGATAATGGTAGAGAAATGTTATTTAGGGAGCACATTTCTACAGCGCGAGAAGGAAAACCGTAGTCTACACTCCTTTGAGAAGCTCTTATGAAAGTAATGTCCAATGCATACATCTGCTCAGAGCCTTTATTGACTGCTGGGATTGGGTCAGAGCTGTAAAACACACTCTAAATAATGTTTACTGGCGTATTTATGTGTGAGAGATGTGTGTAGTTGGATTTCATACACAGAAACAAACAATGCCAGAACCTGTTCATTCTGACACACACACACACACACACACACAGGCATTCATTTACACTGTAAACACTTTATGTCACTGACCAAAGGCTGAGTTCATGCCAAAGAGGACACTAGGGACTGAGAGACTGTTCCAGAGACAAACATATCTGTCATTTCCTTCAAATAGAGATGAGACAGAGCCATATCAACACAGAGCAGCTCATTCAGATCAATACACACAAACACCACCATGTTCCCCGTCTTCCAGACACCAGCACACCTGGATCTGTAGCATTCTGTCTCCTTAAATCAAATCTCTGCCGCCTTTAAATCAATATCAGAAGTGTCAGGCTGGCACGGGGCGACAAAAACAGCTCAGGAGTCACTTTTAATGACTAGAAAATCTCAGTTGACTTTCAGTGACTGTTTGGGAAAGATAACCTCAACAAATGCTTAAGACGCAAAACTTTCTGTTGGAGTTACATGCAGCCAAAAATTGTGTTCAATAACACCAAGGATATCTATAACAAAAATATATAGGGTTGATTTTGAGTTCCTGTTGTCTTTGATGTCCACTAAAGTGTTGCTCTATTAAGTGCAGAATATGATGTGTTGGCTCATTGCTTTGACATGTGACCACAGAGCCAGTCGCAATATGGCCTAAAGGTGTGGGGTCTGGTCACAGGCGGTTAGATGAAGAGACAGCGGAAGAAACTCAGACGAGGGCCAGTGTGCTTCATTAATCTCTCAGTGGCTATCCCATCTGGACTTGGATGGAAGGGTCAGTGGCCACATGCAGGTAGAGAAAGGACAGAAGAGATGTGAAGATGGTTAATAAGGAAAAAGAAGGGAACACGTAAGAGGATACATAAAGAAATAAGAGACATGTATGATTAAAGAAAAAAGAGTGAACTATGTTTTAAACATGCATTCAGCAGTTCACTAGCTAGCATTAGCATCACTGTTCTTTATGTCTTTAAATACCGATACCACAACGGCGTTGTGCGGCAATCCGTCGACATGGATCGGCGTGACTGTCTCTGATCATCTGAGTTTTAGTTAAATTACACTGATACTAGTGAGTTTTATACAGTGGGTTGTGAAGTTCTGGCCTCAGCCATACAGGTACTAATTCTCCCATTGTCCTCACTGATAAAGCATGAGCAGTTCGGATCCCCCTCTTTCTTCCAGTCAGTTCTTGCCAATACTGTCCTATCTCAAAAAAGGCAAAAATAAATCCAAAAAAACAACAACATTAGCTTAGCTGCATGTTAACATCAAACTTTGTCTCTTTGTTATGTAGCGTTACAAATCAGTCAAATGATGAGCTTCTGTGACAGTTATATTGAGACGTAGCTCACTAGGTACTGGAACTTAGCTTCACAAGAATGTGAAAGAGCCAGAGACAAGCAGTAATTACCAGGCGCTCTGGGTGTACGTTTTACCGCTCTCGACCCCGAGATGGCTCTGTATGAGTGGAGTGGGCCGGCTGGCAGGGTGGGCAGTTCAGAGCAGACAGCAGATGCTGCCTGAGCCCGGCACACAGATGCAATCTGATCAACGCTCAGCAGTGCCAGGGGCCAGAGAGAAAGAGACAGACCAGACATACGGCACTCTGGCAGGTAAATCAGAACCGCCTCGTCTTTGCTGCAACTCCACAACTTAAAGCCCTCAACACATTCTTTTCAGATGGAAGCACATAGACTTCCTTCTCATTGTCGTTAATGTGACTGTACCAGTCTTGCTCTCTGCATTGCTGTAAAAAGAAAGCATAATGCCTAAGGTTGAGATTCATTAATCAGTTTTAGACCCTAGAGAAACCTTATTCTGTTCACCCTGACGCCCCTCACTTCTCAATGCTGACCACAAATCCCCTTCCTTCTCTATCACTGTCCTCCTAAAGTATAGATATGACAATGCATTTCTAAGGCAAATCCTCAGGGGAGCCGCCTCTGAAGGAATCTGGCTGTTTGGAGGGAAACAAGGATTCCACAGATAATTAGCTGAAGGCAAGGTTGCTTTTTATCAGAAAGCTGCACATTTCTGTTGCCTTTCTTTCCTCTCACCCATTTATGTGTCTTTTCTGCATGTAGCAGGGCATTATTAATCAATGTCCAGGATAATAAGGTCCTACGTGGCCAGAGATTGCGGTTTGCGGCAATTGTGCAACAATTTTAAAGGTCCACTGTGCAGCAAGCCAAAATGGGGAACCTCTAAGGGCCAACCCATTTTTTTTTATTGTCCAGCAAAACGGAAGGATATTTGGATTTAAAAGGATGTGGATATGGATTTGGCCCAAAAACTAGGTCTGCAATAAAGCCACTTATCATAAAATAGAAAGATACCACTGTTACACGTGCTTGGAGAGAGATAAAAGTATAAAACTTTAATGTTCACATTCTCTTTGATCCTGCAGAATATAATGAATTCATTTTCAGGCTGCTAGAACAGCATAAATCTATAGAAAACCTGAAGGATGAGAATTGTCTGAATACAGCTGAAATTGATGTCAAAAACCTTTTAGCTCAACACCTCCACAGTAACGGATCAAATCTAAACTCCTGGCAAGAACTCCCGTGGTTTCCAGTATCCTGATTTTTATTTTTCATTTTTTATTTTTTATTTTAAGCAATGTTGTACTGAGTAAAAGCTAAATTTGCTGAGTGTGGCAGCTGGCTGTAGATGCAGAGTGATTCTCCATTGCCTAATGGCTCTGATCTCCATGCCAGCTCACTGGCATCCACTCCAGGCACCCCGAGAACCACTGAGAAGCATTGAGCGGTCCTGTGCGGCCCACATAGGCATTTTCTGAAATAGCCCCAGAAAGTGTTTGGATGTTAAAAAGGGTAACCGGGGGCTGTCATAACACTGTTTAATGCGCTGTGGCACTCAGGCAACCCAGAGTTCACATTTCTAATGGATGAGCTTCGGGAGGACTACTAAAACTGTCCCCGCTGATCAGAGCAGGCCCACTCCTGTCATGTAAGAAGGATGCGTGGAAAGTGAGCTAGCCTTTGATGTATGTAAATGTTTATGCAACACACAACTCACAAGTAGATGGGATATGAAGTATTAATCAACGGTTGTTCCTGAAAGAATCATCTGTATTTGAAAGTTTACATCTGGTGTTTAACAGAGTTCATGTAATCTAAATATCCAATGTGTTGAAGGAGCAGGAAGTTTTATTTCTTAAGTGTTTATGCCATTTCGATGACACAAACTTTAAGCTTCTTTTAAAAATCGATGCATCCCGTTATACAAAGGAAGACAAAAATGTCCTATTTCAAACAAGCTAAAAATTGGCTGAGACAACCCCCTGTTTCTGCACGTGCTGTCAAATATGAGACTGATTTATTATCCTGACAATAATGTCTGGATTGCTTTGGGTCAAAGGGGACAACCGTATTGATATGTGTGGTCGGCAGTGGTGAAACACAGAGACCAAGTCAATTGTAAAGAAACAACATATCATTCGGCTCAGACGCTGACCTGGGAGCAGTTCATTGATCTGCGACTGTTTCTCTCGCCATGGGAATACCCACATGAAGGAACTGCAATACAATACAATAATGATGCAATAACACAGGCTTTAAATAAACATTATAGCAATCTGAAGTGACTATGACTCTTACAAACCAAGGCCTTACATTAGAAGGAGATCTAAGGCACAATAAAGCACCACAAATACTATCCTAAGGAACACACACATTCTTTTATATGCAAGGATAAATGACAAAGATCAGTAATTTGAGAATACGGAAGCTCATTTAAGGAAGATGAGATTCATATGCGTGATTAATAAAAGCCAATGAATGTTACAGTGTCATATGCAAGAAGGATCAGAGCGCATAATAAAAGTATTTCACGATGTAATCAAATACGGCTGAGGTGCTTCACGCCTTGAGTCGCTACACTACAGCAAAAGCAATTTCTGTTTAGATAAACACCAACAAAAACAGAAGGAGAAAATGCAAGAAGGGGAGAATTATGGGAACGCTGATGAGATTTGAGCAGATGGGAGTCATCAAGCATAGCTTTGCATGACATTTCACCACTAGGAGATGTCTATGATACAAATCGTTCCAAGATATTTATATATATATAAAAAAACATTTGATACTTAAAATTCATTGCAGTCTAAGTGAGAGTTGTTCTTCTATTGCTGAGAAATAGCCCTATCGCAATGCTGGGGTTCACTGACAATTAAAAGTGAGTGTCGGTCTAACTAATTACCAGTAGAATACATGACGTTACTTCATACTAAACGATGATGCCGCTTAAAATGACGGTAATTACCTGTCAATTGGACGTAATTGACAATAACAACAGCAGTGAGTGCAGAGATGAGGTGGGGACAGACATGTCAAGGGTCCTCCAGACGGGTCTGATGGGTAGACATACTGACAGCTCTGATTTAATGGATCAGAGACTTCATACCACATGTTTATTCTCTCTTTCTCCATCAGTCCTTCTTACACGTTCTTTACGTCTTTTCCTGTCTGGATTTCATTCTTCGCTTTGCTTGCATAGTCTCCTTCTGTAGTTGGCAGCACAACAGGACTCTCCGCCATCACTTCCTCATTTAATTGGAGAATTAATCTTATTAATTTTTTTCTCTCTCTTTCACTGTCAGAGAAGCAGGTCAGAGACAGCTCCCACTGTGTCAGAGCACTGGACTGTCTTCACCCCTCCCGTTCCTTTCACACAATCTGTTAGCTCCACACTAGAGCCATTCATTATTGATCAGAGCCGGGGCTGCTGCCCGTCCATGAGGCCACCAGCACCATTTCCATCAGAAATATTTGAGTCCATAAAGTCATTCAGTGAGAGATTCCTGGAGAGACGCACATCTCGTGTTGTATGGCTGTGGGCGCTGAGGGGCTCATGCTGCTTGTGTGAAAAATGAACATCTTGCCCACAGTATGTCACAGTAAGAGCCTGGGGCTAGAATACCAGAGAATGAAGCAGGATGACACTTCCAGTTAAAAAACACATATATGGTTGTACTTTGAGTCTGTATTTAGTGTAATATAGGAATTATACTGGCAACAAGGATCTTTGCAGTACTTCACTGCACTTATTCATTGGAAACTGATCAAATAATGTGTGGACAGAGGATTCTCAATTACAGAGCTGCTTAAAGTATCACATGTGGTCAGAGCTATGGCCAAGTACCGTGGTTCTCAACGGTTCTCAAGTCCCCCAACTGCCCATAACAATATTTAAAGGCGTCATTTATTATTTATATTGTTTTATTGGATAAGGATTTTTACATTTTACTCAATGTCTGCCCCAAAGCTGTTTCAGAGCTTGGGAAAATGACAAAAATGGGTATTCCTTATAAAATGCTCACAGAGTTTTACTAGAAAACAATATTCTGGTCTAGAAATCACAATTTCAAAAATGAGATTTATTCTTTATGTTACTCAAGACAGAATATTTAACAGACAATTTCTTTGTCTGTCTTTAAATCTTTATAAGTTATCCTGAGGCTTCTCTGAAGTTATTTTTATGTACCCTAACTATTCAAAGTGTCAAAGAACAAAAAGTTTTGATTATTGCTCATGAATAAAGATAGTGACATAAACCAAAAAGCTCCTTTCCTGTTTAAGGTAATTTTACTGTTGGAGAGTGTAACCGCATCTGAAACTGCTCTGACATCCGCATCCAAGAGCCATTGTTCAAGGAACAGTCATGATTATCCAGCAGCGTGTAGGTCGGAGGCAAGTCATGACAGGGAAAATCTCCTCTTTTGAAAAGGTCACAGGCCTCTCCTTTTGTCTCATGTCAGGATTCATCCACATACATATGGCCAGCAAGTGGCCTACAATATTTCTATTTGCTTCAGTTAGGAACGGATGAGTAAGAGAGACCTTCACAAACAGTAGCACACTGCTCTAACACTGCATAATATCTCTGGATTAAAACCGCACAGCGCTCTTCATGTGGACCAAAACATCCTGTCATTAAAGAGCGAAAGTGGCTTCCTGAGCTGGGTAATAAATGATCAATTGGAGATCATTATGCATCTAGCGTTAATCAGTCATGTGGCAGTATGAGAGGAAGTGGGGCTGCTTTACGGCTGTGTTGAGACTCCCCGTGAATCTAAGTGAGCTCCACATCCTGTTCTATAGCTATACATTAACCCACAGTTCATTAATCACACAGCTTTAATTATCTCAGCAGCAGCAGCACAAGTGCAGATAACCGCACCAGGTATGTCAGCACGCACTACAAATGTTTCCAAATCTGGCTGCCTTGAAATGTTCCCCATTCTGTGAGTGGCTGATTTCAAATGCTCTACATCAGCAAAAACACAAATTGCGCTACTCAAAGGAGTCCAACTGTTTTGAGTTTGACATTAAGGTAAAAGTGTAACCTAAAAACTGCAACATCTTAAATTGCATAAACAATTTTTTTTATTGCACATAAATATCGCCTAAATGCCCTAAAATAATATATTTTAAATGTGATTAAATACTTTTAGGTTATTTTTCTTTTAACAGTGCAATTCACGTGTGATTGCAAAGTAATACTACATTAAAATTTTGAATATCTTTGAATACATTTGTATGGATTCAGTTGTTCCTACATTTTTGAAAATTTACAATAAATTTTATGAATTTTAAAAAATTCACACACACGCAGAGCCATTATTGAAGTTGTAGACTAAATATGAGCATTTATTACTTGCACAAATTCAATATTCCTCAAAATGAATAAAATCAGTCAAATGCAATTAAATAAATTTAAAGTTAAATAAAACACTATTTTTTTATGCATTTAATCTCACTTAATTAACCAATGTACTCGCTGCTGACCCTCGATGATTCAGTTAAACCATAAGAAAAAATGACTTTTATTGTTAAACTCGTCTCCTGTGTCCTATTCTTCCATTAAGGCAGCTTTTCTTCCATCCAGAAAGGCAAGCAGCTGAAAGGTTCAGCCCCCTCTACTGTACAGGTGTGATTTTGCATTTTTGTGTTTATACACACACACACACACACACACACAACAATATTGCATTACTCCTTCAAACAGTAATTAATTGCGTTATTTAGTTACTTTTGCGTTACGTTACTTATTCTCACCTGGGCTGGGCTTGCTGTTTATTTTTTGGGGGGGGAGGGGGGGGGGGGGGGGGGGGAGCTGGGTCTGGTAACAAAAAAGTACAGTAGAGGGCGCAGCTCAAACAAACATTTCAGCTGCTACCATTCTGGATAACGGAATAATAGGTCCCATATACATACATATTTTTGGATGTTTTGTTTTGGATATATTTTTGGACACCCATAATATCTTGGTATGGTGTACAGTGACAGCAGAGACAGCCATATATGACACGAGAGTTCCCAACAACCCAAACTGTCAGCAAAGAAGAAAGTGGTTCAATATGGCTGAGGCCGAAAGAAAAAGAGTCCAACCACAGAAGCCCATCTGTTGTTTAAGACGAAGTCATCCTCTTATTTGGACTTGTGTTCTCAAGCCCAAACCCTCTTCTGGGAAATTAATTTGATCATTGGTATAAACAGGCATGCTTGTATCTGCTGCCATGTTAGAGAATGAAACCGCAAGGCGCATACTTATCTCCCCAAGGAGGACCCATTTTACACATGGTCAAACGCCAGGGTGATACGTAGGCTTCCATAAGTTTTGTGCATAGTTACAGCACAGTCAACAGTGGTGTTCACCATTAATCGCATTCAATACCTGTACATCCGCTTGGGTCTTCAGTATACTCACTGCTTTTGTAGGATTTTAGATGGTGATATGATTTATGCATAAAAGACTGAAATACTGCAAATGTCTGAAATTGTTGAAAGGAAGATGAAAATTATTACAGAACAAAGAAATAGATCATTCATTTTCAGCAATAGACCACCAACTGTTTTACCACAAATGTTTTCAAGAGTGTTTTTTTTTTGTCCAAAGACTTAATTTATAAATGTTACTGTAGATGTACTGTAAATGTACTGTTTTAAATATATATAAAAAAAAACCTTCCTGTAATCATTTCATTCAAATAAATGCTGCTCACTTTATTATATACTATATACTATATACAAATATATAAAATATAAAAAGAAAAACATTTTTAAATTATATTAAAATATAAAACTTTATTTTGTTATTCTCTAAAAATAAGTTAGGGCTAACATAAAATAAGGCAAAATAACAACAACCGAAAAAACAACTTTTTTTGCACTCTGATCTTTATTAACAAGGTTAAAAAAAATAAGATTAAATCTTATTTTAAAAAGACTCACTGATAAACCTCAGATGGGGCAAATTTCAGACACACACAAAACCAGCATGAGGTTTTAATTAGAGTTTGACCATAAAGATGTAATATCCAAATTGGGACCAGACACGGAGAACAGAGTGGGGGGTGAAGTGGGTAGTAGGGGCGGCACAGCACTTGACCCTTTTAAATATTAAGTATCAGGGCCACTATCTACAGTCATCAGCTCTTATTGATTGAGCGTAAATGAGGACCATATACACACACACAATCACTCACACACTAACAGTGCCCTGTACCCCCCTTATCCTGACCTCTCTCCCTCCGCTGTGCTGCATGGCAGTTTTAATTGCTGCGGTCAGTGCTACAACCCCATGGGGTCATTTCAATTAAACAGAGTATCTAGAGAAGAGAAAGAGAGAGGGAAGTCTTCACTTCTGTCTCAGCCTGAGCCCATTACACCACCTGGCACGCACACACACACACACACACACACACACACACACACACACACACACACACACACACACACACACACACACACACACACACACACCATTATAATAAATGAACATAGATCCAGCAAACCTTATTTAAATCGGAGGAAACCCTTCTATGTGTGAAAGCTCATTCAGTGCTTATCACTTAATAATGATTATCAAGCTTTATTTGGGAATCTAATGGGACAATATATTTGTTATTTCATTACGTTTAGACTATATTTCATGCTTTATTTGCATCTCCATGACAGGAAATGTTGCAGTATTAAGCCTAACCTTTGAATCTATAAATCAAAATCTTCATTCATATGCAACATTCTACAATATTAGCTCACGCTAGCGCTTACACAGGGGACGATTAACGACTCAATCATCATAATCAGTATCCATGAAAAGATAGGCTGGAAAAAAGAGCAACCTCATGCATGTATAACCTTATCACATGCTTGCATGATGTGCTTGACAAAGCCTGAGGTGAAATCGACACAATCATTCCTGTTTCCATCGAGCCTGACCGTCAACCTTTGACCTGTGGGGCTGATATTGTAGCACAGAGGTTGAATATGTCTAGACCAGTCGTGGCTTTAGGCAGAGGGCCTGACTCTGTGTGTGGTTAAATAAACAAGGAAGGTTTTGAAAAGAGTCACTAGACACCCACTGGGCCTTTGAGTGGGATCAGGCTCCACTGCACTCTGAGATCAGCCGGCTGTTGCAGGGCCGCGGTCAGACTCTGTGATCGGATAGAGAGGTCTGAGAGTACTGGCCCACAGGGTTGAAATACAAATCAGAGACTCAATAATACACTAGAGGAGTCTAAAAAAGACATTGCCTACATCTATATGAACTAGTCCAGTCTTGAGCACCGAAAGGAACAGTAATAGAATCAGTTTCTAAAGAAAAAAACTACAACACAGCCTCGCATATTTACTTTAAATATGCAATATGAAAGTAATAATATAAAAGGTACACACACACTATTTTTTTTAAGTATGTCAGGTTGTCTGTGACCATAACTAGGAGGTTTTTTAGTTTGTTTGTTTTTCCCCTCACTCTATGGCTGCTGTTGAATCCATTGTATACAAGTTACACTATAGTAGTTTTTACTGCTGAAAAGACAACCCAATTGAAAAATGAAGAGTAGGCCCTGTTCTACAAGATTGTGGAGGGAGGGGATAACTGGGAGGAGGAAAAGGAAAGACTAATACATGTCTACATCTATCTTGTTAAGTCCTAATCTGTTTTTGCTTCTATGAGACGCTGTCGTCTTTACCTATTTTTCTTTCTTCGGCACATAAAAACGTCTGTAATAGGATTTCCCAAATATTACACCAGGATTATTATAGGCTTCCGGAAGGCTCCTGTGCCATCTGAAGGACTAACATTCTTCATCATTCCTAATGCAGCTGAGACACAGCGGAAAAGCAATCAGCTCAGAGTTCACATTTCCCGAATCCGTCACTGTAATCCAAGTCATCTGTTGTGCCAACACAATAGGGAAATGCATGCATAATCCATCCCTTAATCGATAGGGGAGGCCAGACGTGCGCTATTACAGCTACCTCATCAATCATAACATATTTAACCTCTGTAGGCTCAAATTGTGCACCCCTCTCCCTCCTCTATCCCAGAATTCCCTGTGATTCTCGCTATTCCCACAAACATCACACCGCCTGGCATTAAGGGTAATGACTGGGAGGCAGAATGAATGTCCCAGTGGAGATACTTATGGCTATACGGTGTAACCACAAAAGCCCATTTGGAGTGTCCAAAGCCTTGCGCAATCTGGGCAGGTCAGTGAGGTAAGAGACCCCTTCTCTTACTCCATGCTGCTTTTGCCTTGGGCAGGCACTCAAGAGGTGTAGCCCCCCTCCCTGAGGAAAGAAGCTCATCAAGCAAGTCAATATCCTTTCATCCCTGGATATGAGCTTTCTTAAAACATACATGAGCCCAGGAGCCATTCAGCCCGCAGGAGGCAAAACAAGCGACCCAAGACTAAGTGGAAAAAGGTTTTACTGGATTAGGGTTAAACATTTCACTCATCTACCTACATTCCTAATCCTGATCCAATCCTTCATATACTTCCCACAACTGTTCTCACTATTTACTTCAGGCTGGCCTTGCCTCCAAACATGGACCCATAAATATTTAAACTTGAAGTGTGGATTTGTTGGACCATTTGCGTCACCAAAATTGTATCCTAATTAGGGAAAAAATGTGTTTGCATTTTGTGAAATGGTGCTGCAGACATTCACTCTCAGGCCTGATATTGCTCTTGCCTTTCTTTACAGCATCATAGCAAACGTTTAAAGCTTCCGCAGGTCTGTTTTAAAACATATAACGACCATTTCCGGACAACGTGCTTAGGGACAATGAATGTTTGATGAACTGAAATGGCTATATCCCTCAAACAGCTGCCAGGGCATGAAGGGCTTTTAGTGTTGCAAAAGTGCATCTAAATTAGTTTCTGGAAACGGACAGATGACTGGAGAGCAGTGTGGATATGGCAGAAGAAAAGCTGTCGGTATGGCCCTGGCCAACTGAAAGTATACATTACAAGAACATGTGTAAGCTCAGGGTGATTTCATACAAGAACTTGCTAAGTTTTTACATTTAACCACTACATTAAACACTAAATTTTAAGGAGGCAACATCTCAGCAAGCAGGAAGCTTATTCATTGACGCAGCTGCAGTGTGATGGACAGCAAACTAATAATGTAGATACAGACAAGAATAGTCACATATTCGCTCATTGTCTGAATAATGAAATATGGGTGGAAACAAATGAGGGACAAAAGACAGAGCAATGCATATAAGGAATAAAGGACTGAGCCCAGAGTAATGATGAAACGGACCCCCTGCTTAGCTGCGCATTAATCATTAAAATACAAAAGGAGCACTGAGACAGACAGGCAGCAGACGCAGCCTTAACTCCACTTTACACACACCCTTCTGAGCACTCATTTCGTCTCTCGCTTTCTACTGGACCCTCTCCCCTTCCTTCTTTGTATCTTCTTGAGAATGATCAGTGTTCTGCCTCCTCTCCTTAAGTACCACCATTACAGCATGCCTTTATAGCTTTTACTGCATTGATTGATCAAATCAATACGTCATCCTCAGCACTGCTTTGGAGACAATACATTAAGAGCTGCATACGGAAGCGTTTCAAATGTACTACAGCCATTTTAAGGGCATTAAAAATCGGTGGCAATACACAAGTCAGTGTCTGATTGTCTCCGTTTTGATTGTTTTTGTGGTTGAACAATCTCTCGGTCTTTATAATATGGTGCACTGAATAAACTTGAAATTTGAATAACTGCAACTTTGTAGCTTTCCCATGAGTTCCACTAATGACTAAGTGCAATAATATTGGTTGCAGAAATATGTATTATGCAGTATTGCAGCATTCCGCAACCACATGCAGTAGTAACATGATTTCTGATAAGAAAACGCATATCGATTTCACTTTTATACACAGACTATAACCAGACAGGGAAATACAGGAGAGAAACGGTTTTCTATTCATTTTGAGATCACTAATAACATGTAAGTTAGGGAGTTAAATGGTGCTAATACAGCATTCTAAAACTAGGACTAGATATCTTGTATAAACTACACCATGATGATATACATTGTGATGTGCCACAATATCAACAATAACAAATTAAAACTGCGCCACATGCTAGGATCAAAACTGAACGCATCGCCAATATTTGAGATACATTTATTTTTGTATAATAGAGCAACTTAAGAGCACTGTGAGAAAGAATATTGTTCTGCAGTTTAAACTTTATTATTCTTCATTTATGGAACTGTAAGAAATAATATAAACACAGACAAATAAATTCTTCCAATTATTAGTTGTGCTGAATAATATATTTGTTGAAACCATTCACTTTTTCTCAGGATTCTTTGATGAATCTCAAAAGAAAAAGAAAGAAAAAATATTATATTATAATAACATTATAAAAGTATTTACTGTCACCCCCAATGTACATTTGCTTAGTAAAATTATAAATTTTCTTTCCTAAACAAATCTTACTGAACCCAAATGTATGAATGGTAATGCATACTTTAATCATTATTAGAAAATATATATTTGTGTTTAAAAAGATAAAATTGGAATTGAATAAAACTTATTTATTTTTTCAGCAGTATTTTTCCATTTTATCCCATTGTATGATTCTATGGGCACCACCCTATATCAAACACAACTGCAGTCAGTGTGATTCAGACAATGTCTTGTTCTCTGTTTCTCTTTTCTGTTATTCCTTCTCACACAAACATGTTGTACAAGTTCAAAGCACAGCTTCTACACTCACAGTTCAGTGCAGACTTTGCACTTTCGGCAGATCAATGATCCCTCGTGGCTCATTTAATACCTCTCCCACAATCACTCTTTCTCTGCCCCTCTTGCTTCCTAACTTCTCACCTCTTTCAACAGATTCTTTCCCAATTAAGCCTTTTTTTACATTTTCCTCCACCTTCTCTCTGTCTACGTGCTGACTCAGGTCTGTATGGGGTCAGATGCTGATGGTGGTCATCAGTAGCATGGTACCCCTGAAACGTCTGCACCCTCAAACATCTGCTCCTCATGAGAAGGAGGGGGTTCGATGATTGATGAACTTGTAAAAAAGGCCCGAGGTCAGTGATGTATGAAATCTCATCACTTATTCATAGGAGAGAAGGCAAAATGAGACGGGATGAGAAAGCTCTGCTGCTGCGAATAAGAGCCCAAAAAGCAAGGCGGAGGGACTCCGCCCTTGAGCATTTTTCTTAAACAAGCCCCTGCAACGGGGCCCTCTTCAGAACCATTAAAACCCATTAAAACTGAATGGCATGCACAAACGCTTAGACAAACCATTTACGCAAGAGAAGAATAGCACAAGCAATTGACAAGCTTGTCATGTCACTGAAACGACTGCACTTTGGAGTAATTCTAGGAGCCCCATTCAAGGGTTTTAGCCAGCATTCACTCTTTGCTTGTTGAGATGCAACAAAGGAATGGCCTTTTTCTCTTTCCTATTTAGGAATTAGGATTCAGAAAGAGGCTGTTCAACCCGGCTGCAGGTGCTAAGTGTAGCTCTCTTGCATTGATGCAGCAGTAGTCAGGATATTAGTGTGTGAGTGTGTGTGTACGCGCATGTGTTTAGTAACCAACAGCAGAGATGGGACGCCTCTGATCCCAAAGGAAACAGGTCCAAGACTACCTAACAAAGCAAACAAATCCAACACACCCACTTCACGTCACACATATTTAAAAAGAAAAAGAGAAAAATCAGGAACGGAAAGACTGAGCTGGCAGGAAGGAACGAGCAGTGTATATTCAAAGGCAGATCGAACAAATGTTGGCTGCTTAGTTGTAATTAAACATTGTGCATAGTGGCGTTCCAGCAAATAAAACACTGGCTCAGGCTCCGCTCTTCCTTTCAGTAGGGCTGCAGGTGGCAAAATTGGCAGTAATTGTTCTAATTGTTGGCAGTGTTTCCAGCTTAAGATATGTAGCTCTGTTCAATCAGCTGAGCTACTGGGAAAGAAATGGGATGGAGAGATGAAGAGGCGGGTGTGTGTAGAATAGAAGGATGAAAAGATGCACAAGAGAGGAAAAAAAAACTAAATCTGTCCAAGTGTTTACTGGTGGCCAAAAGAAATTCCTTGGCTAGCCACTAAGCCAGAACAGAGGGACTGTCTATGGATGTAATGGGTTCTAGCTGCACTATTTTTGAATTGTTGGTACATATGAATACATTTTCGGTTAACAAAAATCAGTTTTTAAATAGATTTTTTTTTCTCCATTTTGGAATTATTTTTGATAAGTAAGCACATCTCACCAACAAATTTTGTTTTTTCATAATTCCCATTTTACGACAATGTATGAAGCTTTGCTCACACAGATGTCAAAGCAACTTCTATTGGTCAGCTTTGCAAGTCCTAAAGAAAAGCTTCTGTAACAAAAATATGTCATACTTCTGCAAACTTCAGAAATATTTTGTTCATGCTAAACCCATGATCGACTGTATTCCCATTGACATGAATTGATTTCAACTGTGAAAATACACAGAACATAATTAAATTATGTGTCGAATAAATGTTGTAATGGCCCTAAACATAAGACTATTTTTTTTTATAATTTACCGTATTTTCCACACTATAAGGTGCACCTAAAAGCCTTAGATTTTCTCAAAAATCGTCCGTGTGCCTAATAATCCAAATAATCCAAAAATTCGGCTAATTGTTCCAAAATCTGTAAAAAGGATTGTTGTGCGACTTTGGTAAGCGCTCTGCTTGATTGACTGTCAGACCACTTCCCGCTGACACAGGGACATGCGTACAGGGACAATGCGTACAGTGCATACACTGGCAGCGATAAACCAATCAGAGAACATTACGTAATAAGTACAGTACGCTTACCGTACCTACTATACAGTACGTACATGTACGCTTACCTCCGCCATGCCTCCGGTAGGTTTACTACTGCTACTGAGAGGGAACCGGGAACCGGGTGACTCCTTGTCGCAAGCATTCATTAATACGCGCTTCCTGGAGCATATTCGCTTCTCAATCGATATTTTTCCACACAGCAAACACCCAGAAAGTGCACAGAAGTTTTGAGTACACAAATTAATACATAGAAAATGAAATAATGATGAATCATCATCAAATATTATGACTTTAAAGGATTGATTAAAACATAATGTGAGTGAATTGTTAAATAGTAGAATAAAGTTCAACTAAACTCTGTTTTGCTTCAGTTACCTTTTTTTTGTCGACTGTATGTTTTAGCATGTGCCTTATAATATGGTGCACCTTATGTATGGGTTAAGTACAGAAATAGACCCTGTAATTGAGACTGCTCCTTATAATCCAGTGCGCCTTGTGGTGCAGAAAATATGGTAAGTAAAATAGTGTCTTTTGATTTTGGGGTGAAATATAAAGGATTCTTAAGAAATTCGCCCACCCATGCTCATCTCTGGACAAGCCATTTTGTGGTGCTAAAGAAGGAGAGGAAATACAGAAAAAAGAAGGAACAACAACTAGAAGCTCTCATTGCATCAGGCGCAGCTCGAGTGTATTCCGTCATATTCCCTAGCCTGATGCATGAGCCATTAGAGACTAACACATCATGTTGCCCATGGCAAACAGTAGATGCCAAGTAAGCTGTTTCAGATGTGTGAGTGTGTTGGGCAATACCCAGTGTTTTTTTCTTTCCCCCAAGAGTGAGAATAACTCTGGTATGACGCAGCACCTACCAAGTGTGAACAGATGACACAAGCTGTGATGTCATCAACAAGGGACCTCGCAGACGGCGAAAAACCTGGATCAAAAATCTTCCAACAATAACGATTAAGAAACTTCTCCACTGCACATTTCATGAAGACAGACAGGAGAGAGGCTCCAGCCAGGCTGAAGTTTGTCAGGAGTCTGTCATGACTATCTCTCAGGCTACACCTGTACACTACATGTTTCTGTCCATCCCTGCACACCAGTCTCCACAGAGACAGGCATGAAGAGGGACATTCTGGGATGTGTGTGTTGCTGTGAATTCCTGACAGCTGTGTGTGTGCGTATGTTTGCGATTGAAGTGCCATGTTCTCCTCCAGAACTGCTGATAAAGGGGTAGAGCAGTGTATCTGTGACTGAGCTAAAGGCAAGACAGAGGAACTACTCTATTCTGAACTAGCGCTATCGCCATGGAAACAGGGACAGTAGAAAGAAAGTTCAAGGTTAAGAAACTGGTTTTCCTTCTGTCTTTAAACATTTCTTGTAAGTCTGCAATGAACCAAGTTGAAAAATAGTACTACCCCATCCAGTTGAGATTTGTACCGTTTCATTTGTTGGATCCATGCTATTTTTACAGGAATGGCCTATTTAAACAGTCCAGGAAAGGACTTATCCACCTGTTTACTCTCCTGGAAGAAACAGACAGAAAACAAGGGATTGGGAGAGACCTGCTGGTCTCAGGTGTAAATGTGACGCAGGTGAAAGTCATGCTTTATCAACCTCACTGGTGCTTTCAGCGATGCAGGTGCACTATGGGAAACATCTGAGCTTACTTAGAGAACTAAACCTGCAATTAAGGGGGGAAAAAGGCACAACTCATTTTATTGAACTGTTTTATTAACTCATTTTATCCGGCTTTATTTAATTATTCAAAAATGGTTCAAATTACAAAGCTTAATGTATTTAAGGAGAAGATTCAAAGACTCTGCTATAATCATTTGTAATCCAAGTTTCATTATTAGTTGGGATGTTCAAATTTAACTGACGGCTGGAATAAACTACACTGCTTAAAATCTGAATAGACTTTAAAACACTAGGCACCATAAAATTGCAGTCTTTGCAAGTGGTATACAAAAAAATTCCATTACATGAATCGCAGTGAACAATTACAATCTATGTTCAGTTTCCTTTTGAAAGGTTCAACAAAAAAAGTGTTTATGCACCCATACATTTACATAATGTTCATTCCACCTATGTAAAATTAAACAAGCTTGGTAAAACCTCATAGATGTGATCCGGACTTGATGTAACCTGACAGCATTTACAGGCAAACACATGTTCCTGTGAAGCGCATTTGCATTCCTTTAATTTCCGATCCTGCGTGTTCTAGCGCTCACCGCACAACCAAACACTCCGTCTATTCCGCCCCAGTGAGCTTGATGGTGTAATTTGTTATTTGTTGGGCTGTTTTTTCTGGTTCTCTGCTGTTGACAACCCTGAATAATTCAAATCAACTGAGCAAAGTTGTTTATTTGTGGAGGTGACTCTCCCCCCACCCCTCCTTCAGTTTCTATCCCCTTTTCTTTTTCCTCCCTTTTTCTCCATCGCACTCGCGAATATATATTAAAAAAAAAACCTCATTCAGGTGCAATGGCGGTTGTAAAGAGCAACAAACAGTCTCTCTCTCTCTGTCATCTGTGCTCCAGTAAGATGGCTTCCAGCTAGGACACAACAGCTCATTTCTCACTCGTACAGTTCAGCTGAGCAGATTCGTAGCATGCAGCTGCGTCTAACATAATGCATTGAGAACCATTATGACAAGCTTCCAACACATACCAGCTGAGTTTTGACATGAAAACTGCAGTCAAACAACCCTGGTAGTGGGCATTGCTATCAGACTTATAATTAAAGTCAGCAAGACAAACTAATTTACTTTCTAATACATTTTCCTGGACCTATAACTATTATTACAATTTTAAATAACTGCTTTTTTCTGGTAATGGTAAAGCTGATTTTCACCAGTCATTACTACATTCTTTAGTGCCACAAATCATTCTAAAATGCTGATTTGGTGCTCAATAAACATTTCTTATTATTATCAATGTTGAATAATCATCAAATTGTTGAATTGTAGACTTTTTAATGGTAGTATAACAAATTGCTCTACCTCTGAAACTTTTATTTGGCATTATAAATTCCTTTTCTTTTCTCAACTACTTCCCTCCACATTATATACTGTACATTTGTAATCCAAACAAATCCTATTCCAAGGATAAAAAATTGCTATGATTAGCCTACCATTTTTTCTAGTTTAATTAAATTATATTTCAATTGAAAATATGCCAGAATATGACAGTAAAATAAATGGGTTGCGAACAGCTTTTCTAGTATAATTTACTAAAACATTATCTAGCTAAATCCTAGAGTTTATTTAAATAATGTTCTTGTTGAACAAAATCAATGGTTGCCAATAACAGACTGAATGGCAAAGTAAAAAAAAAAAACCTCTCTCTTAGGTTGGTACCTGGATTAGGTTTAGAGGGCTTTTTCACACAGGGCCATGCACGTTTGGATTTTGTTTTCCCTTAATAATAACAACTTTCATTTAAAAACTTAAACATACATATACATACGTGTGTGTGTGTGTGTTTGTGCGTGTGTTTGTGCGTGTGTTTGTGCGTGTGCGTGTGCGTGGCAGGAGGCCACACATCTGAGACGATTTACTGGGTCACTGAACTAAAGAGTCTCAGTACCGGCATCAATCGGTGAAACTAATGAGAACACATGAAAAGAGATCAAGGAGATAGAGATAAACAACTAGTGGTTAAGTGACGTGATGCTGATATGTGTTTTATTACCTGATGCTGATATTTTGAGAGCAGGGTGACCGATGGATGAAATAACACTCATGCTCGTTTTCATAAAAGCAAATAATATGTGCACAATTTCTGAAATATGAAACCATAACAAAATGTACTAAAATTACTAAGACCTTAAAACACTAATTCTATAGTATTGCAAGGCAATATGAATTGTTTTCATTCTGTCTTCCCTTAATAGCTAAGTACCAACCAATCAAACAACAGAAAAATGAGGTTAATTGACATTCTCACCCAAGAATAACATCTGTCTAATGTTTCATTAACACCTGTGCTTATCATTTGGCAAGCCAAGGTTGGCATGCTCTAGGACATCAAGGGGTTAAAGAGAAGAGATGCATACACACAAACACACATGCAGCCTTCCCAATTAGCTCCAGGCTTGAGCATCAGTGCTAGCGAAACATTTAATAAGGTATCAAGTTTCCATGCCGATCAGAAGCAGATTATATCAGTGTGTTTACGCCAGGCTTTTTCACAGAGCTGCCAGACGTGTCAAGACCCACGGGCGAATTGATTTATTACATTACACCGTTCCAGCGTGCAAAGCGCTGTATGAAGGCCTCTTCGATGAAATTGTTTATAGACATTTCTACCCAAATAATGTGAAACTCACTTGTGCATTAAAGCATGAACTATTAAGACAACATAATTTCTCTAAGGCTCAATAAATGCCAAGAAGCGTTTTCCCTAAAACTATTCATTGATCTCTGAAACTTCAAAACTTTCTTGAACATAGAAACCAAAATGACAAACATGTCATACACACACACACACACACACACACACACACACACACACACACACACACACACACACACACACACACACACACGTATTTATTTATTAAAATGGAAAGGGTTTTAAGTCAAACCACAAAAGAGATCAGTTACCTATTGTTGGACATCTACATGACAACAACAAGTCAAAATCATTCCACTTAAATCCTGTTGCATGAGCACTGGTAAACACAGATCTCCCCTGAGGTGCTGGATTTACTGACTGCAGGTACATGCAGCACTCTTGGGGAGGGAGGTATGTCTACAGAAGACTCACAACAAGACAGAACATTCCAGTCCAATTAGAAGGACAGTGTTAAACCTGCAAAACAGTTTAATATATATATTTTTTACACTTACACACACACACACACACAATACGATGCAAAAGTCTTAGGTACATTAGTATTTTAAGTTATTTCTATATTTTGCTGTAGTGTGTCAGTAGGCAGTCAGTAGTCAGTAAAACATCCCTTTTGGCATTAATAGTAATAATTCTATGAGATTTTTGTATTCAAAAGGAGTCTGATAACAGCCGGTACTCCACAAAGAGATCTGATCACACCATTATTGAGTCTGTCTGTGATTACATGAAGAAACAGAAAAAGCAGACAGAATAAATCAGGAAGTACTGCGGCAGTGTCTCCAAGATGTTTGAAGAAACCTGCATTGAAAGCTCCCTGAAAAACTGTGTGCAAGTGTTGATTTAGTTAACAGAAGTTAACAGATAAATAAAACCTATTCATTATTTTTGAAAGAATCCTCATGTTACAGCATTTTTACACACATGCCTTAAACATTTCACAGTTCTGTAGCTTGGCAGGAAGATTTCTTGAAACGTCTTGGAAATGTTGTTGCAGTTCATACATATATATACATATATATATATATATATATATATAAACACACGTGTATGTTTATATATACACATGTGTATGTGTATATATACTGTATATATATATATATATATATATATATATGTGTATGTGTATATATATATATATATATATATATATATACTGTATATATGTATATATATATATATATATATATATACACTGTATATATATATATATATATATATATATATATATATATATACATATACTGTATATATATATATATATATATATATATATATACACACACACACACACATACATACATACTTTATATATATGTAGGGTTGAGATCTGGTGAATGTGGGGGCCATTTTAGTACAGTGAACTCATTGCTTTGTGACATGGTGCATTATCCTGCTGGAAGTAGCCATCAGAGAATGGGTACATGGTGGTCATTAAGGGATGGGCATGGTCAGAAACTGTAGGCCGTGGCATTTAAACAATGCCCAATTGGCACTAAGGGGCCTAAAGTGTGCCAAAAAAACATCCCCCACACCATTACACTTCCACCATCAGCCTGCACAGTGGTAACAAGGCATAATGGATCCATGTTCTCATTCTGTTTACATCAAATTCTGACTCTACCATCTGAATGTCTCAACAGGAATCGAGACTCATCAGACCAAGCAATATTTTTCCAGTCTTCAACTTCAACTGAGCTCGTGCAAATTGTAGCCTCTTTTTCCTATTTGTAGTGGAGATGAGTGGTACCCGGTGGGGTCTTCTGCTGTTGTAGCCCATCCACCTCAAGGTTATGCGTGTTGTTGCTTCACAAATGCTTTGCTGCATACCTCAGTTGTAACAGGTGGTTATTTCAGTCAAAGTTGCTCTTCTATCAGCTTGAATCAGTCGGTTCATTCTCCTCTGACCTCAAGCATCAACAAGGCATTTTCGCCCACAGGACTGCTGCATACTGGATGTTTTTCCCTTTTCACACCATTCTTTGTAAACCCTAGAAATGGTTGTGCGTGAAAATCCCAGTAACTGAGCAGATTGTGAAATACTCAGACCGGCCCGTCTGCACCAATAACCATGCCACGCTCAACATTACTTAAATCACCTTTCTTTCCCATTCTGACATTCAGTTTGGAGTTCAGGAGATTGTCTTGACCAGGACCAACCCCTAAATGCATTGAAGCAACTACCATGTGATTGGTTGATTAGATAATTGCATTACTGAGAAATTGAACAGGTGTTCCTAATAATCCTTTTGGTGAGTGTATATACACATTACATTTATGCATTTGGCAGACACTTATCCAAAGCGACTTGCATTGCATTCAAGGAACACATTGAATTAATTATTGCTTTCCCATGACATGCAAATGGGGTTGAATTTGATGTAAACCACACGAAGGACATTTTCCAATTGGTTTGGTAATTAATATGAGGTCAGAAAATATTTTAAATGAATAACAAAATAATCGCTGTTTGCACTACTGTCACTGCTTGAAACGGTGGACAAACTTTCTAGCTACACAATGAATTTGATTTGATCTGAGTCAGAAGTTCAGTTAATGTAAATAATGGAATTAAAGAGCAATGATGTGACATCCCCAGTGGTCAAAGTTATTACGATTATATCTAAGTGAGAATCGTGGAGCATGACTGCAGTGAAGCAGCAGATCACAGAGCCTTTGGGGTGCAGAGACATGAGACAGCATTACAATACATCACAGAGCTTGCGCTATTTCTTTACTTCTCTCTTCTCCTGCACAGTTCCTTTTCTGCAGATCTTCACGTTTAATCATTCTTCTTTCTCTAAGGATTCTTGCTTTGTATTCTCTTCTCTCTCATTCTGAGTCTCTCTTTCTCTCTCTCTCTCTCTCTCTCTCTCTCCCTCTCTCTCCCTCTCTCTCTCCATAAATGGTCAGTTTTAGGCAGTGAGCGAGTGGAGTTGAACAGAGAAGAGATGAATGTCTGGCGGTGTTTGTCCACCCTGGCTGAGTTACAGTCTTTTAAAACCCACTGCACTGTCAGAGGAGCAACAGGATAAATCTCAAAGGAGACATCAGCCCATTGATCAGGCCGAGCGAATGTGTGTGAGTGTGTATGTTTCTGCAGCAGGTTGATGACAATACTAGTTGAGGCAAATGCCATGTCCTCCAGGGATTGTGGGAGAGGAAAACCCCCTCCAGAGAACTCCCTGTGCCTTCATACTCCACAACACAGTGTCCCTGCTGAGGCCCTGTAACCTGGAGTCAACCACACACACACTATCCTAACCTAGTTCCATGGTTGGTAAATGTAACTTTTAGTGGAAAGATTTAGATGCGTCATTTGTGTTTCCACCTAGATTTCCCAGGTGAAAGAGCAAGCCTGGACATGGTACATAATAACACACATACATGTGAACATAGACACACACTCACACACTCATGGGCATTCACTCCACGCGTCATCAGGGTGACTGCAGAAGGAAACTCACCATCTCTGTAGAGCAAAAGGGCTCTCCTGGTCTGCCATGGTTAAACCCCACACAGACTAATGATTGCAAACCTATTTGATGGATAAAATGTAATCAATTAAATTTACTGTCCCCCATGATGTTCCAAACCTGTCTGTCTTACATTCTTCCTTGAAACACAAAAGAAAATATTGTTCATACAATGAAAGTGAATGGGGTCTAAAAAAACACTAAGCCCCTTTGACTGTCACTGTATGGACAGAGCAAACCAACAGAAAAAAAATGAAAGAAAAAATACAAAAAAAAAGAAAAAAGCATTTTATCTTCAAAAAAAAAAAAAGGGAAACACGTTTTTACATGTTCTGAATAAAATGTGATTGATGCTTCTCGAGGTACGGAGTTTCTACATGGTTACTTTGGTTTTCTGGAAGGTTGCTTAATGGCCATCAAGTACGAATAATAATGATAATAATAATAATAATAGTGATGCTTTCCTTAGAAACGGTTTCATAGATAGAACGGTTTCATCAGTCAACCAAAGACCAAGACCAAAGAGAAAAAGAAAAAGAGGTAGAGAGAGATTGGCAGGTGAGACTGAAGGAGAGACAAGTGCATAAACAAACAAAAATGCTCATAAACACTGCCAGAAAACAGACACAAAGAAAGCTGTGTGTGTGGAAACCTACAATGAAACGCAGCAAACCATAATGCTATGCAGAGAAAGACGTAGCATATGCTTCCAGCGTGTGGCATCTGGAGAAGTCTGGTGCCAAACTCTACAGGTCGCACAAAACACACACACAGGTCACACCATGTCAGACTCCTCTTCAGGGGACGGCTGATGAAGTGTGTGTGCGCGCCCTCTCACGGCATCAACAGAATGAAGGACAGCAAAAATAAAAGTGTACACAACATGATTTGACTGGTCCAGGCCATATTACAAACTCCTTCAAACTACATTGCAAAATACAGCATGTGAAGAATGAAAAAATAAATATGAGCACCTCCAAGAAAGTGTGCAGAAGCTGTTGCTAAGATAACAGGGTAGGCAGTTGCCAAGGGGTTGCTATGCAGTGGTTATGGAGTTACGAGGTACTAAATGGATTGCTAGGGTATTTTAGGTAGTAGTATAAAATCAGCACTAGTAATAGTGATGCTTGCCATGGTAAACGACACTAATCATTCTATATGCTATGTGATTAGTGTAAAAAGACTTGACAAGCTCTAAGAGACCCAATGATTCACACACACACACAAAATATTCACATGGCAAGTGTTCTGAGCCAAGGTGGCAGACAAACATTGGAGCCGATATAGAAATAAGACAGAAAGGCAGACAAATTAAGACACAGAGCGAGGGCGAGAGAAATTTGAGCACGCAGAGCAGAATGAAGCATGATGAAGCTTTTTTTACATAAACGATTTGAACCCAAAAGAATGGGTGTCTCTATTCCTGTGTCTTTCTCATCGTTCTTTCAGCAGGTCGGGTTCAGTTTGTTCGTCTCTCTCCATTAATAAGCACGGGCTGGAAACTTTCCAACAGAGTGGAATTATTCAGTGTGGATAATGTGAAGGTTGTGTGTGTGTGCAGGAAGTGTAAGTAAAATGAGAGTATATGCTCTCATTTAGCGGCCAACACGAGTTCAAAGCCATTAAAGCAATGCTCGTGTCCTGCACTATGCTCTCAGGGTGAGATCGCACACAGCTGCTGTGATATTGAACCAACTCAGTTGTACGGTCACTGACCTGCACTTTAGAGACAGAAACACACGTGTGCAAGTGGCTGATGTATGGACGTGTGTGCGTGTGTGTTAAGGAGGTGTGCTAATGCACACATGGGACCGAGGGTAAGTGGCCCGATGTCGTTCTCGGGTAATGTAATGCCATAAATCTATGACAACATGAGCAGACACATGGCCCAAACAGACTGTCAGCAACACTAGAGTCTGTCATTAAACACACAGACAACTAGCATATGTGAGAACCCGTAAACACATGGCCATACGTCAACCGGCACCTATTTAATATTCATTCCCATTAGTGTTGAAAGGAACAAAGGAGTTGATGTACACACAAAGAAAACACACCCATACAGTCAGATACAAACTTTTTGAAGCCTGATTCAATACTTCAATAATGCTTTAAGGAACCCAAACGCCAAAACCTTGATCTGAGGAACCTATAATAATGTAAGGAAAAACTGTATAGTCACTTCAAAAACTCTATACAGTGAAAGCACTGAAAATGTTTCAAGAGTATTAATGGTGAGGGGGAAAAAACAATTTGAGTCGAAGAACTAGCCTGCAGTTCATTGTGCAGTTGCACAATGGAGATGTTTCAATACTGATCTCCTCAAGGAACTTTGACGCTCTGACTTGTGTGCCAACAGCATCAAGCAATAGTCTCTTCAGCACACAGCTGTGATTTTCTCTCACTATAAAACTCTGTCCTTATTAATTTTCTTCACAGTTGCCTTTCATACAATGTTTTCTATGCAAGGTCATTGTGTTGCTAGCAGCAAGAATGTGTATTTTTTGATGCAAGTATGTTTAGTACTGTGGACTGAAACTGGATTGTTGAGGTTTAGATTGGCCAGGAAACTTTGAGTGGGGAAATGAACAGAATTCTTTTCCCTCAACATTTAAAACATAAATAATTGACGTTTAATTTAAAAAAAAAAAAGTTTAAATATGTCTACACTCATAGAGTGAATACTGTGTTCAAATGTCATCTTATCAAAAAAAGGTGGCTGTCATAGACATAAATACACAAACAAAAGAGCAATTACATCAGAGCACGCCAGTTTCTTCACAAAAAAAACAAAAACGAAACAAACACACTGTCATCTGGATAGACAGCGACAACCTTTTCAAATGGATGCCTGACACTTCTTTGGACAGATGCCACTTCCTGTCTGTTACTCCAGACGCCTACTGTAAGCTCTCTATCACACAGAATAGCTATCCCCAAAATGACTCTCTAAAAAGTGACACCTTAAGGGTGTTGTTTTAAAAACATTTGGCCAAGAGCCTTGCGCTTCAACGCCTAAGATAGAACCAGAAAGAAAAAAAAAATCTGGTGAGAAATGCTACCCTTTTCAAAGTGTCACCTCTCAAGACAAACAAGTAGGATTGATTCAGCTCCGACTCGCTACGTTTCTTGCTCTTTCAGACAATGTTTCTCTCCCTCTGGTTTCATACCCAGCAACAGGGGAGGGGGAAAAACAATGCAGAGAAAGGCCACTGTCCATCTCACAGCCGTAAACGTACTGTATCTTAATAATTTCAGTTGGCTCGCCTGATATTGCTCATTATTGTGAAAGAGGAACAATGTGTGAGAAAGAAATAAACGGGGGGGGGGGGGGGGGGGGGGGGAAGGCATGTATTTTCACTGGCTTTCATCCTGAGGGATTTGTAAAATTGTCTGAAAACCATTCTGTATTTTAGCAAACATATTACAGTTACATTGAGCTCAGTTACACATATTAGATATAGCACATCATGACCTTTGTTTTCAAATCTTGTTTGATCAGGTTTAAAAAGAGTCATTTTAAGTAATTGGATTCAGATGCTGAAACAAATTCAGCCATCGCAAACTAAAATGTGAAAACCAAATTCCAGTGTGTTTTTCTGCTCCTACTGCATGAGAACAATATATTTCACAGAATATTTCCTTCTCCCTTCAACTGTCTAACTCAGTCTGGCAGTCTGATCATCACACACATGTATTTTTAATCCAGACGTTTTGCTAGACACAGTCACAGGACACTGTTAACCCTCCAGCCTGCAGCAGTGTCTCTCTCCAGAGGCTTTTTCTGAACCAATGTCACAGTTGGCTAAGACAGACAGATTTGGCCATATATTCAAGTACTGTTACTTTAAGACAGGACAGTACTGTATTTAATTAAGCACCATATTAAAAGCTTTACACTGCATGCACTTAAACAACAAACTAGTTGATTCATGGACAAATCGTCTATGAAACATCCCTCTTGGAATATACAAATGCACAAGAAAGTCAACTGATTTAATAATTTTGCCTGATTTGAATCCGGTTCTTAATATTCATATCTGCAGCTGCACGGCACTTGACGTAGCACTTGAGCTGACGGAGTGGGATCAGGACCCCAGCCCCACTCCTGCTGTTATAAAAGAGCAACACTACTGCACCGAGCCCACTCGCACACTTAACACATCAAAGAGCAAACCACCGCCTTCAGCTTTAAAAGAAACCCTTATCCTTCCTTCCTTTCTTTCTTTTGACACTTTTTTAATGAACTAAGCAAAACCGCAGCTGAACTTAGCCAGTGATCAACATAAATTTTCATTGTACTGTATGTAAAAGAGCAGCGTTGACAATGACACTAACTTCTTTTGTGTTATACGTGAAAAATGTCCCGTACTGAGCTGAAAGTTGCTGGGAAAGTGACAATTCTCAGTTTAAAGTTTAAAATCTCATCTCTGAAAAGTACAGACTGACCAAATTTAAACATGTGAATGTGTAATTTTTCTCGAATTCTGCCAGAGATTTTGACTTGGCTCTGGTGAAAATTTTTACTTGGCTCAAAAATCTGAGAGGGCAGTTTTTAATGGGCACAAAGCTTCTGCTAAAGATATTTTGAATAGTATGCCAAAATAAGCATGTTTTGGAGTATTTCGCAGACATAATGTAGAAGAAACATTTAAAATCTCTCCATTTCTGTTTCTTTCTCCTCTTTGGTCAGATGAGTGACATAAGGCCTTTGTGATCTTTTATTGATCATCCAGGGTAGATTAATCTGTGCGCCAGTGGTGTCAGATTCAGCTCATACGCACAATAATCCCACAGGGTGAGTGTTAAACCAGTCATTAGCTTCCTTTCAATACACTTTTGAAAGCCATGGGAGATCGAGACGCTGAGACCGTGGCAGTTTTGATATCTGCCCTCCAAAAAGAGGTTGGCAGTCGGAGCGCCGCACCCCTCCGTGCGAGAAGTCGTCTTTGTTGAAAAAGGGGGAACGAAAAGTTGGCAGGCGGCAGAAGGGGTAATTAAGGGAGGGACGCACGTGTCTCGCCTTGAGAGGTCCCCCGATGAGACAAGACTCAATCAAAAGCCAGCTGCAGGTATAAGGAGCTCCTTAGATCCTACTACTGTGTTTAAGTGTGAAGGGTTGATGAGCGTGTGTTTATGTTAATGTAGATAAAGCTACAGAAAGGGGGTACAGCAGTACCTTCATCTGACTTCATTAATTATGACATAAAAACCTGATTAATATTTTGGCACGGGTGTGATTCATATCGGACCCAGACACGCACACAAATGGTCCCCCGGTGAACTGCACAATAACGAAGCCACACTGTGTGCCATGGTATAACGGAAAATGACACCACCAGTGTGTTGATGTGTGCGTGTCTTGATGTGTATAATTAGAGGAATCTATTGCCCACAGGCGGAAGCCACAAAGGCAGAGAGTCGCAGTAAGGCGGTGTGTTTGGGGAGCGGGCATCTATCCAGAACAGCTGTCCGGATTACGGTTTAATGAAAAAAAGCACTTCACAATGCCCGACTCTGACGACGTACCATTACCCACAGGGGGGCTGCACCCGGATCCCATGCCTTGTTCCCGGATCCTGCGCCGCACAGCCTGCAGCGAGAGGCAGGTTGAGGAGGGGCCGCTGTCCCTCCCTGTTCATTTGGGCTCATTGAGGGTTTCAGAAAAGAGTCATGGGGAGACTTTCATCTTCCAACATAAAGAAAGAGCCTGTGCGATCAAGATGGTGAAAAAAGGTAGACAATAAGAGGATGGGGAAAGAAATAAACAGTGAAGCCTGTGTATATAATGAATTCTTAATACCTCATTTAGCTGTATGTTCAAGCAAACAAAGGTAATCGTAGATATAACTCCCTCTTTTCATAATAATTTGTTTAAAAAGTAAAGTGCGTTAAAACAGAATAGCCAAATGGAGGTGTAACCATGAATAGCTGACAATTAAAGCGAGACTAATCAAAATTCACTTTTAAAGCAAATAAAATGCATAAGAATTCACCATTAGACAAAATATATTTGCAGACAGGTATATATAACTGTAGATAATATAAATCACACACTGTCAAAGATAAACAGTAGCATTATTGTTATTTATACGTCTAACAATTAGTTTTAAACACCAGAAAGCATTTAGAAAACTGTAGTCTATATAGTTGGAAGTGATGGAGATGCTTATGCATGTTATGCATACATAGGTTTCAAAGAGTGTTATCAAATAAAGTGCTTAAGGGAGGGTTTATATCATCCTGAAATCATTAAATCAGCTAATAAAAGTCTTTCCTGCTCCTGAACGTGCTTATCGACAGGAGGGGATTGGATGGTGCTGTTGTCTTAACAGATAGAAACATTGGCAGAGGAATTGGTCTTAGTATCTTGTGTGTGAGAGGAAAGATGCTGTGCTATCTGAAAGATGGGGGGAGGTGGGGAGGGTTCTATCATCCCTCCATCAGTGGCACTTGGAGCCTATCGTTCCCACTCACTGAAATGGAGGAGAGATTAAAAATAGAGCCGTATTCTTCACTTGCGATTCAATTTCTGTCTTCACTGTATGACAGTTTTACCAATGCCATCTCGCTCAAAACTTCACACACTTCATATTCTAAAATAAACCTAGGACTGGGCCAGGGCTAGAGTTTGACTTCAATTTGGAAAAATGTTTTTCTAGCTAACGTGGTTCAAAGCTTGTTTCGCATCAATAAATTAAAGTCCCCTAATGGCCACACACAAGTTGCCAGTATGTCAACATCACTGGTTTGTAGCTATATGCAGTAATGGAAAGCAATCAATAATTCATGAGCATAATGATAATCAAATATTCAAACAGGGGCTGGAGTGTCAGTAGTTTGTTATTCTGTAAAGTTTATTAATAAACAGGCTCATTTATGATACTAATTTCCTGCCGTTTTTGGGTGGGAGAGATCACAGTTTTTCTACTGTGGTGGTCAGCTGGGATATGTCAAGCATTAATCATGGAAATAGGAAGTATACTTCATTCCAAAGACCTTATGTTTGGGATGACAATTTATACATCATAAATGTGCATCATTCACTTCCATAACCAGTATCGACGGCCTTCTAACCCTGAATAAAATCAACAGAATTTAACAACACATATTCACAGAATTAAAAGATCAGCAGTATGTCTTGCGCCATAATTTGATGAGTGTCTGAGGGTGATTACATGAATATTTCACTCAAACATGAATCTGCTCTTTTCCAAATCACATTAAATGGGATTCAATTTGAAAAAGCACATTCAAATCTTCTCCTAACTGAAGACATTTTTGGTGAAATACTATCTGCGTGTTTTAATGTGTTGCATAGTGCACATTTACAGGCGGAATGAAACAGTCTTTCAGTACAGCATGTGAACTGCAGCCCTGTGAGGGTACTGTGAGGTTTTCTAATACCGCAACAAGCAATCTAGGAGGTATTTTTATTCGATCTGACACTCAGTTTGGGCTGACTTCTCACAGGAACACATGCTGCCTCCCAAAATGTTAATTATTCAGAGATGCAACAAAGATCTGTGTGTGTGTACATGTGATATCGCATAGTGAACCCAAACTGTGCATTACAGTAGATGTCACTTCAGAGATGAAAACACTGTAAACCTTTGCACTATTCCTAAACCCTTCATTCTAAACGAAAGATGACAGCAAAGAGAGAGCGAGACAGGCAGAGGGAGACAAAGGGAGAGACATCAAAAGAAAGTGACACACTGATTTTTAAACAAACCACAAGAAGATGAGTCAAACCTTCCCTGTTGTGTCTTTCTATCCCCAGCTCCCTGCTCTCCAAAACAAAAACATAACAAATGCACTCAAACCAACCCTGGCCAGGAAGAACAGCAGGGGCCTCTGGGGCCTGAAGGCTTCATCAGTATTGGCAAGGTGAATGGGCCACAGTTTAATCATAAACACACAATATAAGTGTGTCAGCTGAAAAGAACTTGATCAAATAATAATTCAAAGCATGGGGTAAACAAACAGAAAAATGTGATTGAAGACAAAAGTCAAATATTTGAAAGGTCACTAAAATCAATGATGCCAGATGCCCATGTCTTTCCAAACACAAAGGGTCAAGGTCAGGCTTGGGATCAAGGTCAAAGCTCAAGGGCAACAAAGTATAGAAACAGCTGGCCAGTTGGTTCATTGTCTGATCAGACACATGTTCTGGTTTTGTTGGCATGTGAAGGAAATGTTTCCCCTTTGCATTCAAGACCACAATTTGCAAAAAGGAATAGTTCAATAAAATAAATGTTACACTCTTCTGTTGAACATTTTTCTGACTGAATGACTGGGGACTGTTAGTCCCTCAAATTACATACTAAAACTGGTATATATTAAATACAGAAAAGGAATCATAAATGTAATCTACATGAGAGGACTGTATAACGTTTGTATAAATATTAGTATATTATTAATAATTATATTAAATACTTAATTGTATTATTAGTTCATTTTTGTATTAGTCACTTTATATATATAATTTTATTACAGTATGAAAAACGTCTTATATGGAATATTATGTGTCTATATATTATTGTGTAATAATAATAGAAGTAGTATATAGAAAAAGGTGCATTAAAACCATTCGTTATCTAAAACGATTGGTTCTCAAGTGTCTCAAGTAACCGAAAATTACTGATATCAAACCTAAAGCTGCCATTTGATTTGAAAAATCTGAAAATAACGACATTAGGGTGAGTAAATGATGAAGCATTTTCATTTTTGGCAAACTATCCCTTTAAAAGGAGCTCAGCTGGGCTCACTGATACATCAAAGTCAAAGGATGTGCAGCAGAAAACACGACAACAACGGCCTTTGGATACAGTGTTTACTGTTATCAGCCTCAGAAATCCATAATAACAGTCACCCAGCACAGAAATTGAGGGAATTTGGGATTTGCCGACAGCATAACCCAAGTGGAGGCCTATTGTGAGCAAAGATTTTACTCAACACGCAACCTCTGAGCTACACAAAATGTCAACAACTAATCATGTCCTTCCGGTTTCTTTCCACTCTCTTCATTACTCTACCCTTCACACCCACCCATGTCATTTTATTGTCACCATTCAACATCACATCAGAGCGAATGACATAGTTCATATCACACTCCAATTAGAGACACAACCAGGGGGCTGAGGGATGCGTTCGAGTGCTGGCGACAGAATGGGGGAAAAGTGATGAAAAACATGTGTACGTGTGTGGCATTTAAACAAAAGTCACGCTGCTATTTCTTTGTGTTGTTTTGCACTCCTGCTAATCAGATTCAATATCCAAGTTAAACTCAGAGTAATGATCCTATTTAGACTCACTGCCGGATTAAATCAACTTTCCTAACCCTGACCCCTGGTTTTGAATAGTAGGGTGTCTCTTTTGAAAGATTTAGTGGGAAATGTGAGGTTTCGGTAAACAGTAGGGCATCTGGGTATATTTTTATAGTCTGTCTGTTTACAATCCCATGCGCCTCTGCTCACGGCAGGATCGACTCTCCCTATTACAGAGTGACATTTATTACCTGCACTCAGAGCCACATGTGTCTACAGGTGATCAGCATGACAATAAAGCCTGTCTCTTGTGCAGATTTTTCCATAAAAGATGTCTTACCATGAAGCATTTCGTCAGATCTTTGCCCAAGTTCTAAATCTATATTTACATACTTTATTTGAAGTCTAATATGTATAGGTCTCAATATGTTGAAGGAAATCTTATCAATTTATATACAGTGAAGTATGTACTCAGAAAGAAACATTTTCAGCTGCTGCCGGGCCAAGATCGAACCCTTGCAGACCCCAGGGAGAAAAATGATATCTCCTCGACATATAAAATCAGATGGCTATCAAATGAAGAAAATAACACCTACAAGCCCTTGTAAGGAACTTACACTTTGCCCCATAGGGAGTGTTTTTGATTTAATCACGGTCATTTGAAGCCTGTTCATTTTGACATTTTATCATCTCTGCAAATTGAAACAAGAAATACAGAGCTGAATTTGCAGCATCGTAATTGTGTGTTAGCATGTATATGTGTGTCTATAGTGTAAAGTGCGATTGGACTGAATGTAATACCGCTAATGGAACGGCTGGGAAGGTCACACTATCACCTCTACGGGAGCTCAAAAGGAGAGCATAATCAATACTGTTGGACAGGTGAGAGAGCGAGAGCGAGAGCGAGCGATGTATAAATGGCCTCTCTCTAACAATATGATGTGCTGCATAGTTCACCTCTAAACCTATAAATCAGCAGCTCGTTCAGAAATGAGGTGAGAACAGCTCAAGTGTTATGACAGCGCACAGACAGGAGACTGTAACTCTGGACTCCCTTGGGCTAAACAAACGTTCGTTTCTAATACAGCTAAAAGCCAAGCTCGCATACAGTATACAGGCTAATGGCGGTAAAGTCTGAGTACCGATCTGAGGGTTTTAATGCACATTTTGTGGCACCAATCCCTGTAAAATACCTTTCCCTAGCTACATAAAGTATGTCTGTTCACATAATGTAATTTTAGACATTGCAAACGCTAAAGACTCTAATGCAGTATCTCAGGGTTATACTAAGTGTGGTTTTAGCTCTTGAAATGTTGATTTCTCCATTCATTCATCATTAAACTATAAATAAAAAAGAAACATTTTAAAATTGAAAAACTTTGTTAATAAATTAAAAATAAAGCCACAAAAACAAAGTAAAATTGTATTTAATAATAATAATAATCTTGAATTGTGTATTCTGTTGGGGATCTCTATACATTTTTAAAAAAGTTTTTAAAAAAATGCAATCACCCAAAATATGTATATAAATATAACATTAACATTAGTTAATATTAACAACAACCACCTTAAAAGTAATGCGAAAAAAACACAAGAAACCTAATGGATGCTTTATTCATGTTATGTTGGAGACATCCCACTGTTTCATTCAAAAATAATAAAATAAAACACACACACACACAAAAATACAAAATAGTAAAAAAAAAAATTTAAAAATGAAAAAAAAAAACCTTTTGTAAAAATACTAATAAACTTTGATAACTTTGTTTCACGTTCAGCTTGGAACATTCTCGTGTTGGCTCACTGTGCAACAACAAGCTCTCGACAGAGTGGCTTTGTGTATAGAGAAAGGTCCATCAGCTGAGAGAGAGATTACCAGCACTCAGAGATCAGATATGAGAGACAAGAGAAAGTTCCTCTCTGCAAAATGGCCATTCATTAACCCACGACCAGGGGAAAACACTGCACACCAAACTCCACAGAAATGGATCGGCCTCATCGATTGTGGCCCGTAGAAGGTGTGGAAACAGATACTTCAGCTGTCGAAACAGTGGATAGCGTTTCATAAAAACACCAGCGCTTCACTGCTTCCCAGCCCGTATTGGGTTTCTGCCACACGCGATACAAGCGTAATGCTGTTATATCCAAAGACAGGCAGAAAATATAGCACAAAACGTGTCTGAATCAAACCGCTGACTGTAACAGGACCTGTTTTTTAATTCAAACAGATGGTTCCATTGAGAAGTTTAAAAGAAAATTAGCGGTTGTTGAACTAACTTGAACCACAGAGGTAATTTACTAAATTGTCAGGCTTTATTTTTTCTTGAGTATTTTTCAAATCTGTAAAAGGCCCAGAAGGCAAGTAGCCAGTGTTCATGAAAACCATCCTGAGGTTAAGTGAGCTGTTAAGACACCCGCAGAGAGACAGTTTCCGGCCTGGCAAACCCAAAATAGTCACGCCGGTCTGAATCTGCGTTTTTCGTGGATCATCGTAATTTCACTCCTCATTCCTGAATCAATTATGCATGTCCTCCCCTGATAAGAAGAGTGCCAGTGCCAATCCAAGGGGCAAGGGGAAATTGGGGTTCGAGGAGTAAGGTCTGCCGTGAAGAGCACTTTGCTAAAACAATAAAAAGAACGGGCATGTGTCTTCTGCTCTGGGCCTCGCAGAACAGAGGCTGAGATTAATTAATGACACAACAGGAGCAAGTGTGCAGCGCAGCCCAGAGCCAATAAAGCAATGCTAAACGCTGATAAGTGCTAAGTGAGTGGAGCACTTCAGCTCCATTTCAGTGGATGCCAATGGGGTAGAGGGTTATTTAAACCCAATATTAGCTTTGAAGTACAATGAAGAAACAGGTCAAGGTTAGTGTTTGGGCATGAACAATGATAGAAAATATGAGAACAATGATAACTCACTTATCTCACATTTAGCTTTCGGTCTCACACTGTGGGGCTTTTTCTCTTTTAAATATGATACAAAGAAATGCTCTTAAGAGAGCCCCTCTTTCACTTCACTTGCCTCTGTCCTCGAACCTTTTGGCTTCAAGCCAAACCCCCTCCTCCACTGCCCTCCATATCTTGGTTACTGCCTAATCAACCCATAAAGTTCTGGCTGTGTTGCATATGATAACCAAATATAGGAATGCAGTAACAAACGAGCAGCAATGATGTTTATGTGCTTTAAAAATTGATGTGATGAAGTGCTGAAAGGATTAGGGAAGATTTGAGTGTGTAGAAGTACAACGGGTGTTGCTAGAGTTATGCCATGCTACAAGAACCAGCAAGACTCTTCAGGGGAACGCCTGAAGGCCATATATGTCCAGTAGACCTTCTGCAGCAGATTACATCAATTCTCAGCTCCCTTAATGGTGTAAACAGAAGGAATCGGTGACAGAGTGAAACGTGTGTTTATGTATAAAAGCCTACCGTATAAAAACAGATGAGGCCTTGCAACAAGCCAGCATGGGGTATAGCCCACTGAGGAACAAGTCGACAGTGAACGGACGGTTGGTTTGCCAGGCCAACAGCTGAGACTAAACAGCTATAATGAAATAACAGAAACCAATTAGAGGCAAAGCCAATAGAATTGCCCTGGTCTTTCTCTGGTGCTTTTGCTCTGCTAACGCAGAAAATCTTTTTAAGGAAAGGAAGAGAATACATTTATGACTAAGCCTCGATTTTCAGTGAAAAGGTTTGCTTGATTACACACAGTGTGTCTAAACTAGGACGCAAACTCAGGAGAGCAAAATGGCTGTCAGCAGATTCTTTTGTTAACAGCATTAAAAAGCTTAAAGACATCAAAAATTATCATTTGAATGTCCTTGAAACTTCATTTCCCATGATGGCTTGTATGTTTTGGGGTGAATTAAAAGTAAAAAAGTGCACAAGAGGACTTCCATAACTATTCATTTTTCCTAGTCATTCAGAGTAGTTGTCAACTAGTTAGCTAGCCAATATTTACTGATGGCCAACTGGAGGAAAAGCTATGTCACGTGTTTCACGGCTGGTCAATAAAAGGTCAAAATCACTGACAAAAAAATTCTTCACTCAAAAGTCCCGTCCTGTCCCCTTTTTCTTGTTTTTTTACTAAGTGTAGCTTAACAGAATAAGATCATTTTAGAGAGCTAAACAGCAGAGACCGATAATTTGACTATTGTGGATGAACAAACCAAAGATTTGAGCTTCAATATGATGTTAAAAGAGAAAAGAGACTACAGTGATCTACCCTCACACAGAATAAAGGTCCAGTCACATTTACCATATTCTGTGAATTTTCGTGGGCAAAATTGCTCTACATTTTCACTAATGTGACCTCACCTTAATTAGCCTGATGAAATAGTTAATGAGCTGTAAGCTGACGTATAAAGTCAATATCTCAAAGAGCATGAAAACTTCTTCCCAGCACTGTCTGATTGACTGTACATGGCTCTGTTGTGCTACTAACCACAGCGACCCCATGTTTAGGAATCATTTGATTTGCTAACAATCATCTACATCTCTGGACAGTTATTACTCTCACAAATTGAACTACAATAATGGAAATTCCCATATTGCACATGCAATGTATTGTGAGCTCTTCATGATTTCTTATTTCCGTATCCACCAAGGAAGATTACAAACATCTTCTTCTATACCCTTTAAACAAACACAAAAGAACACAGCATGCTGAATGCTTGTGCAAGACAAACGCAGGGCACAGGCTCTAATGAGCAGCCCAACTCGTGTATCTCCCATCTACTGGAATAGAAAGTGTTTCTTTCAAAGATCTGTAATTACCATTCCATGAGCGTAGTGAAAAGCCCCATAATCCTTTGGGAGAAACGGTGTAGCCGAGATAAAAATCCACTTATTAAGGTTTGGGTGATGGTTCTGTCAGCAGGGGATGAAGGGACGAGAGAAAATGAGGGAATGAAGGAAATGAGGGCTGAGAATCTTAATTTCAGCATCATTTCATTCATCTTCCTGCTAAAGTGCATGTAAAGGAAGTGTGATGGTTTGAGTGTAACCTTTTTCATATGCAAATTATATTTATGCTACAAACAGTGACAAAATGGGGGGGAAGATAGGAGTTCTATAACAGAAGACACACACACACGCTGCACACCTTTTCTAGGTTGTTCCTGTCTTGTATTGTCAAGGGAACAGAATAAGTGACCCAGTTGTTAGGAAGCCCATTTTCCTGCTTCCACAGCAGAGAGCCGCACCGGTCACCTCTTGAGACCGGAGAGAGCGCTGTGATTGGCTAATGTAAGCTCACCTGCAATATGTCCTCTACTGTTACAGTGACACGTGAAGACCAAGGCTCATAAATCAGAGAAAGCGAGAGGAGGCGGAAAGAGAGAAAGAGAAAAGAAATGAAGATGAAGGAACAAAAGAAAAAGATAAAAAGCTGGCTTTGCGGTTAAGCAGGACAGCAGATATTTCTCTGTCGCAATGCTAACACAACAAGTTCAATGACGGTCAAAATGTATGCATTACGGCTTCAAGGAACTCAAATCAGCTGAACAAAGGAGGACTTTCAGAGTTGCATAACTTTAAAGTCGAATGTTCAAAAGTAGCATAACTTCAGGGGATAAAACAATAAATTGGCCTTGTGTAAAAAAAAAGAAACGCCTCCTTGGTTTTTTTTATCATGTTTCAAAGACAGGTGTCAGATTTATTTAATAAAAAAATAAAAAAAAGTGAAAAATGACATTCAAATTCATCTACTCAAACTTTCTTACGCACGGCTCTGCTTTCAACTACGGCCCTGAAACAATTTCAACCGTCATCCTCGCACACAAAGACGTTTCGAAGACTAATTAAAACAATAGAAGTTTGGAGTTGCCGAACGAATATGAATAACCTTTCGCCACACTATTTAATTAAAGATCAACTTTGGTTTTAATTAAACGTTTGAAAGAGAACGTTCACAGTCTGTTACACAGAGTAATTAATGTAGAATCAAGGAGTTCCTATCTGGCTGAAAGGAGTGGCGCCTCAGCATGTCTGATTCTAATCATTCCCTCTCAGACATCTTACACACTTAGCACATCCGCAGGCTTAAGAACATGTTGACAAACTCCGTCACACGCGGGCACACAGTTGATTGGACATCACCTGTGCATGGATCAGATCAAACCAGATTGATTAATCCGAAAAGCAGCATCTCTTGAACATGAGGTCTGAGCTTGGCACAGAGGCGGCAGCACTGAATACAGTAACACACTACAAAACAAAAGCAAAATAGAGACATTGAGGCTCTAAACCAGTTTGGACAGGATGTAGGCCTTATGCAGCTGGCAAATATGACCGGGAGGAGTGATTATAGTAAAGAATTGTGGGAAATTACACATCTGATGGTGATTTATGGGTTTTATGTAGCTTGTAAACGTGATCCTCCATTTCCAAAAAGGTGTAAAATCTAAAAAGGTGTATTTTTAAATACTTAAAGGGATAGTTCACTCAAAAAGTAAGTCATACAGGCTGGAAACAACATACTATTTCACATACAGTATTTAATTCATAATATACCTAAGTTTTTGCAGAAGAAAAAAATTTGATTCCAAGTAAACATCTAACGTTTCTTCACCTTCCAAAATCCATCATCATTTAGCATCACACCGAGTACAACTAACACTAATAGGCTCCATTAATCTACATGAACAACTGCTTCTCATGACAGTTTGATTTTCTGTAAGAGTTCAGAGGCTGTTGAGGAAGAGAGAGATGGTTCTAGCAAGACAGATGTCCATTAATTCAGAGAGGCTCTGGTAGTCGAACTTGCCATTCAAAGGTGGGCATCTCCTCCAGGGCGTTTAGGGAGTTTTACGGCAGTCTTAATGGTCTGTTTACTGCTGTTTAAAAGGAAAGGTCTGGCTCATAATGCTTCAATAAGACTTCTCATAAAATACTAGAGCCTTCTGGACTTTCAGGGCGAATCCAGATATGCTAATTATGGCGGAAGGACAGAACAGAAAGAGAGACAGTCATATGTATATGTATGTAATATGTAAACATACACACAGATGAGCATACCCATGCTCCAGCATTGGGGAGTATCACAATAAAAGGTACTGGTGTGGTAATCAACTGTCTCTAAAATAATTTAGATTTCCCTTTAATACTTTTTATAAGTAGTAGTGTAGTATGCAGTGGTGTGGCAAGCAATAATCAAACATACATGTCAAGCTAAATCAATGGTATAAATTTAGTTTTTAATTTCTATTTAGCATTTTTCCTCATTTTTTTCCAGAAACAAACCCCTGGTTGGTGAAGAAAACTACTAGTTGAGTGTTTTTATGCTACAGTTTTAAATGTAACCTTGTTAACACTGTCACATCACCACAACCCACAATGCCAGTTATTCACACACATACAAAAAAATAACCCTTTCCACAGACACCATGCAGCAAGGCTAAAATAGACATGGTAATCTAAGCCCCGCATATCTTAAACTGGAGCTGAATGGTAGAGAGGAGCCCATATCCTCCATTACTGCAGTATGATTACAGAGCTCTGGCATTCGCTTCACCTCGGGATGAATAACCCTCCTTATGAATGAGCATAGTCAAGAATATTCTCTTTCCCTCTCTCTCTTTCTCGCTTTTTTGGTGTCTCTGTCAGCTTTGATTTCTCACTTCCTTTCAGAAAATATCCAAGAATTTCACAAACGTGGAACTGTGGCTAATGCATGCTGAATTTAAAACGGTTAGGGAAAATGTCTTTGTTGCATCCAAAATTTCCAACAAGAGAAGGTTTGAGCCTGGTTTATTTGTACTTACAAGGCAGAAAACCATTTTAATTTAATATTATTATTAATAATAAAGACAAGCACAATGAATAACACAATGACTACAAGTCCCAGGATGCTCGGCTCCATTTACGCTGTGAGTAATCAGTGATGTAACAGAAGAGACCATGTGCAGTCACCATGCTGAGCTGCAAACGGGCTTTATCAATTATAGAGGGCTCGGAGGAGATGTAGACCAAACAAAGCTCCACTAAAAATAGACACATATCAAATGCATGCCATGTCATGGCTATTTTTATACCCAATGTGTTCGCGCAGTACAGTAGCTCAAACCTTCCTCTCACTGATACAGATCTAATACACATCCTTATGCCAGGATAATTCTCTACACAAGTACACAAATATGGATGTGAATGCAGGGATAATGTATTACAACTGTGAATAAGCTGTGGCCTAAGCTACTGTTCAAATCTTTATGGTGACTATAGATTTTTCTTTTTTTAAATAAATTAATATTTAGCAAGGATGCATTTTGCAAATGCAAATTGATCAAAACAAAATCTATATCAAATAAATACGTTTTACTCTATTGATCAAATAATCCACAAAAACATTCAGCAGAACATTGATAATATTAAAGGTTTCTGAAGTGTGATGCTGAAAATTAAATTGTGATATTTCGCAATATATTTTAATGTATTTTGGATCAGATAAATGCATCCTCGTTGAGAATGAGACTTCTATCAAAAACATGAGCGGTGCCATACATACTTTTTTCAGCACTCATTAAGTCAAAGTAATTCATTAAAATTAACACATGAAACTAGATGTTATTCAGATGTAAATTTATATATAGAAGATCAAGAAAGCCCGATATCCCACAATACTGTGCATTTCAGCAGTTAGTTGCAAGGGAATTTGTTTACCGAATATAAATATATACTTTAATTTTTTAGACAAATAAGCACTGCTGTAATTAAATATTAGTTTGCTTATCTCTAAAGCAAACTTGAATTTGCTCTAGATCATTAGACATGATGTTATGATGCCTTGAAAGCTTTGGGAAGTCAATGTGTTGTTTCACAGAATGAAAAGGTGAGGCTGGATCGTCTCAGTTATCTTCATTCCCCCATGTGCCCTCCCTTCTTCATGAGGCTGCAGGTGAATAACAAGCCCAGTAGAAAAGGCTGGTGTGTGCGCATGTATGTCCGACCCTAGATACACTAACAGGCCAGCATGTTGTCGGTGGAGTGGATCTCAGACCGCTCCCGGGTCATTATTGTGCCTCACTTCTCATTTGCAGGCTTTACCCAACAAAACATCCGCAGCAAAAGGTTTCCAGCTCTGCCTCAGAACAGACCAACTGCAGCTAAACTCGGCTCGAAAACTGCACAAACAAGTCATTAAAACTGAAACAGACACACAAAGGGGGGAGAGGGGGTCAACAGACAGGAGGGGCTTTATCAACACGCTATAGTGTGGACACAAACCACACTAGAAAAGAAAGCCAAATACTTTGACATATTCTATTTTTTTATGCTATATATTTTTAGATTTTAGAAGATAACAGTGATGTTCACTTCACTAAACACACCAAAATATTGAGATTGTGATGAATGTGATAATTCTGTGCAAAGCAGACTGATATATAATAGAAGTCTGTTGTTTAAATCTCAGCCAGTCTGTTAGATGTGGATTGTGTTCGACCACTAGATTGGGTTGTTGTCACACGACAGGAAATGGTTCTTTTCTCTCTGATAAGTGAAGCTACCGCAACATGCCACAACACATGGCAGGAGAGAGAGAGAGAAAGGGAGAGAGAGAGAGAGAAGCCCAGCTGCCATGGCAACCCTCTCATAGATTCATAAGCAAGGGAAGAGGCCTAAGTTTTCCTGTCATCACAGACGTATTCAGGACACACATATTGAAGTATCTCTTACAAATGAGTTGTGTACTTTCACACTTGGTGTTTCTCTATAGGGCTGCTCTGTTTCTCTGCAGAAAGGCCCGACTCAAAACCACTGCGTTTTCCTCTGGGGTTTGGCATAAGCAGCTGCAGAGAGAGTGATAAAACTGTTGTATACACGGACACACACACACACACATATGCCCATATTCACATATGCACTCAGACACACACAGTTTCCCCTGCATCTAAAGCATGCTGTCCTGCAGCATATTTCATCATTAAATTTCAACACTTAATCCTCTGCTCCAGTGGCTCCAGCTCTCTCACATCATTTCAATAATCTACATTTGTGGTGAGCATCCAAACAAACACACATCCACAAAGGCGAGCCAACCCATCAGGTTTGGGCACACAAACCGTGGTAAGCGAATATATTGTTATACACGCAATATATTGCAATTTATATTTACACATTTTATAAATTCATAAATGCATATTTATTTGTTTGTGTTTAATAGTTCGTTCATTCATTTGAATTAAAGTGGGCTGACACATCCCTAATACAGTTTATTTCCCCCAGTATACATGCTCACAAATCTGTAAATCAGGAAGGACTAGAAGAATAAGTGAGAGAGGGACGTACAGGCACACACATCTAAAGGATAACGTGACCTTTTCCCCACCACCTTCCACCATTCATAGACAAATTGAAGCCTTTTCCGCCAGCCATCACCATCGACAACCGGCAATCTGAGCCATCATCCTGAAACAACTCGTCTCCGCGGTCTGAACAATTTTACAGTGTCTGAATCGCGCCCTTTGAACTGTGCATCTCCTCCTCAGTGGCGTCTCCAAGGGCTGAAGAATTCACTTCAGTGCACACCTCATGGATAAATGCACAGAACCTCATCAGATACCACACACACTTCGACCCATCTACACACAAGCACACACGTCCCCCTCTGTCCTTCACACAGGGTGCTGTCAGCCAGACTTCCTGTGCCAGGTCAAGTTTTTGCTTCAAGGTTAGCTGCTCATTGTATTGAGTGAGCGGCTGAGGTTCTCTCAGCAGCGAGCAGGCCTACTGGATGCATTATCACCTCGGCGGGGGGCTTATCCGGCCCTCCTGGTCTGCGTGTACCCCGCCAGTGAAACGCGAAAGGATTAAAAGACTGTCGACTTCACCCTTGACTCAAACAGATTCGTTGACCGCAATTAATGGGTTTAATTTCACCCTTTTTGACATAGCTACCGGCCAAAGGAGAGGATTGAGGGCCTGGCCATATGGCCTATTTATTATACGTAAACACTGAAAGGCATCATGGTTTTAGAAAGGATAATGTAAATGCCTACTAAAGGGAACAAAAAAGACGAGAGAGATTTAAGCCAAAGTGCAAAATCATATGGGGTGACCGTGTTACTGATTTTGGCTTTAAGTCCTCCTTGCATGTTCTTAAGAATTTACCCAAAATATGAGTTTTGGGAGAATAAAATAAGCATGTTGGTCAATTACAACTTCCTGACTAACACATTGAACTTTGTAATACTAGTATAACAAAATGAATCACAAAGGAAAAGGATGAGCTTAATTTACACTCACATGTTATATAAAATGATAAGCCTATACATAAATATATCATTAAAAGGGTATTTCCCACCCTGCAAAATGATCTTTCAATTAAACTTGTCTGCCTATTCAGTGGAAAGGTGATTGAAATATGGTTGAAATCGGTGGTACCTGATCTTGATTTACTTTTGTCTTCCCTTTCTTTTAGGAAAACTTCAACACCCATAATGCATATGGCATGTTGCTGTTCAAGTCTACTCTCACCAATCTGCAATGCATAAGCTTGACCAAAGTCAAATACTGCCTTGCTTTAGCCAGGAAAAGCCCATCCTTAGTATGAAATACTTCTTAGTAAACTTTTAGTCATAATGATGTTGACTTGAAAAATGTAAAAGAGAAAATGTTTCGCAATAGTGAGTTAATTTTGGTTTCCAGTGAAGGATCCACGTTGTAAGAAGTGGCTGAAGGCAAAGAATGGTAAATACAAAGAAAATGCCCCAATAGAAAATCTGAAAAACTACCAACACAGTGTTTTAGGGCAAACAAAAGAAACAAACGCTGTTCTGTCAGTTCCACCTAAAACAGTGTACCATACTGTTCCATTTTTACCATAATGCTGAGAGTAGACAAAGTACGATACAATGTTCAGTAATAAACCTACCTTTACAATAACTGTTATGTTAATAACCCTCTGACACAAATATGCAGAAGTATAATCTGCAGTTTCCCCAAAAGCCCTGGAGCTGTATGCATATGCATCATCATTTATGTGAGAACAAATAAATATTATTTTACGTATACTACCAACATTGCATTTAAATCTGCACTTTAAATAGTATTGTTTCATAACTATTATTTAAAAAATAACAACAACAAATCTCAAATAAATAAATAAATTAGTCTAAAATAAATTCCATTATTTTGTTGTAGTAGATAAATAAATTGCATACAAAGTTTGTAAAAAAAAAAAAAAAAAAGACAGAAAGAGAGAGGTATGACAGATTTATAACGAGGGAGCGAGAGGGGACAAAGAGGTTCCAAAGTCCCAAAACCCCATCTGGTCTGGGGGTCCACCGCAGTGCCAGGGGTGCTAAACAACTGCTGCAGCAAACGCAGCAGTTTCATATTTTCAGCTCTGTGCTTTTTGTGCTGATGGCCGTGTGTGCACACATTATAAAAATGTGTCTGTGATATTCTCTGGAGAGTTTAGAAGCTGTTTACTGCTCGTCTCTGGGGTTTGGCTTCAGCTCTGTCTTTTAACGCGGTGAGACACAGAACCTTCTGCCATTGCACCTCCTCTCGGAGTCAATCACACAGACAACGCTAGTTGGAGAACAGCAGCCATGCTGAATGCAGTAAGCCTTGGATTATCCTGTTTAAATTTAAAATAAATACCTGGTGGAGAATCTGCTGCCATGTTCCACCTAAGTAATCCTAATACCAACATTTACATACATAAAAAAAACTGCGTTAAATGGAAATGAACAACAATCACAGCAACAAAGGAATCTCAACACAGGCTCCCATACGACCCTTGCATAAACGATCAAAGTTGCTCCAGACAATATTTACTTTTCATGATGAGCTCATCTTCAGCTAGTAAACAATTTACTGAGTGTGACGTGCTGGCGAACTATAAATCACCATGCAAAAGGGATGGTAATAAACTAATTTTCATTGATTAACGACTGCCAGCGAGGACTATTTTCTTGTTTTGTCTAAAAGGCAACAGTGACATCATCGGCTGTTTTACCGCAGAGATCTGCAATCACTGAAATGGCAACTAAAAGGTTTCTGTATGTCTGCATGGTTATGCTTGTCTGTCTGCCTGAAAGTGAAATTCACTGTGTTGTCTGTCTGTGCCCTGGAGATTTGTTTGGCTTGTTCATATCTACAATTTGGTGTCTGTCATTTTGTCATTTTATTTATTTTTTTTAAATGGAATGGCACACACAAAACATCCTTATTACCTGCAAAATATCAAAGAGTTAGTTGAAGTATAAGTGCTCCAAGTTTAAAACTGCAATTGTCTCAACGGTATTTTTGAGGGAGGAGTTTGAAAAAAATTGTGTAATTAAGTGGCCCATCCACACCAAGGACGATAACTGTAAACAACTTTATAATAATCATTTTAATTTAATGAGAATAGGGAAGTTCAGACCACAACTATAACAGAAATGATGTGTTCAGCACTAAAATAGCTCTTCTCCTTTATGAGTCCTTTATGAGGATGAGTAGGGGTTTTGTGTGTGTGTGTTGGGGGGGGGGGGGGGGGGGGGACTACGGTAGTCTGTTATGCCACGAATTTCAATCCACAGCCAGACCCAACTACAAAACACACCACCACAATAACAAGAATGCGTCAAATTGGAAGCCTGCCTTTTGGCAAAGATTTGCCCATCTATAACGTCAACACCCTGAAGGTTTAACACTTGAGAAAAAGAGAAAAATGATACTCTCATTCTCTCTCTTCCTCTCTGCCTGTCTTACCCTCCCTTGCTGTTGTGCTCTCTCTCTATTTTAATGTTATTTTCTGCTCTGTGTAGTGTCTGGCTGGCCCTTGGATTCGTCTCAGACATGGCTCCTCTGAGGCACAGTCAGAGAAGAGGGTACCAGGCCGAAAGCCCCTGCACCGCATCATCCAATTACCCCCAACAGCCTCTGCCTGTGCAGGGATTCCCATGGCCCTCTCTGCCTGCCTCTCATTGCGCCGCGTACCAACCGTTTCTCTCAACTAGTGTCAGACACAACGGCACAAGATTGCTGTGCACGAAACTCACTGGATCTAATGTTCTTACAGGATGGATGTAGTTGACCACGCTCTGATCTTCTCATGCGTCATAAAATGCTCAGCGTCAGCAATTACTACACAAGACTTGCTCGATCTCTGATGCTTTTTAGAAGCTTACAACAATGGTACACGTTTCTCACACTCCTGCAGAAGAAACAAAAGTCCTACCTTTTTCAGACGACCCCCTTTGGTCCCCACAAAAGCCAAAGAGTGGTTCTTGTACACGTAGGCGATAACAGATGTCATTTTGTCATTGGATTCGGAGAACAGTGGAATTCCGCGTACCATCTCCGAGACGCCGAGTGGGGCATTCATATCAAGACCACAGAAGTTGTCGTCGATGGTGAGAAGCTAGAAAAGAGAATAAAGAATGTTTAATTTAACTAATTTCAGTAGTGTGCAAACTAAAACATAAATAAAACAATAGGTGACAATTCTAAAACTAGTCCATCATAAATCAACTTCTGACTCATTCTAGTTTAGAGCAGTGTGATGAATAAACAACCACCTAATATCATTAGCAAGGATTTCGGAAAATACTACAAATGTGTGAGAAAAAGCTTCCGTTTCTTTAGACTAGTTTGTCACAACATAGTTTACTGGACCATTTGTGAGGCAGCTTCACAACAGATTCATCATTGTCACCATTTAGCATTAATTCAGCCATTCATATCTAAAATGGGTTGTGAGGTTTATCTGATACCAAGTCAAAGTGCATTTATCATTTCAGGTGGAAAAGCATCTTAAAAAACATACTTTAAATATGGCGTTTCAGGTGATGCCATGTGACTTTGTGTGACATGTAACATATGGCTGGGAAAGTTGCCTGTGTCAGTCAGAATGGAGTGATTTACAGCTTCTGATATAGAAATAATAATTTGGTAATGCTTCCATATTTCAGCCTGCAGAGAGGGCTTTGGAAACAACGGCATCCATTGAAACAGCTGCACAGACCTCAGGATAAAATGTCAAACAAATCGAAAGCATGATTAATGATGCCCGGGGCTTTGACTCATTGAGGGCATGAAACCATTACACTTCTCAAGTGCTGCCAAATATGATATGCTCACAGCCTTTAATTCATTCATGCATGTCTCAGAAAAAAGTTTGAATGTTAATTAAACAGATTATTTTATGCTTTATCCAAATAGGTTCATTTTTTAATATTTTTTTTTCTTTGAAAATAAAATAATGAAATGAAACCATTTTACTTGCACACATTTCTGCTAAAGCATTCCTACTTCTAAAAGAAAAACGCTATGCAAAATTAAGGAAAAAAAGTGGGTTTGAAAAAAATAAAAGACCAAATGTTTTTATATTTATATATTTAAGGGATAATCCACAGCTAGCTGTACATTAAATGACTTTAGATTAAAATAACTATCAGATTCAAATTCAAAAGCTGTGGATTATTCATGTTTATCCTTGGTCATTTGCCACCATTGACAGTTTAAAGCTGTTATTGATGTTTGCAGTGCAATATTTGACCAAAAGGGTAAGAATGATCTACCATTCTACCTGCTTTGAATCCGACACAGAGATAAAGTAATGCTTAAGACATTTATTAGAATGAATTATAGAATTTATTTAAATTATTTATTGATAGAGACACACACAAATGAAAGATGTGGGTTTAAATTACCAGCGGCTGCTCAGCATAACTCTTGACAACGAAGTTGTGAGTTTAATTACTTCAAAACCAGAACCAATTACTTCTCTCCGCATCGCACACCGCACCCATTGTGTAACAATAGCGAAGCTATTTTATTCATAAAAGTTGCAGGCAGTGTCAATAAGTTTCTATATGTGCACATGTCTTTGATCTCAGTGTGCGAAACAATGCATTAATATACAATGGAGATACCCGTGCATTAAACCGTTTTGTGTGCTTACATGAGATATTGAAATTTTCAGGTTTTTAAGTGGTTTGACATCAAAATAGTATAAATTGACCAACTACTTTGATGTGAAACCACATAAAAACTACAATATCTTATATAAACGCATATATATTATAAAAATTACCACTACCACTGAGTGCGTGTTTGTGTCATCCTGTACAAAAGTTGGCCTACATGATGTCAGGCACTTTAAAAGGTTTAATTTTGTTCAAAAAGCATGGCCCATTATTATCCATCATTGGGAAGCAGCATATCAGGTGCCTCAAACTGCTTTATTAGCATTAATATTTTAGTTTTTAATGGCATATTCTCAGTCAGAACATGAAACACGAGACAGCTTGAGCTGTGTTTTGCCCCCAGGCATAAACCCTCAGCACAGTCCCAAGTGGCAAAGTGGGCGAAGGGCAATCCTGAGTGATGCCCAGGTTGGGAGAGGAAACATCTGGATGTGCGTTAATCACTCACACTCAGTGTGTGAACTGAAATTAATGTACATACTCCCTTGATGAGTTCAATTATATCTGAAGGGGTGTTTATCTTAATAATAACGGTCCCCGGCTAAAGATATTTGAAAATCCCTTGCAGGCCAGGGGACAAATCTGTAGTGGAGTAGCAGATCGGACCAACCTCAGAGACACGATCAATCAAGTGACCGGATGGGTCTTTACATGCAATATAGCAAATGTCTATTTGTCAGCGGTCAGGAGATACAAGACCCTTCATTAAGCAAATGGAAGACAGGGGCTGTCTCTCTAAAATGGCAGTTTATGAGTGATCGGCTGAATCGATAGCGAACACCGCAATTCTCAGTTCACTCAATACAAGCCGGAGTGGAGAATAAATAGAGAAATGAAGAAGGGAGTTGAGAGAGAACAGGGAAATGTTCAACTTTCACGTGTTTTTTTTAACCTACTCTCTCTCTCTCTCTCTCAGAAGTCTGACCTTTAGAAATGTTCTGCTGTCAGCCAAAGCCTGCGTGCCACTCGACTCGCCTATGTCAGCCTAAAGTAATGGTGCTCATTTCTAGCGCACAGCTCTTGTTAGAAAGCCGCAGCTACATGAAAGATCTGTTTTTCTGCAGTGTTAGTCTTTCTGCAGATGTCTCCTGTCCATATCAGGGGCCATGAATCATCACGGGTTGTTGAGGCAGCAGCAATCTGCTTTCAGGTGCGCACCTGCTTACACACGCAAATAAAATAAAAAAAATGAGGAAAAAAACTCAACCGCAATCACAGCCTTGATCCTGCTTACACGGGTCAAAATGTGTAAAGCCACAACACAGCAGACTGGTAGCAATAGCTACAAAGACTCACCACCTCTGAGGTTAGGACTGAAAAAGAAAACTGCACTAAGAATAAACACAATGACAGTCAGAGTTGTGACACAGAATAATGCCTTTTGGCATTGTGGATATTTTATCAGAAGGCCCAGGCCTCATGTGGCAGGGCGCATATGCCTGTGATACAGACCTGGGGGTGGGGGGGGGGGGGGGGGGGGTTGGAGCATGTGCCTTGTCATCTTCTCATTGGCATATGCCACAGTATTTCTGGCAAGGTGAACAACATGCCAATCAGACCCTGTTGCTGCAATCTAATGAAATAGGCTTCCTGTCTGTCAAACATTCAGGAAGCAGACACATTTTTTTACCTAGCCACATAAACATGACATTTCCTCCTTCCCCATCCTGAGGCAAATAACATCTTTTGACACCCCATGTGCGAGAGGGGGCGCCCTCCCTGCCGCACATCAACCTGCTTCTTCGCTCTTTCCATTCAACTGACTTTAATGCTTCCCTTTCGTCTACGACTTCCTCGCACGTTCTCTGTGCGGAGCACTCGAACAAGCTGCCGCATTATTGGCAATTTCATGCTGCGTGTCTGAAGGTGTAAAGGAGGAGGTTGTGGGGGGAGGGGGAGTGGGGGGTACGGGAATGATTTGAAGAGCACAACTAAAAGCTTCTAGGTCGGCGCAGGCGCCGTTTTTCCATTTGAACTGGTTCCAGACGCAGGGAAGCAAAATCAGGTCATTCGGACCACTCGCTGCCTGGCTATGTCCAGCAACACAAAGGCAGCTCTCTTCCTTGTGCTGGCGTCTCTGTGTCCCTGGATAGAAAGACGACAAGCGAAATCCAAGCTTTTTTCAGAAGCTTTTTCCTAGGTCTTTTTGTCCAATTGGAGCACATAGGGGACCAACCTTGAAGAGCATCTGGCACAAGTAGTAAAAAGGGACCGGGTATGCAGGTCTAGAGCATGAACTGCACACCTTTTAGTTCAAAAACATCTTTTGTAATCCTCACTGATAGCTGAGAGGGTGCAAAACATTTTAATGGGACTATTAATAGATCGCAGTTTGATCAAAATGCACAGCTTATGCAAATAAACCCTGATCAATGCTGCGAGTGTACATCATTCAGATGATGAATCAGCTCTTCAAGAGCTAATTCTGCATAGTCATATAATTACCCTTTCAGTCTTTCCTTTTCATTCTCAAGTAATATCTCACGCAGGGATTGTTGTTAGCAACAAAGACATTATTTCCCACAAATCTCAGCTCCATGTTCGAAGTAATTATATCAACACTCAATCAGCTCTGAGCACGGCAATCCTTGTGCTCTCACAATTCTGCAGCATTTAAGAGGTTGGTTTATTTTGTGTCCTTTAAGCATTTGATTGGGTGCATTCTCCACTTGCTCGGTCTTACTAGTTTCTATCCGGTTTGAACAATTGATAAACAATCACGGCAGCTCCCCACTGAAAATAACCTTTCTGGAGAACAGCATGATAATGGGACTCTGCAAATACTTTATGGGTTGCCTGAACAACTATTCGACTAATCAGTCTTAAGGAAGCCCTTTATAATTAGATTGATTTCAGGTTCACCTGACCCGACGTTTAAAACCGCTTGATTTAAAAAAAAACAACTAGATGAAGCACAAACGGAAGGAGCAGAGACCTCGAGAAGCAGTTGAAAAATTTGGATTATTTTTAACTTGACAAGTAGGGAGGCATGATCTATTGCTCCATCTGAATAGCAGTGTATATTATGGATTTTTTTTATATGTATCTTTCTTTTTTTATATGTATCAGTAAATATCGGATAATTAAATCTTCCACATGCTTGTTTGTCCTACTTTTACATTTAAATTACCTTTGCTGCAATATAACACTCAATCAATCTTTACAAACACTACTTATTTAAAACAAATTTACTTGAATGTTGTTTTACATTCAAATGTTTATTTGAATGTTGTTTCAAAAAAATACTTAAGACATGACACAGAAGTTAACAGTTTTAAGTTGATTATTGTAAAGCATCACCACTAAAAAATATGAAATATCAAAATCAAAAAATAGAGTATTATAAAAAGATCAACTAACAAAACCTCAAATAAATATTTAAAAAACAACACTAAAATTACCCATCTTTGCTGAATGCCTAGTTATCCCATCACCCATTCCTACCCTCCATCCTTCTGTACCGCCCTCACTCTCTCGTGTACAGTCTTCCAGACTGCTCTTTTGAATTAAAGGCCTCATCATCTCTGTTTCCACCCTACTGTGGCATATACCTAGTGCTGACTTTATCAAAGAACTCCGCTAAGAGAGAATGAAAAGATGTGAGTGATGAATATCGCACAACTGTCTGCACGTAATGACATTTAATGACTTAATGACTGTGAACCCCTTCAGTAAGAAAGGGATTCTGCAAGCTTCCGCTTCCATGGCAAAGACCTCCATTTGAAAGCACTTTGTCTGTATTATTTGATCCAACATTGGCCTTTTCTGGGCAATATCACTTCCAACTGAACGGAAAAGCTTCAAAGAAATTGTCAAAAGATATCAAAATGAGTGTTACTGATACAAATCAAACCCCAAAATCCCATCTCATGGCACTACACTGGCATCTAAACAGCCACAGGACAGGATTTTCACAGACTCATGATGGTATCTAAAAATCCAGTGAGTTGTAAAGCCTTCCTAAATCTGCTCTACATCTCTTCGAGCTTCATTAAAAATTGATATAAAAAAATGAAATAAAAATATCACCTGCAAGACCTACTGGAGGTAAATGACAACTGTCAGGTTGCTGCCATTACACCATTTACGCAAATCTCAAGACACCAATCAGAAAAAAAATAAGTCATTTGTTTGATTTGGCTGAGTAAAGCTCAATGATAAAAATGAAAGCAGCTGCTGTCAGTGATGTCACCGCATACATCACCCTTTGTGGAACCCAAGGGATGTGAAATGTCAGCATTTGTGAAGAAACTACACAAGAGGTTTTGGGTTTGCATTCGTGCTCTTAAGCCAGTTTTTGAGGACATGTGCTGGATGGATGTGAAAAATGCATGCATATAAAACTGGTTAGGCTGAAGCCGGGTTTATAATACAAATTACAGTACTCCCTCGTCACATCGTGGTTCAGGTTTTGCGGCCTCAGTGCATCGCGGATTTTTCAAAAATAGTCATCGAAAAATAAAAGTAAAAAAATACCACCATATCAGCAGCTGTATTGAGGAAAGCAGCGCTGTTTTATTGTAATGCACGAGAGAAATGTTTTCCCAGGATGCCAGACAAACAGAGAAACTCTCTCAAAGGCTTTGTACACGCCCACGGGCACTCGGACAAGACACGTGATTGGTTCCCGGCGCGAGATCAACGAATGAGAGCACGAGTGGATGTATCCCGTGAGCTGACTTCTTCACAGCTTTTCACCTATCGCAGGGTTTTCACATTAACCGCGATAAACGAGGGATTACTGTATGTTTTTGTAGAATCTCAACTATCAGAAGCAACACAGTTCACCACTTGAAATTAGTCAACGAGTGTATGTGTGTGTGGCAAAACATAAGATTTACGATGGCTCCATGAATGTTGGAAAGGAAAGACTATGAAAATGTTGAACTGCTCAAGAAATATCCAACAAGTGTCAGAGCATATGACCTTTTCACTCGCACACAAAGTGAGTTTAGGCTGATTAGGAGATAACGATCTTATGATGGATTATGACCTTTGCTGCAGTAGTTACGATGGGAGATGTAATTACGGAGGCCAATAAACCTGGAGATCGACTTTAATGAATGGAAACACAGCGCACACAGTGCAACGACTGATTAAAACCATGTCACACCAACTCTTAAAGTGGTTCTCCTAGATATCTTCACCAACGAGAAATTTGGCGAGGAACTAGAGCAATATTAATGAAAAAAATCAAGTTATACTATATATTTACATCCAAAATACATCCACTGACAATAATGTGGTGATGCATGAAGCACCACTCACATAGACGACACTTTTAAATCATTCTGCCAGTCAATCTATTTAATAAGCATGCAAAATTGTACCAGATGCTGAATCTTCATGGGAAAATGTTTTGCCCTTGCATAATATTTTGTGGAGATTTCGATAGCCTATTTGAACAATAGTATTAGTATTTGTAAATGCATAATGTTGCACATAACTATAAGTCCACTAAGTGCACCTTTAATGGAAAATAAGCGATATGATATGACTAGCAGATGGAAAATAATGAGAACTGACAGCCACGTCGATGGTATTAAATCTGAAAAAAAACTGATCTGTCTAGGAGAGTGAAAAGCGCTAATTATTTGGCAATAATATGTAATGAGCATGCAGAGAGACTGACAGCTGTAAGGGAACAGCCTATAGCCTGATTTTAATGACTTATAATTGAGATGATTATGAATAATAATGAGACCAATCTTAATTTAAAACGTTCTTATCTCTCTGACCGCAATGTCTCTACAACCAAGCAGGGGTTGTTGGAGTTTTTATTGCATGAATAATAAGTATCAAAATATAATTCAACTGTATGATTATACACCATTATTTGTATGCTTTCACTTTGTGTTGATCGCACAGTTGGCCTGGGAGTGGTGAGACACTCTAAAAAGCTTCTCCAAATTTAAGAACTAACTGGAACTAAAAGGGTCTTTGAATCCAGAATAATTGTATGTGTGTTTGTTAGATCTGTGTTTACTGAACCAGTAATGCATGCGCACAGACATCAGGGTATAATACCGCTTCGGGTACCTTAAGGGTTAACGCGAAGGACTGCTTTATAACTGATTATTTGTTTTATGTTTGTAGTTTCTGGTCGCAATACCGCTCATTATATATAATATTATATATATATTGAGGTCCGCCTAGGCGAAGAAACTTTGATTAAGATTTGATTAAGATTTCGCGGATACCTCTTCATTACGACCAGAGAATTGTGCACAGCTCTGATTACGAATGAAGGCAGAATAGGCGAAATAAATTAATAGAAATTCTCTTAGCGTAATACCGCTTCGTTACGTACGAACGAAGGGCTGCAATGGACGGAGAGAATTAAATTAAATCCTTTATGGTTACCGTTCTATTTCGATAGAAGCTGCTCGGATAAAAGGTGTATTGAATCGGGAAAACTAAACCTTACCAATAAATTAAAAAAGTTCCTGTGATTACCGCTTCAATTAATTTTGAAGGTCTTGCTTGGACAGGTGTTGTCTTAATTGGTTGAATTGATTAATCGGAATTAAACCCTACGTTGTGTAGGTAAAAGTCTTACGGTTACCACTCGTGCACACTGATCACGTGACGAGGCTCGCTCGGGTAAGCAAAATTTGGCATTGTAATTGTGTTGTTGTACTTTGTTAAAAGAAAAAGTATTTTTACTTGAAGGAGTAGAGCTGTGTGTGCGTGTATGTGCGTGTGCAAGTGTGTGTTTGGGCTCTGAGTGTGTGGGCTGTAAAAAACATAAGCTCTTCTAGCCTGACCCCTTTCCCTCTTTGACTGAGGTGGGGGTTTTGGAGGAGAGTTAGAGAATGCATGAATGAGCTTTTTGGGACAGACTTTATGAGCCCAAAAAGACACTTATGAAAGAAAATAAAAACATTTGAATGAAAGTGAATGAGTTCTTGGGACTGACTTCTATGAGCCCAAGAAACGTATGAAAGGAAATAAAGAATTTGTATGAAAGTGGTGAATGCATAAGTGAGAAAGAAATTTGTTCAGAAAAACAGACTAGTAAATTAGACTAAAACAAAGTACAAAATAACTATCGACTACTTTCGTGCAAAGTAATAGAAAAATAATAAAAGTGAAAAATAAATCTGTTAGGTTGTGTAGGTAGGAATTTAATACAAATAGAAAATTAGAGAGAAATAAAATAGATAAAAATAAAAGATCTTTCTCTTGCAGAATAATATTTGAACAGTATAAGAAAGTTTCTTTAAAAAAATAATAATAATAAATAAATAAATAAATAAATAAATAAAAAGAGATGGATATGAGAGAAATTATGACCACCCCAGTAGAATCATTAGGGAAAAAGTACCCATTATGTAGTGAAGTAATAGAAAAAATGTCAAACAAATGGCAAAAAAGAACTGAACGGATGATAACAAAATGGCCAAAGGAAGGGACATTTGATGTATCATTGTGCGAAGAAATGGAAACATTGATAAAAAACCACAAAATGAAGAGTAAAACGTTAAAGAAACAACAAAGAGAAGCTAAAAGAGAAAAAGAACAGGCGATACTGGCATTGTTCAAAAAAGAAGGAGAAGAAATATTAAAGAATATAAAACAAGCAAGAAAAGAATTGAAGGAGAAAGAAAAAGAAACATTGAAAAAAGAGGAGATTTTTTCAAAACGAATGACAAATGCACCTTCAGAAGGTCACTTTCCAATGCTTAAGGGACTAGTGGAAATGACAGGAGAAATGCAATTGGAAGGGCAAGTAGAGTTAGAAGATGAAAAACAAACAAGGGCAGAAGTAAAACAAAAAACAGTGCGACAGAAACAATCTGAGAAAAGTTTGCCTTTAGACTGCTATAAACAGGCACGGACCGCTTTAGAGGAAATGCAAACACAGTATGAAGGGGAACAAGTAGGAAGAGCAGAAGATAGAACAATTGAAAAACACAGACAGAAAATAGAAAGAGAAATAGACCAAAAAATTAAAGAAACACAACAATTAGTAAAAGAGACAGACAAATTGGTGAAAAGTAGAACTAAGCTCTTGGAAAGTTTACAGGAAGAAAGTGATGAGGAGTTATCTGATGGAGGAGGTTGGACACAGGGAAGAGAAAAGGGGAGGCTTAGATCTAGAGTGAAACAGCTCCCTATTTTGATTAAGGGTACACAGGGGCAATATGTGCCCTGGGCCACACAGGACCTCGAGGGGTTAGTCGCTCGTCTGCCGGAAATCCAAGACGGGGCTGGAAAGTGGATTAGAGTATTTGAGGAAGAAACAATGGGCAAACTGTTATCTGTTGGGGACATTAAAGCTCTTCTAGCAAGAATCATAGGAGGCCCAAAAATGGGGGAAATCCTTGAAGCGTCTGATTTAGACAGAGCTGTTGACTCCTATAACATGGATGGGACTGTTTTGGATGCATATCGTCCAGCAATATGGCAAGCTCTGAGGGAGGAATTTCCGACAAAGGTTGATCCTAAAGCGTTAAAAGGAGAACAATTGGAGGAAAAAGATAACCCAATCATATATGTGCAAAGACAATTAAAAAGATGGAAGCAAGAAACAGAGGGGAATCCTGAAAGTGACCCGTTAATGTCAACACTGTTCAGAAATGCTGTGGTAGAAGCAATGCCACAAGAGGTGAAAAGCAAGCTAGAAGATGTGGTTGGTCTAAACTCTAAATCACACAAAGAGTTCTGTGACCATGTGTCTCATGCTGTAGAACAATACAGAAAAAATCAACAGAGACAAAAAATTCAAGAAAAAGACTTACAAAGAAAATTGACTCAATTACAGCTTGAACAGCTGACAAGCAATAATAAGAAAAAGATTCAAGCTACAGTCAAAAGTGAAAACTCAGAACAAATGTCAGTAATGGCTCCTGTGAATGCTCCACTGCAAACAGTGCAAATGCCCCAACCTGCCTCTTCAAATGCAAACCAAACTCCTGCACCAACTGTTAATGTTTATGCTCAACAGCCAGGTCCAATGAGGTGGAAAGCCAATCCATCACAGGGGGGAGGAAGAAGTCAAGGCTGGAATAACACTACTCCTTTAAGAGAATGCTGGACATGTGGTCAGCCTGGACACAACAGAAGAGACTGCCCTAATAATCCATGGCAACAGTCACGTGTGGGTGGAAGGGGGAAGAGTTGGCAACGCCCCTCTAGGGGTCCGTGTCATGGTCCAGTAAACCCTTGGGGAGGTCCAAATCAGGGATACTAGGGGTGCCCAGAGAATCCTATGGGGAAGAATCAATTACCAATTTTAACAACCACCGCTACTCAAGAACCAATGCTAAAAGTTAAAATAGAGGGTAAAACTACACCAATGCTAATAGACACAGGAGCGGTTTATACATGTGTAAATTCAAATTATGCTTCTCATCTCCCCCTGTCTGGAAAATTTGCCAAGACAATAGGATTCTCGGGACAAAAACAATTAATTCCAATGACCGCTCCTGTGTGCGTAGAAACTAAAAACAAAAGTGTGACCATACCTCTCCTCGTATCAGATCAGACTCCTGTTAATCTATTAGGAAGAGATGCTCTATGCAAATTAGGGCTTCAAATTTGGTGTTCTCCAGATGGAGTGTACATAGACTTCCAAGGGATAGGAACTCAAATGACAATGACAGAACCAAAAGCAAACGTATATTGGCTAGGACAAATAGAATGTGATGTAAGACAAATAATTGACACATGGGGAAAGTTTATTAAAGCACAGATTTCTGAAGCACAGTTGCCAAAGCCAGAGTTTCACTGTACTATGATATACGACTCTGACAGAGATGTAAAAATAGAACGGAGATGGCAGGAAGAAACTGAAAACCAAAATGTTGAACTTATCACAAAGAACATCATAATAGGTAAGCAGGGAGCTGCAATAAGTATAACCGAGAATGAATTCATAAAAAAGTGGTTCAGTGTACCAGAATCTGTTCCGCATGTGTCTTTATATGTAGGAAAAAATTGGGAATCAAAAGACTTAGGACTAATGATGAAAAAAGCAGAACAATGTCAGTGGGAGCCAACCATAAATCCGCTAATTTTTCATTCAAATGACAAAAATTTCATCAAAGTCGTGTGTGCAACACAATTGATAGGGACTCCTCAAGAAATAGTCATTGATGAAAAAATACAAAAACAGATGACAATAGCACCTAAAACAATGGAGACTAATGATGTTGAACTTTTTAATGAAGCAGAGCAACAAGTGCCTACTGAATTATGGTCTCAACATGATACAGATGTAGGACTGGTAAAGTCAGCTAGCCCCATACGTATCCAGCTTAAAGCAGGTGCATGTTTACCCAGAAAAGCTCAGTATCCTTTGAAGCCTGAAGCTGAAGCAGGCATTAAGAATACTATTGAAGGTCTACTAAAAGCAGGAGTATTGATGGAAACAAATAGCTATTGTAACACTCCAATTCTTCCCGTAATCAAAGCGAATAAATCTAAATGGCGTCTTGTACATGATTTGCGAGCAATTAATGACATAGTGGAGGACTGGCCAGCTGATGTGCCAAATCCGCATACGCTGTTAACGAATATACCTCCTGATGCTAAATACTTCACTGTAATTGATCTCTGTAATGCCTTTTTTAGCATTCCATTAAAAGAAGAAAGTAGACATTTGTTTTCGTTCACCTACAGTGAAAAACAGTACACGTACAGTCGAATGCCGCAGGGATTTAAACATTCGCCGCATATTTTTAATCAGATTCTCAAGGCTGATTTAGAAGATCTTATGATAGAAAGTACTCTGTTGCAATATGTAGATGATTTGATGATTTGTTCAACAACACGTGAACAGTGTCATAAAGATTCTATCAAAGTACTTACAAAGTTAGCACAAGGAGGACACAAGGCTTCTAAAAATAAACTGCAGTACTGTCAGCCACAGGTTGAGTATTTGGGAAAACTGATTTCACATGGCGCAAAAGCCATAGCTCCAGCTCAATTGGAGGGTATAAGCAAAGCACCTTTGCCACAGACTGTAAAACAAATGATGACTTTTTTAGGAATGACAGGATTCAGTGCTGATTGGATAGAAGACTATGCAATAAAAACAGCTCCATTGAGAGAAATAATGAAACAAGCAGGACTGCAAAAATTGAGTAATCAGCTAAAATGGAACACAGATGCTTTAATAGCATTTGAATCTATAAAAAAAGAATTACAAAGAGCACCAGCACTTGGAAATCCTGATTACACTAGACAATTTTATTTGTATGTGGCAAACAGAAAAGATGGATATGCATCAGCTGTTCTGATGCAAGAGACTTGTAGTGGCAGGAAAAGACAACCCATTGCATATTATAGTACTAAACTTGATAATGTGGCTCAGGGTTATCCACCATGTTACCAGCAGGGTCTTGCGGCAGTGCACTATGCATATGAGAAAGCATCTACGATTACTATGGGATATCCAGTAACTGTTATTGCACATCATAAAATTGTGGAATTGATAGAACAAGGAAAATTTGTTTTGACTCAAGCTCGTATTTTAGCATATTCTTCATTGCTGACATACCCAGATGTTACCATTAAGAGATGTAATACAGTGAATCCAGCTGAGCTGATTCCCTTGGAGCATGAAGGAAAGCCACATGATTGTGTGGCCAGTTCCCTGGCATTCACTAGATTACGACCAGATCTTGAATCCACACCACTCGCTGAAGCAGAAGTAATCTACTTTGTAGATGGTTCATGTTATAAAGATCATTTAGGAAATCATGCAGGATATTCAGTGGTAAGAAAGGAAATGGAGAAATTTGAGCCTGTAATATCCCAACATTGTGCACAACCATGCTCTGCTCAATTAGCAGAATTAAAAGCGCTCACGGCTGCATGTCAGGCAGCAAAGGGACAAATAGCAAATATCTTTACAGATTCAGCATATGCTCATGGTGTGTGTCATTTATTTGGAGCAGTGTGGAAGCAAAGAGGGTTCAAAAAGAGTGATGGAACTCCCATCCAGCATGCTGAACAAATATGTGAGTTGATTTGTGCTATGATGCTACCAAAAAGACTAGCCATCATTAAATGTCAAGCTCATAAGAAAGGAAATGACTTTGTGATTAAAGGTAACAACATAGCAGACTTGGAAGCTAAAAAAGCCTCAGGATGTCAAGTGGCAATATTGACGCCGGTAGTTCTTATAGAACCACAACCTCAACTGGATGATATTGTTAGAATACAGCAGCAAGCTGGCCCGTATGAACACTCAATGTGGAATCAAAGGGGGGCTAAACAAGATGAAAAAGGTCTTTGGCGTTCAAATGATGGACAGATTGTTGCATCAACAGCTCTTTTAAACATCCTCATTTCAGATGCGCATGGTTTTGACCATTGCGCAAGGGGGGAGGTGGTAAAGAAAATAAAATACCAAGGATATTGGTCACCATATTTATATGCAATGGTAGACAATTTTCTGTCCACATGTGAAATTTGCGCCAAAAATAATATCAGAAAAGGAACAGCGACACCAATAGGCCACATACCAGTACCAGAAGGGCCATTCAAACATCTGGTAATGGATTATGTGGACATGATAAAGCGAGTACAAGGCAAAAGATACATGCTTGTGATAATAGACAGATTTAGCAGATGGGTGGAAGCAACACCATCAGCAGATGAAGGATCAGGAACAGTGATTAAATTTCTGACGAGAGAGGTAATTCCTAGATTTGGAATACCATCAGAAATAAGTTCAGACAATGGATCGGCATTTATTCAAAAAACTGTAAAACAAGTTTTGCAACAGTTAAGAATAAAACAGAGACTAGGTTGTGTTTATCACCCACAATCGCAAGGGATGGTAGAGAGGGTAAATGGTACCCTCAAGGCTAAACTTAACAAGATATGTGAGAGTGCTAAACTTAACTGGATTGATGCTTTACCACTTGCATTAATGAGTTATCGCATGCAAACTAACAGAAGTACGCATCTAACACCGCATGAAATGCTTACGGGTCGACCCATGCCTGTGCCATATTGTAGAGGCCCGCACAAAGGACCTCCTTTGGAACAATTGCAACTGGAATTAAGATCGTATATGAGAAAACTAACTGCCATACATAAAGCTATATATTTGCAGGAAATAAGAAAGCAGCCCAGTGAGGAGACGGAAACACCCTGTCCAGTTGTCCCAGGTGATCACGTGTATCTGAGGGTGTTCAGGAGAAAGTGGAATGAGCCAAGGAGAGAGGGACCATACAAAGTGGTGACGGCTACACCGACAGCGGTCCAAGTGGAAGGAAGCACTACCTGGTATCATCTGAATCACTGCACAAGAGTTCCCAGACGTGAAACCAGAGCACAAGATGAAAGGGAGCAAGAGGCTGAAAGCTCAGAGAAGCAAGGAGCTGAGCAAACCAAAGGAAGTCAACAAAGAAAGAAAGATGAGTCCAAAAAAGTGTCTGATGATGATCTTCACATGCTTGTTACATCTGACAATACAAGCGCATGGGGTAAGCATCAGCACCCAGCACACAACCCAGACTTCCCTGCAATTGATTTCTCGGCCCTCAGATAAACCTAGTGATAGCTCAATAATAAATCCGATAGAACGAGAATCGACTAATAACCTAACGATAGCAAGGCAACGTAGAACTGCAGATGAGGACAAAATCAGTGAGGGTAGCCATGAAGATATTTTATGGGAAACAGCGCAAAATAATGAGTGGTACAAATGGGCAACATTTACAGCAAGAGAAATAGGAATGGACAATTGTTTAATGTGCGCTAAATCACCCCTAAATAAGGTAATAGTAGTTCCAAATCCACACGATTATGTGACGTGCTAAATTTAACAGAAACTTTTGTCATACAAGCGATTATCTTATGCCGTATTGTTCAGCAGAGTGTTTAGCTTTTTTGGGTAGTTCTGAATATCAAGATAAATTTAACAGACCTCATTGGGGAGACTGGTGCAGATACTGGGATGTAAATGCAAACCTTAGAGTAGAAAAAGAAGAAGTAGAAGTCCCAAAATGGTTCAGCATTGATCAAAATCAAGAATATGAGTGTTTTAATAAATCTGAAGGAATGCATAATTTAGGAAGATTTCCCGGAAAATGTGCTACAATTTGGAACATAGATAGAAGAAAGTCTTGGAATTCAAATAGACCAATAAGAGCTCCAGAACTTCAAGCACTAGGAACAAGAAATGGGGAAGAAATAAATCCAGAAGAAAATTGTAAAAATCAAACTATAGCATTGCCATCAATAGAATTGTATGAAGATCAGACAAAAGTAGTAGCAGATTTCTTTTGGGCTTGTGGAAAAAACAGACTTCTATCATTCTTACCTTTAAAATGGAAAGGAATATGTGCTAGAGTGCGTCTAATTCAAGAAGTAACAATTGCACAATGGGATTCAGAGCAAACGATAAAAGAAGATAAAACTAGGACTAAGAGAGCCTATAAACCAGATCCTAAAGTATCCATAGATGCAGTTGGTCAACCTAGGGGTATACCTAATAAGTTCAAAGCAAGAGATGAAATAAAAGCAGGGTTTGAATCAATATTCGTATGGATCACCCCAAACAAAAATGCAGAATGGATCAACTATATTTATTATAATCAGCAGAGATTTATTAATTACACTGATGATGCTTTAGCCGCATTAGGAGAACAATTACATGAAACAAGTAGAATGACATGGCAAAATAGACAAGCACTGGATTGGTTATTGGCGGACAAAGGAGGGGTATGTGTGATGTTTGGAGATCAGTGCTGTACCTTCATACCAAATAATACGGCTCCGGGAGGAAAATTTAGCGAAGCTATGAATAAAATAAAAGGATTACGAATAGAGATTGCAGAAAATTCTGGAAGAGATGATAAGATATGGGATTGGTTGGATCTAAATTTTGGAAATTGGGGAGCATGGCTTGCTAAATTAGGAATGTTTCTAGGAGTTGCAATATTAATAGGGGGTTTGTTGTTCTGTTGTGTACTTCCCCTCTTGAGATCACTAGTAGTCAAAGCCACAACTAAGCAAATGGAAATGTTGAGATGTCCTGATAATGGTAAAATAACTCTGAAGGGCAACCAAAGTATGTATTATCAGGATTTGTCTGGGAAACCGAGCTGGATTATGAAAGCATTGGATATTGATTCGAGTACCTCCAATGAGGACGAAGAAGATGACTAATGATGAGCCAGACCCTGGGTGTAAGTGCTAGCCTAACCGCTCCCCAGAGGGTGACCCTCTACGATGCGCAAAGTATCTGGGTTGAAGAAGATGTCTACAGCACAAGAAAGAACTTTTAACATGTATATCATTATTGTTGTTTGATGTATTCTACATAACTGTGACAACCACAGGCAAGGCTGAACAAAGTGCACGCACACGCTTATAACAAAATGTTTATGCTTATAACAATGTTTGTATTTGAAGAAAATTATTAAGGAGAGTTGAATCTTTTACTCTTTTTGGAGTACTGAAAGAGTCTGAAAAGAGATGTTTGGTTCTACTTCTCCTCCGGAGAGTGGTTGCAATAATCTGGTCATTGGAAATGAAACTAAGTGACTTGATTTGATCACTGTGTAGCATAACTGAGGAGGCTGGATTTTGAAACTACACTCGGGGTAAAGAATGGTGAATATGAGGCTTGATAAGCCTCAAAGGGGGGAAATGTTGGAGTTTTTATTGCATGAATAATAAGTATCAAAATATAATTCAACTGTATGATTATACACCATTATTTGTATATGTATGATGGTTATCAGCTGAGAAACTCGTGATGTCTGCAAATTGACAGGATGCATATGTCTTGCAAAAACTCAGGGCTCTGAGTGTTTTACTCTATGAATGGTTCTAATTGTTGAATGCCTATATGAATACCGAGTGTTGAGCTCAGGCCAAAATACAATGCATAGAGAGAAAAACTGTCACATGAGATGTGTTAAATGTCTAGAAAGTAGAGTATATAATGGGGGATTTCTTTGTGTCGTGAGGAGATCTGCAGATCGACTCGGTTTTGTTTGGAAGAATAAAACCTATATTCTGGCTTCAAAGACCTTCGAGAAGTGTTGTTTTTATAAAGAGAAAAACTACAACATCAAATCCACTACAGGGTTGAGGAAAAATACATAAATTAATGAAAAAAGACCCTATTAGCATGTGTGCATCAGTGTTTGCTTGAATACAATCACTCCAGGAGACGAGAGGGGTGAATTTACTTTGCCAGACTCATTTTCATTCCATCTCTTTCTGCTGACACAGAGAACATGGGGCACTGGCAGATTTTTTTTTTTATAGGTCAGATGTCAACACTGAATAATCTACAAACACAACAACTTCCACACCGACACAGTTATGCATTCAATAAATGATACTGCCAAGCACATTTGCATCCTTAACTGCTTCAGAATGATCATCTCCCTTACACAGATTTGTTATAGGCAGAAAAAATTAAATATCAGCATTAACAGAACACACCTAATGCAAAATGGGACAAGACACAATAAATATGAAAATCGAACATTCTCTAGCATTTTCCTTGTAAATCAACATTGGCAAAAAAACAAATTCATTTTCTTTCTTTTTTTAAACCCAAAAACAATCATTGCAGGCAATAAAGTTCCAGTCAATCATAGATCAATCCAATACACTTTTACAAAAAACTAACAAAAACAAAACAAACATCAGAATGCCTTTTATTGTTCAGGTTTGAACACTCATCTGTCTGGGCCCAAAGGCACTTGGGAAGTCTGAGAGATGTTTGGCACAACCAAAGCTACAGTAGTCTTGAGCGAGCTTCAGATCTCTGCCTCTGCATTTGGATTCCCCTTCGGTATGTCTGATCTTTAAATAGCAGCACACAGCTGCCAGTTGTAACCCTGTGGGAGTAAAGCTGTGAGCATGACTTATCGAACCCTGGACTTGGGCTTAAGAGAACATAGGCCTGACTTCAAATCTCACTCACGCATTCCTGTATAGGGCAAATTCTGTTTTTGACAGTGAATATGCATGCATACATACGACATGTTATTATAATATAACTTTTAAAAAAGGACCAAAGCAAATGATGAAAATTTAAAAAAAAATACATACATAAACAGAAATAAGTTGAGGGTTTTAATAAAAAAAATTAAAAGTACAACCAAATAGAAAGAGGGCACTCTTGCATCTGGGCATGCAACATAATTAAGAGTTAATGTCCATGTAGCGGTGCATATCTCAAAGAGAATATCTCTTCTTAATGAGGGTGACAGCATGACCATTGTGTGTGACATGCCACGCCTCGGTGTACGTGTGTGAGAGATGACTTCATTACTGCCATCTAGAAAGATTTAGTCTACGTCTGGTTTAATGAACTGATGAAGATGGCTAGTCTGTCTCACATAGTGAAATGCACACCCTTTCTTTTGTAAGTTTGTGTGTGTGTGCGCATCATGTTTGACATTAACAGTGCCCCTTCATGCAGTCTGACTGCCCTAATGAGCAGTAGGGCTGCTCATCTGTTCATTAATTGGGAAAAAAAACACACCATAGGAGAAAAGAGCAACAGAGAGCTTGAAAGAGTCAGCAAAGCACAGAGTTGTGCTGCTGCTTCTGCAAATACATTTCTGCTTTCACTTGACGCATGCACATACTAAATGTACCATGGCAACCATAGTTACAAGTTATTTCTACAGTAAAACTCTGGAAATGTGGCATTAGCAATCACCGTAAATAAATTTTAAAAAAAAGTGAAAGAAGAAAAAGTTCCCAGGACGAATCCTTATGTACAAGAGACAGTCGCAGTGCAACAAAGCAGGTGTCTCGGGAAGCCAGTTACAAAGTTGACACGCTTGACAACATCTTAAATGGGGCACATGGTGCAAGTCATATCAAAATAATCATATGCAATCATGTGTCAAAGGCAAAAGACTAGCATGTTATTTGTTTTAGTATTTCTTTCTCAAATAAATAAATAAATAATAGAAGAAAACTACTAAAGTTGTAAAATAGATTAGATCATAGTTCATATATTTTTCTATATTATTTTTGATATGCATCTAAAATAATAAAAAAGCTATTCATCCATGTCATCTGCCTGCACATGACGCATGATAACAGCTAGTAAAGACCTGATTTTTGTACAGAACAAGAGATAGAGCTCATATGTGCCAGGCTTACATTATGCTATGATTTTTCATAGCATAATATCCTTATCGTTTGCAGAGGGCACAGAGAGGATATTAAGATATACATCACTTTCATATCTTCACCAAACCTGCATTACTATCATATCATGTTGATGCAATGTTTGCAGAGGGCTGAATATTGAGCGAACGTTATCTTCACATTCATGAAGAAGGGCTTGCTTGATCTCACTGCGCTTCTCTGCTTACTTAATTAGACTCTCATATCAGGGAGTCAAAAAGCTACTGAGTCGCTACCATTTTTTTCCCCCCCATTTCTTTCTTGTTTTCTCTATGCTGAAAAAGAGTCTGTGTTTGTTGTCCTCGGTAAATGATGACGTGCAATATTCTAGCAACATTCTAGCAGCGTTGAGTTTTTCCATGCATTATTGAAAACTCAAACTCATCTGAGACCAACAACAGAGATTCTTGTAAAATCATATGAGTGATTTTAGCAAAACATCCATCTCGCCCACTGAGAGCGCAGGTTCATGTGCAGTTCTCTCAATCCTGTCATTCCCCTCTTTTTATCTTGTCAATGTGGTCCCACTGAGCACAGATTGAGGAATACCACAGCCCAAGAGCGTTTAACTTCAGTCACAGAATTGCCTGAAAGATATGTCATTCTTTTTTGCTCTGGGATGCTTTTGTATAAAGTGTGTTTGTAAGTGTTTTACTGAAACACATTGAGTATATGAATGTATCGGTCTATGAGCCTGTGCTCTTATTCATAGGTGAGTCAGCGTAATCATGCCCATGATGTTCATTCTGCCTGTGGGTGTTTGGAAGCTGCTTTATAACTAATGTAGTCTGCTCACTGTGAAAGACAACATGAAACAGCATTCACAATGCATTTAACTTCCATAATGTTCCCTATATTTCCAGATGAAACAGAATATTCAGTGAAACACAAATGTAGGATAAGGCTTCATTTCATCCATTAGGATGTTATTGTACCATCAAAAAGTTTGCATTCTGTTATGATATAATTGGTTAAGATTTGCCCCCACCCATAGCCTTAGCTACAACTGCAGACATGAAAACTGGTGAAGATAGATATGATGTTTTAAGTACAGTGGAACTCGCTTATCTCGAGCTCAATTATCTTGCCAACCCTGTTATGTTGACGTTTTTGAAGTGGAATCGCCAAACTCCCTGGTTTTCTTAGCATTTTCTTATCGGTTATGTCGATTCTTTTATGTCGCCAAACCCTGATTTCTCGGGCACAAAAGAGGGATAAAGTCGCCACTTTATATCGGTCATCTCGATCCCCATGACTGATGACCGTACCGAGTTCACTGCGCATGCGCTGAGTTTGTGTTGCACGTGCATCAGTCTGTATTGTCACTCACTCCAATAACGCTTCAGTCAACCGCAGCCGTGCAGCCGCAGAAGAACTCGTGCAAAAATCAAGCCTTACACATGCTATCTTGGAAGAGGAGGCACAGGAGTTCGCCATAACTGTCTAGGAATTCCCAGATTACATTGACAAAGACGTTGTTACTGATAGAAGCTTAGAAGCATTTGGTTTCAAGCAGATCGTTAAAGGCAAAAAGCAACAAAGCATTTTATACTTTGTAAAGAAATAGTAACCGCGTGTGCAATACTATTCAGAACTGTGTCAGAGCGAAATGACTGTTATGAGCGAATGTGTTTGTGTGTTGTGACAGTTTACGCTGTGAGCGAAATTGTGTTTGCAATGTTATAGAATATAATTAAAGGTTTGTATCGAGAATCGAAGGTGTTTTTTATCGTATACTAGTAAATCTAGTAAAGGCTGTCAGAGCGGTTGACGACTGCCCAGATGTTAAATGGAAATGAAAGAAAACCCGATTAAACTGGTCACATGAGTTTTATAGATGGGTTTCGTACCAGTACACTCTTCTCAAACGTAAAGAGCATAAGTACAAACCAGGAAAAAGAAAACTAAAACATTTAATATAAATATTACAGTTAAAAAAAATAATTAAAAAAAGCATTATCGGTTATCAACTAGTTAAATAGTCAATATTAATATTATATACCATTTTTGTAAAAAAACATATATTTCTTAATTTAGGAAATCATAATAGAAACATTCAAAAAAATGTAATATTTTTAGACTAGATGGAGGTAATATTAATGTTAAAATAGAGAAAATGAGCACGCAAACAAACATAGTATTTAAAATCTGTTGAAACATACAATCCTGCCCTATATCAGTTTTTATATAAAGATAAATAGTGTGTAATAAAGTGAATAGGGTATATGTTCATTTCATGTCGTCTTTTAAAAGCCTATGCGTGCATGTGTTTGTTTTTTTGTGTTTATATCTGTTTGTGAGAACTAGCAGCTCTCTGAGAAGATAATTTAAGCAGTAACAAAGCATTTATCAGTCTCAGATATAATGTGTTTGAGGTCACTTGTCTTTCTCTTCCCCAATCAAACAATTGTCTGGCTTTTAAATGAGGAGCCAGTAGCCATAGTTACCAGAGGAGGAGACACAGGCCATCTATCTCTCTCCTCACTGGGACAGTCTCTCTTTAATTTATGCTGCAGTGACCATACTGCAGCGCATGCAGAAATGGCACCATTCCTCAACATAACTCCCTCTCTTCCTCCATCTCTTAGCCATACACTTATCACGAAAGCACTCTCTCACAGTCCGCTTCACATATATTCTTGTGTGTGAGTGTCTGTAAGTGTGTGTGTCAGTTTCACTTCCACATCATTCCACTTACATATCCTCTCTACATCAGGAAAAACTTGCCAAGAATTCGTTGGATTGGGTACTGAGCGCTCTGCTATATGTGGTAATAATTAATTTATTCCCTAGCTGGAATAAAAAAAAAGTGCTATTATAATATCTTGATTCGAGTATGGCAGTTCCACATTTATACAGCTTGGCTGAGTTTTATCAAAAGGTCAAGAGAAACCGAATCCACAAAGAGCATCCTAGCCTAAAGGAGACATTTTAAACAAGTGAAACATTTTAACCTTATTTTGAGGGGAAAACTACTGGACCAAATTATTTTGTCTGGAACAGATCATAAATTGGTAACCAAAATGGTATTATGTTATCACTGCTAAAAGTAAAAACGAGCATGCTAAAATTTGTTACCTGCCCAGGTAAAACTGCATTTATACAGATATAGCAGCAAAATTGCAAATTGTCTATTGCAAAATAAAACATCATTGTCCTTCTGTGTAAATCATCATTGGTTTTTAAAATGTGTGTGTAAAGCACCCGTGTAAAACATCATAGGTTTAAAACACAGGCCTTGTAAAACATTTGGTTTAAAATACAGACTGAAACAGATATGACAAATTTTCCAATTTAGCCCAATCCACATTATATTTCAGGGAACCATTAAAAAATGTTGCTTTATTTCAATACCTAGTCCTGTGTTGTTTCACAGCCAGTGCTGATTGATCAAAAGTCAAATTGTATTGCTAGTGAGTTACCTATGTGTGCTTTTAAATTACCAAATTTAGATCGATGCCCTGGCGAAAGTGTTCCAGAATGGTTTAGTTTCAAAACCTTTGATTTGTATACATTATGATGACTAGCCCTGAACGTAATGGTGTTTACATCAGTCGTTCGTCATAGTGTGTTACTATAGTAACTGTCACAAGCTCTATTGTTTAGAAAATGGTAGGTAAGCTGGGGTGTTGAATGTACTCACCGCACTACTGCAGGAGATGTCTTTCACTTTGAGCCAGGCGAGATCCAGGGTTCCCTCTCCTTTATAACATGACTGCAGCCGGTCCTTAATTCTTTCATTAATTTCTTTTAGAGTGAACACACAGAGAGCAGATTCCTGAGATGATTCCTTTGGCCTCCTTTTTTGTCCTTTGGAGAACACAGCATAAAGGATGTCATCATCGGGTCCTATACCTAGCGAACGTGCCAGGATGGTACCTGCTTTGGACAGGTAGGCTGCCTGCAGTAGGCGATACTCAATCCCACCCTTAACGCAACCAAGAGGAACTTCAACATATGAGTTGAATGCAGTGTCATCCTTGCAGAGCCGCACCAGTTTGGAAGTGTACACTTGTTCACGTCCTGCCGAGGATGACCCGGTTGTAGGGCCTCCCCCCATTTCGGGCTGCAATGTGAGAAAATACACAAAATTTCCACTGTTAAAGCCATAGACATAATAGATGTCAAAGTCTGGTACCACCGTGAATGTATCCGATGGAATTTTAATCATGGAGGCAACAAATTCATCGTGGAAGACGTAGGCGAACATCCCATCCTCCTCAGAGTTGCGGGTGAGCTTACGACTTGATATTGTCGGAAAGTACTCCGGTCTTCCATCAACAGCTGTGGCAACAAACAGCTTATCAGGAGAGGCATCACCATAAGACACAATGACCCCAAAGACGGCGCCGCTCTCGTTGACGCCAGAGAGGTAGTGTTCTTTTTTATGGAAGGGCTCTCCAAGCTTAAAGAGATCATCTAGACGGAGGAGTTTACAAATACCCTGGTACAAGCTGCCACAGGCCAGCAGCCTGTTTTCACGGTAGTCCATGAGCAGCATCTTATTGACGTTATTTGTCAATGTGAGTGGTTCGCTACAAGGCTGCACTATACGGGGCGGGTAGCAGTTCCGGTTATCCTCATCTGGACCAGTCTGATGTGACACCTGTATGTCCAGCCCAGGTGAAAGTTTGTAGATGCGATTCACTGCCCCAAGGTACACATTCCCATTTCTGTAGTCCACTGCAAGATGATTAAAAGTCCATTCAGGGTTTTCCACCCGAAAGGTACTGTATTCCTCATGTACTCTGGATGCTGCTGAAGGCTGTTGTGGTCTCGTAGCCACAAGGGGAACCAAAAGGACAATGATGCAGCAAGAAAGAGTGAAAAAGTTCCATCTCCTGGTGTGGGAAGCCATTGTCCTGGTGCCTTATGGGAAGAACGTCTCAGTCCACTACTCTCTACCTGTACTCTGTATCAGTATTCAGGCTTCTTGTAAAGTTGGGGACATTCTGCACCTGCACAGAGAGGAAAAACAGAAGTGTGTTAGCATTAAGGATATTGTAAAGCTATACAGTATCAAATTCTGAACAGAGTAGGTTAGAGGATGTTATTAAAGCCACATTACAGTTTTCCAGCCATCTGAAAAAAGCATATGTAATTAGAGAGCGAAAGAGAGGTGGAAAAGGGCACTCTTGGTGCTTGCAAAGTCGACATGAATGGATGCCATTATCAATGGGATAATGTATTTGCCCCAGGAGTTAACAGCTAGGATGGGCACGATTTCTCTGCCTATGCCCACCTCACAGCTGGACCTCTGGCCCTTTAATTGATTTCTCCTCTTGGTATGCAATCTGCATGCTTGGCCGAATTTCTCCCATCTTTCTAGATAATGCAGCTCACCTGCTGACACTGCTGAAGGGGTGACAGAGCTCACAGTCATGCCTGCAATGTTTGAGTAGTGATGGACCACAGGGCCAATTAGAAAGAAATGCTAATATCTGCACAAAAGGCAAACTGAGAGAACAGTTTGCTCCTTATCCTTGAGCAAAAAAAATAACTTGACTCCGTGGCCTTTGGTGTTGAGCAGCACAAATTCAAAAAATTCGAAAATAAATGGACAGCGGAATATTGTATATAAAAACTTTTAGCTGCAGCACAAGCTAGCAGTGGTGTGCTAGGCTGACACTTAACTGCCAAGGTTCACAGCAGATGTGAAAATCACTGCCTAGCTGTTGTAGTACGCATTAAGACGTTATACAGAGTGAAGGGTGTGGAATCCACAGTAATGATTAGCCATTGAAACAGAAAGCAGAAACTCACCGAGGGAGCGTTAGCCCACTCAGAGGCATAGGGGAGTAATAAAGGGTTCGGTACATTTTCCATTCTGTGTGAGAATGGTCCTACTGCAGCAATGTTCGTGTACATGTAAGGGAATGGTTGGAAATATAGTAGTATGTGTAATCTGAGCAGTGGGGGATAATGTTTTCTCATAGAAACGTCTAGCAAAGAACCACTTCAAAACACTACAGCAGGTATCATTTACTAGCGATTACATTTAAAGTGGGAGAGAACAGAGATGTGAGCCGAGGTAAAAACATGCATGGGGAAACAGTGGTCTAGTAAAGCTGAATCAAAACACACATTATGACCCCTCAGCTAGATTGTGGTTTCAAATAGCAGCCAAATGACAAAATCAACATCCTTCCCATAAAGCAATTATAAGCAGAAGCCCTTTCATTAAACAATACACACATAGACAAAGTAGAGAGACCATAAGAAACTATGGGAAGAAGAGGGAAATATGGGATCAGGACATAATACCACATCTCCGGTCTTGACTCAATGAAACCGTAGCATGTTTACCAACCATTAGGCTCCAAAAACTCTGAAATATTAATATGAAGTTATCAAGCCATTGTAAAATGCAGCTTGATTTGCTAGAGGCTTTTCTGTGCATAGCTGGATGTTAAGAGTAAGTATCCATGCCAATCCATGGTGGTAAAATATTTAAAAAGGCATCTAGCGCTGGGCTTTAGGATCAGCTAATCTGCAAGGTCATCCAAAAACAGGGGTTTATAATTCTAGCTTCTTCCCATAGGTTGCTTTAGGAGATTGCCAGTTGGATATGAAACCGCATTCCCAGTATCTTGAAAAGGGAACATGAATTGACCTCCAACCCAGAGATACTCCAACACTCCAGCATGTTGCCAAAAGAAAAGTTCTTCTATTGGAAAGCTTGCCTGCAACACACACACACACAGACTGGAGACCACATGCGGAGTAGCCACATCAAAGAGTGCTAATGAATTCATGTTTAATACCACACACAAGCAGCATCTCTGGGAATGTGAGGAAACTGCACATTTAGGGTTTAAGTGTGTGTGTGTGTTCACTTGATAAATAATTGGATATTCAAGTTTCGCTTTCCAACTCTTGGTCTTTCTAGGACACAACTGCGACACTGAAAGTCTTACTAGATGCATTTTCTTTTATACTTTCAGCACAAATAATTACAAACTTCAAATTGCTCCATCCGTCCTCAAATTGCAGGTTTTGCGTATAATTTTTATAATTCCTGCAAATCTCACGCTTATAATGTGTGTGTGTGGGGGGGGGGTTACTCAAACAGATTAAAAGAGAACATTAGTCATTTTAAAACTTTCTGCAAGACGCAATTTCACAAACAGCGCAAGTGATTCAGCGGTGCTGCGTCTTTTTTCTTACATATCACACCGCCACATTGCATCTGCACAAGGCAAGCATCAGGAGGCTATACCATTACCAGACTCTCGTGTTTCAGGAGTTAGGAAAGTTGACGGAACGGTAACTCTCACAATTGGGCCAGTGTTGCATCATCACTAATGTTTATCATTTGCGCATCTTAAGTCTTAAAAACGTAAATATTCAAGCACTTTTAAACTATTCAGAACTCACACATTCTCCGAGAGATGTTTTTCTCTGCATGCACACCGTAAAGCCGCCTCACAAACAGCTCGTTCCATTTCCTGGATCAAATCATTTTTACAGTCAAAAAAACATTGTCAGTCATGACCATATAATGGATCCATGCACTTGTTCTTAAAGTGACAGCAGCAATACATGTCGTTAAAGTTGATAAAACAACAAAAGATAGCTTTAAAAGGAATCAGGGTGAATAATGTATGATTACATATATACAGGACTAAAACACTAGCCAATGTCATTTTACAGTTCGTTACTTTAGTTTCTGTTGTATATCTGTACCTGAATACTAGTGTTAGATCTACCCAAAAACACAAACATTATATAGTAATACCTCAGTTTACGAGTGACTTTGTATACAAGCAAATCGGTGTACGAGCATTGTATCGGAGTGCGAGAAACCTTTTCCCTCACCCACGCCCCTTTTTTTGGTGGAAAAGTCGTACCACTCAGTATCTTAGTGCGCATTTTTACTGGAAATATCCTAAAAACAGCCTCTCACAAAATCACCCAACTCGTTCATTCTCGCAGTGTCGCTCGGTTAGGTTGCATCATTCACCACAGTGCATACGTTTATACAGCGGTTTTACCTCGTGTTATTAACATTGTGATCGCTATCGTTCACTTAGTAAAATAAATGCGTACAGTACAGCAGTGGTCGCCAACCCGTCAATCGCGATCAACTGGTCGATCTTTGGTCGCTATTGGTCGACCTTTATCACCATCCCGGAAGCTCCCGAAAATAAGAACGTTTCAATTGCCAACTTATTGAGTCTGTCATGCGCCGCACTCCGCAAGCCCCGATAGGACGACCGCTCCACGCACCCCCCGTCAACAAGTCGATCTTGCCTCTCATTTAGGCAGAGGAGGGTGATCTTCAGCTTCAAAAGGTTGGTGACCACTGCAGTAAAGCATATAGACAATGACCCTCAAGAGGAATAAGAAAGAATATACAAAATTGTCCCTCTAAGCAGTAACTCCCCCTCCACTCTAGCTTTGAGTAAAGCAGTGACATTACTCAAAGCTAGAGTGCACATTACAGTAAATTGTCAAGTATTAATTAGTATTTATATGAGATATTAATGGTTATACTTTTAACTAAATAATAGGGTAAAACCAAAACAATATTTAAAATGGGGATTGATGGTAGTGTGGAACGATTTGAGTGATTTTATTGCATTCTTATGGGGACATTTTTTTGGGTGTACGAGAATTGAGTTACAAGCTGGCTCTTGGAACGAATTAACCTATTTCTGGTATTACTGTTTATACACACGCACACACACCATAAATTTAAGCGCATTTGTATTCATAAATTGTATTTTGAAGTCTCTGATTGGATCTGCTATAACAAGCCTGTCCAGGATGTTTCATTCATGACCTTCTGGTTAAAATGTGCACCAATTGCCAAGCACCATACGCTCCACACTGGTCATCAGTATGGCAAACTGTGTAAAACCTGGCTTCAAGTTGGGTGGGTTGGTGCTAGCAGTGGTAAACTCACTATTTTTCATGCTACTTATTTTATTTTAAGCTAAGCTTTAAAGGCCAAACGAAGACCACAGATCAGTTGGTGACATTAACTGACAATGGTCAAAAAAAAAATAGGAATACAATATGCAACTACATTAAATCTAAGACTAGAGTGTCTAACTGGAGCCTTTCCAGGCTTTGCAAAATCTCGTCCTTGAATTTCATCAGAAGTGTGTGTGGGGGGGGGGGCTAAAGGCATCCGAACAATCCTGAATTTATCCTCCCTGATCTAAGAGCATTATCTCAGAACAGTGCAATTCAACTTTGATTACAGCATGTCACAAAATCTCGTACTCTTTGACAGGCGCATGCACAGACTCACACATCCTGCTGTTCTACTTTCATTAGCACAGCCTGCGCTCCTTATCCCACTATGGACAGATGGAGGGATTCATCCCTGATGTGGGTCTGAAGAAAAGGGTGACAGAAGGATGCGAGGAAGAAAGGGAGTTATGGTTACACACAGAGCACATACAGATAAGGGTTTTTAATTATCTACAGCCCTCCCAGAGGGTGAAGGGGCTATGCCCACCAGAATCTGATGGGACTTCAGGAAGCTCAGGAGAGGAAGTGAAACAGAAAGGTCACACTCAACAAATAATGTGTAATGCAATTAATCTTCAGTGTCAATTAAAATCTAAAAACAATCATACTGAACTCAAATTAAGTGCTGACGCATACATACATCAGAATTTCACCATGGACAAAAGAATTCAATTTTAAAAAATGAGTTTATGTTTTTGTGTATGCTCGTTTCATCAATGAATCACAATATGAGCGTAGAGATCCAGAGAGACGAATTCGTAACCCTATCTATCATTCATTCTGTCACCTGCTGGAGTTTTGGTTGCTTGCCACCGTCGCCTCTGGCATGCTTAGCTGGGGACACTTAACACTTAATATTCATCAATATTACTGACTGGCCTGTTCTTCTAGAGCTGCTGTACAGCCAAAACAAACATTGTTTTTATTGTTTTCCCGTCACCACTGTAAAGTTGCTTTGAAACAATCTCTATTGTAAAAAGTGCTATTTAAATAAAGGTGACTTGACTTCCAGACAAGCAAACTTGTTTCAGGTGCCAGTAGTCTCACTTTCACCTGTCATCCCCTCCAACGTGATTGTGCTGACGTAGTAGCTACAGTGTGTGCATCTCAGTCAGCATTTCATGTTCACTGGTAAGAACAGTAAAAGGACACTGGCTCACTACATATTGGGACACTGAAGACGATGTCACTTTGCCGGAAACAGTCGTCATTATACAACATCACTAATGGTATTAAATGAACAACAGCAGAGCTGATATCTTTCCAACATTACTTGTAATAAAGTATACGAAAATTAATTCTGGGCTTGTAACACATATGTGCAACATTTCAGCCGTAATTAAATGTTAGCTAGATTATGTTCATTATGTGCCTAGTGATGCATGTTTATGCTTAAATATGAATTAATGTTCTGCATTTTCAAAAGGGTCTATTGCGTGTCGTTGTGTGTAGTGTGATAGCTCACACGATTCGTTTCACGCTTCAGAACTTCCGTTAAGGGAACATAGTGAGCACCCTTTTCATGGTGCATCGTAGGAGTGTGGGACTGCTGAACTAGGGACTGATTGAGTCGCATCCAAGGTTCTTTTTCAGTTATGACGGGTAGCATCCGTGAAGGTGCAATATTGCCACCAGCTTTGTTGGGAGTATGAACCAGTTAATGGCTCTGGATTATTTATAATATTATCATGTGTAGTAACGCATACACACATATAAACATACAGTCAATATCAGTATATTGCAACACCCCTACGTCAAATTTTATGCAGAATATGCATAACATGAATCACATCACATATATACACACACAATATGTAAATTAACAGCAAAATAATTAATGTCCCAACTTGTTACTTTGACTTTCACATTAGTGTCATTTGAGTTCTAGTATTGTATGTATTCTATGAGTGTTTCTGATGCAGTGAACTTGTCATGAACTAATGTGATGTTTGATGACTGCACTTATCAAACTTAGTCGGTTATTTACAGAATTCATCAAAACCACAACTCTCTCAGAGATGTGGCATTTCAAAGCAATGGATTGAGACCAAACACCGGTCAGACAAATCCTGTGGATCTGAGAGACATGTTGACATCTGCCTGTCCTCGCTCTCCCCCATTTTCCTTCTTTCCATTTCTTCCCTTGCTCTGATCAGAGAGACCATAATCCTCCACAGCAGCTCTCGGTTCAAACAGACTCTGTCAAACGCTTTCCATCCATCTTCCTCCCTCTCACTCACACACATACACAAATCACTTCCCTTCTCTTTTGCACACAAATGCATTTTCCACCCTACACACACCTTTATCAAATGAGTCAGGGTCTTACTTGAAGATGAAAAAGTGTTTGTCAGGGGGTGCTTTCTGCAGGCACATCTCCTGCTGACCATAAAGACCAACACAGCAGCCTGCTGTTCTAGCCCTCTCTCTCACACACATACACTTCATAAAGACTTGCAAGGATAAGATTTCTATCTTGTTTAAACAATAGATTAAAAAATAAAGTACACAATCATGCATAGAACCACATTAACATACCCTCTATTTCTGACCTTGTCAACCTGCTCCATTTCTCCTGATGTCCAGTCTCATGGGTGTTGACTACACTGAATCTTATCTCCTCAGATAAAGATGTTTCGATACTGTTAGGAGGACTATTGATAAGCAACTGATCCTCATTGTCAGTATCCTGTTATTAGGTTAGACTCCAAGCTCCTTCCTGTTCCTGTCTGCCATGTCCAGCTGACCAAATATCTTATTTGTCACTCATTACCATGACTAGATGAGGACTCATCAAATTAACCAATGTCTTAGGAAGACTACAAAGCAGTGCTTGGATGGAGAAATAATAATGTAGCCTGCTTTAAAGGGATACTTTTCTCCAAAATAACAACTGCATACCACAGAAGAGAGTGAATAAATGAAGAATTGTTTTTGGGTGAATTAACCCTTTAAATAAGAATGTAAAAATCATACTTTTCTTCATTAGACCCAACATGCTGATCATCAAGTACACACAACTGTATAAAATGCACTGATGTAAGACCAAAAAAAAAGCTGACTGTGCATTATGGACCAAACGATCATCCATCTATTTGATATATTGGTCTACCACTACTCTTGAATAAGTAAACAAGGGGTTTAACAAGCAGTTTTCAAAAGGCTGCTCCGCCAATCCTAACCAAGTGCATCTCTCAAACGCCCTTCAAAAGCCTTTAGACAAGAGACACTGATCCTGTAGACAACTCAGGTTTACTCTCACTTTAAGGTCCACTACCTCAATTTTCATGGTCTCAACATGTTCCAAATTCTCTCAGTATCCCTCTTCCCCTCCACATGAAACGAGGAACGCTAAATGACACCCTTTGTCACACCACGTTAGAACTTTGTGCTCTCCACTGGCTTTTCTAATGTACTTTCTCTCTGCTCACGTTGAACTTTTCCATAATACTTGATTAGCTTTCAATGACATTCATGAGAGGTCACCTCTCAGTGTCTCAGTCTTATTTATGATCCCAACACTTGCTGAGACAAATGCACAGTTCAGCAGCTTAAATCAAGATGTAAGCCACTTCCTGCACAAATATATTCAACACAAGAGTTTCAGAGCAGTGGTGCTGCAAAATCTGCAGCATTAATCAAAAAAAAGAAACGAAAAGTATGTTTTAGACAAGCATGTAAAGAGAGAGAGACAGACTGGGCAGTGGGAAATGTTGCCCACAAATGATTCAGCAACAATGCACAATATATGCAAGACATGACAGTACTGGTATATCACGGAACGAATACACTCAAACACACCCCAGCACATGTGAGCGACGGTGGTGATGTGTCAATGGGGGGGGGGGGGGGGGGGGGGATTTGATTTCTCACCCAGACTGAAGGCTTTTCCCTCCAGCCTTCCTCAAAGCAATCTTGGGGTGTTTCAGAGCCACTGATGCAGGTAATAAATCAGGGATCATAAAAGTTCATTTCCCACACAGCAGAGTCAGTAATACAGTGCTGATGTGTGCTGGGCCAGCCTGAGGGTGGGGTCTGTCTGTCATCACTGCACGCCACATTTCATCAACTAAAGAAAAGATGGTTAAAGGTTTCAGCTGACTCTAGCTTAGTTTTGTCTTTAATAATGATTGCGGCTAGATGGCAACAGCTGGCCCTAAATCAGTAACTGAACAGATTCGGTTTTAGCCTAAAGGCAAACTGCCACAGTTAGAATGAACTGAATAATGAAGTATGGAGAACACATTTGGAAAAAGAAAGCGAGAAAGGCAGATATGCTCTCTGAAACTAACAGCCAACATCAAGAAAGATGTGGGAGACTTTCTCATTTTCTTGTTGTTTGTGCCATGCTCTACAAGCTGACCTGCACATGACACATCTAGCACTGGTTTAGCGTTCAGTATTAATACGCAATCTCCCCAATGCGGTTTAAACCGTGTTGGATGAACTGGACCTGGAAGATTAACTTCTTAGACATGAATGCCTGATACACAAGCTTTGGAATGATTATTATAAACCGTTAAACTGTGTTTTTAATTTGCATGTGTGTGTTTGAAGGGGGAAGGAATAAGTGTGGGATCGGGGCCTTGATATACATCACTGGATTCAACACTGATAATCCAACTACATCCTCCCATTCTACACACACCCTCATCTCAATGTTCCTCTTGGATTAACTCTTTCCTCCTATAATTTTCAATTCAAAAGAGTCTTCGAACTCATGCATTTCTTTGTCTCCAGATTCTTTTATCAAACTTTCCTCAAAATAAAGTACCGTACATGAAATGTGGAAAAGACTCTGGAGATTTCACTCCTGTGCAGTTATCATCAGCTATGGTGTGGACTTCCCTGTTCTCATAGAAACGGAATAATCATTTACAGCCATAAGACTTTATAATTAAAATTCATTAAATTTACTATTCTTGTTTGAAATGGCTGAATGGGCATAAGCCATGTTGTTGGCAGTGGAGGCACTTTAGGAACATGACCGCTGCATTCTAACACTCAAACTTCAATAAGACTGTCAGTAGCTTTTCCTTTTAAATCTAGAACTCTGAAAGCAGATGTGTGCAGATTCAAAGCCTAAAATAAATCACTGCCCCATTGAAGTCAATTGAACACACTAGAACGGCTTGAAACCACATTGTAATTGCCAGTGAGGCTGCAAAGCACAGTTTTAAAAAGTCTGTCAGCTCCGCCACTGTTCCAGGAGAAAACCCATTTTCTTACGGACTGAAACAAGTGATGAATCACCACCTCAACATTAACGGTGAAACCAAAGAGAAGAATGGACAGAAGAACAGAGAATAGAGATGGAACCGGTTTCCTAAAAGGTCACAAGAAAAGCAAATAAATTTGTGCATCTAGCAAAGAAAAATAAAATAAAAACACTGCTTTGAGCTACAAGACAACTAAGTCAGCTGGTATAATTATAAGGCAGCAGAGATCTTAAGAACAAAGTGACAATTTTTGAAAGCATGGAATTTTATTGGATTCCTCCTGCCCATGCAGAAATGGATTGACCTTGTATTTCAAGACTGTTTATATGTTTGTATTTCAAGTTCTGTTTATAATTATCTATTGTGATAATTACAGTTGGTTTTTAAAGAATCCTGCTGCAAGTCAAGTCAATATCTGCTTAATTCAAGTAATTCTAATAACATTATTCAGACAACCATAGCTGTTAAATTACTGCTAAGAATGAGTTCAAGATATGACTCGCTCATTTAGAGGCATTTTGGACGAATTACATCTGAAGCGTACGAGTCAAACTGAATGCGTTCACAAACGGCCCAGACAAGTCCATAAAGGAAAAAGCAACCCCATCCTACAAAACCATCACTGTGTCTGCACTATGGTTTCCCAGTCACACTGACTTTCAATAGCACCATTCAAGAGTTGATGATAAAGACGTTTGCATGAGCACACACGCACACACACACAGCGTGAGTGAAGATGTCACACTGGTAATGGCCTGGAGGCAACCCGTCATGGGTGTCATATGTGGAGGTGCACACAGAAGTTTCTTTGATGAAGGCTGACCGTGATGTGCTCGCTTCCATCCATATGCGCGCAAGTAGACAGATGAGCTTTTGTCCACCGCTGGTAGATTACACACCACTCGAGCGTCACAAGTGGCTACAAAAACATATGCAGATGAGCCTCATCAATATGCATTTTATACAAATTAAATGTAAATTCGGTCCGTGGTTGTCGGCGGAATCGTTTCCTGAACTTTTTGCCACAACTTTCTCATTGAACGAGCTGCGGGTGATGCTACACCCAGCCTTCTGCGCCTGGCCTGACGCCAGCACTCTTCTCATCATCTGCGTGCAGGAGTCAGGACAGGAAGATAGCACTCCATTCTGTTTTCTATTTACCTTCCACCCTCGCTCTGTTTGTCACAGCCCTTGGCGTAAACACGGAAGACTGCTTCCGAGTCCTTTCAGCAGGGGGCTCCTGTGGTTTGTGATGAAAGAAACTTAATCCATTCCTCTTTTCTTTCCCTTTCTGCAGTTGGTCAGGCCGTTTAGTTAGATTTTCTACATGCTTAACCGAGTCACATTTCTTGTCTGAATGAATCCAAGGGGTCTGGGTGAGTATGCATGACCGCTTCCCAAAAACTAAAAATCACGGTGACACTGGAAGTTGAATAACCTATGCATTTACCATGTTTACCTACCTTTTTGCTTTAAGAGGATGTTCCATCCCAAAGCACTGCATTGACAGGAATCGCTCTGACAAGATTCGAATATCACCTTCATTCATGTTAGCTGTGCCAAATAAAATAGCTTATGGAGCACATCCAAAGAGGGCTTGAAAGCGTTTATCTTGAAGGTGCTGGAAAAATACAAGCTGGCAGGAGCACAAAACGCTACTGGGAGGAACGTGCAACAGCAATAATTCCTTGTCTGCATACCTGAAATGATACAACACCAATCATAATCCTGAAAAATGAGTGATATAATGGAGGAATAATTAACACACTAAACTTAGCATTTAATATTCGATTATTCATTTGGGTGATAAATGAACTGTGCCGATTTATGGAATGGGTTTGACCATTCCCTTTGAATTTGATCAATCCCATGATGACAGCATGAAAGACTCACTGGCGCCCTCTAGCCCGCACTGCAGTTGTGATTTGTATGTGTATGTCTGTGTGTGGTGAGGTACATTAAGAGGGATAATGGAGCTAAAAAGTCATGTTTCCATGGGAACACTTATAGATGTGTGAGTGGGTGGCAGAGGGACTGAAGCTCACTGATACAACGGAGATGCCTAATGCACAGAACACAGAAAAAGAAAACCACATAGACATTAACAGATTGTATACTCCAATGCAACAGCAGACATGCACACTGCCGAGCTTCAATGCATCTGTTATATAGTACAGTCATTTTCAACATGGTTACAGTTCTCTGAATCAAAGCACCTGTGCCTACGGTTGTCAAATGTGTGAAAACATTTGCTGTTTGGTTTGTTTAGTCCAATGCTGATGGCCAGGGTGAATTAAACCTTACCTTAGAATGCACAAACATCAGATGCAAAAAGAAAACAACACGTACCACGCTTTATCTCCCAGACAAATGCTAAAGAGAATGAAACCAGTCAACAAGAAGTCGACTCACAAGTACATTTCCCTAAAGGGTCAGGGGCACAATCTTCCTTCAAGAGGAAATATGACTTGGCCCTAAATGTTAAATGGAAAGATCTCAACATAAAATCCAGCAGTTGGAACCTGCCCCACTCATAATGGATATTAAGAGCACACTGGCCCAGCAGGAAGTTAGGATGCACAGCATAGAAATGCTATGTGAATGACGCCATATTACCCTCCCTCTAGCTTCTTTTTGGAAAGCTTCTTTTTCTTCATGTTTAAAACTTATTGTCTGACACCACTTTAAAACCGAGATTAAGGAGGATGTTTAAATCAGCGAGCTCGATAAACACTATAAACAGGAAAAAGGAAACAGATAAGTTTGCCTGTCTTCAGGTTTCAAATCATTTCATGCATCTGAAACAAAACTAATTTATTACAAATATAAAAGCCAGCATAGAGGAAGGTTTTCAATATAATCCTTGTGACATAAACCCTGGGAAGATCTGAACCAGAAACATTATTCTGGTCTCTTTCCTCAGGTATATTACTAAAACTACACTGACGAAAGGTCACATCAAGTTCATGACATGGCAAAATGTTCCAAATTTGGAACAAAGCTAAAGCCCCATTCAAAACGACACTGCATTGGTGGCTGCTAGTAGTGATGTGTCTGCTGAACAATGTTACTGGTGGGCTGTGTAACAAGCCATGGCTTTTAAAAATCAGAATGACATTTAAATATTTCAAATTGTGCTTTTTTTTTCTTGCTGCTAAAAATGAATACAGTGGAAACCTTTGTTTATACAGTAAATATGTTGTAAATTGCCATCATGAACAATCATCAATTAACACATGAATCAATATCACTTAGAATGCAGTAGATTTCGGCCACGTTTTTTCAGCAACTCTCATTGAAATCCAATGATTTCTGGTTGCTCTTCTGCACCAAAAACTTTGTGTGAACAGGGCTTAAGGTTAAGTGTGCAATGCTGTTAGTTCACTGATTTGAACATCTAACCTTCGGGTTATTAACCCAGATGTTTAGCCACTAAGCCAAAATCACAAGGCATATGGGCAAAAAGTCTGACATTGGACTTTAAACACAGTAACACCACATAAACATCCAATCTAAACCTTTTTCTTCCTATATTTCCATTGCTGGATTATCTGCAACTCTCAAATAAGTTTACATTTACACATGGACCAAGCAAACTGTAAACAGAACGATTAAGTGGTTAAAAAAGCCATTATGAAAGGATGACAAAAACAGATAATTGAAAGGGGGGAAAAAACAGATATCCACAAGGATGGACAGTCTGTAGTTTAGCAATAGGACTCACGTGTGCAACAGTGGTGACAGGAAGCTGAGTGTCTCACTGGTGGAAATCACTCTCTCCTCATTATCCACAAAGACACATGCACACACCAGCCCGCGCACGAGATGGGACATGGGGGACGCACAGCGGGAGTCAATTCTGAAGATGTCACAAGCAGACAGAACTGTCACTCACAATTCACACATTTACCTACAGACAATCCCATCCAGTTGCACACAGAACTGCACATGACATGAGCGTACGGGTATATGCACAGACAGATCGTCGATGTGCTCGCTATGTTTCTAACATAAATATTTACTGTGCAAATAAACTTTGTGTTCTGCAAATTCACAAAACAGTTTCCAGGTACTAAGTTCATTTACCTCCCACAGAAACATCATGTCAAATACGTAAAAGGACAAACTTCAAGGATGTGTTTGTTGCAAAGCTAACACAAATAGTGGAATGATAAGTTGTAAAAACTGTTGTAGTAACAGAATCATAACAAAATGGTGAGGTACATGGCTCATTTGTCCAGCTGCACACATGCAAACAGATTTTCAACAGGCCAGTAGAGGGAAACAGTCAAGCAGAGTCTCATTAAGCACAACAAGATTGCAAAAATTGATTTTTCTTCCTCTTAGATTCCTGTTCCAGCGTCTTACAGTGAATCAAATTAAACACTTTTTACTCAAACCTCACGCAGTACAAAATCAGTTTAAAAGTCATCAAGCCACCATTTAATTAAATTACTGGGTAAGGATACACATGCTCAAACCGTACACAAAACAGCAAGAGTATAAACTCCATACACCGTAAAAAACCCCCAAAAAAAACGTATAAAAACTATTGGAGCAAGACGTACAAGAAACCATCTTCCCTTAATTTTCCCCCCTGTGTAGAATAGCTAACAAATAGCATTGTACTCGTCATAACTACATCAGTTAGAGACCCAAAAAGGGCAATAGCCAAACTCCAATACAGATTAATAAGCATTTTATTGGAGGCCAATAACAAAGCTTAAACCTGGTTGGCTGGTACAGCCTATCAGCAGCCTGTAAGAACAGAGAGGCCGGCTCTTCTTTTGAAAGAAGAGACAGAGAGAGTCATTCACCAGTTTCCAAACCAGTCATTCAGCCTCATCTTAACCATTCACTCGTACCAGTGCATGTGAACACGCACTCTTACATGATACATGTCAGCTCAAAGCAGAGACTCGTTCTAACAGCTCCTAATATTTTAACAAAAGTATTGAATCTTTCTCTCACAACATTGATAATGCCATGTTTTCATTCTGTGCATTCCACACTCTATTCTCTCATCTAAAACCAAGAAGAGAGGAACTGAAAAATGTCAACATTAAATTCATCCTTGCTGATAGCACTGTGTTTAAGGTCTCTTAAAGCTCTCTGGAGGCAAAGAGACAAGCAGACTGTCATGTATTCAAGGCTGAAGCGCCACTGGAACACGCCGAAATGATTAAGTTTTGTGTTTTATCACAGTCTGATGGTACTTGCCGTTTCTCCTTGAAACTCAGGGGCACTTTGACTGCACTGAGAGCTTAACACATTCATCTACACTTTATACAAACTAAAGACACAAAAACTTTCCATATTGTTGCCTCTCGGGTGCATGGAAATGCAAATGCATTCACTTATAGCTTTATGGTATTGAAAGGCAAGTCACAATTGCCTACATGCAGAGACTGTCCTCCACTCACTGCACTAACACCCAGTCTTAACCTCTAAAGAGAAAAAAAATCCACTTGGTTCACAGAAGCTACAATACCAAATTAACAATTCATAATTTATACACTGAAACCTCTAGACACAGTCAGCGTCTGTGAACGCTGCAGACCCACTATGAATAGATTCCTTACTGAAACACCACAAGCCACGAAACTCCTCCGATTACTTTATATTCCCATCCAATCCCCACAGACTCACACCCTCAGCCAAGAAAAGAGTGCAACAAAACAGTTCAGGTGGAAGTCAATGAGAAACTGCCAATTAGAAGGTTTGCAAACAGCAGTGAAGACATGCTAATTTCCACAGCTGTGGGGACAGAAGACGTTGACGTGTACAAAGGACAAACTATACATCAGAAACATGCTTCGAATGTGTCCTCAGCTGATCTGTGCTGCATTGAGGAAGCCAGAAGGGTTTGCAGATGTGTTGCTTTGAGACACCAGACAATGGCTCAAATGGTCAACGGACCCCTCAGTGAACAAGAGTCATGACATTACTGCAGCTGCCCCTGATTTCACATGGAAATTAGAGAAAAACTATTGATCCATGCATAATGATGGATGGATGGATAATGGATAGATGGAGCGCAAAACAGACCTGTGTTTTGATGCCTCTGATGAAGAAACTCAAAATTACGCAAGATTACGGGTCTGCCAAAAAGTATGACACACTTAGTTTCGGCAAATGAAACGGCAATTCCCAGAAATGCTGAGGGTAAAACCTGACGTGTGATTCTCCACCCAGTGCCGGCAGGTGAAGCGCGCGCGCGGAGAGGAAGCGCTCGCGCGCTCCGCTCACAGAGAACAAGTTGCACTCTTGAGTTAACGCGAGCGCGGCATCCGCGTGCCACTCACGGACGCTTTTCATCCATGCATTTGCTTTAGACCTTTAACAGTGCCATGCGCGTGAATTCTAACCTCTGGCCAGCCGCTCGGAGTCTTTCCAGAATCGCGCTTCTGCGGAGAAACATGTGCGTAAAAATAATTTACTGCGTCAACCACTTCCCATCATAAATCACGTATGATGTGACAAACTCAAAAACAATCCAAGCGCGTTCAGTCCGATAGTAAGAAAACGGTGTCATTAACTTCACCTCACGTTGTTCCGAAACATGCACTTCCTTCAGTGGAACACGAAAGGGTGTAAAGCACAATATTAAGGACTGACAGCCTTAGTCACCGTACAATGAGAGCGAACGGAGACTTGAGGAGGTTGTCATTGCGCCCAACATCTGGTAACCAGAAAGTAAAAGGGCTTGGGAACAACATGAGATTGACAGAAAATCATTTTGGGGTGAACTATCCCTTTAAGACTCATTGACAGTCTATGCGCTTATGTGCTTTTTATAACTGCATATCTTAAAATTGCAGTATGAAAGGAAATGTCGATACGCTGTTCTTAGTTTTAAACGATACAAGCGGCAGAAAAAGATAGCTCAGTCCTGTAACGCACGGGTGCGGATGGTGCATTGCCCTCCTCACAGCACGCCCTTATACTACATAGCAGGTAACACGCCTCGCTTACCTGCTCAAATAACCTCTCCCAGTCGCTATTCCGTTAAATAACAAACTCACCATGTAAAAACCCCAATCCCGTTATACGGTTGTCCCGTGTCAAGCGCTTACCTGTTCTCGCTGCGGATTTCACCTCAACCGCCGCAGTCGCGCTCGCACTGCGGATGATGGGCACCTTCACAGGAATCCCAACTCACTTACTCCACAAATACAGCCAAACGCCTTTTAAAAACACTCGAGTCGCCGTGTCGCGGGTCTCGCAGACACTTGTGTTTATCGCACAGATCCTCCGCGTTGAATTTCCTCAAGCGAGAAACGATAGACGAGCTTCAGAATCCCATCAACGACTAAAACCGAAGCGCTGGCGAGGTGACCGTTAAAACTGCCGCTCGCGCTATAGTTTCCATCATGACGTGCTGATTGATAGAATTTAAAGAGCGCTAAAACGGCAACTGGAAATCCGCGTGCGGCAGCCGTGGGGAACGCGCCGTGGTCAGAGCGGCTGTTTCGGAGTTTGTTGGTTCGCAGCTGACTCCCAAGTACCAGAGAGGCGTGAGTCAGTGGCTTTCTGCTGAGACGCAGCGACTGTCTTGTTTTACAAACCCTCCTGACTCGCCCGCAGTGACATCCCGAATCTGGCCGCTGATTGGGCTAATTGTAAAATCTCATTGGCTACAATCAGCGCGCGCGGCTGGCATGAATGAGGCATATGCTGCGCCCCGATGTCTTTTAATGCGCCTATAATGCGTGCATTACACCGTGGAATGGGTTTACGGGAAACACGCTGCTGAAGATAATGCCGCGGACAAAATGGTCTACGGATTTGAATATCTAATCAGTAAGATCATTTGGAGATGGAGATTAGGATGAAAACATCCAAGCATTTAGGCAAAAGATTAGCTTTACACACATTTATTTACGCGTGTTATTTTATTCATCAGAGATTAGCCTAATCAAAATAAATATAGATTTCCAAATAAAACAAAAAACAAGGCAGGCCGTCAATTTAATTAACAAACGTATTTAATTGGCTATTAACCCTTGGGCTTATAATGATGATATTATAAGTGTTATATCATAAACCCTCAATGCAGAAACAAGTTTATTTGTGTTTTTGGCTACGTGCATTACTTTCATAACCAAACTTTTCCACCTTGCTGTAATCACGGTGTGGTTGATTCACTGCAATATTCCTGAACTCAAAACTCTCAAAACACTGCATCACAGCTCCACCTGCAGGCGCATACAGTACTGCATGCATCCTCCACCTGCCGCCCTGACACTGACAGACCCTCCTGCAGTCCTGCTCCTGAGCAACACCTCACACTTCTCTCTCATTTCACGACATAACGCCTCCAATGATGAGCTAATGAGTTGAAACAATTGTTTTTTTATATATATATATATATATATACATGGGAGACATGCTAAATAGCACCAGCCATCATCTGATGACTTCTGTTCATTTGTATTCATGCGTTAATTCTTGAAGACAGCAGATTCAGATCTTAGATGAATCAGCTCATTCACTCATTTCAAGCCTCTTATTTGTTTGTTTGTTTGTTTGCGCAGTGCTGAAATGTAAGCCAAGCTTGTGTTGATTTTTAAGCAGTAGTGGTACATGTAAACTGCCCCGGGTGTTTTTTCAACAATTACATTTTTTAAAATAAGTTGGCTTGTTTAACAAAACTGATTTACAAACACCATGTGATTCCTTTTCTAAATTCAAGTTTTGCACTACACAAGAGGCTTGTATGGATTGATTCCCCCCATGGGAATAATCAGAAATTCCCAGTCCAGTGCATCAAGTATTTGGAAGGACGAACTAATAAACTCTTTTAAAAGGACCCAGTGGTTGTGTTTTGGGATGGGATTGAGTGTTTAAATGTTTAATTACTTGGGAATAGCAAAGATGCTCTGGTCATCCAATGGGTCGATTCTTCCCGATTATCCAATTTAAATGAATAGTTGAAAAAAGAGGTAAGTTTGTAGGTGGTGTCTTCATTAGTAAGAATGGCCTTGTGCATGCTTTGCATAAACTGAAAAATAATTAATTGATTTTAGGGCATTTAAATACAAGCAAACTGATAAATCAATCTTAAACGACCAACAATCTATATACAATCCTTTCCATATAATGATGATAAATGTTCAAGCTGAGCTGACCTGAATAGATATAGTTCTGAAGTCCATATATATAAAATAATGTTTAAATGGAAATATCAGAGTGCATAGCTTCTATTATTTTACAAGTTTAACTGTTTTATTATTTGTTTGGTAAACTATTTGTTAATGGTAAATGTATAACCAATAAATTGATGATTATAAAATTCTATACAATTTTTGTCTAAAATTACAAAAACTTGAATCATTTTAAATAATGTGTTGATTTATGCATTCATTTTCTAGCATTTTAAAGATTACCTTCTAGCGCTGACTTAATCTAAATGTAAAAATAGTGTAAAATTAGCATATACAATTAAAGATCCAATTTTTGCCGACACACACTAGCAATAATAATGTAATAATGTCATAAACGAATAAATTAAGCGGCAGTTTACCATGCACCTTCCTCACAATGATTAAAAATATATGCACAAATTTATATAACAACAATAACTTACAGGCTAGAACTGCAGTGGCTGACAACATTTTCTCTGTGAATATTTTATATTCAACTGAGAATGAAGGAGATTAGGAAAGGACGACGGCAAAGTCAAAGTCATCTGTTATAAAACTAAGGGATTATACTATTGAATGAATTGTCATCTGTAAAGAACATTGACCTTTTTGTAAATCAATGCAGAGACTATGAATCAACATTGAATATGTCTGTGAAAACACCAAAGTTCCATTGTACAATTGGACGCCATTGATTGAGACTGCAGGAGGGTCAACTTTGTAATCGGTTACACTTCTAGCCTTTGTCCCAGCGTCTGGGACCTGTCAGATAAAATTAATTTAAAGACAAAATAAACACACAAACAATTTGTCAGTTTAAACAAACGTGCCACGGTGCAGTGGAATTAAAACAGATCTGGACCCCGATACTGACCATTTTTCTGTCAGTCTGATCAATAGACACTGTGTAGATAGGATGCAGACCAGAGGAAAGGCCATTGATAAGACAGCACAACAGTGTCAAACTATAAAGACAAGTAAAAGGAATGACGGCATGGTTTATTTCTACAGGATTATTGCTAAAACCAATCACAGATACTATAGGTTTTGCTATTCACATCCTTTACTATGCATAAACAACTTATAATGGAATATTTTGCCTTCACATGAGAGAGCTGTGTGATCTAGTCAAGCAATCAGTCTTTCCAGTGATTTTCTGTCAGTTACTCTAGATAAGAATCTAGTTAAGATATATTATTCCTGTTCATGACAGAGAGGTACAATCTAGAATCGCTCAAATGATCAGTGTGTGTGCAGTGAAGTAGATTTAAAGTTCATAAATTTTTCTCCGCTGACACCTGCAGATAGATTCCTCAGACAGGTCGTGTCTGCTGAGGAATGATCAATAACATCGATTGAAGTGTTTGGGGTCTAAAAGAACAGGATGAAGGGAGTGAAGGCGACTCATGTTGAGTCCTTTTTTGGGTCCTCAAGTTTGTGTGAATGCAAGCGCAATGGGCATCTGTTTAACAGTTTAAGTAATCAAGCAGCTTACATTTTACACACGATATAGTCAGTTAATTTGTCTGATTTTGCACTGCCAATGAAAAGTTACAAATTCACAGCTGAATTAACCGTTCCTGAATAAATCAGTATTTTGAACTAATGAGGTCAGTGAATGATTCAATGAGTCACTTGTTTCAGTCCTTAATGAATCAATGTTTGTGAACAAACCAGTTTGTTTAATGACAGTGGAGTTCACTTATCTCGACTCATGGTTAATGTCTCGACTCACGACATGTTCCTATAATGTCGACGTTTTTGAAGTGGAACCGCCAAACTCCCTATTTGTCAAAGCATTTTCTCATCGGTTACGTCTATTCTTTAATATCGCAGAAACCCTAGTATCTCGAGCACAAAAGAGGGACAAATTCACCATTTCACGTGGATATTTCATGACAAAAATCATACCTAGTTCACTGCGCCGAGTTCACGTTGCATGTGGATAGCACGTGAATCTCCAGTGACGCTTGTCTTACAGTGACGCGCAGCCGCATAATAACTTCTGTTCTGACGCACCCTCTGCTCAGCGCCGCTTCGGATTGAAGAACACGGTTATTAAAAGACGGGACGAAGCCAAATTTGTTGAGAAAGCACATTAGACAGGCAGAACACAAGAAAGTAAGCAATCTAGTACAGCGTGATGACCTCACGAATATGTTATGAGCGACTGTGTTTACACTGTGAGCGATCATTGTGTTTGCAATTTTAGAGAATATAATTAAAGTTTTGTATCTAGAATCAAAGGTGTTTTTTATTGTATACTGGTAAATCTTTGCTGTTAGTTGGTGCACATTTGCCTTTTGTTGTTAGCAAACATATACAGTGTATGTACATTTTTATAGCACGCCGATCGCTTCATCAAACAAATCGGCATATGGTTATCCCGATCATCGGTTATATCAACGCTTTTTTGCAACACCCGAGGCCGTCGACATAACCGTATTCCACTGTATATAGTAGATGAAAAACAGTATGTTGCAATAAAGGTATGTCTGAATTTACAGAACTCATAAAGGAGTAGGCAGAAATTACAATGATGATCTTGAATTGTGCATATGATGGACACTTTACTATGCCAAGAGACTACAGATTTGTAGATGCCAGTGAAGCGACACACCTGTAAATGGTAGGTCTCATGATAATGACAACATGGTGAATACATACAGATTAAATACTACACACATTCATACTATATAGTACATAATTTTTTTAGTGCTCACAAAGTAAGTTCTTGCTCAAGAGAGTATGCGATTTTGAATGTAGCCATTCGTTTCAGTCTTAAATGAATCACTGTTTTGAACAATTCGGTTGAATAAATGATTCAATGACTCACTCATCAAGAGGGCAATTTATTTCGGGCCTGAAAGAATCAGAGCTTTGAACGAATTGATTGAGAGAGTGCTTGCACGTACCTGCTACATAATATCCAATCATCTGTCATCTTTCTCTGCATTATGGGGCACCATGCTAGATTTATGTCATTACATCATGCATACAAAATTTGTACACACACACTAGGGTCAATTTCAAAGCCATTTTACACCATGGATAATAATATTTATGGACTGCCACTGCCTCATAACTCTGCCTTCATAAAAGTGTCCACCCTCTTACTGGCTGCTTTCTGTGCATGTTTCAAGACTGATTTCTGTCTGATGAACATCCCCTCAGAAAAAGCATCCCTGTTACTGCTGTGTAAAACACCTCATCTGTTTTCACAATCTATCAGCCATCAGCAGTCTCAAAACCAGACAGAACAAGCTGCAAGTTTGACTTGACATGTACTTCTGAGGAAGAACTAATCACTACATTTACCCATTAAAATTGAATTCCATTCCATTTTTTTAGTTAAGCCTGTGTTTTCACGTTATTTATTTACATGAAAGTCAATGTTCTTCAAAGATGACAATTCTTTCAATAGTTTAATCCCTTAAAAAGTCTTCCCTTAATAATTACGTTTGCACAGGTAGAAATTCTGTTTACCAAGTTTATACCAGAGCTGTCCAAACTCAGTCCTGGAGAGCCACTGTCCTGCAGAGTTTAGCGCCAACTCGCCTAAACACTCCTGCCTTGAGGTTTCTAGTATGCTTAGTAAGACCTTGATTGGCTGGTTTATATTAAAGAACAAAAATATTTAAATATTTGGACGCCTACGTGAGATCCACGACTGTTGTCACTGTTCTTCGCACCCAACTGGTCAATCCATCCTCTCAGTTAATGGCAATCATTGTGTGCATCGTGTGTCTTTCAGGCACAGCAGCCAAAGTCAGACAGTCTCATCTGGACTGGTGACTGGTTTATTACAGAGGGAGACATCCTCAAGGAAAGGTTGCAAAGGTCCTCCCGGGGCCTTTAGATGCACATGTGAAAATTTCCATGAAAACTTGCCCTTCATCACAGCCCGGTATCATTTGCATGGCTGAGACGCAGCAAATGTCTGTTACCCAAGGCTGTGGTGATAAGCTCAAGTTACAAACACAGTCTTCGCTGAAAACTTTTACTGGAGAATCTCTGGAATGTTCTTCCGCCTCAGGCAATTCAATCACGCCTGCTGAAGGCGAGGTTATCTGTGTACACGGTCTGGTCACCGGCAGCAAAGTGTGCAATCACATAGCAGGGCTTGCTTCACCGGCTCTTGTTTTGTGGTTCGGCTCGTCTGCATGAGGTTTCTGTCTGGCGGTTTAAGCCTCCAAAAGTCCATATCCACTAATCCTGTGCAGCAAACTCATTTTAACAGAGTTTTTGACATCAATCTTTAAAGAAAACCCAAACACTTCAATTCACACAGGTTAATAAGTGATGAAATGTTTGTAGTTTTAAAGACCAAAATAGACATGATTGTTTGAACTTGAATTAAAAGTACTCTTCCACTCTCCTCTCATCCTCAAGTATTGATGGCGAATATTTTTGTTGAAATTAATATGAAATGGAATCCATTTACTCTTTAATGCATGTTCCACGATTTATTGTGAATAATTTATTGAGTGTATTATTTCAAAGAAAAAGTTTACTTTCGTAATCTACTCACCTTATTTTTAATGTAAGAGAGGGCGCAGGTGCTCCGTTATTCAGATATGATTAAAAAAAAGGTTTGTTCAATAGCTTAACATTCTGGTTTCGTGAAACGTAACTCAACATATTCACTGACTATAAAGTATGGAAAAATATAGAATCAGTCAATATTGAGAAAAAAAACATGGAATAACAGCTTTTAATGTTCATTTCTAAAACAAATACCAGGACAAGTCTAAAATGCTAATTAGTTAGAAGCTAAAAGGGTGTGCTTACATTACAAAACTCTTTTAACAAGAAATTTGTGGCCAAAGAACTAGGTTGCTCCCAGTCAGCTGTGTCTTCAATTTGGTGCAAACTAAATTGGAAAGTTATGAAAGGAAAATATACCAAGGAAGACGTAAAAGCATCAGAATAGAAAACTCAAAGCAATATGCCTTTGATGCGGCTGAATGAAATGGAATTTACATATAGAAAAGCCAAGAGAAAACCAGCACTAATACCAAAACAGAAGAAAAAAAGTTAACTGTGGGCTAAGTAGAAACAATCATAAAGTGTGGATGATTGGATGAAAGTGCTATTCAGGTGGTCCTAAGCTGATCTGTCAACTGCGATCTGAGAAATTTGAAGCCAGATTGATGGGGAAAATTGTTTTTCACTAGTGAAGTCCGTGCCTTATAGAATTCAAGCTGTCATAAAAGCCAGAGATGATTTCTTTTTTTTCATTCTTTTTTCATCTACTTGATCTGGGAAAAGACATGCCATTAATAAAAAAAAAAATAAAAAAAAGTGCCATGGAATTTGTTTAGGGTATGCTTCATGAAGCCAGAATGCTAAACTATTGCGCAAAACCTTTTTTGCGTCACATTTGTGATTTGTTTGTTTGCTATCAAGTAAACAAAGCGGGTGAACATCCTCTAATTGTGGGAATTCCATAACTTTTGTCATGAGTTGTAGGCTATTAACTTTCATCTGAAACAACCTTTATTTTTTATCATTACTGTTGCGTATGAAATGTACTTTATCCGCCATGCTGTCATTGTCATGTACTTCGAGAATATTACAAAAATGCTCATGATAAATGTGTCTAAAAGGCTTAAGATAAATGTGCATTTTGTAGAGTTAGAGAAGCTATTTATCACATGGTCAGGACGCTTCGGTTTAAAGCATTTCAAATGTCTGCATTGCCTGTTCAATTTAAATGAAATGAGGTATATAGAAACATGAACAACAGTGGAGCTATAATGAAATCTTTTGTTCTGAGAGAAAGAGAATTCATTTGTGCCTTTCTGTGTCGTTGAGACTGATTGAACGTGCATCTTATTGCGGATTTAATTTGTGTTATTTGTTATGCTGACTGAAAGCTTTTGTAAATAAAGAAAAAAAAATAAATCTCTCCCACTCTTTCTTGAGTTGATATGTGGAACTCCATATTTCATTTTTGGCCTCTTTCATTTACCCAAATTTGCCTGTACATGCTGCTACCAAAATACATTATTATTCTCTGCATCCATCTCTCTTTTGAAAATAAAATGCAATGATATGCAATATTATTCTCATGAAACATCAGGTGAAATATGCATTATTTCATTACAGATCAATCCATCACAGATCATTAGGAAAAAGTGTCAAATGCCCATGTGCCAGAGAGGACATTTTTCTTTATTATACTAATTAATGTGCTTCTCTATTGACAGGGGTATGATGGACCAGTGTTTTTATTGTTTTTGGTTATTGAAATAAAGCTGAAACAATCTAAAATTGTAACATTATATGAAATTAAAAATGTTGCAGAGCCTGATTAACTAAATTTCTAAAGTTTCTAAAGTTTAAGAACTAAGGTAAAAAATAGAAAAACTGAAATAAAGAGAAATGAAAGCTTTTAAAAAACAAATCACACCTCACAAAAAAATTAATTCTCTTTTCTTTCTCCATTCCCCAAGCTTGTGCTATTTGTTCATAAAATGTTCAAAACTTTGTATTGTAAGCACTATCATGTACTTTTGCATGTACTTTTGCATTTGTACTCCTCAAATTGTAAGTCGCTTTGGATAAAAGTGTCTGCTAAATGAATAAATGTAAATAAATTGAATGTAAAACATACAAAAGCTGATAGAATTACTAGAATATAAATTCAACTTATGATTTATATATGATATACTGTATATATATATATATATATATATATATATATATATATATATATATATATATATATATATATATATATATATATATATGCCAATTCAAAATATTAATATATACTGAAATAGCATGGTCCAATACAGGAGACCAGATCTAGTTCTCACACTTTTTACTCTGCTGAATATTTCTCAGAGTAGGTTCTTTTTGAAGGTCAAGCTCTAGACACATAAAGCCTTGTCTACAAAACTACATATTTTCACCGTTGTTGTTACTCAGCAAAAAAAAATACAGAGATCACTGAACAAAAGATGACCTTTTGCAGCCAAGTTATCACAATAGAATTTAAAAAAGTCTTAATTTAAGAGGAATTTCAAGTACTTGAAAACAACATACAACAGCATTGTTACATTAAAAAAATGCAGTTAAAATACTTAAAAAAGTAACTTATCAAAATAGCAAAAGATACATATGAGTCACTTTCTCGTGTGACTCAAATCTCCCTTAAAATGTAAAAAACAAAACACAAAAACAACAACAAAAACCGTATTAACACTTCATTAAGAAGTATTAATACTTCTTATTAACTTGTGTCTACAGACTATTAATTTGTGTCCAGTATGCAAATTCTACTTTAAATTCTCTCAATTTAATCTGATCATCAATAATAAAATCACAACCCAAACCCCAAGACAAAATTGTATTGAAAATCCAAAGAAAAAGGATGAGAACTGGATGCCATCAACTGAATATAACATGCATGTACTGTAATAAAACTTAATTTGACCATAAAGCATACTAGGTCTGTCAGACAGCTGCTCAGATGTCATAACTAATCGTCACAGCACACACATATCATTAATCAAAAAATGACCACAAAGGAGTGACAGAGTTCAGTAACATGACACAGTAAGATTAATATTTCCTCCAGCCTGTATCGTCAGGATCATTGTTTTCAATAAAGTGTCAAGGCGCCCCATTACATAATCACATCTGCGATTTGGGATCAAGGTTTTGATGCAATCAATGCCTATTAGAATCAGCCGGTATTGATTGAAAGCAGAGAGCTGATACCATCTCTCCATCTCTTGGCCAGCTTAGATCACAATCTCTCTCTGGTCTGCGTGGGACTTGATTGGCATTAATAGGTCAGTGTGTTGCCCACGGATGCAGGCGAGGATAATTTTTCACCACTAATAATGTGACTGTAAACTGTAAACCCATTAGGGTCAAGGGCGGAGGTGCATCCTGCCCCCTCGGTTGTCTGGGAAAAGGACAGAACTGTTGGGACGAAAGCTTGAGAATCAGATAAATACAAGAGTGAGTTCCCCATTCTCTCTGGCTAAATACTCAAATCTTTCCAAACATATTTGTTTTAGGTAGGGCCTGCTCCAAAAAACATTTTTAAGCCCTGAGTGATCCTTTGGTTATATTTGGTATTCTGTATATTAATGCAATTAACATACTAATTGATATGCTAATGAAATTAATGTACATTAATATATTAAAACAACCATTATAATGTTACAATCATACAGGCTAGTGAAAAACTGACTTATCAATATTGTCCTCTCAAACTGAAGCATGATGTTTGTTGTCTGCTGCATTTGCAGTTGTAGAATGTTTGCAGAGTTATAATGTGATATTTTTTTAGAGAGAGAGAGAGAGAAATGTCTGTTGAAGATTAATTGATAAGGAATTTAAAACATTTATAATAAGTATAATAAGTAGATGAATATAATCAAAGAGAATTTCTCTTAAATATTAAAGTGGATTAATTATGTCATGCATAAATTAAGTTGTATACTGTATTTCCACAAGGAGGCTTATCAAATTTCAAATCTTAAAATCAATTTAAAAGGTGAAGCTGTTTAGTTTCATTGAAATCTTAATCTAATTGAATTGTTTAATATTCATTACTGCCATTACTAAGCCAAACAAAACATGATAGCAAGTATATCATAATGAATGTGTACAATTCCCTTTGGCAATGGAGTTACCCTTTTGCACATTATCAGAAATACAATAAACAGGACAAGACAATAAATAAATAAGGCCACCTGCAACATCAACCTGGATCCTAAATGTAACTCCCCATAAAAATCTTTTTTAAACAGGAGCCTATTGCATCAATCACATATTACAGCATATATTGTTATTACAATATCATTTTAACCTATACATTACTTTATCATCTTGACCTACAATTGAATGAAAAAATTAATGATTGAATATTTTTAATTAATTTAATCTTTTGACAAACTGAATATATTCATTTTAAAGTCACAGTTTCTGCTTTATAGGTTTAATAAACCAAAATTTTTATATTTCCTCCCTCGTGGTACGTACACATGGACGGGGAATCACTGCGCTACCCTATACAAGGATTCTCTTTGAAAAATGAGAGCGGGTGTTTGTATCCTGTGGGAGTTTCCTGTACGTTTTCACAAGGTGACATTTAAAAGACAGTTTCACACACTGCAGTTCAGCAGCCATGAGCAGCTGACACATAAAAACCTTTATCACCGTCAAACCACACGGCAGAGCAGGACCAGCATCCTCTCTCTCTGTGTGTGTGATAATAGCAGCAAGCAGCTCAAGTGTGTGTTAGTTGATAATGTCCTCGAGAGTGTGTGCATGTGTGTCTCAGACCATGATAACAGGCAATGTGCACCTGTGTTTGTGTGCGTTGATTGCTAATTAAAAGGATGGTAAGAGGTGTGTGTGTGTGTGCGTGTGTGAGTGATTTTGAGACAACAGCATTGAATAGGTGCACCTGCTTTCCATTGAAACAAGGAATTTTGTATTAAATTGTCAACAGAAAAGCGTTAAGTCTGATAGGTTAGATTTTACTGTAAGTAATCGAAATCTTCTATGAATATGTCCATCCAAGTGTGCATGCTTCTACAACATCCTATCTCATTTTGTAGTGCAAATATGTGTTCACAGGGTTCAAAAGTCTCTAAAAAAAGTGTACTTAGCGCAAGTCTGTTAACAATATGACATAAATATTAAGGAATTTTCTGTGTTGATTTTTCACTGGTACAGTATATTACCCATAAATTGAATTACACATTTCAGTGTTGTGTTTAAGGAACTGTCTGTAATCTTAACAGAAAAGGTACTGGTAATTTTCTGCCCAAATTTTGTTTTATTGTCATATTTTTTTTTCTTATGGAGACTGTGAATTATATATCTGCTTGACAAAAAAAGGCAGACTTAGGATTTGGTGTGCCAAATGTTTTGTACAAATGTGATTTATGAATGCTCTACCATCATCTCATCAAGTTGTGTGTCTTAAGTTTTTATATTTGTTTAATATGTAAAATGCAATTTTTGGACACTTGTAACAAAACTTGCACTCGGGTAAGCTTACATGTTAAAGCTAGAGAGCAACATAAAAAAAAAAACTAAATACTTAACCAAGTACACCGTGTATAGTACATAATTTGAGACTGCAGCTATGAATTGTGATGTTTTAAACACAGAAGTGCAAAATTAGCTTGCGGGTCTTTAATCACATATGTTTTACTGTATGTAACTGGAGTGCAGTCACGCTCTCTCTCTCTCTCTCTCTCTCTCTCTCTCTCTCTCTCTCTCTCTCTCTCTCTCTGTGTGTGTGTGTGTGTGTGTGTGTGTGTGTGTGTGTGTGTGTGTGTGTGTGTGTGTGTGTGTGTGTGTGTGCACTGCAGAATGTCTCATTATGATGAAGGGGATCTGACCTCACTACTGCAGTGTGGTGTTGCCTAGTCGGCATGCATCTCACACCCCAAGAGGAGGAAGAGTCTCACTCTTTATCTGTCTCTCTCAATAGACTAAATTTTCTCCTAGCGAACAATACTGAATAATAAATTTGTACATTTCTCAGAGAAAACGTGAGCTTGCTGCCACAGTGCTAGGGTGTTTTTACTAAGGTTTCACGTGCATTGCTATAAGGTTGCAAAATGGTTCTGACTGGTTGCTAGGGTGTCTCTAAGACTGCTATAAAAAATGACATATATTAAGGCCAAATTACACTGAACCAACAGACACTGTGTTGGGTTTTGTCGGATCTGTGCCTTACCTCTGCTGGCATCTATTGCCGTTGGTCGGCGCTTGTTTCAGCATATTTCATTGGTAAAAACATGTTAGTGGGGTCGTGGAAAGTCTAAGAAGTGACATACTGTAATCTAAAGACGGTCGCAGTATGTCGGTCCATTGTGAATTTACCTTTACTGAAACAGTAAATGCTAGTGATCTGACGTTTGACACCGAGGCTTCGAAGCTTCGAAGCAAAAAACGAAACATCTCACAGTGAAGCACTGTATCGGAGCGTGATTCGTTTTGCCATAACCACGTGATTGGTGACGTCCGAAGCTTCGTTTTCTCCCTCAACCACGTGACTGCATCGTAATCTGGTTCAAATGTAGCGCGAACCCCTTGCGCAGGTTTTGAGTGTCATGCACTTCGGTAAAACGGTAGTGAACTGACACGAAACAATTTTGAGCATGGAACCAGCCAAGAAAAGAGGCCGTTCGGAAGTCTGGCAGCATTTTCAGATTGTAACAAATAAAGTAAGCTCGTTGTTGTTATTATTATTAATATCAAGAATTATATTGTAAAATAATAAATAATTATAAGAATTAGGCTAATAGTAATATGAATAAATATTTACACGAATACTTTTATGTACTTTACTAATAATTTGTCTTTCCACATCTTCATCATCTTGCCCTTTGAATTTTTATGCACTCCTGCCTCCTCAGTCCCATGTGAGAGAATATTTTCAAAGGCAGGGGAAATAGACAATAAAAAAAAGAAATAGACTTAGCCCCCGTACTGTTGATCAAGTTCTGTTCCTTAATAAAAATCTTTCATTTCTTCAATTTCCCACAAAATAAAAACTGCATGTGTTGATCAAAGCAGATTCATAAAAATAGTTTCGATACACGTTAATTTGTCCCATTTATTATTTTGTTTCATAAATTCATTAATAGGCTAATTTGTTCACATGTTGTAAGTAGCCTATCAAATTAACAAAAAAAAACATTTTTATTGCTGTTATGGATTTCTCAAAGTGAATTGTTACACGAAACAGTCAAAAAAAAATATGAATGGGTCCTCTGGCCAAGCTGCTCTTCAAACTTTGACCACAAGATGTCGTTAGTGTGCGCCGTGTTGAAAAGCTTCGAGTAATGAACCTTTTTACGATACAGTTGAGGGGAAAGCCTCAAAGTTTCACAAAGCTTCATTTCGCCATCACTAGTAAATGCTACAGTTTAGTAACAATGGTTATTTCAGAACTTGTCTGATTTACCAATTTAACCAAGGACTTAAAGGGTTAATTCACCCACTTTACTCACCCTCATCTCATTGCAAACCCATATAATTTTTGTTCATCTTCTGTCACGATACAATTAAAGGGACTCAAGGATGCAGGTTAAGGAGGATTTAATATAATAACAAAACAAACACACTCAAAAGAAACTGTCCTCTTCCTCAAACAAGCCAGTAGGACAACGCATAACCAGACTTAAACATAGACCTTGCAAGACAACGACACAACACGTGACAGCAAACAAACCGGGCTTAAATAGGGAACACATGAGGAAAGGTAACGAGCAGAAACAGCTGGGATCAATTAAGGGAAACAAGGGAACAAGATGGGCGGGGGTTTCACAATCACAAGACAAAACAAAGGGGCAGTGTCCGAGCTCTGTCAACCAACACACTACGTAGAAACCCAAACTGAAGTGACAGAACCCTGACATCTTCTGAATACAGTTAAAGCAATACAGTTTCTGTCCCTCCATTGACAGTCTACGCAACTACCACTATAACACTTTTCAACACCAAATTTTCTGAAGAGACATAATCGCTGTATATGCTAAACAGATTTCATTTAAGCTTCACATCAGTTATAATAAACGGAAGCTCAAGCATGTTCACTTGGCATGCGAAAACCGACGAGATTCATTCTCATGTGTTAAACCCAATGATGGATTTTGGATGAATGGTGGAGATTTATGCCAAAGTTTTATAGCAAAAAACACTGAAAATACCACAGTTCCAGAAACATACACAACATTTAAAATACTTCCTTCAGTTTTCTCTTCCTCTCTCATTCATTTGTAAAACGTAAGCCTACAGCGAGGCTCTGCTTATAGAGTATGCTCTGTCTAAACCAAGCTTCATCAAACATGGCCGAAGATCTCTGTTGACTCAGTAACGCTCAGTGATGACGCAATGTTTCAGCTTAATAGAATAATTGAGTCTCTTTATATTTTATTGACTCTTTGAGAATAAAACACACAAGAAAAGCCTGCGTTCTCTCCCCTCCACCGCCTTAAACTTCATTTATTTTTCCGCCGGCTTCTTATTATTGATAAGACACGACTTTCCCTTTATTTGAATGTAAATGAAGCGTTAGATTAACTCGAGCTGTGGACTTGAAATATTACAGATGTATTTGTAGGGAAATTAGATTTATTCCGCTGATCTGAAGTATTCCTCTGATGGCTTTTTTTTCTTTCCATCCTTATTTTTTCATGATGAGCACATATTTGATTTCGGAAATGGAAACAGCGCGTCCCCTCTCACTCCATCTGCTGATTATATCCCATGATTACTGAGCTAAAGGTAAACAGAACTCACTTGATGGAGGAATCTGTGGGCTGCCGCATGTTTAGAAGATTGAAATGAAGCGACAGTGTCATTCATGTCTGTACCCTGGCTCTGTATTTTATATCTCAGGCCTGTCTGACATCACTACATTATGCAGTTCCAGGCTCATGCAACATATACTACTATTTGAGAGTCTTTTGGAATCACAATAAAATATGACTTTTAATGTTAAATACAACCCCCCCACACACACACAAACACACACACTAAAATGCAATTCATATATTTACAACAATTTTAATTCACATCTTTTATCTTTTATGATTAATATAGCCTATTTTTAATTCCCGTGTTAAACTTAATTTTAATATGTGCGTCACTACTTATTCTCATTGAAAAACAATAGGTGTGCATTGTGGTGCAACCAAATAAGTTTTGTTGTCCAATCAACATGCAGAAATGAGCACACAAAAAAAAAACAATAAAACTGAAAATGATAGCACATCAGAGTATCCCTGCATATGCCAATGTCACTTAATATATAAGTGTATCTAATATGATACCTAATATGGTCACTTCTTTAGATTAGGGTTCAACTCTCACTATTAACTGTATTAAACACTATTAACATAATATTACTGCTAATTAATCGTTAGTCAAGTTTAGCCATTGGGTAAGATTAAGGGATGTAGAATATGGTCATGCAAAATAAAGCTTTTGTCAGGATTCTGCCCTGACAGCATTGTATATTTTGTCTTTGTTTAATGTTTCCTTGTTTGTCTTGTGCTTGAGCACATGGCTCTGTCTTTGTTCGTGTTTGCCATGTGCCACTCTTGTCCCGCCTCCTCATTTCCATTTAGCCTGCCCCCTTGTTTAGTCCTTGTTTGCATGATTGTGTTCACCTGTTCCTCATGTGCTCTTTTCCCTTTATATTGTGCTTTCTTACCTCCTGCCTCTGCTGGATTGTTGTGTGTTCATGTCCCAGGCTTGTATTGCAGTCTATCCAAGTGATGTCCTGTCCTGTCCTGTCCTGTCCTGTCCTGTCCTGTCCTGTCCTGTCCTGTCCTGTCCTGTCCTGTCCTGTCCTGTCCTGTCCTGTCCTGTCCTGTCCTGTCCTGTCCTGTCCTGTCCTGTCCGAGATTCCACTTTCTACCCGTTTCCAGGCTGCCCCATTCCTGTGCCCAAGTCAACCGTTTTCACTTTGATACTCTGTTAACAAATCACCATTCACCGCTCATCTCTGCGCTTGGGTCCTGTTATTTCTGTCACGCCTTCACTAACCGGGACTCTTATTTTGTCTTTTTGAAGTCACATGTTCTTTAGTTCAAGGTCTTTCCATCACTCATCAGTTGCCATGGTCACTAATCGTCACAGGTGTTTATCTTTTGTTCATCACTACTAGTATATTTAGTTCTTCTCCACCTTTCAGTTGTCGGTTGTTGTTTCTGCCAATCACATGTTTGTGTTGAACACATGTTGTTTGCACTACTGTTACGCTACCTTTTGAATTCATTATTAACGCTCCGTTGGATCATTCTTCGTCTTTGTCCTTTGCCTACCCGTGACAATTTCCAGAGTTACCTGACAACATTAATGTGTTTTATAAGTAGTAACAAAAATATGAGTGCTTAATAATCAACTAGTTAGTAGTGATATGTTAACTATAAACTAAAGTGTCTAACTAAACTAAACTATAACAAAAACTTTTTTTTCAAAAATATTTTTGAATTACTAATAATATTTATTGAAAAAAAGTTTCTACATTAACTTTTTTTATATATACTTTTTGAAAAGGATGATTCAAATGTGTATTTGCATGTAAACACATGAAAATATGTTTATTCTTGAAAATATCTATGAACTTACTGACGACTTTTTAAAGTTTTCGTTGACACTAATTTTATTGACCTGTATATCCTAAAAATCAATTTAGGCAGTTCATTTTCTCCCAAATGCATAAATGTATGAGTGACTTATGACAGAGAATAAGAACAGTACTGTATGAAGAAGGTATGTTAATGCAGTAAAGGAATTTATGGACAGAAAATTGTGGTGTTCAGGATGAGTGTGTGTGTGTGTGTATTCCTGCCTAAGGCTGTCTTTGCTCTCTCCTTCATGGCCCGAGTCCCAGCTCTCAGCCTGACCTCTACGCCACATACAGAGAGCAAATGAAGAGGAACTAACATGCAGCCCTGCATCTCTCCCCTCCACTCCACAAGCCTTTCGCATCTCTCTTTTCCGCACCACAATTCCCTTTTATCCTCTAATCATCTCTCCCTCCTCTCTCTTTTTATTGCTTTCATACCGGTGTTCACCTCAACCCTCCTTTAGTTTTTTTTTTCCTTCACTCACTGCGAGTAATAAATTTTTATATTTAAAATAGCTTTGTCATGAAAAAGAGGGATAATCCTGTTTTCTGCTCATGTTCTGCTCAGGATGAACCTGCAAGGTGTCTCAAGTATATACATCTCTATATTCTTGTAAACACAAAGAGTGACAACATTTTCATTGCTTAACAAAAGACTATAAAAAGGGACATAAAACTGCAACTGTACTATCATTTTTATTTTACATTACACTAACATATTTTCATGTGTTTTAGGTATATACTGTACCATGGCATTCTTTGAAGCAATTGCCAAATACCATGGTAAATGATTATGGTAGTCATTCATTACCTTGGTATACATCAGAGTATAATGACAAAACCATGGTCTCTTATTTATGAGGGACATTTTATGGTACTTTTGTATGAAAGTTCATTTTGTAATAATAAAAAGCAGCTTATAGCGGCTGTCCCACCACATACCATCTGTTCTCTTTTCGTCTTCTCTCCTTTTCCTTATGGTCAAAAATTTGAGTGTGTGTTGATGTTGCTTGGTCCCTCATGAGTAGTCAGACCTCTAGCCATTAAAACACATTAAAATATATATGAGACCATAAATGTATATGTAAACATGAATGCCAACCAACAATTGAGAAAGGTTTCTGGAGCTCCTCATTTCTCCATATATAGGCACGGCACACTCATACTCAGATGGGCAGTGTGTGTCTAGGGTCTCATCTCTTGTCCATGCTAATGAGCGTGAAGTGACTTCACTTGCTGCAGCTGTCCGGCAGGCTGCTTCGAGTCGATTGGTGGCAAAATAAATAAAGATCTAGACGATGTGGTTTATGGATGAATGCTTCTGTCCTGAAGGCCGGAACACGGGGACAGAGAGGGTCTGTGGGGAAGACACACATTGCAATTATTAACTAACACACACACACACGCACACACGCGCACGCGCACGCGCACACGCACACGCACACGCACACACACACACACACACACAAATACTGCAGTCACAGCCTGAGTCCATTGTGGGACATTAACACAAATTATGAAAATGGGTGAATTTTCTTTTGGTTAAAATTTACACTACCTTTCAAAAGTTTGAAACTAGCATATCAGAAACATTTCTGAAGGATCATGTGACACTGAGGACTGGAGTACTGATGCTGAAAATTCATCTTTGCCAATTGCCAATTGCCAATTACATTTTAAACTAGGAAAACTGTTATTTAAAATTGTGATAATATTTCACAATATTACTGGGTTTTCTTTTTGCAGAAAAAAAAACCATTTGCAAGTCTTACCAACCCCACACTTTTGAATGATAGTGTATGTATACTGTACTATATACAGTACATAAAAGTACAAATATATATTTTAAGTTTACGGTCCAGTTTTTTTTTTTTTTTTTTTTTTATCTTTTAAGCAGTTCACATACAGTCACACAGTCCTACAATGTGATAACTTAGTTTTAAAAGTACAGTACAAATATTATACATTGAATCTCACAGTGCCATAAAATCTATGAATAGACTAAGAATAATGATTTTCTTTGATTTTAGGCAGGATGTTTTTGCCGTTCTCCATACAATTAAATTAAATGATTACCACAGTCTGTCTGGCTTCAAAGAAGTACCATAAATGTCAGAACAACTCATGCCCTCATGCGTAATCAAACTAGCTCTCAAATCTCATTTGTGCAATTTAAACACATACATATTTAAATTGGATCACAATTGGTTAGGTAACCAATGACATTTGGCTCCTTGGAGACAAAACATTTGAATTTCTTAGTGAATTATAATACAGTAACAACAAAATAATCAGAAAATAAAGTATTACATGTTACACCGTAGAAGTAGGACATCCCTTCTTGAAATTCCACGTCAACTACTCACAAGTATATTACCGTCTGTTCACTCCACACCAAGTAATCCATGTTTCACCAAGCCTTTCCACAGTAATTTGAAGCACACAGCAGACTAGCCTCCTCTAAGAAATAAATGGCACTCAAGTCAGTGACCCTGATCCAAACCCGGCTTCATTACACGCTCACTGAACATGGGCCCTTTCTCACCTCCTTCTCGGTCTGGACTCGCGTGTCGAACGGAACATGCCTGATAATTACGGCTGCCAGTCTGGCCCTGCTGCAATGATCTATAGACCTTAAATTTGCCTGTGGTGAATAGAATTGGAATTATTTAGGGTACAAAATGGCTGTCTTTTATCTGTGTGTGACGGTGTGTGTGTATTGATGGCCTTTGGTCCGTGGTGTACGTCACACTTTAGCATGTAGTAATGACAGTCCGCATTAAGAATGGACAACACACACAAACGCACACTTCACTAGAGGTTACGAAGAGGGCCAGTGCACCCACAGATTGCTCTGTAAATAAGAGTTCAGCATTCATCTATAACCCAGACCACCAAATTCCCCTCTGGGATAGTGCAAATCTCATGTCAGACTTCAGCTGCCAGCATTTATCGGCTTGATTTTTCATTGTGCTCATGATATAGTTATAGTACAGATTGATATATTTGTCTGCACAATATCAGCTGCAGCTGGGGTTGATTGCGATGATGGTTACTGTGGATCATGGTTTATTACAGTATGAGTGTTCATAGTGACCACGACAAATAAATGACTCCGAGAGCCATCCAAGATGCACAGGTTTATGTTTTACATGCTATTTTGGGGCATTTTGAGGAGGAGTGGCATCAGTACACAAACTCATGCCTGGAATATATATGCAACAAAACGCAACACTATCCTTGACCAGTTTTAATAGGAAACAAGGGCATAGCAACCATTAGAACTACTACTACTTTTGGAGATTATCATTGCAATTTAATTTTTCTTGACCACAGTTAAAGAAATAAAAAAGGGCCACGTATAACAGAGTAACGGTTTAACGCAAGAGATAACGTACAGTAAACTGGTCATTATGTTGCAAACTATCACCCTAAAGGTAATTATTGTTTAATAATGACAGACTGGTCCTTCCTGTAGCTCAATCAGTAGAGCATTGGTGTTTACAACACTAAGGTCATGGGTTCGATCCCAGGGAAAGCAAGAACTGATTCAATGTGTTCCTTGAATGCAATGTAAGTCGCTTTGGATAAAAGTGTCTGTCAAATGCATAAATGTAAATCCTGTTTATTCTAAGGCTACTCACCAAATAAATAAGCGGACATGTTGATTTGAGTTTAATTTTACCTATTTAATATTATCTTTTAGCAATTCTGCTAGAACAATAGTCTACTACAATGTACTTTGACATACTGATGGTAAATAAACATAAATATGATATATTTGGTGGATGAGTGGAAAAGTAACTGAAACTGAGGAATATTAGTAAATACTGACTGAAGACTGTTATCTTCATTAATATTCTTGAGAAAATAACAGTTTCAGTTCATGAAAAAAACATTTTTATTTGCTTACTAATCTTATACATTTTAACTGTATAAATCATACAGTTTTCTGTGTGTTTGAATTTAAAAAAAAGTATAATTATACAGAACAAACAGGCAGTGAACACTCAGGACAGGGAAATATTACAAAACCCAGCGTTTAGCAAATAAACCCTTGAAACTATTTAACATTACTGTCTTTTAAATTAAATATAATTCTAAATTTAAAGAGTTTGTATTTGCATAGTGTGTGAATTGTGGCTTGCGTTCTTCACATCTCAAACTACTCTGGATGTTTCCCGAATCCCGAAAAACACTTGAGACCAGAGCACTGACACACGGCTCACCATAAACCATCAAAACTCTAGAGGTGAGAGGGAAAGAGAAAAGCGTCTCTGCCTTTCAGTCGCCTGAGGGAATGCTATCCACTCCATTTTTACATGAAAGACCTTTTCTGTTTTTGTGATTGAGGGCATCAGGATGGCCTGAGGGAAGAGAGTTTGTGGGGGAGCGTTGTAGAATTGGGGGCGTGTTGAATGGTAATTCACACGGAACAGCAAAATCCAATCATCCCGGTCAGTCAAAGCGCTGAGCACACAAAAAGCCGGCGCTCTCGTACACACAAACACGCAAGCTCTTTGGGTGGATATGAATCTGCTTTATTCGCAGTCGATTGAAGACAATGGTGCGCGCCGCTGATAAGATTCGCCCGGTCTCCTCGGACAGAGAAAATAACTATTACCCATCCACCTCGACCCCATCGAAAACATTCACACGTGCAAACTCGTCCCAAATGTCCCACTCTCAAGCAATGAACATAGATAAGCAAATGTCATGTCATTCTTGAGTTAACCCGCATTCATAGCAGTTGCAGTCACTTTCGCAATCAAAATCAATAATGGCCAAGGGCCATGAAAGAAAGAAAAAAAACAAGCTAATAAGCAGATGCTAATGAGGCCCAGAGAAAGGTCAAGTCTAAACAAAAGATTTCCCCCTTATAAATATTTAACCATGATTAGTATTACAGGAGCAGGTAATTAAGCCATCAGGCATCAGGGCTGGCTACCTCTGATTGGGTTCTCATTTAAGATTAGTTCACTTGAGTGAAGGACCCCTCAACAACCCATAATGGGCTTCTTTTGTGTGTGAAGATGTCCACTGCAAAAACAAACCACACAAACACACACATAAACAACGCCAGTGACTTCTATCCTTAACTACATACCGAAGATAACAGGATGCAATGAATGCAAAAGAGCTATTTATAAGATATGACTAGCAATTATATGGGTATTTGCATAGGATGATATTGGCTTTCAAAAATACATTTCTCAAAGGAGGAAAGGAATGAGATCTGAAATAGAAATGAGTAACTATAAAACAAAAAGATGAACGCGATATGTGCCCGCTTTGTGCCCGACAGGCTGATCAGCTTTAGAGGTCATATGGTAAGGGTTAGCAGTAGGTCACACACAAAGCAAGGCACCTTCCTACAATAGGCTGTACTATAAATGCAGCATACATGACAACCCAACATGAGCCAGGTGAAACTGACTTGACAGACATATTATAAGCGAACAAGAAATGGGATGCGGAAAGGTTTAGAACTGACAGTTGTGCAAACATATTAATCAAATTTTTGATAAATACTGTACATTTGCTGTTTACATACAACATGCTTTGTTTCCGACTAACCAAAAGCACGTAAATATGAGCATTGGGATTGGGGCTCTATTGCTAAGCATCTGATCATTACATACTAACTATATTTTCAAAAACCTGATGAATAGGTATCTATATATACAGTTATCCCTCATTTATCGTGGTTAATGTGGACCGGAACCCCCCCGATAGGTAAAGATCCGCGAAGTAGGATCAGCCAAACAATTCACAGGATACATCCACTTGTGCTCTCATTCGTCGATCTTGTGTCGGGAACCAATCAGTGCCCGTGGGTGTGTACAAAGCAAAGAGAGAGTTTCTGTCTTTGTCTGGCACCCTGGGAAAGCGTTTCTCTTGCGCATCACAATAAAACAACGCTGCTTTCCGCAATACAGCTGCCGATATAGCGGTATTTTTTTTTTTCAATAAATATTTTTGATATATTACATTGTATTAGTTTGATTGGCACGAGTTTGTGTGTGTGTGTGTATATATATATATATATATATATATATATATATATATATATATATATATATATACATATACATATATACACACACGTAGACACACACACACACACATACAAAATATATATATATATATATATATATATATATACACATACATATATATATATATATATATATGTGTGTGTGTGTGTGTGTGTGTGTGTACATATAACTGTGTATATACATATACACTATAATTCTATGAATGATTACACTTAATTGACCTACAGGTTATGACGAATACAGAGGATAAAAACAGTCATAAACCAATATTATTATGATTACCAATCATGTTTATGTTTGGAATATTCATCTAATTAGATGTATAAAGCTATAAAGCTAATGTAATAAATGATTAGCAAGTGCAGAACTGTTATAAATGTGTTGAGATGAGAAACTCTTGCCAGATTCATACCCTACTTTTTCCCCTAATCCTCTACCTGAAGTTGACATACATGTGGCATTTATGTATACGCGTGTGTCTGCACAGGACAGTCCATGGGGATGGCTGTATGTTATCGCTACTCTGCCATGACGCTCACACACACACACATAAAAGAAGGTCTGTGTAGACATGTCATAAAGGGAGCAGTTTGCCGAATCCCAGTGCTCTTAGAGAGGAGGATGTGAGAGAGCTTTAACCGTCTAACAGAAATTACACAGCTTTGCAGGTGAGTCAAGCTGGAGACGGGTTTATTTTTCTCCACTCGTTCCCCTGGTGGAAACTCCCAACCTCAAGACACAACCCAATAAAAGCGGACGAGAAAGCAGTCATATACCAAGCGATAATGCTCCCTTCTGTACACACGTGTCAGAGGAAAAAAGAGGGAACGATTCTCTCGAGACAGACACTTGACATTTGTTGAATCAGACAATATATTCAGAAGAAAAGAGAAAATAATCACTTTTTATCTTTTCTCATTCCAATCTCTCATTATTCCCAGTTTATCAACAAGTTTCCGTCCTACGTGACGCTCATAAGGTTGTTTAATAGAAGCATATCTCTCCCTTCCCCATGCCATGCAAATAAAAAAAGGTTGTGTAGGATTAGGGCAGAGGAGAGGACATTACGGCTTTGTAAAAGGGACTGAAGACATTTCAGTGCTCCTCAGAGGGCTGGATGAACAGCAGAGAGTACATGAGAAGGGAGGGGGGCAGATACACTAGCAGAAGAAATCATTCAAATCCCCTCAAAGGGAAAACCAGTTTTCCAGTCTCACAGTAAAAAGGATTGAGTTCACACATGGATAGGTTTATGTTCAGTACACTCAGCCAACAAAACAGCAGCTCAGAGAGAGAAAAGTATATGTATTCTGAACATTTGAGTCCGTGTGCACCTGTGGATCACTGGCATTTACACACTCGCTGTACCTGTCAAATTACCACAAGGAGGATAAACTCTGTCTCAAGGCTTGTTACACAAGTCGGCATGAAATGAAAATTCACCCAGTCTATTTCCTAAATCCATGTTATGAAACTAATTGTGAACAATTCAGCCATGCTTCTTTCAAAAAAATGGTTTGAATGTAATGTTAATAAAAGTATCATAACTGGACCTTTCGGTGAAAATTATGCAGGATTTCTCTAATCATTTATTTTGCTTAATCCTTGGCCTGTATGCACTTGTTAATAAGCCTCCATTTTTGACTACAACACCCACATCTCATCAAATCAACAACAGGTAGAATTGAATCCTCGTCCTTCATATTTTTCGTTAATCCGTTACTCTTGGATGTACGTGTCAATATGAAAAAAAGACTTCACAGGAGAAGTGTGTAGTGTGACTAGCATAAATAAACAGAACTGCAAAAAATAATGGCTCCCTCTATCCAAATATGGATACTTCCCTACCATAAAGTATGCCATAGGAGTAGTACAGGGAGTGCAGAATTATTAGGCAAGTTGTATTTTTGAGGATTAATTTTATTATTGAACAACAACCATGTTCTCACTGAACACAAAAAACTCATTAATATCAAAGCTGAATATTTTTGTATCAATATTTTAAGTCGTTTTTAGTTTTAGCTATTTTAGGGGGATATCTGTGTGTGCAGGTGACTATTACTGTGCATAATTATTAGGCAACTCAACAAAAAACAAATTTATACCCATTTCAATTATTTATTTTTACCAGTGAAACCAATATAACATCTCAACATAAACAAATATACATTTCTGACATTCAATAACCAAAGAAAAACAAATCAGTGACCAATATAGCCACCTTTCTTTGCAAGGACACTCAAAAGCCTGCCATCCATGGATTCTGTCAGTGTTTTGATCTGTTCACCATCAACATTGCGTGCAGCAGCAACCACAGCCTCCCAGACACTGTTCAGAGAGGTGTACTGTTTTCCCTCCTTGTAAATCGCACATTTGATGATGGACCACAGGTTCTCAATGGGGTTCAGATCAGGTGAACAAGGAGGCCATATCATTAGATTTTCTTCTTTTATACCCTTTCTTGCCAGCCACGCTGTGGAGTACTTGGACGCGTGTGATGGAGCATTGTCCTGCATGAAAATCATGTTTTTCTTGAAGGATGCAGACTTCTTCCTGTACCACTGCTTGCAGAAGGTGTCTTCCAGAAACTGGCAGTAGGACTGGGAGTTGAGCTTGACTCCATCCTCAACCAGAAAAGGCCCCACAAGCTCATCTTTGATGATACCAGCCCAAACCAGTACTCCACCTCCACCTTGCTGGCGTCTGAGTCGGACTGGAGCTCTCTGTCCTTTACCAATCCAGCCACGGGCCCATCAAGACTCACTCTCATTTCATCAGTCCATAAAACCTTAGAAAAATCAGTCTTGAGATATTTCTTGGCCCAGTCTTGACGTTTCAGCTTGTGTGTCTTGTTCAGTGGTGGTCGACTTTCTGCCTTTCTTACCTTGGCCATGTCTCTGAGTATTGCACACCTTGTGCTTTTGGGCACTCCAGTGATGTTGCAGCTCTGAAATATGGCCAAACTGGTGGCAAGTGGCATCTCGGCAGCTGCACGCTTGACTTTTCTCAGTTCACGGGCAGTTATTTTGCGCCTTGGTTTTTCCGCACGCTTCTTGCGACCCTGTTGACTATTTTGAATGAAACGCTTGATTGTTCGCTTGATTGTTCACGCTTCAGAAGCTTGGCTATTTTAAGACTGCTGCATCCCTCTGCAATATATCTCACTATTTTTGACTTTTCTGAGCCTGTCAAGTCCTTCTTTTGACCCATTTTGCCAAAGGAAAGGAAGTTGCCTAATAATTATGCACACCTGATATAGGGTGTTGATGTCATTAGACCACACCCCTTCTCATTACAGAGATGCACATCACCTAATATGCTTAATTGGTAGTAGGCTTTCCAGCCTATACAGCTTGGAGTAAGACAACATGCATAACGAGGATGATGTGGTCAAAATACTCATTTGCCTAATAATTCTGCACTCCCTGTATGTCAGAATAAACAGTATTCGAAAACCAGCAGGCAACAAGTATGTCAGATGACCTGCAACTTCTGGCAATTCTGAAGTGCGCATCTGAGGGACACTTTACACTTCCCATTCTGTAACTATGTCTATCCATCCATCCACTCATGCATCTGATGACTTATATATATATATACACACACACACACACACAGTGGTTTATCGTGGTTAATGGGTATCGGAACCACGATAGGTGAAAATCTGCAAAGTAGGACTTGCCCCCTTAGAAATTTCTGTATATGTGTGTCGGTACCAGAATGTTTAAAATATGTATATTTATACTTTGAATCTATTTTAAAATCTATTTAATTATAAAAACGTAATATTAAACACTTACTCTCTCTCTCTCTCTCATAGGATAAGCATTATGGTGTTCTACACTCATCAATGACAGTAGTATCTTGAGACTTGACTCCAGTAATGACGACGATGACAGACCTGTTTGGTTCAATGAATGCGATGATGAATGATGAAGATGATGGTGTACCTGCACTGGTATAATGAGGCCTTTAAATCAGTTCGGGAAGCGCCTCATCATCAGATATCGGCGCTGGATCGTAAACATTTGCTTCTGAGAGAGGCGAAGAGGCTGCCACTCCACTCGTGCGTATACATATATATATATATATATATATATATATATATATATATATATATATATATATATATATATATATAATATAAAAGGGGTCTGAATACTTTCCGTACTCACTGTATACTGCATATCTTTTGGTTCAATGCATTTTAATTCTCCTTCCTTGTATTCACATTTGAACAGCAATCGTGTATCTTGTTTGCTACATCAATCTAAATTCAATTAAATTTTAGTTCACATTGGCATTCTTGGTTGAAGTCTGAATGGTTCACAACCCTGCAAGTCTAGATCTTTTGTTTTATTACTGTTATATTTCTGAGATATAAAAGCTTTCCTGTAGCTCAAACAGTAGAGTGTGGTGCGTACAACGTCATTGAAAACATTATTAAAAACATTTAAACTGAAGGAACTAGTAAAGTGAAGTCAGTTTGCTAGTGGTAAATGGGCCATTTTTTCTTTAGTTCACTCTGGTTCAATTAAGTTAAGAAGGGAGAGACAGAGATGTGTAGCTACAAGAAAGTTAAACTTCTATCAGCACATACCACACTCCTCCATTTTTCTCCCACTGAAAGGTTCATCCCTCACAAAACACGCACCCCAAGACCAGGCACTCACGCACCTTCAGCCCACAAGGTCACTCTTCTGTCGCCAAGACAGCAGCACTGAAGTTCATTATCGTGTCTTTAATCTCAGGAGGAAGTATGCATGTTGACTGTAACCTTGGATTCCCTTGATCTCGCTCTCCCTGGCAGACACTCAAACACACAATAACCACCAAAACTTGTCAGTTCTGAAAAAAGAAAGCCAAAGCCACACAGAGAGTGAAAACAAGTGAAAAGTTTTAAGTTCTCTTTCAAAACTGATATTACATTCTGCCTTCAAACACTTTTCAGGTATAAAACACGTGTACAGTGTCATGTAACATGTTCTTTTCACACTAAAAGTCAAAATGCTGCATACATAACATTTTTTTACACTCTAGGAAAAAGTGTATATTTGTAAGCGAACAACAGCTTGTTACTTTTTATAAAAATATTTCAAAATAAATCCTGGAGCTTGCATTAAGCACATCAACAGGGTCCTTATGGGATCTTTCTTATCCACTTAGTCAGAATCTCACTCTCTCACTCCTTTTACCTGCACGAAGTCAACGAGACTTTCACTTATGCATTATTTAACTAAATTCAATTAATTCTACATGCCCCATTTTGCCTGAATTACATTAGCAACAATTAAAATAAATGTTCCAGCCATATTTAACAGGTCAATTAAAATAACCTTTTGGGCAAACTGGGGGAAAAAAAGCAGCAGCAAAGGAAGTGTTCAACTTTTCAGGAGACAAATGACCAGAGCGCAGTTATTATATACGGCGGAGCTCCTGCGCAAGAGGATGAAAACATTATTTATCAGCTGTTGATCCGAATGAAGAATTATTCCAAGATGGTGTATTAGCTAGCGGCAAGCAGACCACAGTGTAGAAAAGTGAGGATGAAGATAGAGGAATAAATTGTAGTTTATAAATTATTTGGAGAGCATGTTAGAGGATATAGTTCGTTAATGAATAGAGCCATCAGGCTAGTGGAGCCCATGGAAAGGACTGCCATCTGCCTCCCGATTATAATAATGAACTGTGTGTCACCCCACGGCGGGGCCTTTGCGCTACAGGTGCACACAACCAGGGAAGAGCATTATATACCAAAAGCTCCGCCCCTGGAGCGCATAGATAGTTTCTTCACACCTCATTGGTTAAACAAATGCACTGGTGAACTAGTCACTCAATGCCACAATCTTCAAACTGATGCTCTGCAAATGGTCAAAATTGCATGATTTTTTTTGTCTGTTAAATAGATAATTTCCTCAGCCTCATATGACTTATGTAGAACATTCGATGGAGATATTTTGAAGAATGTTTTTATTTCTTTTGTCTATTGAAGAAAGGTCTTATTTAATAGAGGGCATACCATGTTTTTCTGGACATAATGATGGCACACTACCATCGCCCTCATTATTTTGGATTGGGATAATTTAAAAGAGGAACACTGTGGTGTGTACAGTTGAAGAAAACATAAGAAAGGGAGTGATAGATAGGCTCCCTTTAGAGTGGACATTGTGCTTTGCATCTTTTCGGAACCCTTTTTATGCTCAAACAGCAAAAATAACACACTAAAGAAAACTTAAAATGTAAAAAAAAAAAGAAAAAAAAAGAGAGAGAGAAAAAAAGCATAATAGGGCCTAAATAAAGCTTCGATAAAAAAATATAAAAAAATGAATATTAGTTCTAGAAACCTAAACTAAATTAAAATAAAGTGAAATGTTGCTTTGTCAACTCACTGGAATAGGTTGAAGCAGTAGTTAAAAAATTAAACCTGAACACTAAAACTGACATGAAAATAAATTAAACCTAAATAGTAATATGAAAATGAAAACTGAAAATTAAAGCTTATTCAAAATTGTAATAACTATACACGTATATAAATAATACCAAAAGTCATACAGGTTTGCAATAGTATGAGGGTACTTGACTAAATTAAGTTAGCAAATACTGTACATGCATGTAAAATCTAAAATAGTCTTAATTTCATCCATTTTACAACTTTATCAAATGTGTGTTCCCCAGACTATGGCAAAAGAGTAAAGAGTACTATTCAAAAAAAGAAAAAAGGTCACCTTTTTTGGTCACCATTAACTTTCATTGTAGGGAAAAGAGCAGCATGAACATTCTTCAAAATATTCTGTGCTTTCCACAGAAAAAATATCCTTGTTCTTAAATTACATAAAGATGAGTAAACTAATACTTTAATGTGTAACAAGGAACAGAAAATGAAGGTTCAGTTGTTGTTCCTAAAATGCCAAGTGTTAGTTCGGCAAGGATTAAAGTACCTGAGAAACACAGTGAGAGAGAATCCATAATCCCTCTGTGAGAAACTCTCTTCGATTCCAGCCGGCAGAAACATTCACACAAACAGGAACAATCTGCAAAGCTATCAGAAAAGTAGTAGAAAGAGAGAAAAAGCACTGATAAAGTAGAGAGGACTTAGGAGTATTTCCCCTGTAGCTGCTCTGAGGGGAGGAGATGAGAGCGAGATCTGCCCTGAGAGGAATAATCTTTACAGAATGAAGATTAACCTCTGATTTCTAAGAGGCAATGATGGAGAAAACCAAGAGCCGTGAGAGACAGCCAACATTTGTGAGCAAAAGATCTCAACGGGGTAAAGACAGACACAAAAAGACTGATGGGAATAAAAGGGCAGGGATCCGTTTAGGTCACTTGCGGTACAAAGAAGGATACAGATCATTCACGTAAGAAGATACTGAAAAAAGAAAGGTAGATATTATACGTTTACAAACAATTACCCAGATCAACATCTTTTTGGATTAACATACATTTTACATTTATGCGTTTAGCAGACTCACATTGCATTCAAGAAAAACACTGACATTCTAATCAGTTCTTGCTCTCCCTGGGAATTGAACCCATGACCTTGGCATTGCAACCGCCACATTCTACTGTTTAAGCTACAGGAAGGTCTACACACACCACAAAAGTTTTGCAAGGAAGCAAATAAGGTTAACTATAATTTCACGTTGACTACTGAAACCAAGTCAAACGTTTGCGACAGGTGCGCGCAGTGAAGAAGGCATGTTTCTAGACCACCATTGCACAGAAAATGTTCATCTGGCATGGAGAGGTGTTCTCATGGCTGGCAACTTCATAAATGTGTATGTGTGTGAAGCAGATTTTAGCCTGAAAGTGAAGAGGCATTTTCACTGCTCTCCGGAACTACTGAAGCGACACTGCATAGTCTGACGGATACATTTAAAATGGTGAGGAGAATGAGGGAGGGGAAAGAGATATAAAAGAAAGAGAGAGAGAGAGAAACGTGCTTTCACTCTTAAATGCTCTCATTTTTACAGCATCTAGTTCTCTCTCGCTTTTCTTCCGATTCTCTGTATCAAAATTGCTTTTCATGAAACTATTCCTAATCTACAACTATGAATACCTTCAGTGCCTAAAAATAAATAAAACCACTAACAGTTTGAAGGGTTAGTTCACCAAAAAACGAATATCATTTACTCACCCTCATGTCAATCCAAACCCATAAGACTCATTCAAACTCGAAACACAAATGAAGATATTTGAATGAAATCTGAGAAATTTCTATCCTTCCATTGACAGCTGCGCAACTACCACTTTGACGCTTCAAAAAGTTCATAAATTCTAAAACCAATCCATATGAATGTTCTGCTTCATGTGCTAAAGTGATTTAATTTAGGCTTTTATTCACATACTGTATAAACCCTCATTATTGAACACGTCAGATATGGTAAATGGAAGCTCAAGCATGTTTGCTTGGCGAGCGAGAACCAAAGAGGTTCATTCTCTTGTTACGTTTGAGCTTCAGCAAGAACCAATGAGATTCATTCTCACACATCAAGCAAGTAAAGCAGAGCTTCTGTTTACGTCCACTGATCAAAGTTCACATTTTTGGGCGAACTAACCCTTTAACTAGTCAATTTAATTTAAAGAGAGTAACTTCTAAATACTAAAAATTACTTCTAAATAAAAAAATAAAAAACAAGCATTTAAAAATGTGTATTAAAGCATTTAAAAGACACTGCAATAATATGGCACAATAACTGAAAAACTGTGAGAAACATTGAATGCCTAAAGGCTGATATTCTGATTATGTGTAATGCAATTAAACTAATAAAGTAGATTCACTTAATTCTAAATTAGGTATTAAAAACACAGGAACTGAAAAATAGCAAGACAATGTAATGGACAAAGAATGATCTGAGGCACGTGTTTATAGAAAAAAGTGTGTAAGCGAGTGTTGTACTTAAAGTTTAAACCTCAAATTCAGTTGCAAAATGGACTACATTTGTAGGATTATGTGTGATTAATCATTGAATCATGAAATTAATTTGATGCATGCATTTAGTCATACCATACTATTAAGATAATAATAAGACGCAATGAAAAGTGGTTTAAGGTTTGACTTGTTTATTCTTCTTGAAGGAGATCAGGGGCTCCGACCTGATCCTCGAGTGAACGACAAGACAAAAAAAATTGATGAACATCAACACGCAAAAAACACAACAAACAGCTGGAAAATGTGACAAGTGCAATGGGGAGTGTGATGGAGGATTGTGGTGAATTAGCAGGATTACAGGTATGGCGGCTGAATAAATAAATGCTAAACGAACCAAATCTAGCACCAACTCCGATTTCAGAGTTCTGTGATTTTGTTGCAGTTGGGTCTAGATTGGCCTAGTGATATTTGGTATCTAGTTCGGTTCTCTTGAATGAGTTTCTTTCTTTTGTGAACTAAAAATGTGTTTGATTCAGGTGCTCAGAACATTTGAGTTCCACCTACGATTGCTGCTGCTTACTGATTCTGTCCCTTTCAGAATGTGATTTCTCCTTACTGGATAAAAGAGAAATAACAGGAAGGTGCGAGGAAGGTAAAAGTGATGGGGAAAAGGTATTGGGAAAAAAAGGAAGGTTCAAGGGTGTCTATCTCTCTCTCAATTCACTGCAGATTCTGGTTGAGTTCTGCTTAGGTGTGTCTCCCAGGTGGCGTCTTTCCTTGGCAACAGTCGATAAACGGTGAGATCACAGATACAAACAGGTCTTCCTCTCTTCCTGCGTGAAGTCTTAACCCCCAGTCCTCAACTTGTCCTAGAAAAAAAAGACAAAAAGACAGAATTCTTGTTAGGGGAAAAGAGATGCAGTGGCATGTTTCCCCGGCATCTGCATGAAAATACATAAAGAGAAAAGGAATTCAAGGGGAAAAAGGGAGAGAATGTGAGAGCTTATTCTTGAGAGATGAACCACACGGCAAACCACGGTGGAAGCAAAAAGCCCCAACACAACCAAACGTAAACACACGGCTCTTTCTTCCCATCAATACGCATCTCTCACAGGCTACCGCACTCAACAACAGGAAATAAGAATCCCTAGAGTGAGAGAAGGAGAGAGTATGAAAAAAGGTGAGGTGAAGGAGATAGACAAGCGTTATGACAAAAAAAAAAAGCAGCCGTAATGGTGGAGAGGTTGAGAAAAAAAACACATTCATCCTTATTTGAACTGCAGTTGCAACCCATGTTATGTAATCTGACATATCCAAGTGAACCTGGATATTCAACATTTGGAAATGTTTGTAGGAGATGTTTATCAGAATGTTCATGCTATTCTTTTTCATCCAATAAAAGAGCATGGTGACAAACTTTAAAGCTCTTGGAAAAAAAAAAGGATCAAAGTACTCCAGAACAGAATACAAAATTAGTTTTAAATAGCTTGTAAGCTACAAGCCAAGTCTTCTGAAGTCAAAATAAATCTCTTAAATCTCATTCACGTTTGGCGCATATGAAATTTGGCATATCAAGAAGCGTCATAGCAGGTGTGGCATCACTGATGCCAAAACTCATTGGTTCTTTCATGTTTGATATGCATATATAAATGAATCAGTGTTATTGTTAACTAAAACTATTTAAAAAATATAAAAAAAAAGTTATTGAAATTAAGTTAAAATATGAAGAAAAAAAGGGGCAAACAATAAAAAAAACTACTACAAATTAAACTAAAATTAGGGTGAAATATCAACATAAAAATAAATATTATATAATTAATAACTAATTGAAATAGCTCAATATGGTAATTTTTTGAAGCCTTTTTGTAATTTTTTTGTAGTGTGACAGCCCTTGGTCACCATTCATGTCTATTGTACGGAAAAGAGTAAACAGAGAAAATTTGCTTTCAACGATACGAAGGTGAATAAATCCCCCTAAGGCACCTCAATGCATCTCTCACAGCCCCTCAACTGCTTGCGTGAGCTCAGTTTCATAATGTTAAAATATGTTGAAAGTTCTAGAGTAAAAGTAAACACTCAAACAGGTGGTGGCATTTGTTCCAAACCTCTGAAGGACAAGTTTGAGCCAGTGAAAAATACGCCTTGGCACAAACAGATGCTGCAGTCGGAAACTCTTCCGCACTTTTTTTCTAAAAGAGTGGACAACAGTTGAGAGGAGAGAGAGAGAAAGGGAGGGTGACCACGCGTTAAGAATAAGAAAGAGCGAATGAGAGATTGCCGGCGATAAAGTAGTATTCATGGTGCTTTGAGAGGAAGAGGGCGTTGCGCTTTATCTCTGGACTCCGGGCACTATCGGCTCGGGGTTGTACCGCAGTCACTGCTTTACAAACTGATGGGAGGAGGAGAAGAAGGTCACAGCCAAAATATTATCAGTCCAGGAAAGATAAACCATGGAGTAATTACGTTCACAAAGCCACAGCCATGACCGATCACTGTCGTTACCCTCTCTGCTAGTCAGGAGAATTCATTCCTCTTTAGCCATGGTGACCACTGATTACAGACACTCCATCTGTACGCTTTCAACAAGAGTTATTTATACAAATATACAGTGCTATCAGCTCCTTGTTCTCTGAAAACGACAAGGATAAGATCCTGAGGGACTTCCAGATCCAGACGGACAAGCAAGGACTGGCCAACAAATCAGGCATTATGGCAGTCACAAAAATGCCAGGGATTGAAAGAGAACATGCGATACTTGTCATTCAAAACCAAAAGTAGTTTTGCAGGTGAAAGGGCGTCTAATCAAACTCTATAGCATTTTGGTCCAAACTCATTCGTTCACTGGTAATTTTTTTTGAAGAATTAAACCAATGCCAACATGGAAAGGTTGCCTGACATGCTCACATTCACAAAATATAATAGATGAAGACATAAAACATGGTTTCAACTTGTATATTGTTAAACCTATGCAATGTATTCATTTCAATGTGCAATTTTTATGTACTTTACTATGATAAAACACATTTATGATCAGTATACTTCATACAACTTAAAATCTGGGTCTAAAAACCAGTTGAAAGCACTGTCCTGGTTTTCCAGACGTACAGCACTACTGTTTCCTGCACTGCTTTTCAGGAATAGCACTGCTGAAACTACAGAAAATGGATAGAAATGAGTTTATGAGTTTGCAGCATGAATTGAATGTAAAGATAAAAGACTGGGTACCAATATAAAGGCAATAAGCTTATTTCCATTCCGTAGTATATGTGCAAAAACAACAACAAAGAAACAAAAACGGCAAGTCTTTGGAACATGATAGTGCCGTGCAAAGAACAGACACAAATTCAAAGTCATTTTTTCAACAAAAAATATCTTAAAATCACATTGATACACAAATACGGTGCGTCAAAAGACATTTCACTCCATGTCTGGTGTAAAACAAAAAGCGAGAACAAAAAGGAAAGAGGATTAAACAAAAAACAGAACAAAACAGTGTAGATAGATTCACAAAGCAGCAACATCTCTCTTTCGTACACACTCACAGCACATAATCTTCTTAAATATTTTGTTATCTGCCTATTTTTGTGTGTTCCTGTGCGAGTAATAAAAGTTTATTACACAGGTAACCGTTGTTCCTCACAACAAAGATAATGAAATCATGAAATACCTCATGCCATTACAGGTATCCATATTAGATTTATCAGAGAACAATACTAAGAACAGGCTTGTGCACATGAACATGCATATATGTAAACACAAAAACACTACAGATGCTAAAGAAGTTACAGGTAAATTTGGCGCATACACAACTATGAATAAAACATCTCTTTATTTACATGATGTATTGCTTAAGTGCTGCAGAATGCACAGCGCTGCTTTAAACTAATACCCCAGAGGGCAACACTCTTTCGCTCTCACTCCCCAAACTGTGCCGTTGTAAAAATCTAATGGAAGGGCCCATCTGAATATAAATTGTGTTTGCGTTGAATTGCTGGAGTGTACGGAGGAGATTTTCGGAGAGGGTCGGTCCAATTCTCCCCATTTCCATCCTTGCATTGCGGAATCAGGACCGAGGATGTTGCGGTGGGGGACTGTGGGACAGTGCTATTTAAATGACATGTCCCCGTTCCCACATTTAACACACACTTAGGCCCGCACCAAGAACAGCAGCTGTCAGCTGGAATTATGGAAATTACTCTTTCGTCTGAGCCTACAATTTAGAGTGAACTTAGTGGCGCCTGTAGCCAAGCGGAAAGTGAGAGAACACTAGGCAGAAGTTTTGATTTGCAAATGGAGGTGTGGGTCAGGCAGAGAGTGTGTTATTACAGGGCTTGGAGAGGATGGCAAGGCTGTTTCACTGGATCTTAATGCTGTGGGCTAAAGAGCAGCTGTATATGCTAATTCCTACGCTGGGGTGGCTGGGAAGTGGTAGAACGCACAAAACAGAAGATACACACACTAGAATGTCTCTCAATACGCAGCACAAGCACTATGGGCAAATTTTGTTACAACAAATTTAACTATTTTGTGCCTATAATAAAACATTAACATTTTACACTGTAAAAACACTTTTCATGTACCCTGGAATAAAGATATCAAAAAGTAAATAAGTAAATAAATAAATTTATGAAAACAATTAATGGAACCCTTAATCATCAAAAATAACAAGTCAGTTAAGCTTCTTCAATATGAATCTGTCAGATTAGCATTAATAAACTTCACCTGCTTTGGTGCAAATGAAAGTGAAAACAGATGCACTGGAAAGAAAACATCAAGACAACCTCCAAAAAAGGAATGACTTTGCAGGTGGTGGCCACAGATAATTGTTCTCTCCTTACTCTTCCTGACTGATCTATCTTTAGTTTTGTGTTTTGTTAGGGTCCTTGTCACTGTCTGTGGTACGAAGTAGTTCCTGCCACCCAGTCAGGATGTACCGCCAGCCCTGCTATTCCAGGATGGCACATCCATACATGCTGTAGCATGGAGGTTAGATGTGTCTCCAAGCACAGTTTCAAGAGCATGGAGGAGATACTGGGAGACAGGCCGTTACAACAGGAGAGCTGGACAGTGATGTAAAAACCGAGCATCAAGATCGAGTATCTGTTCTTTTGTGTGAGGAGGAACAGGAGGAGCACTGCCAGAGCCCTAAAAAAAACCTCCAGCAGGATGGTGTAGTGTGGTGTGCAGGTTTCTGACCAAACTGTCAGAGAAGCAAGCAAGTTCAAACTGAACAGATGTGACAGACATGAAAGAGTCTGGACATGCCGTGGGGAACGTTATGATGTCATCCAGAATGTCTGGTTTGGCGGTGAGTCAGTCATGGTCTGGGGAGGAATATCCTTGGAGGGTCGCACAGACCTCTAATGTTATAGACAATGGTTCCCTTACTGCTGTTAGGTACCGGGATTAAATCCTTAGAGCCTTTGTCAATCCTGATGCAGTGGGTCCTGGGTTCCGCCAGGTGCATGAGAATGCCCGGCCTCAGTGCTTCAAGTGTGTAGACCGTTTTAGATGACAAAAGCACTGATGCTACTGACTGTCCCTCATCTTACCCAGACCTGAATCCAATTGGGAACCTCAGGGACATTGTTTTGGAACATCCAAAGCTGCCAAGTAGCACCACAGACTGTCCAGGAACTCACTGATGCCCTGATCCAGGTTTGGGAGGAGATCCTCCAGGACACCATCCACCATCTCATCACAACCATGCCCAGACATTGACGTGAGTGCATACAGGCACGTGGGGACCATACACACTAATGAATTACATTATGATGGTTTACTTTGATGAACTTCATGCAAGTTGGATCAGCGTTTTGTACATTGATATCTGGTATGATTTTGAATCCAGCCTTTAAATGTGTTGACGGTTTTGGTTTCAAATGGATGGTTGTCACAATTTTGTTTACAACTTACCAATTTAAGTGATTTGTGTGTGTGTGTGTGTGTGTGTGTGTGTGGTGAACATATCATGCACAGACAAACACACACTCACATATTCACCTGTTTAGCATTGTTGACACACTGCAGGTATAGCGAGGCGATGTTGGAGCACAGCAGAGTTTTTCCAGCATTTTCTCTGTAGCACTTCAGAATCTGCCCCTGAAGGTCGGTGCACACTGGACTAATTTCATATCGCCTGTGAGAGCGAGAGAGAGAACCAAAAGGTAAAAGAAAGGAAGATGAGGGAGAGAGAGAGAAACAGTCAGAGGACAGACAAATTTAGCAAATGAATGTGGTCATCCATCATAATTACATTTTCCATTTTTAATAAACTGATCCTATGGCAGTGACAAAGAGCTGTTAAATGATGTTCTTGCAGTGTTTTTACAAGTAAACATCAGATCAATCACTAATCAATAGCAGAATTGATTTGTGCAGAATTAGTTTGCTGGATAATTGCATGTTGCAGCAAAGTGCAGGAGATCTAACAAGGTGCTGCTTCAAGACATATATCAGCTGTAAAGGCCGTAAACATCCTGTCACAGACAATCTCATACATAGTTTGGAATAATTAAGACTTTTTAGTATCTTTGAAAGAAGTCTGTAATGCTTATCAAGGCTGTATTTATTTGAAAGTAAATACAGTAAAACAGAAATATTGTAAAGTACTATTACAATGTATTCTATCATAACATTTTAAAATGAAATGTATTCCCGTGATGGCAAAGCTGAACTTTCAGCATCATTACTTCGTTCTTCAGTGTCACATGATCCTTCAGAAATCATTCAAACATATTAACAGTTTGTGGAAAACATGAAAAAAAATCATTTTTGGTAGTGTACCTTGGATAGAAACAAATAGTTATATATTTACTGTTACTTAGTTATTAAAACCTTTTGATGTGGTAACAATTTTATACCACTAGAAGTACCATGGTGATATTTAGTAAGCAACCTATGCACTCAACTCAAGAGCGCTTTTTCAAACACTCCAAAATATCAAAACTTTGACCCAGACAGCATTGAGTTTCCAGCTGGAACTTACAAAACCTTGCAGATTGCCATCAACAGCTCGTCTACATCTCAAGGTCATAACAAAAAAACAGCACATTTCCAAACAAATATCGTTCTTTGGGAAAGATACAGATGAAACAGCGGGTCACACTGGGCATAATGACAAAGACCACCCGGTTCTCATGAAATCTAAAGCCCAATGTGTACAAAAACGAAACATCACCTCTGTCCCAGGAGGATTAGAATGAATACACACACGTCATTTGACCTTTGGGACAGCAAAAGGCAAAGCAAGGATTGGGCAGGAGGGAGATACTATCCTGATCTATTCAAGGAGATGCTCTTTTTAGATCAGACGCGGTTTAATCCACGCTGTCATTCATATTAGCTGCTCTGAAGGGCAGATGAATGAAAGAGTGAATGGACACCCGCTGTCAGTCACCACCTCAACTCTTTGGGTCCCGGAACTGGGGATTCACCCTTTTTTCCCTTTTTCTTATCCTTCTCCATCTCGCTGTCCTTGCCTAAATTCATCTACTCAAACACACACAGCTGCTGTTAGTAACACATCATCCTAATCCTAAACTGCGTTAGAGTAAAAGGCAAAAATGTACTTCTATGTGCTAAAGCTACTTTACTGGTGATGGAAAAGTATATAATTTTAAGTAGGCAATAAAACATTATGGCAGAACTGGGACATACCCCCCTGTTATAAAAAACGATGTATGATAGTCCCCTTTGGTCCATTTATACTTGAGGAAGTCCAAAGAGTCACAATATGTGGACAGTATTAGACTAAAAAGCATGACAAAACTATATTCTGTATCTGCACTTACTGTATTTGTATGTAAAAATAAGGGAGGGCAAAAAAAAAAAGAAACATTTATAAATCAATTATAAATACAGTAATACCTTGAGATACGAGTGTCCATCATACGAGCATTCCGAGATCTTTTGCTTTGAGATATAATATTTAAGATATGAGCACGCTTACAGACGCCAACGCTAGGTAGTCGAGCACTCTGAGCAGCTCAAACCACCCCATTTATGGGGTAATTGCATATGATCTCCACTAGAGGGCCACCTTGGTTTTACAGCGGGAAGTTACTGGGGGCGACGAGCGATTCAAAAGGATTAAGTTGGGAGCAGCACGAGTTATGCGTGTTCAACAATAATAAATATGAGGTTCTGAGGCTAATACACTACACGGGAAGAAACACTACACTTCTGTATTGTGTTTGCATTATCTGCAAGTGTTTGCCTGCAAGACTGTCTCGAAGGTAAGAATTCATAATAAATTATTTGAGATATGAGCAATTCGAGTTGCGAACTGATTACGGATTATGCTTGTATCACAAGGTATTACTGTAATATAATTTAACTAATTTACACAACCGTTCAAAAGCTCAGGGTCAATACAATTCGGGTACATTACATTTATCAAATGTGATATTTAAGACATTTATAAATAATAACAATAAAAATGATATCAAAAAAGTAAAATGCTGTTCTTTTGAAATTTCTATTCATCAAATCATCTTGAAAAAGTACAGTATCATGGTTTTCCCACAAATCTGTTAATCTCTTTATTTATAATAAGAAATATTTCTTAAGCACCAAATCAGCATATTAGAATGACTTCTGAAGACAATATTACCATTTTTATCGTAATATTTAAAAAAAAAATAAAAATGCAGCCTTGGTGAACATAAGAGACTTCTTTCAAAATGTAAAAAAAATAAAGTATATTTCTGATAAAGCATTGGCATACTACTTTCAACATTATAATTGAGGACATACCCCTCCTAATCTTGACTATTGTTTCATATAGAACAGATAGTATGCAAATACATATTTTAGAAAAGAAAAAAAAACACAGAGGGCAAAAAGCTTTGCTGTTCAAATACATCATCTGAGCTCTGAGGTATCTCCACATCAATACACGTGGATAGCACAATCTCTTTTTTTCCTACCGTTCTGTTCCCTCCCCCACAATCTACAGATCGAACGTCAAAAAGCAGGACAGCTCTATAATATCATAGGCGTGTATATATTTATTTATGTCCCTGTGTAAATCCCTATGTCCAGCTGAAATGGTTTTTGGAAGAAAAGTAGTAGATGGGTCATAAATCACAGCGAGCAGGCGCTTGGATGACTGTGACACCGAGGGCTGAGAGAGACACACAGATATGAGATGCTTTATCACAGGAAGAGAGAAAGAGAGAGCTTCTGATTGAAAGACAGGGAAAAGACGAGAAAGGACATAAAGAGACTGTGCTCTAAATTATCCCATGGTTTTGCAACCTTCCTTTTAACCTACACTAGCACATGAAGGACTTCCTATAGGTGTGCCAGTCTGTAGGGGATTTACTAGGCAAAAACCATTCGGCACAGTAGCACAGAGTGAAACAGCAGACGAAAGCCGCAAAGACGCCCTTCCTGCTGCATTCAGCTTGTTAAAATACCAGCACATATTTCTCAAACAAGCTTAATGCTCTCAAATCAAGACTAATGAAATATTGGCCCACTGGCGCTGTGCAAGTCCAGTGTTTTACAGTCGGCTCGGATGAACTGAGATCTCTCTCTTAACAGACATGTGACTATCCGTCATCATTATGAGCACTCGCAGTCTAACGGGGTGAAGAGGTTAAGCATCCACTTCTGAAAAAACCACATGTATGTTCATTTAGGAGCTGACGGCGTGTGTGACAGGCAGACAGAAATCAAAACAAATGAAGCAGTTACGAAGAAAAATGATAAGCACTCATTTTCGTCGTTTTTAAAACATGATCCATCAGCTGCGAGAGGGAAGAGAAGATGCTATGGGCTCCGAAACAAACTCGCAGCGTCCCATTACCTGTCGCGACGGAAAGAAAAGAGAATTGGGGGGAAAAAAAAGGTTTTGCGATGGAGAAGATGAGGTCAGATACCAGGGTGAGAACGGCAAGGAAAGACAAAACACAAAGATGAAGGAGGAGGAGGAGGAAAGATAAGAGAATGATATATAGGTAATCAAGACGCGGTAAAGATGTAACAGAGTTAAGAGTGGTCTGTCTGCAGTCTGAAGACACACTTTCAAGATGATGAGGGTTTGATGTGACAGCACCAGTCATAACTGTGTGTGTGGAGCTCCTTTTGTTGAGTGAGAAGGCCATTTACTCTGCATTGATATTCTTTGCCGTTCAGCCATCGACTGACCTCTTTTAAAACAGAATACTTAGCTTAAATATTATGGCTGGTCTACTGCTGTTCACTTATATTTCGCTGTAATAGCTATAATTGTGTTCTCCGAGACAGGTCAAGCTGTGCTTCAATAGGCAGTCAAACTTCATGGCCTTTTAAGAGGAGTTATTTCTTCTAAAGAGTAGCCTATTACAGTCTGAGATCTCGCTGTGTATGATGGGGCTTTTCGAAGGGGACTTGAGTGAATGCCAACACAGGAATAAGGGGTCAGAAAAAACCTCTATTTGCAAATGCAGGTACTAGGGATACAATATAGATTGGTTATCACCTGAAATTAGAATTATTAATACTCATTTCACCAATTTTTCAATTAAGATTGCCTTGCTGTCTTGAAACTCACTTAAAAGTTAAACTTTAAAAAAATATTTAAATACAGTAATACCTCAGTTTATGAGTGACTTTGTATACGAGCAAATTGGTGTACGAGCATTGTATCAGAGTGCGAGAATTTTTCCCTCGCTCATTTTTTGTGTGATAAAGTCCTAATGCTCAGCATTTTCGCTATTGTTCACATAGTGAAATATATACGTACAGAACAGCATATAGACAATGGCCCTCAAGATGAGTTAGAAAGGTGCGAAATTCTCCCTAGTCTAAGCAGTAACTCAGTACAGTAAATGGTAAAGTATTTTTAGAGTTTGTCAATTATTAATATTTATACGAGATCTTAATGGTTATAATAACTGTATGGTTAAACTGAAATTAATAAAAATATTAGTACTAGTAAAGAATATTTTAAATGGGCATTTATGGTCATGTGGAATGAATCGAGTGATTTTTAATTACATTCTTAAGGGGAAAATTGTTTTGGTGTACGAGAATTTTAAGCTCGCTCTTGGAGCGAATTAAACTCGTAAACCGAGGTATTACTGTACTTGAATAACTGTCAAACTTAATATTTGGAAAAGGTATATCCATTTTAATTGTACAATTTAGTAATAATCTATTAAATAAAATATTCACTTGTATAATAAAACAACTAATTTCGCCATGTCGTTTTTTTTCTCCCCCCATTTACTTATAAAAACTATTATAATATCAGAATTGAAATTTTTAGAAAATATTAAGAATATTAATATTGAAAATATTAAGATGAATACATTTTAAATGTTACATTTTTATAAAATAACTTATTACATAACACTAAATTAATGTTTTAGGCCTTAAGCCACACTTTCTCAATTCCAAGAACACAACAAGCGGTCTCCAGAATTTAATTGCTTAATAAAAACAAAACAAAAATGACACGTGTATTTTAATCTGGAGTCACACAATTGCAGGTTTGCAACAGAGCGAGAACGAGATTAGGTCATCTTCTGGGATTTCTAACGCGTCGGGTATTCAATACATCCTCAACATCAAGAACACATACGGGTACTTTCATGCGTCCTCTGTTCTTGTGTTCCTGAGTATTGGAATCAAACTTTTGACAGTTGATGATGATGTAATATGAGAACACAAGGATGCAATATCACTTAAGAACACATGCTTTAACTATTCATGAAAATCAGACACAGTCATGTGAAACTGGGGTGTAGTGCATTGGAACATCAATTCCTACAAGTGCCCTTTGACCTAAAAAGGACATGTTAATGGGCGACTAAACTGGGTGAGCAGAGACATTTAAACCCATTCAGAGAACAGAAGATAGCAGAACACAGGGAGAGGTCAACCCTGTGAAACTGCTTCAGTGTGGCAGAGTATGGGAACCCCCTAGGGACACAAGACAAACAGACTGAGTGCATGCTTAAACACAGCATCACAGGGATGAGGCAAAGGTCAGAACTGACAGGTGGCTGAAGACAACATCCCATTCTTCCAGTCAAGCATTTATCTGTAATTCAGCCAGCATCCATGGGTGCGTAGCTCAGCAGGCTGTGTATGTGCATAAGTGTGTGGAAGAGCCGGTTCGTGTGTTTGTGCACAACCATTGAACATATGCTTCAGCACCCTTCGAGCAACATGCTTAACTATTATCTCCAATTTCAACCTGCTTCTAACTTTTTACCCTAAATCCTAACCTCACCCTCAACATCTTAATCTTTACTTAACTACCTTTGACCCTAAATCCCAAACTTAGCTTGGTTCCAACCTTAAACCATAATCAGAAAACCATTGGATGACAGAAATGTAATCCATCACTAAACGTTCTGTTCACCATGTCGTCACTGAATCGTTTGGTTTCTCATAAGTGTTTTACTACGGTATCGTTGCTATTATACATAGGTGTGTCTATTACATTTTTTATTCATTAATTTGAACGAATAATTTACAAACAAACAATAAATAATTATTTTAATAAATGATTCAATGACTCAGATCCTTCATTTGTCATTTTTACTGAATGAATCTCTATACCTATTGGTGTAACGATGCAATGATTAATTGCAATCTGTTATTCGATTAAGTATCTTTCAAAAGCTCTATTTTGATTGCTACTAGACAGTGTTTAACTATAAACTTTGATGCCAGATCTTCTGTGAAAATCTGAATTAGTGCAAGACAAACAAATGATCTGTGTGGTTGAAAAGACTTTGTGAAGAGATTTCATACCATTACTTTACTGTAGGTCAGCAGAGATTTGTATGCCGTGATTGTACTTGTCAAAGGTTAAATGGCCAAAGGTGAATCATTGTCATTGAGGAATGAGATCGCGTGGTTGTTTGAATTGAGATCGCGACCTTATAATGATTAATCGTGTATCTCTAGTTTCTAGAATATTTCATACCTCTAAAATAATTTTTTTCCCACATATATACTACATATTATACTACTGTTCCTGTAAAAGGTCAGAAAAATTAACTTCTCCATTGCTTGAGCTCCCACATCTAGTCAAGTTTAACAAAGGTTTGTCATATTGCTAGACACAATCAGTCAACAACAGTTGCTGAAGCTCATATTTCTGAAAGTGACCAATAAGGATAGGCCTAATCCTACGTTTGTGCCAAAATCAGTGCACTGATTGCTCAATTTGAATGCTATTCGAGAACCGACAAAGAATGTCGATCAAGAGAGGATGTAATGGGATTACAAAAAACTACCATTTTGTTGTTTATGGAAAAATCTAATAAAACATTAAATAGGTATTTTATTTTTTACTGATGTACAAGTGTCGCAATGCAATTACACCATTTGACCTGAGACAGATTTTTCCATAAGTCAAAACCACAAGTATATCAGCAGCTTTCAGCTACTGAGAGAGTAAAGATATTGAAGAGACGATCATTTACAATTTCAAGCAAAAGATTATCATATCAAACCCATGTTAATTCCATCAATTACGCAGATTTGGACCCCCATCTCCAGGGCAGTTTCAACTTTCAGGAAATCAAAAGGCTCAGACAAAATATACTTAATTCTTTTATCTCAACCCAATTCCAGATAGGATCTTATCGCCTTTTCCCTTTAGAGGGCAAATATTGTTGGAATATCCATTTGGGAAAAGCAATACAGATAAACGTGTTTCTAATGTACAACCTAAACACATACACACCTGTGGCCTGTTATTCACGTAATACAGAGATTTTTAGGTTTCACTTCTTTTTTCTCACGCACATGTAGTTAAACCTCATTATTCTCGCAGTCAGTAAAGCTTGCGTCTTTCCTTGTGAAACATCAGACCTTGAAGACATTTCATTATATACAAAAAAAACCTCTCACACACGCTTTTTCCTCCACCCCGTAATCCAATCACAGCGTTGCTAATGCACCTCTCTAATGCAATCAGCCAATCACAGCATCCACTGTGGCCCCGCTGGTCACATGACACCAAAGTCCAGGCCTGTGCGAAGAACCATGTCAGGCTAATGCTATTTTAATGCATTTCTTAATGCAATTTAGCATTAGCCGTGCAACCTCCCCCTCCCGACTCCGATTCTGCCCCACTGGACACCACAAATCAATTTCTGACATTTCTAAAGAGACGATGATCCCTGTGTTGGCACTGAGGAAGAGGGATAATGACAGCCTAATGCGATTTGTGAGCGCTGGCTAGTCCTAAAACTGGCTGGCCTCCCTTCACTTCCTCTTTACCAACGTGCATTACTATCAGGGCTAATAGGCCACATTAAGACATATGGAGCCAAAATGTCCTATAATTTTGGGGCTCTTCAGTTACATATTTCCAACTATAGTAGCGTAATGGCCAAGACTTCACATTCATGACAAGACTTTATGGAAGTTTGTGGAAATGGATGGAAACATTTTTAGTGCGTTTCCAGGTCAGGTAAAGAAGCATAACTGTGTATGCTTTTGTAGATTAAAAGGCATAGTTTGAGGATAAAAACTAAAAATCCCATCATCATTTACTCAAAGTCATGTGAAACACCTTAAACTTTGCTCTCCTCAAACAAAGCTTTAATATTGCTTCAGAAGAATATAGCACATGATTCATATAGGCTGCTTTTTTCCTTTTAAATTGTACTCATGTACCATTGGCCTTTGTTATATGAAAGTGAGGAGCTTGGACATTCTCTAAACTTCTTGTTTGTGTCTACAGAAAATAAGTAACTCAGGTTTAATGTTAGAATTCAAATTTTTTAAACGAAATATATACATTAAAGAAATAATAACAGCCTTGGGTGGCTAAATAAATTAAAACGGCGAGAGACACTAGATCAACAGCTAATTGTTATACATGTAATGCAGCCAAGGAGCCATCCAGTATCAGTGTGTGATCGCATCTGCATACATGCATCTCATTTGCAGTAAAGGTAGGATATAATATGTATTAATGTTGGACTATAAGCTGATGAATGCCATAGTGTGTCATTCTGAACTCACTTGAACTTTGAGTTGACCTCGTCTGCTGCCTTGTGATAGTTCTCATTGGTCACCTTGTAGAACTGGGCACTCTGAAGAAGAGAGAAAACGTGAAAATGTGTTAAAATAAATTATGTACCGAAATTCATTTTGCTTTTCAGAATTAAAATGTATGCTTGTAAGTGTATTCCTAATTCTTTTGCTGTGTCCCGCAGTATGAACAGAAGGAGAACATTAATAGACAAAAAAAAGCTTCTAACGACACAAATGTTCAAAACCGCAGCAGGTCCAACCCAACTGAGTCTCCACCGTTCTGTGCTACCAGTACGAAAAAAGAAAGGATTTTTTTGTAATATACTGCCCACAACTACATTTTTAAATTTACATTTATAGAGTTTTGCTCTCTTTTAGATTTCAAAAGGGTGGAAATCAAAGAAAAAGTGTCAACAAAGATGAAAAGGTCATCACACTAACAAATGATCTAAAACCATATGAGGATCTTAGTGAAGTGTGTCAAGAGTAGGTGGGTAAAATTGAATGTCCTTACAACCCGGAATGGACCTTGATAAAGCGTTCAGGTTGGTGATTTGAAAAGATGTCAGATGGACGACTGAATTTGAGGATGTGACAACAAAAACTTGCTCTAGCTACATCCATAAAGAGAGCTCTCAATCACAGTGAGACGGGTTCATCTCACATTCACTCTCTCACACACACAATCAATACAAATGAAAGACAACAACCATGAGGATCAATAATTATATCTTAGGCTTTTAGTGAAGTTACTGTATTGCTTCTGATGGACTGCATGGAAAGTAGAAGCCATTTGTCTAGTGGCTAGAAGAGATGTGGTACTAGAGTCTAAAAATCAGCTTTCTGTCAAATCTATCAATGGTTGATGGAGAAGCACGTTGTATACAAGTATATATAAATCCAACTGAAATATAATTACATTTTCACTAGTTACCAGCTAATAGTTCACTTGCCAAGGCAAAATTTTCATATTTGGTGCTTGGCATTTGGAAGCTGCATGATACTCTTCCACTGTGGGATGAAGAAAGTAATAGAGCAGACTCACACAGTTGCAAAGTTCTACAATAATGCTCTAGTTTCCCCCTGAGCCTACCATCAAACAGAACAATAGAATTGAGAGTTAAAACGTGACTCTGAGGGGCTCTGCTATGTATTAGGGAACAAGCAACAGTGATTTTAAGAGCATGTTGTGGTGACGCTGATGAACTGATGGGAGGTGCTGGCCTACACAGACACTGATTACATGGAGTGAGTCGGACCTCCAAACACAAACACGCTCTAAAACCCCATGACCTGAGTGGGGGTGTAATTTAGGAGGTCTGCCTTTTCCTTTGATTAACGAGAGAATGGGATAGGTGCTGATTTTGATTTCAGAGTCGGGCCACATTGATTTAGAGGCCCTTCCATCAGCGTACATTTGCTTCCCACATACTCTCACAAAACCCTAAACCCTCATCTTCATCTGTCATGGCTTTCACATCTTAATTATTATATTTAAAAAGTTGTTTACATTTATTTTTCCAAGCTGAAAGTCTTTTTTATACCATGTTATTTCAAAAACATTAAGGATTTGAGAACTTTCAACCTGCCATTTTGCTACACGAATGAACCTTTCCTTGTCATAAAAATACCAAATAATACATTTTAAGAGACTTGTTGACCGTAACAGTCATGAGTTTTTTCTTAAATAAATATAAAACACGCTTCATTGGACCACATGACTTTGTTCGATTTGCAAAATCAAAGCCTTATCCAACTAACAAACATAGAGAACCCCAAATAGAGAGAAATTCTCTTCTATCATTCTTTTCTTTAGCAGGTACCACTAAGAAAAGAAAAATCAGTTCTTTACCTGTGCCACACATAAGCTGTGAAGCTCCTCTCACACCTTCTGTTTACAGGCATCTTAAAATAAAACTTTATTTAATTTGATGCACACAGGGGTGTTATTAACTAATGAAAGAAACTCCTAAAAAATACTCTTGCAACTGTCAGTGCATAAAGGTGGTGTTTTGAGAAACAACCCCATGCCCAAATTAAATCTCGCAGGCTTTATAATGAGAGATCTGAGCAGTGGTGCAGTAATCAGCAGGATGCGTTATCTCTCACAAACCAGAGAGGATGTGGAGGGAAACCCCCGCCGAGACAGCCATTATGGCTCAACAGTGCGACGGCCATATTGGCTCCGCAGCGCACAGGGGGAGGCGCGAGACCGAGCTTTAACAAATCAAAGCAGGCGACTGCAAACAGGGAAGGAAAGCAGAACAGAGGCCTGTGGAGTCAATCCTTCCATTGCTGCCTCTTACTGCGGGAGACTGGGAAACAAAACAGACGAGTAGAAATGTCCCAAATAAACACAAATGCTGTAAATCAAAATGGCAAAAACCTTCAGTACAAGCATAGAAAATATTTTAGAGTGACACATTGGTGACATTTTACTACTCAAAGAACACCACAAGGGGTTCGGAACGACAAGGACGCAAGCAAACGATAAGAAATGTTTAACTATACAAATTTGACTATGCTTGTGGCTGGAAGTAAAAACAAGGGGACATGACTGAGTGCAAAGCTCAAGCTGTGTCTCTCGCCTAGATAAAACTCTGCTAATTAAATTAACGAGGTTTCATGCGGAGCTAGACGCGGTCCCTTTCCAGTGTCTTGTCTACAGGGAGGAAGAGATAATGACCACACATTGATCTCAAATAAAACAACTCACACTCTTAACTTAATGCTGTCAAGAAGCATGGAAAATAGAATGAGAGAGATTTACATGCAGAGAGGAACTTCTTACCATTAAACGCATGTGTAGCATCACTACAGGATACTATTACTACTACTACAACATATCAAATAGTGTTGCTAGGTAACAGGCACCAAAGCTTTGAATGGAGCGAAAGATGTGAGCAAAATTGATGCTACATCATGATATAGAAAGTCATGACATTTTTATTTTTGGACTCAAAATCTAAACTAGGAATCTGTTGACAAGTGAGAATTCCAGACAGAGCTGTGCTCTTGAAAATTTTACTCTGCACCCTCAAAATAAGGGTTGGGAATTCAGATGCTGATTTAGATCCGGTTTCGTTAAAATAATATGTAAACATAAGTAACTACTGTTATCCGGTTGTCCATATACACGTTATTATTAATATTCAATGCAATGGATTAACTAGTTCAATCACACAATCATTATTTTTGTAATTCCAGAAATGACACACTTCACCACCAGATTAATATTCTATATATATTTTTTTTTAAATAAATGGTACTTTAATTCAAAATGTACGTTAAAATACATTACTCAAATACTGTTAACCTAGTAGTATTGTGTTTGTTTAGTATTTTTGGTTTAGTAAATAGTACAAGGGCACTATGGGAATTTTTAATCACTGAGGCGGAGTAGCTTGGTATGACTATGATATTATGATTCTCTTTCACATTATTAAGCTAGACCATAACAATGAGAAGAACATAAATTATGAGCAGGCTAACATCCAGTCAAAGCCACTGCAGTCAAGAGCCACTGAGGTCATTTAAATTCCACCGACCAGGCTAAAATAACTTTAATAGCTGCTTTTTTCAATACCTCACACTTCAGCTCTCAGTTGTTAGTATGGAGAATTGAGAAAAAGACAAAAAAAACTTATATTAATGCAATTGATTAGACAAAACAAAAAATGGAGAAGATAAAAAGGTGAAAAAAAAGAGGTTCAGTTAAAATATGAGATTGTTTTACAGAGACCATTGAGAGAGAATATGAGGCGAATATATACACACACACACACACACACACACACACACACACACAGTTCATATATAGATATTGTTTCAGAGGCAATTCGAGTGGCCACAGCAATAAGTAGGCTGGAGGTGGCAGCCGCAGTCTCAGAGCTGTGACGGGCTGTCACACACAGGCCACTGATATACGAGCAAACGGAATTGAAAGAGACATGTAATATATATCAGCGTTTTATTCTTTTCTCTCTCTTTATCTCTCATTCACTCTCTTTTTCTTTTTTGTTGCCGATATGGTTACAGACCAAAGGCTAGGGAAAATTGCAGCAGAGAGGAGAGACAAGTAAAAAGAAAACTATAATATTGTGGTACATTCATAAAAAAATCCTGTGATTCCCCGAATGATTTGAAACATTGTTGCAAACCAAAATATAGCCACATTATATCTATCCTTTACTGTTACAAAGATTATTTTAAAGAAACTACTGGCGTCTCATTTTCACACAATTGTAATACATGGAGATTTCAAGCTTCAAAAATGGCACAAAAAACCCAACAAAGCATTGCAAATTTGGTCAATGCAACTCATATGATATATTAAAAGTCAACTGAAAGTATTTGTATGAGAAATAGATGCAAATTTAAGTAATTAGTCATTGAAAACCTTGATATCCATCACAGGCATCCTCATAAAAGTAGTCAGATCGATTTGTTGGCAAAACAACTAAACACCAAGTAGAACACCATGCCAAACAACAACAAAATGATTTGCCGTTTGGCTTTAAATAGGCAAATGCTAAATGCAGTGATTATTGTGTTCATAGTATATGTTCGGCAACAGTTCTCCTAAACCTAATTGATGGAACGTAGCACAATTAGAGTAAACAGTACACAAGTCACACCATGAAAATTGAATAAACAAAACACTACGTCCAGGGACGTAACAGTAGCTTTTCAGTTTTTAAACAATCACATCATTGCCATATTCATATGTGAAAGAACAGCTGGGAGCATGAAGAATTTTTATACATGAACTGGCAGAGTTCAGACCTTAAAATCATTGAAGGTCTTTTGGATGTGCTGGAAACTTCACAGAGTGCTTGACTCTTGCTTCATCAATACAAGATCTTGACCAAAAATCGATGCACCTCTTGATGGAATACGTTGTGTGTGTGAGATGTACTGTATAAATCACACACACACACAACATATATAAAACATTTTTATATAGTATCATATTATTATTACTATATGATATTTTATAGATTTAATAGCTGAAAATGTAAAGAAAAAAGTCAAAAGCAATATGTATTATCATTATCACATACTTTAATTATTCTACATCTGACGCACACATACATACATATCTCTTTACTCTTTTCTAGACCATGTCTTCTATAAAACCCAGAGCATTTCTTATTTATGATGTCTATCCAACAAATCATGAATCACAAACTAATAGTGTCCAGCTGAGTGTCTCTCTCCCAGAAGGGTTGAGATCTGTGTATGTGTTTCTGTATATGTTGACACAGTGCCGGGAATATTGAACAGAGCTCGATAAGTGATTGATGACGGGAGTGATCAATAACGCCTCTGCATTCAGAGCTGAAATGGCATGAAAGCTGTCCTTGTAAAGAGACAGAGAGACTGCAGTGTGCAAGATCTTCTAGTTTCATGGACACAGGATAAGTCTAATTACGGTCTAAATGGAGTTTTAAAAGAATATTCTGGGTTATTTATTTTCTAACCTAGAGTCTATGAACAACATTTGTGGCATGCTGTCGATAACCACAGACTTGTCCTTTATAGTGTGCAAACTAATGAAAAAAGCTGTTACAGTAAATCATGGAAGCCATGGACGCTTTCAAGTATAGACGTGCACTCCAGCTGGGCTACCATGGGACCGATGCTACATAGTGCGGCGTGGGACAAGATTTGATGGGCGAGTGCGGGTGCAGGCAGGCAGACACTCGTGTGTGATTTGTAGGTCTCCAGCAAAACAGCAAATTCAATCTCTTATTCATCTCTCTCTCACATGTATACATTTTATATAAAAAAATATGTATACGTGTTTAATTTACATATACACAACTTATTGTTTTCTCCTTGCTACACACATTTAAATCATAAAATATGAAAATCCATCATAAAAATGTTACAATTCCATCATCAGACATTGACTCTAAAGTGTACAAATTAACTTTAGTAAGATGAAAGATTCTACCATTTTGGTTACAGATGGCTAAACTGTTGAAACACCTATGGACAAAAAACGTACACTTTTAAAATGGGTCTTACACTATATACCTAAAATTTTTCCACACACTTTTACACCCTCTTCTGGGAGCTTAATGTGTGTATGTCCGTTTGAGGACGAAGAGTCTGCGGTGAAGGGAAGTGGACGCCTCCTTTCCCAGAGGAGGATCTGACCATGAGCTGCAGGAGGGTGTCAGTTTAAGGACACAACAAACGAGTGAGCAAGGTTGCTGAGGGGCCTCAGCCGAACATTACAGATCAAGACAACCTGCCTCACCATTGTATTATAAAGCAAGACAGTCAGTCTCCCCTCTGTCTCTGTAAAACAGGACAGTCTGACTCACATTTTGCCTCTATCACTCAGGACAGCAGCACCCTGCATTAGTGAGTTACGTTTTTTTTTTTTAGGAACAGAGAATGTAACTCCAGATGTATAGGACATACCCTTTCTTTCAGCTTGGCCACTTGGTCTCTATAGAAGGCGTCCTGCTTCTGGAGCTCCTTGTCTCTTTCCTCCAACTGTCTAGCCTGTGGAGAAGACGCATATACACAATATTTCAGTACATCATAGAGGAAAGAATAAGAAAAAACAAACAGCACTGAGTTTCTAACATCAGTGGACAGCAAAAAGAGATGTTCACACTGCTCTTTTTCATACAATAATAGTAAATGGGTAGTCAAGCTCCAAAAATGACAAAGAACGGTGTTTTATAAGTTGTTTATAACTTGTTCCTATTTTTACTTGTCTCTCCTCTACTGCAATTTTCCCTAGCCTTTAGTCTGTAACCATATCAGCAAAAAAAGAGAGAATGAATGAGAGATAAAGAGTATAAAAGGCTGATATACATTACATGTCTCTTCAACTGGACGTTTAAAAAACTTGTTTGCTATATTCAAAGCCTCTGTAGTAATTTCATGGCTCTATATGAAGAATAGGAATAAATGTATAAAAAAATGTTTTTTTATCTTGCACCTTTCTTGTACTCAAAAGGCTCCAAAACTACTGCATAACAATAAGCAAAAATACTACTCAATAATATTAATAAATAGAATTTTACATTATAATATTATATACCATCATATCAGTTCTGAGCAATTTCTTAAAACAATTAAAAGTCGGAGCATTTAGCTGAACAGACTTAGTGAAATATGACTTAAATCTTGGTCTTTTCTTTGGAAAAATCTATTCCATATTACAGCACATCGGTCACATGCAGCACTATTATGATGCTTTAAATAATTTTTTAGCTTGATAGCCTTTGGTCACCATTTCTTTTTATTGTTTTTGTTAAATTTCTCCTTTTGTGCTTCACGGCAGAAAATCAGTTTTGGGACAACATGAGCATGTGTAAATGACTATTTAAATTTCGAGGGGTTCCATTAACATAACTTAAGTATATTTCTTCAGGCACAATCATAACAAAATCTAAGTCCTTACACACAGCAGCACAGTAGACATTCTCTTCCCTGAAGAGAGTCATTATGGCCTTAGGCTGCTGGCATTGTGAGAGATGACATAGACCTTTGATTATTCCAAGGGCATCAGTTCATGACATGGTTCATGTGGGAATGTTCACTGGAACCATCTATGTGTGTAAGAGGCTTGGTTTGTGTGAATGCAAGAGACAAAGCGATAATATCAGCAGTGAAAGAATAAAGAATCTTTACAGCCTTATCCGTGATTCTCGGTCCTATCACACATCCGCCCCCCTCCCCCGTCACTCCTGACCTTCAGCTACTAGAAGTGACCCCCACCAATTTATAACACACTAGGAGAGGAGATAATGTACGCTGTCAGTCATGTTTACCGTACTCATTTAAATTTTGGGTAAAATTTCATTTTGATGGTCCCTTTTGAAAATTCTTTTGACTAAAAGTAACTTTGCAACTACGTCAACTAACTCTCATTAGAGTATTAGTAAACTGTCTGCTTAAAATCTTCACTTTATTGTGATACTCCCCCAACAGACATTCTACTGACTGGAAGTGACTTTGCAACTGTCAACTTATTCTAACCCTAACAGTCTACTAATACACAACTACCACTCTAATGAGAGTTAGCAGACATGTAGCTGCAATGCTACTTATAGTCAACAGAATGTGTTAAAGGGACTATCAAAATAAAGTAAAACATACTTTTTATTGCCTTTTGTGCCAGCAATGTGTAGGACTGTTGAAAACAGTATGGAAGGGCATTAAAAAAAGAAAAAATGATTTTGATAAGAACATTACTCCTATGATAATTGTAATATTTATTTTTAAATGGAACTAAAATGTTTAATAAAAAAAAAACACTTTTACAGATGGGTTTTGAAATAAATAAGGTATGAAATAAGGTTAAATAAGGTTTTTGTTTATAGGTTTTATTTATGTCAGCTTGGACTTCAACTAACATAACTAACTAGCATTGTGGATGTAACAGCATGCAGAAGTTCTCATATTGAGTAATTCACATTTAGCCATGATTTATTTTGTAATAAGTGTCCCATTGCGCATCTAAATAATTTGGCTTTTTACATAATGAAACAAGAATGAAAATAATTTCTGCGCTGTTGTACAAACACAATTGCAATAAGATGACAGCAAAATGATTGCAGTTGCAGCAGTAAATCACAGAAAGAGAGGTATAGTCTATTTAGGCCTGCAGTACTGCAGCAGGAAGCAGGTTGAGACAGACATGGTATGTATAAATCAAACCTCTCTTGTGCCTTACCTTTCTCTCCATCTGCTGGAGTGAGGAAGCAGAAAGAAAAGGACACAGGAGAGAGAGAGAGAGAGAGAACAGAGAATTAAACAAAGTTCCTATAATAATTACATTCAGTATTCAAAGGCTGAAGCATGCGGACACAGAATGCAGTGTGAAGTAGTAGATGCTCTAGCGCAGCCAGACAGAGATTCAGCTCTGCGCTATCAAACACTGTCGCAAGGTGAGGAGGAGCTCGTCACAACAAATCTCATCTAAAATCGAAAAACCTGAAAATCTGATCTAATCTAAATCTAATCAGAGCGGGGTGATCTCCATCAGAGCTTAACTCCAGCGCTCATAGAGGCCAGTGCCGCTGATGAACTTCTCACTGACTCATGCATATATATGTATAAACCCGCAGGTAAGTCTGTCGTGATTTCTAGGTTGTTAAGAAGTTTTAATATTCCCAAAGAAAATTAAACTTTTTCATCTTCTCACATATGCGCATGCAAATTTGCCATTCGTTTAGTAATGGGAAAGGTAACATCACCACATGACATTACTGAAACTACATTTTTTCTGCAGAAAACTGTTGCCTGCTTTTAGATTGGGCCTTAAAAGTCCGTCAGGGCACATATATAAAAATAAAGATAAAGAGAGATAGACACACACACATTTTCATGATGCTAGGTCAGTGGTTCTTAACCTGGTTTCGTTGAATTGGTTTGGTGAGTCAGTTTTAGGGGTTCGGCGGAGGATAAGACACTATGTCGAGCAAAAAAAGAAAGTGGTCGGACGGATATGTACAATATGGATTCACATGTATAACGGAACATGATGGGAGTCAGCGTCCTAACTGCATTATTTGCCATGCCAAGGCAAATAATTCATTCATTTTGTGCACCAGTAAAATATATGTTTTGAATTTGAAAAACAAAAATCTTTTTATTTTTCCAATTAAGAAGGGTTTGGTGAATGCGCATATGAAACTGGTGGGGTTCAGCACCTCCAACAAGGTTAAGAACCACTGCACTAAGTGATTATCTAGACGGCTGCTTGCTGATATTATGGTTTTAAAATTCTTCAATGGTCCATTCTTCAATGGAATGCAACAATGTCATTTTTTATTTAGTTTAACTTGATATACACAAATAAACTACAAATCTAAATGAATAAACTAAATTTAAAACAAAATATATATATTTTGAAACTAACATCACCTCAATGATACTAAAATAAAATCACTTGCATACAAAATTACCAATTGTTAATTTGTTTTAATGAACAAATCAAATGATTTTTTTTTAAATAAATACATGCATACATAAATAAAGAGTGGCTTATATCAACTGGGATTTGGGATTGGACAGTGGCCATTTCATAACAGCATGGAGTCCAAATGTGTTGTCGGTTAAAACAAATTCAAAATAGCCATCTGGCTATTGGACAGCATTATCTAGTAGCCTATGCATGAGGCCTAAGTGACATAGTGAGCACACGGTTCACATTGAGACAAAAACAACAACCATTAAGAAAATAAACGGTCAATTTTGACTTTACATTTCTGGCAGGTTTTAAGCTGCCTATGACGTGTGTGGAAGAGTGAAACATGGTTTAAATTTGCAACACACAACTGCAATTTAGTCAAGTCCCACACCTGCAGGAGCGAAGACGGACAGAACTGCTATCCAAAAACACCCACAGCCTTCAGCAGAAGCCGTCCAACCCTCGGGCAGAATAAATATGACCTCTTCACTGTTCCCCTCCAGCACTCACACAAACACAGACACATTCAAGTCTGCGAGCCAATCAAGGCCTTTGCGTGGGTGAGAAGCATTGTGGGTAATCAGTCAAGGAGACATTAAGGCTCCAAATTTTCAATGGAAAAAAAATGCAGCTACCACAATTGACCTTCAGCCTGAAAGCGCGCACACACACACACACACACTGACGGAGCAGCTGCATTCACAGACCAGTAGGCAAACGCAGTGAAAGCGTATCCAATGAGCAATTAAAGGACATGGAGGCACTGCCACCAATGTGCACGCAGGGATTTTCCCTCTCATTCAATGCATCACGGGGGCATATGGCAACCCTCTGCCGCTCAGTCACACAGGCTGTCAGGATTATTCCCTTCACATCAAACTCATTCAGTCTCCTGCAGGTCATATAATCACATTACACTGCTAACAAAGAGCCCTGCGTCACATGACCAATCACTCGCCATTATCCCACTAATGAAGAACAGGGAGTGGGATGGGAGGCTGTGAAAAGAAAGTGAAACTACAAACATTAAGAACAAGAAATGGGGAGGATGAGAGGGAGGACAATGAGAGTGATTTATCATTCAAGACGTCACACCTCTCATGGCATGTCTAGATGGAGAGAAAGAGTGAGAGAGAGAGACCAACAGTAAACTGCAATCCAAATATTCTACAATAGATTTCATTAAACAAATTGGTGACATCCCATCAGAAGAAAAGTGATATAGTGAGTTTTTGCGAATCCTGAAAGTCACATTGTGATTAATTCACAAAATAATGTGCATTGAAAATTATTGAAAAGATTAAAAATATACTGGGCATATATATTTACCTCTATTTTGAAAACAAATAATTATTTGTATTATTTTATTGTCATTGGTTGCCTCATGGAGAACAAAGAAATGCTTAGGGATCACATTTCATTAAAAGTCTTTAAGGACAAAGACTGTACATCTTTGGTTTTAGAAGGATTTAATTTGTAGCTAATAAGGCCAGTAACTTTTTCAGAGAAATGCAACATAACAGAAGGCTCATTAAATGTATCATCACACATTCAGGGCTCAGTTTCCAACATTAGAATACTTTAGAAAGAAATGAAGAATTGCAGGTGCAACACAGAAACCCACAGCTTCACTGTGACTGTGTGCCAAGTACTGAATACCGAATACATTGCTGATCTGTGAATGTGGGAAGTTGTGCTCTAAATGCTCATCTGACGGTCAGAAGCGCAACAAGTTATCTTAGATTTGATAAATTGTATTATTTTACACCGTGACGGAAGTTCTGAAAGTTACATGATTTCAGAGTAGAGTGAACCATTTTATTTCAAAGGGTCAAGGAAAATTGGATTTCTCATTATTGGAACCATTAAAAACATTGCCATGCCTGAGACAATATTTGCATTGTTGCCCACTCACACTCATTAATTAATGAATTGATTATTATTACATATACATTACACGCACACACACACACACACATAAAAAAACTCTGATGGCATGACTCAAATGAATATTCAGGGTTATTTTCGATCTAATGTCTTTGCACAGCGCCATAAGTGCATCAACAAAAATGAAATGACTGTAAATGCATTTCCAATTAGTTTATCCACATAAAAGTAAGAGCCTGACACCCAAAATGCCGCAGATAGACATTAAGTTGACTATAATCTAAACTATTCCTTTATAAGCACAACCAAACACTATCAACAAAGGAATCTTTTGTGAGATGAGCAATAAAAACAGATGCCCATTGACATTTATCATGCCATATCCACTAAGTGAGAATTCAGTGCTGCTCAAAGCAACAGATGGGCCGCATTTCCTAAAGCACTCTAAAAAAAAAAAAAAAAAAAAAAACTTAGACAGATAAATGCGTCAAAAACTTTGTATTAATTGCAAGCTCGCCTCTTCCCACACAATCTCCGCTCTCGCACGGCAGGATGACTTCGGCATCAGCGCAGCAGACCCCATGGTCAAATTAAATGGGTCGTTTAGAAGGAAAAGTGTCTTGCTGAATATCAATTAGCTGCAGCTGAATAATTAAGAAGAGCAATGTTTTTAATTATCCAAGTGCTACAGAGTTTGAGCTCACGCAGAACGTACTGACAAAACAGCGTCTGGGAAATATTTCTACCATTTTTGCTCCTTCGTCTCCTATACAAAATACAACGACGTTTAATCAGCTAAAATTGGGTCTGTGAGGTGTGTGCATTGCCTTGTTTTATTCAAGCGTATAAAAACGCTCGCAAGCATTGCCCGCAGAGATCCACACATGACAACAAATCAAAGCGCTTTGTTAAAAAAAAGGTTCTGTCTTTCACCATGACCTTCGGCAGCCAAACCAAACAAGGTCAGAGTTACTCAGGCCCCGGCATCCATCACCAGGAGCTCAGTTGCCAGAACAAACTCGCTGTGTGCCAGGAGTTCACCCGTCCAGCAGGCATAGGTCAAAGGTCAAATGTCGGGTCATAGCCAGCCTGTTCATATCTAATTGGCACTGAGACGAATGAGACTAAAAGCGATTATGAGAGAGTGTAAATGTGTAAGTTAAAGGAAAAATGTGTGATTGTATGAGCAGGTAAGTGCGTTTGGAAACCGAGCGCTTGAGTCTATGAGAGACTTCTTCAAAAAAAATTAAAAAATATGATGATTAATAACCCGTCAAAGTGTTTCCCTAAAACCTCAGTGTTCCTTTAACAAGGTCACTTTTTGCATTACAACATGCAAATAAGGTAGTCCTTGAACAAACCATCTTCACACTGGACAATCCATTCCCCCTTTTTGGCCCTCGCCCCCCTGAGATCACATCCTGCTAAAAGGTGTACGGAAAGCCAGTGCATTACCCAGCACTCAGTGCTGCTATGACAGAAAGGGTCAGTGGGTAATTGAGAGGGATGCTGAAAAAAGGTTAGAGGCCATTCTTGCGTAGGCAGAAGTTGACGGGCCCTGTGTAGGACTGAAAATGTCCTCTACTGAAACAGGAAAAAAACCTGAAAAAAAAATTAACTGCCCTGCCAATGTCCAGGCCTCATTTTCTGTGAGATAAATATCAAATTAGCAGTGAATCAGAAGGCCTGTCCTTTACTATTAAAGGGACCAGATACAAAGATTTCCCAATCACAATAGGTGCCCTACATCCAATCCCCCACTCTACAAATGACCTGGTACTCTGACACCACGATCGATCCAGTGCCCTAAAACACGCTAGCATGCACACGCTCCTCTGTCCGCCTGTCAAGAAGCATCTCCATCCGATCCATATGAATTGACAAAGACACCAGATATGCTCATAGACAGATATATCAAAATTAGTGTCTGGTCAAGGAATATTGTCATTGAAATATTGTGTATTCCAATCTGACCAAATACCAATTTATATCCATTTCTGTTTCATCAGACTACCAAATATAACCAAACAAGCCACTTGGAGTAGGTTACATACTTAAATACTTTTCGTGGTGTTTTTTTTGTTTTGTTTTTTTAACTACGGCCCAAATTAGCCTTCCCTCTCATTACATTATTTTTATTTATTTGGAAATGTGATTTCAGTATCAACAGCTAGGTCACAATTCATTTTTTTACTTTTAAATACTTTTACCCAATACTTTTTAAAATATTATACTTAATAAAAATAGTGTTAATTTCACCATGTTGTCAATTATAAACATTTTAATAAGCTATATTTATAGTAGTAATGATTTAAATAATATAAATCAATTTACACCTTTTTAACACAAAAAATGTGCGCACAAAATGTGTCACTTTCACTCGTGCCGTGAATATGCCCTAATTTTCTCACATGCTGAAAGACTGTATGTGTCATTGAGGTTTAGAGCCCATGTCGTAGTCTGTGCCAAGCCAGCTGTCAGTCTACGGGTCAAACTCGGACCAACCAGATCACACAGTTTGATTAATTGACTGATCAGCAGCCCGAGGTATTAACTGATGGCCAAGGCACTTTTCAGCTTGTGTTATCCCTGCTGAGGCCATATGGGTAAAACTATGGGGAAATCAAATCATCAGTCACGTTCATGGAGAGCGGTCTCTAAGGAGGACTAAGCCATCTATTACTACCAAGAGAGAACAGCAGAATAAAGAGGAGAGAGACACCCCTGCAGACAGAGAGAAGCAGAGGTAGACAATAGAGTGGAGATCCAGGACAAAACAAAAGAGCGTTCCACTCTCTAATATCCAACTAGAGGACACGCGGAGGAACCTGAAAGGCTGAACAATTGCCTTTGGAATAAAGTTCTCCCTCAAGGGAATGAGGGAACAAATAACAGAGTGAGATAGAAAGGGAAAAAGACAAAGACAGAGAGAGAGGGTCAAGGTAAAAATCGAGATACAAAACTGGGAGAAAGAGAAGTGTGGCTGCCCTTCAGATATGCATTGGTCTTTGGATTTCCTGCTGATGGTGACCGCATGACCTCGGTCAGTAAGTACTGAAAAGAGATGGAGCTGTTTACATATTCATGTCTGCTGGGGCCTTCTAGGTAAAGCAGGGCTGCCCGTGGTATCTCCCAGTCAACTTTATTTCCATGGTAGTTCAAGGTGAGCCTTGTTTGACCATTTTTATATACAATAACCAGCCTTTTTTCCTTTATCACTTGTGATGAATCAAAGATACGTCAGTAGGATACATCAGTGATCTTCTGAAATAATAAACCACCTCTATAGTGTTTTATTAGTGGTGCTTCTCCAAAATCCTTGACTTTTACTGAATAAAGGCTCTTCAAGTGAAAACAATGAATGAACTGAACAACAAAAAGCTAAAACAAAGTTTCTGGGTTTCTGCTTACCAAAGCAAACATTTGAGAAAAGTTCAACTGGTAAAAAGACCTTCGAACTGGTCCGAAGCGATTACGCAATATGTAGGTGCGCTCTACTGTAGCTTCTTTATGGTAAGTTGCAATTGAAAGTGATACTTTAAACCTGCTGGTTTAAAGCAATATTGGTCATAGAAATTGGAAAACCTAATACCTAGAAATACTCTAGTAACTACCCAAAACAACTTAGTAACAGACACTGAACTTGTGCAAACAAACATATTTAAAAATTTAATCCGAGGCATACGACTTTGCGCACACAACAAAGTGGGAGGTAGAATTTAGATTGTGCTAAAAGATTCTACTGCAGATCTGTGACCAGTAAGAGGACAGCAACTCCCACGTGGCTGCTCTCTCTGTGCTCACATTTGGGCATCTTCCCAATTAAAGGCAGATAAACAGCAGGACTGTGCTCTCACCACACTCTGAGCAATTATCGGTGTGCCTCAATTCACTGTGGATAGTGTTGTCTTCATTTGGAAAAAAACATGTTTTTTTTTTAACCATTTTGCTAATACAAGGAAACAAAATGAAACGGAGGCAGCTGGTAGCAGCAAGACCACAAAGAATGAATCAAGGGTGAATAAAGCCAATGTCAATATGGGCATTACTGGAAATCTAATTATGGCATTTGTCCATCTGGAAAAACCTCATGAACTGGTCCATTCACATCCAAGTACAGGCTTTTCACCCAAACACGCATTTTCAATCATGTTTACTATGTAAATTTAGCAAGGGATAATGTACGGTCGTTGGCCGGTCGTTACCACAAAATGAACCCAGATGGGGAGCAGCGGTCTTAAATCACCCTGAAAGAGTTTATTTAGCTATAATGACCGTCTGAGTGTACATTATCCCGCTTATTAAATGTCTACTTACCAAATAAATTAATAAATGAACAGACTTGAAATATTGATTAGAGTTTAACCATTTAATGTTAGAATAAGAGACTGCAGAGCAGAAAAAACAGTCAAAACGATTTTGTGGTGATTATACAAAATAGGACTTAAACTGATAACTCTAAACTGACCAATCAGAATCAAGTATCTCAGCAATCCGTGCAGTAAAGTTAACTCTTCACTTTTTGTTAATTTTCCACTTCAGTGTCCTTCACCTCAGTATAAAGTCAAAATACACCTTTGTTCATTGTAGAACTCACAATGCTTCCGGCAAACTTTAATTGCAAATCTACGCCTGTAATGAAGTGTGATAATCAAGGATTAGGGCTGTGGATAAGGAAATCCCAGATAATAAAAGCTATATCCCACTTATTTCAGTCTGTCTGGAGCTTTGCCACCGTCGCCAAGAAAGTGATTTTTCCCCCCCCATTTTATATAACTAGAGAAGTCAGTCTCAAGATTTAAAATGAGGTCTAAAAATAGCAGTGTTTTCAAATACCTTCTCTCTCTAGAGGCACGGCTACATGCAGAAACCCTCCTGTTGCCTTTTGGGCTGTAAATTGACTTCACAAGCTGCTCTGTCAGAAAGCAGCTTTCCTGACACCTGCTGCCATCCATCAATCCAACCCTGCCCAAAGCTCGTGGAAACGGGCGGCTGGCTGAGCCAATTAGCTGCCGGGGTGAGCGCCGGGCACCGGTGCCAACCAGAGACCCAGCCAATTAGGGCCAGTTTCAGAACACTGGCACTGCAGGTGGGCAGCAAAGGCTACAGAACTCCGTGAACAAGGGGGAATCAGCAGGGAGCCCAAGCCAAGGAGGAGACGAGAGAAAACACATACAGAAAAGCGCACACACGAAGCGGGATTGTATATCACACACCTAATTTACTGAAACTAGCCATCCACACACATAAACACACAACATGCTGCAGGTATACAGTCTTAGATTACCATATATCCAAAACTACCTCAACGCATTGGCACATCACTTTGCAGATTCACAAATAGAATAGATGCATAGATACTGGTTGACATGAACTGCCATGATGAAGCCATTTCATATAAATGTTGGGGGGGGAAAAACACAGGACATGTTACAATTCACTTACATATCAATAGCACTGTCAATGTAAAGAAAATTTCCTAATACCTTACCCAACACTGTTCTAAAATACCACATGACAAAATAACTTATTTACCGTATTTTTCGCCATATAAGACGCTCCGGAACATAAGACGCGCCCAATTTTAAAGGAGGAAAATCTAGAAATAAAAGATTCTGAACCAAATACTGTAGTAAAATATTTTATATCAACTGTATTAAGTTAGTTAGTAAGTTACCAGCAGTTTAAGAACAATTTTATGCCAACCATGTAACATATTAAGAAGCATTTTGTAAGCTTGTTTTAATGGAATTTATATGCATATTATGAGATTTGGGCGGGTTTTTAATCAAAAACCAGCCAAATTTTTATCAACCAGCCCAATGCATTTTTTGTCCGGTCGGACGTGACCAAAAGGAGTCCAATTGGGCGGGAACCCACCCAATCTGGCAACACTGACTGAGAGAAGTGAAACCAAACTGAGAGAAAGAGGCGTGACTCACAGAGAGTGAAGCGTGAGCGCCAAACGCGCATGTTTTGGTTGTTTTTGTTCAAGTCTGAAGAAATAAAAGAGCCCGTGATTCTCAGCACGCTGACGCAGCCTCCTCCTTTCCCTGTGACAAAAGAACATTACCACACTGCTGCCGAAACCCAGAAGAGAGAGAAAGAAGCATGCGCGTTCGGTGCTCACGCTTCACTTTCTGTGAGTCACGCCTCTCTCTCGGTTTCGAACGCCTCGCGTTCTCTGCTTCCGTGGTGACCGCTCGTCTCCCGACTATCTCTCTCCCGCTGCAGACCTCCCTGAACCACGCCCCCCTCGCCACAGTCATCACTGTAAAGTCCACCATTGCCCCCCACTCATCATCCGCTCCGCGGATTCTTTATATTCGTCGGATAGGACGCACCAACTCACACCCCCCCAGTTTTGGGGAAGAAAAATTGCGCCTTATGCGGCGAAAAATACGGTACATCCTTTCTCCATAATTTTAATTGAAACAACATATCCTGTACGTAAACTTACATCCCATTAATTATTAATAGATTTTAAAGAATCACAGACTGTTTGTAGACATTTGTGAGCCTATAGCAGTCGATCTGCCACAGTTTTTGACACCATGAACAAAGTTCATTTTCTTCACATTTTTAATCATTCCAACAGTAGTTATATGACGTTGAGATCTACTCAGGACACCACCAATAAGGCAAAAATAAAGTAAATTGAGGTGTTATTTTGTCTTGTGGGATATGTGATAAAAATATGAAAACTTTACGGATTTTCCAAAGAGGTACACAACCTTATCAGCACATCCTGCATGAATGCGGAAACAAATGCACACAAAACAATTTGTTTATCTCACTTAAGACTAAAAACATGAAGAAAACTCATTTCTTAGACCTCTTGAGCAAGGTAAAGAGGATTTTTTTTTCTGTCCTCCCCAAATACCACCAACAAGTACATCCAATTCAAAAACCAGCAAGTCCTCTTTAATACCTGGGAAATTAAATTGTGGAGTATTATCAGTCAGGGCCAGTCAGCTGTATCTAAAATGTAACAGCGTTTGAAGCACTCAGATTTGCAAGGGGGGGGGGGGGGGGGCGCTTGCTATGGCTGGCACAATTTGAAGGCCGCAGAAAAGAAGAGAGAGAAACAGAGAGAGAGAGAGAGAGAGAGGGAGGGAGAGAGAGAGAGAGAGGTTGGGAAAGGGGCACATTTGTGCTCCTGAAATACAAGCTTAACTGAAGTAGCGTCTGCAGCCTATCCAACCATCAAATAAAAACATCTGCAGACTCTAATAGGTAGAGCTGATTGTGGAAGCAGAAAACTCAATTTGAGATCAGAGGGGGGTGCATCGTTCAAAGTAATACGGTTTCATTAAAAAGTTCAGATCATGAATATTCACATGAAATGAAGACTCCAGTTACATACAGTAAGTAGTTAAATAAATTAATAATAAAAGGAATAGATTAATCATGACTAATTGTAAATGAAAACATTAACACCATTCAAGAAGGTAAACCATTAAGTTAAGTTCAAGACAAGTGGGATATTGAAAATTTTAAAGAAAAAAAAAACTATGCGCACACTTAACACAATAATGAATTGTAGCCATTTTATTTTGTATTTGTTGACTTTAAAGCAAGGTACTTCGTTTTTAATGTGGCACTAACACTCATTAAGTGTTAAATAAGTGATAATGAATATTTTGTCACAAAATGTTTGCGAGAGCATTACAGTCAAATCATTTCTAAACAGTTTCGGGTGACTGCAAAAACAACAATCCCTTGAGATTTGACGGGTGAGAAAACGTCAGGCACACATTTCAGGAGCTTTTGCAACACTGTCTGTCTGATCTTTTGTCTCAACAAATCACATCGCCAGCCATCGAATAAGTTGCATCGGTCACTGGGTTGAAGATTGATGACACTGTGTTTGATTGAAATGTTCGCCCCAGGGTTTGCCAGTGTCTGAATGAAATGATATGCGTTGTGATTGATTGGCTGTCCTGAAAGATCGCTAGAGGGCCAGAATCACTGAAATCCAAACACTACCAGATTTGACGAGTTTATTAATGTCTAGAATCGCTGTCAGCATGTATGGCTGAAGTGATACATGAGAACTACTTCTCACCACAGTGCAGAAATCACAAAATGTCACTGCAAACAAAATGAGCAAATTTGACATACTCAACAGGTCTATTGGGAAAATGAATTTATAGACAAAAGTTGTGAGAAACCACAAGCGATTACAAATGTTAAACAGCATCCATACTTGTGTCCACCAAACAAGCTGACCTACAAAAATCCAGACCCACAAAACAAGAACATTGCAAGTGCTTTCAAAATCCAGCAAAACTCTGACTCTTTCGGCTGAAGAAAACAAAGCTTTGTTACTAAGCTGGTGGGCTTTGAGGAAAATGATTTATGGTTTCAGGTAGAGTCAGCACTCTGTTCGAGAAGACAGACAGCCATCGGAACAGCGACCTCAGAGCTCTTGGCTTGGGCAAGATAATTGGAGAGGCTAATTTGGGCGTGTGAAGACTGTTCCCGGAGAATGCAGCCGGCACTAGCACTCAGCAGTGCTATAAAAGAGACCAGCGCCAACAAATCATGGGAAAACATTCCTACACACACAAAAAGCCTCGACCCACCGCCTCCTTGCATTGTTTAGATTTACCTATCGTTCCCAATGGCACTTTACCAATTCTCTCTTTTCCTCACACACATACACACACCTTCCAGCCTTGAATTACAGCACATCTCACCCTCATCCCAAAAATGATTCATTTTTCTATTACAGAGATGACTGTGTGAAATGAGCTATGTAATCAATACCATACGTTTGTAAACAGCTCCAGTTCTCCAGGGAACCTCTTTTTTTAAAACTCCATGCTCAAATAATCTGTGCCCTGTCAAAACCAATGGAGGGGCCCCTCGTCTTACAATGTGTTTACAAGGGCAATTTAGCTGCCTGTGAATAAAAGTACCTTATACTTTTGTGTACACACTGGTATTCCTTTTGGATTAGCAAAGAACGGAAAGAAGACGTAAAGTTTATCAATAAAGGCATTCCTGCACTGCTCTGTGTGCGCCTCTTTTTTGTCTCTATGAAGTCATTTTGTGTGTACGCGTGAAAATTTGAAGGATATGAATGATAGATAAGTGGGAATAAGGTCCAAACATGAACTTCTGGAATTTAACGTTTTTCAAAAAAGGAAAATAGCTGTTTCAACAACAGAAAGACCAAAAGAAAAACCTGTCTTTGAGGTTGGAGATCTTTGAATCAAAAAGGTTTAAAAACCACTGATGTAGGGGTACTATGAAGTTGCAACAGAATAAGTTTATTGGAAAACAGGAACAAAACTCAACTGAGAACCAATGCTGGTCTCAATTGGTTCAGAACCATCTTCACTCAAAAACTGAAGATCCTGCAATTATATTAAGCAAGAATGCATTAATACGCTATCAAAATTGACAGTAAAGTGATTTGTTACGAAGTTTACATTTTAAATTTCTATTCAAAGAATCTTAAAAAAAAATAGAATCACTGCTTTCACAAAAATATGAATAAGCAAAATTGCTGTCAACACTGATGCTATTTAGAAATGTTTCTTGAAAAGCAAATCAGCATTAGAATGACTTCTAGCTCACGTGAGATTTAACAAAAGTTAATATTAAAATAGAAAACAGTGATTCTAAATAATAATTTAGAATATTACTGTTCTTGCTGTATTTTGATCAAATAAATGCAGCCTTGGTGATCAAGAAACAATTCAAAACCAAACTATTTCCAAAATTTTGAAAGGTAGATAATACCAACAAATGACAGATTTTTTTTTTTGTTGCTTTATCCACTAAATACAAGGTACTATCAGGGTCCAAAGGTGAACCAGCAAGACGTTTAGCCCTCACAATTGTTCTAAAAACAGAAGTTGAGGACATCTTGCCGTCCATATGACCTGGCTCTGCTTCGACCGCTCAAACCCAAGAGAATACGACTAATACCGTAAGAACCCACTGGCCCATGTAAACGTCCCATGAGTGAGCATGTACACCGCCTGGCTAATGCATTTATAAAGCAAACTGTAGAAACCCTGAAGTGTGGAACTGCGGCTCTTACTCGCAGTAAGAATGCATTTCAAAAGCCTGATTGATGTTTAATGATTGAACGCCTTGCAGTCAGGCAGAAACGCAGTCAGAGGAAGGAGCTAGGACAAAGGACTTAACAAATCATCTTTGAAAGGTCCATCTATTCAAAGTGTGCTGAGAGCAGCAGAACCATGTACTACCCCGGTAAGGACTTTCAAACACTTATTGATGTTTTGGAGGCAATTTAAACTAAATTTGCAATTACTAACAGGTTGAACATTACTTTGTGATAAAGGAATAATGCATCGATTAACTCACTATATCTTGTATTGTGTTTTGTTTTTATTAAATGCATTGTCACCTTGGTGATGTGTAAATCCATTTTTTTAATTCAAGTATAAATGACTGACCTACATACATGCTGCTAAGCTAAAAGACATCTAGCCATAGCATAAAGTCAAAAAATGTTGGATGGGAAAACCGGGAAATTACAATTAGAGTGAGGCAGGCTTTCACAAGGAAAAAGTAAAAAAATAATTTCAAGGAGAAAAAAAAGAAATAAAAAAGAAAAGAGTTTTATGATAGCACTGTCAGAACGGATGATTACATGAGAAAAAGGCGGCATGAATCCGGCGATAACCCTTCAAATTCTATTAAAAAAAAGCTGTGCTCAAAAAGAACTCAAAATTGAGAGGGATGAAAAGTGTGATGTCCATGAGTGAAAATCTTCTGTTAAGAGAAAAAGACAAGAACCTGTCCAACTAATTTATCTCTGTGTGTGTATTCATTCTGAACTGAAAGGAAAAGTCATATCTCAAGACTCTACTTTCCATTGATCCATATTTATTTACACCTACATAATTGTTTTTTTATGTTGTCTTTTCTGTTACCTAGTTACCTGAATTATATTACAATAATAAATATGTGGAAAGAATGTATTCATATGATATAGTGGTAGTCTCAGCAAGCAGCAGAAAACAACAAAACAATTAGGGTTAGGGATGCACAAATGGGCTGAAGGACACAGCAGAAAGAGCTTCCATATATGATAGTGTGACTCTTGATAAACCCATAATATTGAGTTACACTAATAAACCAGCAATTTGTTACTCAAGCATGCTTCATTATTGGTGTCACTCACAACTGCTGACGGTTTTGTGTGTATTATACTGTATTACAATAGGGGTAGGGATTGAATTAGAATGGATTGTTTCTCTGCTGGGATCCATATTTGTGTTTGTTTCACCTACAGCTGTTCTGTTTAAAATCTAGATGTAGTCTAAAGCCAGTTAAAATATCAAAGAGGGTGTCCAACTGCTGTGGTCAGGCTTTCAACAATGAAAAGAGACCAGCGCCAACAAATCATGGGAAAACATTCCTACACACACAAAAAGCCTCGACCCACCGCCTCCTTGCATTGTTTAGATTTACCTATCGTTCCCAATGGCACTTTACCAATTCTCTCTTTTCCTCACACACATACACACACCTTCCAGCCTTGAATTACAGCACATCTCACCCTCATCCCAAAAATGATTCATTTTTCTATTACAGAGATGACTGTGTGAAATGAGCTATGTAATCAATACCATACGTTTGTAAACAGCTCCAGTTCTCCAGGGAACCTCTTTTTTTAAAACTCCATGCTCAAATAATCTGTGCCCTGTCAAAACCAATGGAGGGGCCCCTCGTCTTACAATGTGTTTACAAGGGCAATTTAGCTGCCTGTGAATAAAAGTACCTTATACTTTTGTGTACACACTGGTATTCCTTTTGGATTAGCAAAGAACGGAAAGAAGACGTAAAGTTTATCAATAAAGGCATTCCTGCACTGCTCTGTGTGCGCCTCTTTTTTGTCTCTATGAAGTCATTTTGTGTGTACGCGTGAAAATTTGAAGGATATGAATGATAGATAAGTGGGAATAAGGTCCAAACATGAACTTCTGGAATTTAACGTTTTTCAAAAAAGGAAAATAGCTGTTTCAACAACAGAAAGACCAAAAGAAAAACCTGTCTTTGAGGTTGGAGATCTTTGAATCAAAAAGGTTTAAAAACCACTGATGTAGGGGTACTATGAAGTTGCAACAGAATAAGTTTATTGGAAAACAGGAACAAAACTCAACTGAGAACCAATGCTGGTCTCAATTGGTTCAGAACCATCTTCACTCAAAAACTGAAGATCCTGCAATTATATTAAGCAAGAATGCATTAATACGCTATCAAAATTGACAGTAAAGTGATTTGTTACGAAGTTTACATTTTAAATTTCTATTCAAAGAATCTTAAAAAAAAATAGAATCACTGCTTTCACAAAAATATGAATAAGCAAAATTGCTGTCAACACTGATGCTATTTAGAAATGTTTCTTGAAAAGCAAATCAGCATTAGAATGACTTCTAGCTCACGTGAGATTTAACAAAAGTTAATATTAAAATAGAAAACAGTGATTCTAAATAATAATTTAGAATATTACTGTTCTTGCTGTATTTTGATCAAATAAATGCAGCCTTGGTGATCAAGAAACAATTCAAAACCAAACTATTTCCAAAATTTTGAAAGGTAGATAATACCAACAAATGACAGATTTTTTTTTTTGTTGCTTTATCCACTAAATACAAGGTACTATCAGGGTCCAAAGGTGAACCAGCAAGACGTTTAGCCCTCACAATTGTTCTAAAAACAGAAGTTGAGGACATCTTGCCGTCCATATGACCTGGCTCTGCTTCGACCGCTCAAACCCAAGAGAATACGACTAATACCGTAAGAACCCACTGGCCCATGTAAACGTCCCATGAGTGAGCATGTACACCGCCTGGCTAATGCATTTATAAAGCAAACTGTAGAAACCCTGAAGTGTGGAACTGCGGCTCTTACTCGCAGTAAGAATGCATTTCAAAAGCCTGATTGATGTTTAATGATTGAACGCCTTGCAGTCAGGCAGAAACGCAGTCAGAGGAAGGAGCTAGGACAAAGGACTTAACAAATCATCTTTGAAAGGTCCATCTATTCAAAGTGTGCTGAGAGCAGCAGAACCATGTACTACCCCGGTAAGGACTTTCAAACACTTATTGATGTTTTGGAGGCAATTTAAACTAAATTTGCAATTACTAACAGGTTGAACATTACTTTGTGATAAAGGAATAATGCATCGATTAACTCACTATATCTTGTATTGTGTTTTGTTTTTATTAAATGCATTGTCACCTTGGTGATGTGTAAATCCATTTTTTTAATTCAAGTATAAATGACTGACCTACATACATGCTGCTAAGCTAAAAGACATCTAGCCATAGCATAAAGTCAAAAAATGTTGGATGGGAAAACCGGGAAATTACAATTAGAGTGAGGCAGGCTTTCACAAGGAAAAAGTAAAAAAATAATTTCAAGGAGAAAAAAAAGAAATAAAAAAGAAAAGAGTTTTATGATAGCACTGTCAGAACGGATGATTACATGAGAAAAAGGCGGCATGAATCCGGCGATAACCCTTCAAATTCTATTAAAAAAAAGCTGTGCTCAAAAAGAACTCAAAATTGAGAGGGATGAAAAGTGTGATGTCCATGAGTGAAAATCTTCTGTTAAGAGAAAAAGACAAGAACCTGTCCAACTAATTTATCTCTGTGTGTGTATTCATTCTGAACTGAAAGGAAAAGTCATATCTCAAGACTCTACTTTCCATTGATCCATATTTATTTACACCTACATAATTGTTTTTTTATGTTGTCTTTTCTGTTACCTAGTTACCTGAATTATATTACAATAATAAATATGTGGAAAGAATGTATTCATATGATATAGTGGTAGTCTCAGCAAGCAGCAGAAAACAACAAAACAATTAGGGTTAGGGATGCACAAATGGGCTGAAGGACACAGCAGAAAGAGCTTCCATATATGATAGTGTGACTCTTGATAAACCCATAATATTGAGTTACACTAATAAACCAGCAATTTGTTACTCAAGCATGCTTCATTATTGGTGTCACTCACAACTGCTGACGGTTTTGTGTGTATTATACTGTATTACAATAGGGGTAGGGATTGAATTAGAATGGATTGTTTCTCTGCTGGGATCCATATTTGTGTTTGTTTCACCTACAGCTGTTCTGTTTAAAATCTAGATGTAGTCTAAAGCCAGTTAAAATATCAAAGAGGGTGTCCAACTGCTGTGGTCAGGCTTTCAACAATGAAAAGAGACCAGCGCCAACAAATCATGGGAAAACATTCCTACACACACAAAAAGCCTCGACCCACCGCCTCCTTGCATTGTTTAGATTTACCTATCGTTCCCAATGGCACTTTACCAATTCTCTCTTTTCCTCACACACATACACACACCTTCCAGCCTTGAATTACAGCACATCTCACCCTCATCCCAAAAATGATTCATTTTTCTATTACAGAGATGACTGTGTGAAATGAGCTATGTAATCAATACCATACGTTTGTAAACAGCTCCAGTTCTCCAGGGAACCTCTTTTTTTAAAACTCCATGCTCAAATAATCTGTGCCCTGTCAAAACCAATGGAGGGGCCCCTCGTCTTACAATGTGTTTACAAGGGCAATTTAGCTGCCTGTGAATAAAAGTACCTTATACTTTTGTGTACACACTGGTATTCCTTTTGGATTAGCAAAGAACGGAAAGAAGACGTAAAGTTTATCAATAAAGGCATTCCTGCACTGCTCTGTGTGCGCCTCTTTTTTGTCTCTATGAAGTCATTTTGTGTGTACGCGTGAAAATTTGAAGGATATGAATGATAGATAAGTGGGAATAAGGTCCAAACATGAACTTCTGGAATTTAACGTTTTTCAAAAAAGGAAAATAGCTGTTTCAACAACAGAAAGACCAAAAGAAAAACCTGTCTTTGAGGTTGGAGATCTTTGAATCAAAAAGGTTTAAAAACCACTGATGTAGGGGTACTATGAAGTTGCAACAGAATAAGTTTATTGGAAAACAGGAACAAAACTCACTGAGATATTTCCTGACATCCCTTAATGATTTATTAATCTTATCCATACTGTAGTAAAATGATGCTTCTCTGAGAAGAACGACTTTGTTTTTAATGCAGTGTTAAATAAAGCAAATAAGTTAAAAAACATATTGCTTTCGGTGCCAGTATGAGAAACGGTGCCAAGCTAAATTTACATTAAATGACTTCCAGTGAGGCAACATTATTTAAAGAGCAAAGGTCTATACTGAAAGATGAATTACTCTGAGGCTTTGTTCAGACAGGCAGAAAATGTTTTTTTTGGTGTCATAGCCAACTCAAATTGACAATTTATTCTTTTATCTCTAATAAAAGAGCAAGGTGCTTTCCAATACAGTTTCCAAACACGGTTAACATGCAGGATACAATGTCATGTGATTATGTCATATGCACAGTAGTTTCAAGTAGCGACATACTACTCTATGACTTCACTAATTAATATGTGGCAGTCAGTGTGTTAAATTAGTGAGTAGTGCCAGACATAGCAAATTAATGTTTAAATACAATGATGCCACTTAACGCTTATGCTGTCTTTCCACAATGACTTTATACTCTTTTGTCTGATCTGTCCATCAACCAATGTTGATGAACAGATCAGATTTCATCACTTCACTCCTAAAGATTTGGAAATCAGATTTATGTGCAGTGTGATTAAAGCCTAAGTGCTAAGCTGTTTAGAACAGAGTCATGCAGTTTAGTGTTGTGCTGATTTACTCACATATATCTGAACTTGCAGTCTTTCATCCTCAGCGGTGACTCTTTCTCTCAATATGGCCTTCTGGACGCTTTCCTCTGCACTGGATTTCTCTAACGCAAGGATTCTGCTCACCTCATCCTTTACCAGGGCTTGAGCTTCTGTCTGGGCCTGTGCAAGAGCCTGGGCCCTTTCCTTTTCCAGCCTAAATGTAAAAAAACATGACATGCATTTTCTGGTCTACATTACAGCAATTCAAATGGTTTCCATTTAAAATACAGTCAAACAGTCCAATTAATAACATATGCTTTATACTAGGAATATCAACAGTACTGAAACCTCAAGGGAAAGTCAAAAATATTGAAGAATGCATGCATGGATGGATGGCAAAACCTTCCTGAATCTTCCCATAATATTCCTAAAACCAAATAGGTAGCTGCTTTTGTGTTGACAACTGAATGCACTTTATCAAAATGTCCGTTGTGATGAGGTATTAATTAAAAAAAATCAGTTGATTATGCCTTAAGAGGCAGCACACAATAAACAAACAAAAACACAAAATATTGGATCATTAAGCTTGTATTGTAAATGTCGCCTAATAGACCTGCCACTGTCTATTTTGTTGCTGTTAATAAATTACACAATGTTTACAAGAAAAAAGAAAAAGCACTGAATATTCTTGGCTGGATCATTTTAAGAAGCCTTATACAATCAAAATTGAAAATTAGCCCTGAAAAAAAAAACAAAAAAAACGTTACAGCTAATTTTAATTACAGGCCTGCATCTCAGTCAAACTCAGATAGCAATGAATAGCTATTAATGCATTATATCTAATAATCATGCACTGAAGACAATATCAGTAATTAAGAAAATAAAATTGAAGCCTGCATGCCCATTCTTAATATTTGCATTAATATTTAACTTTTTAAATAAATTAGTGAGTTCACATTGCATATTGGTATGATTCATTTCTAGTCTAGATCAAACTTGAGTGAAAAACCTTGCTTACAAGTTCTTAATCTTAATAATAACAGAGTAAGTTCTGCACATAGAAAATGCTTTTATTCAAAGAAAGAAAGAAAAGAGCAAATATGCCAGCCTCAAGGAGGAAAAGCACTCATAAATCAAGTGAGATTTTGAAAATGTTGCCACATTTGAAGTCGTTTAATAGGTGTGTGGCGGTAATGAATCTTTGATGTTTTTGAGATAATCCTGCAGAGCTATTTGGAATTTTGAGCTGGAATGTTGAGAGACTTTATGAGCTGTCACCCGGTTCTCACAGTTGCCTAGCAACCTCAGCTGCACCATCAAGCAGGAGGGTTTGATTTGTAAAGTAAACTCAGGCAAGATACAAACTGTAATCTGTGAGGCAGTGTATTCAATCAAACAGCATCCATGTAAAACAAAAAAGAAACCGAAGAAGCCGAAAAGGGCAATAAGGGAGTGTATAATTATAATGTAACCGAAAAACAAACAAAAACAAGCATGTGAGATTTCCAAAGATGTGCTCAAAGTTTGAGAACGGAGAAGAAACCAAGATACTGATCTTCAAAATGATCTTCAACAAAAATGAGGCACTTCCACAAAAAAGTGCATGAAAGTAAACATTTTTGAAAGATTTTTTCACCTTCTGAAAATGTTTATGGTTAATCTCAAGAGATGAAACTAAATTTTATACAGGTAAATGTTTTCTTCGTTTTGTATAAGCCGTGCAATTTTTTCAGCCAGTCGCAAATTACGATTTAACATTTACTATTTTTTCATGCACAATTGTACAAAAATAAAGAGAAATATTTGGCATCATCCTGTTGTGTTACTGTGTGTGTGAACGCACACATCATTGAGCATTTCGTTCTCCTGAGAAAAGTGTGAGCGACTCCAGCCATGTCCAGTCTCAGTCTACTGAACTGGACACATATCAGCACAACACATCCATCATTACTTCCCTCTCTGGTATTGTGTTTTTACGCCATCTTCCAGGACTAAAAATAGGCCAAAAGCGTCAAGTGAGTACAATGGTGTCGCTTGCAGGGGGAAAACACAGGCCACTCAAATGCAATTATGTTCATCTCAAAAAAAGAAAAAGAAAAAACGCTGCAATTATGATTCCTATGTGCACAAAATCGCAGTGCAAAACAACACCACAATTTTCTTTTCTAATACATGATTAATGCAGGTAGGTGAGGACCGACCTGTAAGGCATAGAAGGTCATGTTATATCAATACTATAGCTTTAGAAAAAAGCTGATGAATATTTCATGACAGTCAGAGAATACCATATTGATGAGGACGCATTCGTCAAAGCTACAACGAATGAGTTGTACCACCCATTAATCGGAAAGACTTGAACAAACCACTTTTAAGTTTTCAAATGTCCTGAGCAACTTCTAATGAAAAGAGCCATTGAAAAGAGACCGTGACCTTAAAATCAAAAAGGCAAACCAAAAACTTTCTAAATAATTCAAGCTAAATTTCAAGAACCTCTCTCACTCTCTCAATTGCTATAAATAAACTATGCTTTGATAATGTCAGCCAGACTTTACCTGAACTATTGGGCTATTCTTCAGAGTCATGATTATTTGACGCTATATGGTATCCATGCCCAAACCCCTCAATTCTTAGCTTAAAACGGGTCTGAATATCAACAACTGTACAGAAATGCCAGAGATGGCTTTTGCACGTAAGGGACCACTATCATTTACCATCCATTCAAAGGCACACACTGATATCACTTCCCCTTCTCCATCCCACCATCTGTTTGCGCTCTCCTGCAATTTAAATCAACGTATACATTCCGGACAAAACGGATTCTGACACGCCTGTACTAAAGTTATAGAATGTTTCCCTCTGCGATAGCATTTAAAGGAGCAATGCATTATTAATGAGACAAAATAATGTGCAAGAATGTAAGGTTTGAATATTTCATGAGACCTCCCCTTCTTCCCTTGCTGCTGGTCATGTGGCTGTTCCTTTACAGCTCTCACTTAGTGGGGGGGGGGGGGGGGGGGATGTGTTCCCCTAGGAAAACTCTAGGAGACTGATGCTGTAATTGTGAAATAATGAATAAATGCAAAGCTGCACGCCTGTTGCTTTAATTACATAATTTGTCTTGGGTAGTAGTGTAGATTTGGATGTTCACTCTGATGGATTTGGTGCAGAAACTTTTTTGTGTGTGAAATTACATTTTTTATAGCATTTTCAACAGTTATAAAAAGCCAATCCTCATCCTAAAGTTAGAGAAAAGAGATGAATAAATAAAATGAAAAGAAAATGGTGATTAAGGCACACAGTGACATGGATGAAATGAAAACAAACACACAGGCACCCAGCATGCCTCTGGGGAAAGGGAACATACGCCTGCATTTCAGCTGTGAAATGGCTGCAAGAGCTTGTGACAATGAGTGAACATAACATGTGGCTCTGTATCCTCATGCATGCACTAATGCATTTATTAATATGCATACTGAAAAGACAGTTCAGGCAAGTATGACGCTCACATTCATGTTAGGACTTCTTTCTTCTGTAATATCCTGGCCCTTTAGAATGTAATGTGAGTGAATGAGGCTCATCAACCTCCAACTAAAAAGTTTAGGTAAATAAAAACAAAACAATAAAATGTATTATTAGTCAAATAAATGAACCGATAAATAAATCAAATGGCTCAAACAAACAAATAAATAAGTGTTGTAATGAGCAGAGGAGAAAGAGCTGTTTGAGGTGAGGTCAGGGGTGTTGAGAGCGTCCATGAGGACTGTGTAATCTTCAGAGTCTCTGTGTGGCTAAGAGCTGAGGCCTTTCTGCTGACGCGGCATTGCGCAGGTCAGTCAAGCCCAGTCTGTGCTTCTGATCTGCAGAATGGTTCTGCTCCAGTGCCTGCTGCAAATCTCCCATTAGAAAGGCCCGCAAAGGACCTCATACACAGGCCTCTGCAGCAGGAACACAAACATGCACAGACTACCTTTGGCAATTTATCCATACGGATGTAAACATGACTTTTAATGAATTGTTGAATAGGGAGTTTAACCAGATTTATCTAGATGCAGTTATTCATTTGCGTTTTGATATTTTTGCTGCAAGAGCTATACAGATGCATTTGGCTTTTGAGCCAACTCACACTGTTTTTCTAAGCACCTTGCTCCCCAAGCATTGCCTTTTTAGAGACATTAAGAATGGTTTTAATGACTTTCAAAAAACAGGCCCCTGCATTCTGTTTCACTCTATTGTACTCCATAGCAGTCGTTCAGGCAACCCACCCACTACACAACTTTGATGTAGATTGTAGATAAAATATGTAGTTTTCTGATCCTTAACCTCCTACATTTAATAGTGTGTATACACACACACACACATATACATACATACACATATTATATATATATATATATATATATATATATATATATATATATATATATATATATACACACATACACACACATATATATATATACACACATACACATATATACATATACACATACACATATACACACACACGCACACATATATACACACACACGCACACACACACACACACACACACACACACACACACACACACACACACATAATACTCGTATATAGAGACGCTCGTATCTCAAGGTATTACTGTGTGTGTGTGAGATTATTTATATACATACATGGAAAAACAAATAGGCAAACTACATAACACATTTTAAGTCATAATACAGACTTTTCTGTTTTCTCTCTTAACAGTTTAATCAGAAACAGATTAAGTATAAGTAAATGGATACTCAAGGTGTGTATATGCGTGTACGTGTGTGTTATGTAAGTTTTAAAGCCAGCACCCTGTTAGTACTAACAAATTGTAGCCATTACTGACCCTTCCTTGACCGGCACACACTTTCAAACACACTAGTTAAGTAGCTGTGAAGAAAAGCAAAAAGACATGTAAACTCTGTGATAGAAGTGAAGGAACCTTTACTTTACATTAAAGACACATATAAGGTGTGATTATATGAACCGCCTACCGCTCTGAAGGCAGCTAGATTAAAGGTCAGCGCTAAATTAAATTGGCAGGGTCTGGCAAATCTACCGGCGGATTCATCTCTGGAATAATGTTCCTCTAAATGGCATTTGAGTATCACGTACAGATATAGCTCATGGTACATGTGGAAATACAGCCCACCTGTGATGTAAGGGGGGGGAAAAGAATCAGTAAAATGAGGAGGATTCCAGATTAGTTAAGAAGCTGTTCACCAATCTCACTAACTGAATTGGGAAAGAGAAATAAAACCAAGAAGAAAGCATACAAACAATGGTCCACCTGAAGGTGAGGTTGGAGATTGCCAATATAAGGTCTTCAAACCCAAAGCCAGAGGCTAATTTCATTCATTCAATCCTGCAATCTCGTAAGGGCACTTTTAAAACAACATTCTAGGGAAGATGGAAAAAGGAATGAAAAAAAAAAGGAGTTGGAGAAAGCTAAATGGAAGACAACATTAAGGACAATATTGATTCTGTCCTTCCAAGCATGACATCATGGTCAATAAAGCGCCTACTTTCCCTTAATGGCGTTGCCAGGGCGATAGGATGGAGCACTTTTCCTGAGTTGCCTCAACAACAATGCTGTAAAACAACACGCCATGCCCTTAAATTTACTTTTATAGCCAACAGAAAATAAACTTCCTGTCAATAGCAATTTCTACAGGTCAGAGTGTTGGCCTTGCCGAGAATAAAAGTATAAGAGGCACCAGGGTTGACAAGGACGTGAGACTCAATGCTGGAACACCCATCATAAGCTTTAGATGAATAAAATGGAGTGAGTAGTTAAGGTACTTGCACTTTATACGAGTAAAGTGTGGTGGTGCTACTAAAAGGTTTGGAAAAAGAAGACCGTACATGATGCAGAGATATTAAAAGCAAAAATGAATGTCAAGGTACAGGCACCAACTCACAGACAGAGAACAGGACAAAAATGGAAAGACTAAGCCCTCACCGGTTGAAGCTAATAGAACATATATGAAGAAATTAACTCCACCCTGACTCCAAATCGCTCGCTTTCATGCATGATTAATTGCTTTCACAAAAAAAGAGAAAGAAATATGAAAAAGGTGAGCAAGATATGCTCAGGAAAAGAGGTAAATGGATCCAGATAAAGCGCAGACAGGTCTGCGCCCCAGTTTGACTGTTGATGAGAAAATTCTCATTAAGGCACAGCTTCTCGGTCTTTTACGGAATTAATCAAGAGTTTGTACCACAGCTCATAAGCTTGACCCAAACCGTGACATACAGTAGGTTTCATTTGAACATGGTGGAGGATTCATTTCACCCTATGCAAAAACTACCGTGAAGTCACAGGAGAACAAATGTCTTGAAGACTAAGATGTTCTAAAAAGGTTTTTCTAACCTGAATGAGATTGGGCTCATTTTCGGTTTCATTTAGAGGTCCAGTTGTGGCTCATGTTCCTACAATGCATGCTTTTATTTAGCTTGAACATGTTTCTATGGATTTCATGTTTATCATTTTGAAATACTTTTAACTGATCATATTTCATACCTGTTGAGTTTTACCTTTTTTAATTAATCAGACTGGTAAAAAGGATTGCTTGTGTGTTCTGGTGATCTCGTTCCAGTTTTTTATTTATTATTAATTTGCACTGATGTTACTCATCAGGTCTCATAGACTTCAGAATCGCAGTCACTAGTTTAGATGAGCACTGACACCCTGTGTTCAAATAATCAAGCATGTTTACCATTCTCAGATAAGCTTGGGTTGAATAAAAAAAAACTGCATGTTCCATTGAGTTTGGAAAATTCTGTACACAATAATCATCAAAATATCTCTTCTCCTGTCTCTGAACATGTCCAGATTTTTTAATCTTTTTGCAGTCACTCATTTTAAGTAGAGTTTAGTCAACTAAGTGAATATACATAACTAGAAATAAATTTCAAAACTGTAGTCCATAGCAAACATTTTCAAAATTCTATCCTCAGTACTCCAATTTCACATAGATCCAGCTGATCTGAGTTGTTTAGTGGTAAAAGTCTGTTTACTGTTTGGTAGTGTAAATGTGTGCAATGATAGTCACCGCTGGTTGAGATCCGCTTGTGCCTTTCTCCTCTCTTCCTCAAGGCCTTTCTGCAGCTCTTCAGAGATTTTCCTTCTCAGTTCGGACTCATCCACTAAAGAGAAGACGAAACATACACATTAGATGCCAAGCTACTGCTTATACAGCATTTGATTTGGTGTTTGAATGTCATAGAAGGTCATAAAAAGAAAATGGCTTATGGATAACCAAGCTGAATGTTTTATTTCAGACTTTACGTTTTTTTATACTTGTTTGAAAAGTCTGTAAAAGAAGTTTGCAAACAATATAGTGAGGTAGGATATTATTTTGAGCCCTCAAGACATCTCTGTCTTATGAGGCAAAGCGAAACCGAAATACAGAGGACAGGGGTCCTATACGCCTATGCACTGACAATGATGACTATAAAAAACACTTTCAAACACACAGTTCAAAACTACACTGATATCAACCCCGTCACAGTCAAACATGTCAGTGTGTGTCCTGTTCTTTATCTGGATGGCTAATTGTCCGTGAAAGCACAGTGGAGATATAAAATGGACAAACCCATAGCCTCCAGTGGAAAAAACAGCAGCAGTACCGCAGCACTGCAGAGGCCTGGAGCTAGTGCATGACAGGAAGACCAAGTGTTACAGATGGAGATACAGACATACAGTTTGTGTAAACAACCAGCATTTGGTCTAAAAATAAATATAGAACTACATAAAAGGACTAATCAACCATTCCTCACAGACATGTCCAAGTCAAATCTTTTATCACAAATCCAAGTCGAGTTTTTCATGGCAAAGTCTAAAAGGAGGTATATGAGGTTTTACTTCAATGAAAAGACCATTTTCATCTTTAACTATGTACTTTTGAAATACATCATCTTACTAAAAGTTGGCAAGCGATGGATCACTTGGATTCATTTTTTTGGGGCAATTTTTGTAAAAACCACAAATGTCTTAACGTTCCCAATAATAAATAAATGAGTATTGTAAAGTCTAGTACACACAACTGAAAACGAATGGTGTTGCTGCCTCTTTTCGGCTTCACAGTACAGACTACGGACGAATACAAACTAGCATATGTGTTCTGCGCTTAAGGAATTAATGGTGTCTTAACAATTGTCTATATTCCTCTTTTAAAAGGAGAACCCAAAAACAAGGATATACACAGATTTGCAAAATGTAAACAAATCAGCGCTTGGTTAACAATATAACAATCTAAGTTACATTGATAACTATCTTCATTTTGAGCAGCTCATGTCGTTATGAAAATATTGTGTTTTGGAACACTCAGATAAGATAACATTAGATCAACCTCCTGTCTATGACGTCTTGACTTTTATCACTTTTGCTTTAATTCTTGTGCACAAACTCGTTCACTAAACTGAATTTCCAATCAGAGTTCCCACTCAAACTGATGGCCTCAACACCGATTCAACTTGATGAATTGGGCAAACGCCTGCCAATGTGTGTTACACACCACAAAAACCAGCCCAATAAACACTCATCAGACACTTGCTGATGGACGACCGACAGCTAGGGGTGTCCTGGCCTTTATAATAATCAAGATTTGTAACAAGATCCTGAAAAACTAATTATTCTTGCAGAAATTCTGTAAATATTAGAGCTGTCTAGTTTGAGACTACTCTCTAATTTGGAGTAAATAAAATACAAAAAATAAATAAACTAATATTTAATAAAAATAATATTAAACTAAACTTTTGTGATATTTTGTGAACAGTAACGATGAAGTTTTACCATATTAATTCCAGCGCACGTCCTCAAACTTTTGAAATGCATGCAGTGTATATGCTGAAAATGTCTTGACATGTGGACAAACCAAACTCTGTGACAACTACAATGTTTGAGTGCGGGTCAAAGTACATTGATCATGGGCAGCCAATGATGACCATAGGCTGGCATTATGCAAATGTGTTATGTTGTTCCATAGGTATGCAAGAAAGTTCTGATAGCTCATTTCGGCAGCTCAGAGTTGATTCTTTCTTTTAGGAAACAATTACTTTGAACTTTGAAACTTTGCAGACCCTTCACATTCACAAACGTCTTTATAATTTCACATCTACCGGTATATGATTTGCTTGCATAACAATGTTCATTTTAGAAATAATTTGAGACTGTAAAGCCAAGAGAAGGAACCTGTTGGCAGAGAAACACTTAAGTTATCACTTACACCAACCTTCCTCAAGACAAGAGAAATCTTCCTGTTGCCGTGACAATGTCGAAGAGGGAACCAAAATTAATTGCAGACACTGGCAGAGCATTTATCAAACACCAGTCTGGTGTAATGGATACAGGGAGACAGGTGCCGTCTAACCATCAAACCCACCAGTTAAAATTTTTTTTTTTTTTTATTAAAGATACAGTGTGATAACAGTGATCCTTCATGGGTAACGCATCATATCTCCACCTGTATATTTCTGCCATCATAGTTCTGTATATAATGGTTTTTCTTTCACTTTTGTGTATACACAAAAGCTATAACTTAATTAGCAAAGATTTCCTCTACAGTTTATATATATATAAGTATATAATAACATACAAAAAGATCATATTTCTTATAATAATAAAAAATAGCATTATAAATAATTATATAAACCATGTGTGTGGTTACAGTTGGTTCTACATTTAACTTAAATGTAAACTTACTTATTTAATCAGGAAAGCAGCACAATTCATTCAGACCGATTTTACGGACAAATACGTGCCTACACACAGTTAGTGAATGAGACCCCCTGTTATCAGCTTCTCAGAAAAGAAAAATGTAGGTTTTTTTCTCTCCCATCAGGCTTAAGACTTCAGCGTCACATTTATTCAGGCTCCAAGTTCCCATAATTCATTAATTTAAACTGGGCTTTAACATTTAAAAAGGATAAAGACAGTAGTTCTGTGATTTCAGCTCGTATGTTAAAACGCTATCTGAGAGTCTTCCGAGGCTTTTTGCAGGAGGTCACCGGGAGCTTCAGAACGACATTAACCGTCTGGGTGCCCGTGTCACTCCTGAGTCAGAACAGTAATGCTTAAAGATGAAAAACTCATCATCTTTAGATTTTTTTCTCTCTTTCACTCCCTCTATCATTCTCTGCAGAAATTTTCAAAAGTAGCTTCTGGGCAGTCGGGAGAGAGATATCAGACAGAGACAAATTGCGTGTCTCATAAGATGTTTCATTAATCTCCAGACCTGAGAAGAGGAGGGGGAGGCGGGGCTAATCTAAACCATTACACATTCCTCACGATCCAACTTAAACGAGTCTCAACATATTTCTACACACATAAAGAGACTCCCGCAAATATCAAAGAAAGTGATCTTCCTTGTTCTCATCCATATTCTCAGATTTCATGGAAGTTTTCATTTCATTAGAATGCGTCACATGCTTCGCTCTCTGAACTTTGTGAGGAGCTCAAGGAGCTACTTAATATGTAATAGAAAGAAAAGTATGTTTATGTATGGCTGAGACAAAGGATTTGTGTGCAGGTAATTAGAGCGTTATGGAAAACGGTGTGTGGGCCCTGTGTATGAATATTCATAGTACGCCGAGAACGTGTAGGAGGATCAACCTTGACCACTGTCTAATCACCACACGCAGGGATTCTGCCGTGATTTAACGATGGACTCGATCATCCACAGCATCTCTTAATACCTCCACTCGTGGGCGCACATAATCAATGTCCCTCATTAAGGTCACAACCTTTGACCTCAGAAGATGAGCTGAGCCTCTTAAGGCAAGAAGAGCTGTGACAGAGGGACGCAATTTAAAAAGTGAATCATCGGGAAATGTCACAGCATTAAGTTTAATTGAGCCTTAATGTTTCTGTATGATCATTTTTAATAGATGTAGATATTAAGTTTAAGAAAGCATTGTTTGGTAATTTACAAAAGACAGTCAAACAGAATGAGGAGGAATAAATCGAACAATTTTGGGAGAACTGTTCTGCCCTACAAAATTCAGAAACTGCACATTTAGTCTAAAATTAGGATCAAAATCAGGTCTCTAAGGGGGCCATTCACACAAAACGTGTTTATCCATTGCACTGTGCAACTTTTCCATTATTTCTCAATGTATACACATGCTAGACAGATGTTTTTAACCCTTGCGCTTGTGTCTTTTGCAGCATCTCGCACACACATAGATAAACAGACACACAATCAGAGTTCAAATTACTCATAGTTTGGTTTTTATCATGGTTTCAGGGTCACAGACTCGGTACAGTATGTGCTAGATTCAGGGCTATTTTTCGTATCCGTGACCCTAAAACTACTGTCAAAAAGAAACAAATAAGCAAGAGCACAAATAAACACAATAGAGCAAAGACACAAATAAAAAAAGAGAGAGCTTTCCAGGCTGTTTAGTTCACTAACAGTAGTGTTTAGGTACAGAAATTGAATAAAAGTAATCAAAATGTAAAACAACATTGCTTATAATCTTCTATAAAAGATATTCAGTCAAAAGTAAGGAAAAGCTCTCACATGCATTTCAAGGTTTAAATGAATTTAGTTTAAACACGGATAGCAATGTGTGCTGTTCAGGTCTCACCTGCGCTCGCACGTAATCAACCCCCGGGTGATGACAGTGCAAATGAGATGTCATATTAGAGCAGAAAGCCAGAGTGCTTACCCATTGACAGAAACATACATTAACGCAACTCTGTCCGTTTTTTTCTTCTTCATTTAAACAAAAACAAACCATATTATAAATGTTTATGCATCATCAGTTGAGATGAACCACAGTGCAAATGCATGTCGAAACGTAGTTTTTTTTGGTTTATTTTTTTTTACAGAGAACTACACCACAACACTGTCACCGTATTACATAAACAGTCCCAGAATACATATTTATACTTGATCACAAAAAATGACATCATTATAACATGAACACGAGCAAGCAAGAAAACAAACACGTAGGAGAGAGAAAACGTGAGAAAGATGGAGATGTAGGGAGTTATAGATAGATGGATAGAGAGAGAAAACTAGTGTGCGTGTGTGTGTGTAAGCCTCCACGGTAGAGCTCATTAAGCAGATCTGTGTCTCATTAACAGGGAGCTGTCTCGTTATGTGCAATGCAGGCGGGCGTCTCTTTTCCCTCTCTGTAAGTAGAGCCAGTTCATGTAGTGTCAGCTCCAGCCCACAGACTCTGCAGGTTACACTACTATTAAGGGCTGCGAGGCCACACAGAAATTTTCATATGCATTTGAGCTGACAGCCACTGTTTCAATACATATTAGATGAGCTTAATTATGTGGAGGTGAGAGCAAGGAAGCTCACAGCTCAGAAAAAGACATGGAGGAAACACAATGACCAGCGGCTCTCCAAGTCCATTTTAAGAATATATGCTGTTTGATAAAAAGATACATTGTAAATTGTTGATATAAATGCACAATGCGTTTAAATAACATTGATGCACTAGCCCCAAAACAGGAAATGTATCCCTCTGCTACAATGGCAGGCCCAAAATACAAGATCACCAAGAATGAGGATTTCTAGGCCCTGTTTACACTTGGTATTAAGAACAGTTTTTATCAATCCGATCATACGTGTATAGTGCTGATACAGGTGTAAACTGTGTCTAAAATGTTTTGAGCTTGTCTACTATTTACCACTTCAAGAGGTAGTCGTAAAAAACGGATTCAACAGAAATGCTTTCATAGTGCCGACTTTCATGTGGTCAAATGGAGCCACAAAAGACCCCTACTCTCCTAAACATTATGGGAGAAACCCTCTAGTCAAAAAAAAATGAAAACCTAGGTTTGGTTTTAAGATGAAAAACTTACTAAGCACAAATTCTCTCACCATTCCTGATTTCTAACTCTAACTCTTAGGTCTTCGTCAGACAGAAACAAAAGCTAATGTTATCAATGTTTTTTCCGTTGTCTCGATTCAGGTTCATTTTCAATTGTGCAAGGTTATAACATTTACCCACCCATTGACTTCACTGCTTGGAGAAAAAAAGAAGAAGCCGAAAATGGAGAGACTCAAATTCTTACACTGAATAAAATGTCATAGAATCCTCATAGGCGTCTCAGTTATAATTGCTCAAAACTGCATCTAAACTTCAGATTGAAAGATCTATAAGCAAAGTCTTACTTGCTAATGAGAAGCAAAGCGGTTGCATCGACACACTTTTGGGAGGACATGCCGTTCGAGGTACCTTGGAGGCTGAACTGGCTTAAGTGGAGTTCCTAATTACAGCATTGATTCATTAACTCTATTACAAGTTAGAATTAATCGTTTCATTAGCACTCAGGCACAAGCTATGAATCATAATATGGAAGGATCCAGGCACACTCACTAACATCAAGAGGACTAAACTTTTAAGAAAAAAAATGAAGTACTGGTAATCTAATTTTTAGAAATCCATACGATAGGATTTCAAATAAATCTCAATCATACAGGAGTCAGCAGATGTGCATTTTTGATTGATGTGCTTCGTTTTTGCAGAAAAGGAAGAAAATATAATAAAGAAAAATGATTTAAACAGATAGTTCAGCCAATAACTACTCAACCTGATGTCCTTCCAAACCAGTAAAACAGTTTAGACTCTTTTCAGTTTCAGACTCTCACTTTAAGACAGTAAGAGGTCTCATTAATCTTCGAAACACAAATGAAGCCATTTTTGATAAAAGCTGAAATTTCTGTGCCTCAAATGAACATCTATTTCACCAAAAACATTGATGCTACAAAAAGACCACGAAGACATCAGAAAAATAATCCATACAGATTGTGTGGTGTAAACCAGGTCTTCTGAAGATACGTGATGGCACTGTATGATGAACAGGTAAGATTTACAATGCCTTTATGAACTTTTTGAAGATTTCAATAGAGGGAAAAAATATCTTTATTTGCGATTTGAAAAATGGACCAAAGTCTAATGGATTTGGAACGACATGAGGGCAAGTAAATGACAGAATTTAGATTTCTGGATGAACTATCCCTTTAATAATAAGTTTCTCACTGTCCCTGCCACATCAATAATTTTTTTATGATTGTGTCCAACAATAATGACTATTATGGTACTATATACACATGTTATTATAGTCCAGAACACTTTACTAAAGGAAAATTGCTTTGGCTCCACTCCACCCACATACTCTGAATGTGCTCAAGAGAAGTTTGAATACCCGTAGAATTACCCAGAATGACTTGATGCATAATATTATCCCTTCACAATGGTGTACCAACCCATTCAAAGTGCTTACAAGATGCAATTTACCTGAGGAGTATCATTAACGCTTATGAATGACAGGCACCGAAGTGCACTGTGCAATATGTGTGAAATACCTCAAGGTGTAATTCCACTTCACAAGCAGACTGCACGAACACATGTATGCGTGTCAGCATTACGTTACAGAACAATCCAACTCACCGGCGGGAGGTGGTGGTGGTGGTGGTGGAGAAGCCACAGGTTCTTCTACGGTCAGAGGAGGGTGCGGGGTAGTTTCAGCAGCGAAAGCGACAGGAGTGTCAAGTTCAGGTGGAGGGGAGGGAACGGTTATTTCCACAGGTGGAGCAGAGATAGATTCTGCAGCAGTTTTAGTGATATGACAGGTAGGAACAGATTCTAAAGGGGAAGGAGGTGTGAAAAGCTCAGAAGCAGGAGGGGTGGCAGCAAAAGCAGCAAGGGGCGGAGGGGGACTGGGTTTGGAAGAGGGAAGTGGGGCAATAATTTCCACAGGTGGGGGTGCAGTAATTAGCTCAGCTGTGGCAGCAGGTGGAGCAATGGACTCACCTGCAGGGGTTGATACAACACCCACTGATGCAGCTGGTGCTACCTCTACAGGGGGAGGAGGTGGTGCAGGAGTGGTCACTTGCTCAGGAAGTTTTACTCGCTCTGGCAAGGGAGGAGGTGGAAGGGAACTAACAGGGTCAGATGGAGGAGATATTGGCACCAGTGCTGGCAGAGGATCAACCATAGGGGGAGAAGCAGGAGGGTTTCTGCTGGGTGCCTGGGGTCTCGGTGGGCCTGAGGGTTCCCTCATGCGGTCGATGACCTTCTCTGAGAGCTGAAGAACAGAAATTAAGAAAACAAAAGTCAGTGCTGTAATCGTAAAAAATGTAAAATAAATGATAATGCCAACTCATAAGAACTGGCCATTCTGATTGAGCACTTGTACAGACAGCATTTCTCCAGAAAACATGTCAAGTTTAACTTATAAACAGGCCAATTATATCTAAATAATAATAATATAAAAAAAAATAAGGCTCTTTTAGTTGCTGGATTTCAATCAGTGTAAAATATAAAGTTTTTAAAGTCGTGCAAAAATGAGTAATTTTTTCTGCTTAGCATTAAATTATTTTAATTTCAGTCATTTTAGTTCAACTTTAACTCCCTAAATTTATTTTACTCAGTGACACAATTCACAAGTTTCACTCTTTTGAGTATTTGAAAGTGACCAGAATTTAATAATTACAGTGGTTGACAGAGCTCAATGCGCTTCAACTAAAGAAAACGCATACAGACAGAAAAAAAACACCAGCAAATTAAGAAAGCATCTCCATCAGTTTGACACGTGCTGAAAATACTCACAACGTAACCAAATACAGAAACGCGCTACAAATTCTAGGATGTTAAAATAAGCACACACAAAAAAAACACCTTTCAGGTCATCAACCACATCACCATCACTGACTAATAGTCACTGAACAATTAACATGTCCCAGCCAGATTTGTCACCTGTTGACACAATTTCCGTTGTGGTCTGTGCTGATTTTTGGTATTTGGTAGCATTGTTTGTATTTGCAAGCACGTGGTGTCAAATGTTTTCTTAATTTGCTTATGATTTTTCTATTTGCATGCGTTTTCTTCACTTGAAGTGCGGTGAGCTCTCTCAGGCACCATAGATAATCCTTAGTCAGGGCCTTAACAGGGATATATAATCCTTATCAGAGGGATTTAATATATATATAGAACAGTGAGCATGCATGCGCTTTATATATACCGTATATATATATATATATATATATATATATAATAAGCGCATGCATGCATGCTGTTCTCATTTATGTAAACAGAAAAACACCTGCACAAAACAAAAAAGCTGCATGTTTAAAATCAAACATTCAAACCATGTCATAAATATAGTACTAGTCTTAACTGACTTCAACAGCTGTGTGAAGGGTGACACTATTTAACCTGTATGAGTTTGAGGGAGGGAGGGGGTGACATTGTGATGCTTGAACTGTATCAGGTGTCTGCTAAAGAAATTGTTCTTATGTTTGCTTGCTTGCTTATCAATTGCATAAACTGTATTCCAGCTTAACTCTGTTTTCCAGGTCAGCAGAAGCAAGCGTCCAGGCAATCAGGGACATAATGTTTATCCAGTTAGAGAAGTTAAGAGTTAAATGCCTTCACCACGACCCTGCGCATGCATTCAAATCACAGCAGAGGTGAGTTAAATCCACGCGTCAGTATGCGTGATGTGCATTTGACAGGTGGAGGAGAACAGACATGTGTGTCACTCACCCTTATGCCCTTCACTACCGTTATGTTCTCATTTTCATCCGACTCAAAAGACACGCGACGCGTGCTGTTGTTGGTTCCCATCCCTGGTCAGACAAGCCCCCCGGTCTTTAACCAGCTAACTCATGTAAGTCTGAGCAGTAGTTATAAACTGGAAAGAGTTGACACAGCTCGGGTCGTTTAGCGCGAGCACCAGGGCCGCACGTTCGAGTTGAGAAACACACGGCGCTTCCGCCTTTAGCCCCGCCCATCCGACACAGGCGAAGAAAGACGACTCTCATTCGTTGAGCGCAAGAGCTCAGTGACTCTATTGGACAACATAAATGGAAGAAAATAGCATTAGATTTCTAAGACATATAAAGTACATTCTTTCTTTGAAATTCATTGCATTTTTCTTCCATTTATGTTGTCCAATAGAGACACTGAGCTCTTGCTCTTAATAATAAGTTAATTAAATTAAGTTATTTTTTACATAACATATTTATAAAGAATTTGTTGCTCTGTTACAATGACTTACAACATGCCTGCTTTTTCAGCTTTTTACTGTACAATCTAAGCTGTTAAATAATGTCTTTAAATTTTAAAAGTGTGTGTGTGTGTGTGTGTGTGTGTGTGTGTGTGTGTGTGTGTGTGTGTGTGTGTGTGTGTGTGTGTGTGTGTGTGTGTGTGTGTGTGTGTGAGAGAGAGAGAGAGAGCGAGAGAGAGAGAGAGAGAGAGATGTGGTGTGGTGTGGTGTTTACAAAAATAAATACTAAAATATAACTAAAAATAAATAAATAAAACAAATTTGTATTGCATGTAAGTTAAGGAGTTTTATTTCATGAAAACATTATAGTTTTTTTCAGCTGCGTTGAGATTTGTTATAAAATTTTCAGATCATTTTTAAATGCCACAAAACTTGGAGCGAACTTGGAGAAATCTACATTTGTGTAAATAAATTTAAATGTTTTTTTTTGCTTATTTTAAGATTGTTTTGCATAGCAAACAGCAAACTTAATAACTGTTCAATAATCAAAAGGCATTACATTATTTTTAACCATTCTACCTCAAATTTTAGAAAAGAAGTTCCTGAACTCCTCTTGTCAAATGATCTTCTGTCCTTTAGTGGGTGGTTGTCTTTGTCTACATGCCCTCAGGTGTCATTGTGACAACCTTTTATCCTGCACTAGGTGATGAGAAATAACCTAAGTCCCATGTCATCAGCAAAGGACAGTAGATTGTTCAGAAATGATGGGCCTCAGAGGAAACTGATAAGAACTTCTGGATCTGACTAAAGGCTCAGAGGAGCTCAAAGAAAAAAATAACATCAGAGTCTCAGAGTGATTGTTTCCTTTTTTGAAGGGGGACAAAATTGGCCACTATGTTATCTCTGCTGTCCACGGACACATCAGTCAAAGAGGAGACTGCCTGATCGACCCTTTCCCACGCAATCAATGCCCTTTCCTCCTTGGTTTGTTACAGCAGAGATCGCCAGGAGATAGAGGGGAGCAGGTCCAGAGCAATATATCCTAGAAACAGAAAGCAATTAACAACCTTCACCTTTCGCTCCATATTGCTCCCCTATAATATATGTCTGATTGTAATCTTTTGAGTGATTGAACTGGTTCTAAAAACCAGTGATTCATTCAAAATTTAATGAATCATTAAGATGCTTATATATATATATATATATATATTAATTTATATTATTCTAGTTCATTGAGCTTAGTATTGTTTTGAGTAGATTTATTATGTCATGACTGCATAAATTGAAAATAACGAGACTTTATTATCAAAATAAGAATAATAAATGGCAAAAAAAACAAAAAAAAAAACAAACAGAAATATGTGATTTTTATTTCAACAAAGAACACAACATTTACAAGCAAAAGGATAATAGACTATTTTCTAGTGTTATGATACATAAATTCTGAAATTAATGAAAGCATTTAATATTGTCTTATTTAAAGAGAATTAAATATTTTATTTATTTTATTGTATTTTTAAAGAGACACCACTTTTTTTCTTTATTATTTAGCTAATACAGAAGTTTGGTACAAATTACTTTTAAAGTTTTAGCCAGTCCAAAACAAAGTACAGTATGTGATTCGACTGCATAGGGTTCTTTGAAACGAACCGTTCGAAAGAACCGAGTCGCGGAAATGACTCGGACTTCATTTCCCTACAATCCCTGTACGGCTGAGAGAGGCTTCCCATTGGCTGAAGTCCGTCACGAGTTGTTTGGGTGTAGTAACGGAAACATGGCGGCAGACACAGGCAGATACAAGAGCGCTGTCTCCAAAAGCAAAGATCCCTCCGGTTTACTTATATCTGTAATAAGGTGAGCACGGTATTTTTTATTTTACAATATCCGTACCGGCCATCTTCATTTCGCCTGCGTTAAATATTTGCACCCTGTGTTTGCGAAACAAAGGACATGAATGGATAACCGCTTAGCGTATTTGCTAACAATACATCCTGCCTTTCTGTCATATTGAATTATTTCAATTATGTATTAAATAAGAAGCAGTTAAGAGTATTTGCATCTCGTCAGCTCAAGATTATAGTTTTTGGCATACTTAGAAACGAGTTTAAATGGACGGCAAATGTTTTGACATGACTGGCAGAGTTTCAAAATAGAGACTGTGTTTCTAAACATAGGGAACTGTTGACTTAAACAACGATGCTTGATATAATTTGAACATTATAAACTCAGTGTGAATATTCTTTGTGGTTGTCAACACTAATAATACTCAGAACAACATACAAGAGCGATGAGATGAAAATACAACAATAGAAAATTGTTCCCACTTTAACTTGTACTAACATTTAAATGAATAATTTTTCTAATTACTGCAAATGAATTACCTTTCCCATGAAAAGTAAAGTAAGGGATTACTCTTAAATTTTCTCTGTAATTGAATTAGTTCTGATATCATTTGCATTAAATACTGTATAGATTATATAACAATTCTAAATACAATTAACATTAAATTGTAATGTTAAAATGTTTGTTTTTAATGTAACAATCTCCATTTACACACTTTGGTAAGTTCAAGAATGTTTTATTCAACTGTATATTTGAACAACGTTGTATTGTTTAACTGGTCAAGGTTGATTTGGCATTTAGTAAGTAATTAGTAATTAGCAATTTTAGAAAGAGAGAGTAAATAGCACAGTAATGTAATTACACTGCTGAAGATTTAACTAGTAGCTAGTAATTAATTGTCTTTATCCCACCTCAGCAAAAGCATTTTCCAGTACAACATTTGTTTACTTATGTAAATACGTATTAGACACCTAATGTAATATGTGATGTTAAGTAATATACATTGATACATTTGTTCTGGTTTGATAGTTATTTTATTTATTTTAGGCCATTGAGAAGGCAAGGAAGAAGCTATCATGTTGATAGTGATAGTTACAGTACGTGTACACGACTGGGTTAGTTGTAATGAACGTCTTTTTACTTGCTTACATAGATTAAACCTACGGTATTTTCTTCCATCAAGCCCAGTTGAGCTGACAAGGTGTCAGAGCTCCATCACTCTTCTTCACAGCTCTTTTATCTCCATTTTATCCATCAGCCGTTTCTATTAGGATGTCTTCAGGGCAATCCATTGGGGTCAAAAAAGAGTGAGTCTATGGGCGGAAGCTATATCTACATGATCTGTGCTTCACTGCGAACTTGAAGGGACCTTTCTCTGCTGAATCCTGGCTCTTAGACGTTCTTTCTGAGCTCTAGAGACTGGAATGAATGTAATGAGCTCTTTTGGGAGATTGTGCTGCCTTCCTTTACTCCGATTTAAAGCCACACCGCAGTGGAAATGAGTTCAGGACAGACTTTGAGAGCTGGCAGTCTGTGGTTTGGGACACTCTGTGGATTGGCACCGGCCCCAGCGGGTCTCTCTGAGTTGGTGGGTGTCTGATGATGGATTGTGGAGACTATGTGTTTGCGATGGCCAAAAAAAGTTTGTATCGTAATGATGACAGGATGAGCTTATTTTGGGTGCAGCCTTGTCTCTGGCATTACTCTGTAAAAGATTTGTGCATTGCAGTCAGTCTCAATATCAAAAATAGCAAGTAAGTTCAAAAGATTTTAGACAAGTGTACCCTCGGATTCTTTTCATTATCTTATGTTTACTATCTTTCGGTCAGGACACTGTCCAACAGTGATGACGTGCAGGACCGAGAGACCGAGAAGGGCCGTCTGGAGGAGGCCTATGAGAAGTGTGACCGAGATCTGGACGAGTTGATTGTTCAGCACTACACAGAGCTCACCACAGCCATCCGAACCTACCAGAGCATCACAGAGAGAATCACCAGCTCACGCAACAAGATCAAACAGGTGTGTGACATTCATCTATATTTATGTTTGTAATGCTTCACATATAATTCATTGTAGATGTAGAAATTGTCATGAATATTTAGGTGCTATATGTTTTACATAGACTGGTTGGTCAAATTTGAAAGAAATGCCTTATGTTTGATAAGGCTGCATTAATTTGATCAGTAATATTGTGAAATATTATTGCCATATTTGAATATATTTAAAAATGTAATTAAAAGCTGATTTTTCAGGATTGTTACTCCAGTCTACAGTCGCATGGATATAAAATGCAACTGGTGCTTTAATGTAACGACCTACCAATATGTAAACACGCACAAACTTCATGCAGTCTTATATAACACTGCCTCTAATACCCAGGGAATGATTTATAAGACATAATTAGAGGGAAAACAACATGCTGCAGCAGTTTGACGGAAAAAGAAAATTAAAATGAAATCAATTGCTTTTTATTGTTGTTGTTTTTGTGCTTAAACGTCGCTCTCAGCCATGCGGCCTGATGGGTCGTCCCTTAGGCTTCGGGTGTCAGCCTTACTACACACACACACACACACACACACACTAAAGCTTGCCTCAGAGAACATACAGAATAGCAGTTCTGTCTTCATGCTACTGAAGTATTTGATGAGAGGTGCCAAGGGACCCCCAATCACCGTCTTTACTCATTATTATTTAAAGACACAGGTGACCGAGTTTGTTTATTGCGCTCTTGAAAGATGTGTTTGAGTCAAAGACTCAAAAAACGTGTCCCTGTGTGGCTCAATTTGCGCGTGTGCGAGGGTAAGTGGGAAAATGGAAGACATAAACTCAACGCAGCAATAAAATCTAACAGTGTTCATTCATTTTGCTGTTTGTTTATCCAGCTTTGGGATTTGTTCACTTTTGTGCATATTTTGTAAGCTCTTTTAAGAACATTAAAAATGAACTAATTATTGCTTCCCACACCACCCAAAATGGCTCTAAAACATGGCCAGCCATCATAAAAGAAACATTAGACATCACAAGTAATTGTCTTCGATGTCTGAAATAATATCCTTGTAAATTAGCCACTAAGCTTGGGTTTTAATCTACTGCAAAATGTTTGTTTATCTGCTCCCCTGCTGCTGACACACTTGAAAATAATTATGCAAAGAAAAAAGAGCTGGGAAAGGAAAACTGCGAAGCTGATGCTTGTTTCATCAAGTGTGAAGGGTCGTTAACTATTCTCCTAACAGTGAGTCTGGGCTTCTCTCTGCTTAGGTTAAGGAGAACCTGTTATCCTGTAAGATGCTCCTCCACTGTAAACGAGATGAACTGAGGAAGCTGTGGATCGAGGGTGTCGAGCATAAGCATGTCCTGAGCCTGCTGGATGAGATTGAGAACATCAAACAGGTTCCTCAGAAACTGGAAGCGTCTATGGCTAGCAAGCACTACCTGCACGCCACGGATATGCTGGTGAGTGTTTATGAAATTCACACAATTTTAATTAGTTCCATGGTAAGTACTTGCCGATTTTTTTTTTTTTCTCCTCTAGAATGATATAGATTTGATATCTCACCTGATATATATTTGCTCTCTAATAGTATTGTTTCAACTAATGTTATGATATGCACCTTGGGTTGCTTGGAAAGGGGTTCGTCTTTTATACAGTATAGATTAATTATATGTTGTGTACAATAATTACAAATACAAAGTGCTTTTATTTTGAAATATTTTGATCATATAAGGATCAAGACCTTGCTATTTAGTAATTGAACCTTTTTTATTGATTGCTAATTTGTATAAAGAAAACCATAGATGGGCAAATATGTTTACAAAATAATATATTATATTGTATATATTTTGAAAAAGATCTTTACATAAACATTAGATGATATTTCATATAGAAAGAAACTTTTATAATACCGTTCAGAAGTCTTGGGCCATCAACAAATTCATACTCTTATTCAGCAAGGACGCATTAAATGGATCGCATTAAATGGCATTTATAATTTTACAAATTTCTGTTTCAAATAAAGGCTGTTCTTTTGAACTTTATCGTCATCAAACTATCTTAAATATTGGTATTGATATGAAATGTTTCTTGAATATGTTTCATATTACAATAATTTCGGAAGGATCATGTCACACTGAAGACTGAAGTAATGGAAAATTCAGCTTTGCCAATACAAAAATAAATTAAAATGTAAAAAAATTAAAATATAAAGCAGTTATTTTAAATTACAATCATGTTTTGCAATTTATCTAAATATACTAAATCAAATTTGTATATTTTTTTATTTGATTTATTTGAGCATACAAGGCTTCTTTCAAAAACATACAAAAATGTATCGGCCCTAAACTTTTGAACAGTACTGTACTTTACTTACTGTTTTTATTTTTTATAGTGGAAAGGGACATTTAGGAGTGAGAGGTAAAAATTGTATCTAATGTATGGTGTGTCAGGAACATGTGTGCTAAATATTGCTCCAGTGCTGATTAAAAATGTGACCGATTCAGTTACGCAGTTCTGGTCAGCTGATTCTTTCCCACTGCATTAATCAAAGCTCATGGGTTAAAAACGTCATCACAAATAAGGTGCTGGTGTTTTTTTTTTAAAGATTCTGCGTTTCTTTTTTTCGGTGCATTTCTTTAGCACATTTTATCAGTTTGATCACACTGCTTCTTTGGATACATTTGCATCTCCCACTCAACAGGAGAAATCAGTGGGTTGCTGTGGTCAGAGATGACAAGTTTCCATCCGCCAGCTCTTTCAGGTCCCTCAGGAGCTCTTCTCCTCCTCAGAGAGGCTCTTCTCCTCCGGTGTGTGTGTGACTGTGTTAAATCTGACAAGGAGTATTGGGACTGCCAACAGAGATTACGTTGTACACAGTGTTTCAATCTGCGACTCTTGTCTGGAAACGCTGTCCCTCTGTTAGCTACATGAACGCACACACACTTACATACACATTTGTAACTGTTGTACCTGTCAGTCTGGTTAACTTCCCTAGTGTGTGCTTTTCAGATGAGCTGTCATTCATTACCTCATATCTGACCCTTTCTTCTCTTTCAACTATTTATTTAATTCTGTTTGTTTCCTCTTCCCTTTCCTCTTTGTATTATTTTTTCCCCTCTACTCCTTCCTTCTACATCTTCTACATTTACCTTACAGTCTTTGACTTCGACATCTCTTTGACTTTACCTTTTCCTCTCCATTTTCATTACCTTTACGCTCTTTTTTCTGTTTCTATTCTTGTTTTTTCCTGTCCATAACAATTGATGTATACTTTTTCCTTTTCTTCTTATCTCTACTCATCCCATCTGTAACATTATTTTTTTTCTGTTTACTCTTCCTCTTTCTTTCTTTCCTTCACCTTCTTGTCTTTTTCCTTTTTTTCTTTCCTTCCATGCACTTTCCCATCCGTTATTTTTCCTCTTCCTCTCTTTTTCTTTACTCTTTTCTTCCTTACTTCCTCTGAATTTTCTTCTCTGCCCTTAACCATTCAACTCACTCCATATTCCTTTACTTTCCTTTTCTCTCCTTTCCTTTTTTCCTTAACCATTCATCTTCCTTTGTGTCCTCACTCCTTTCTTCTTTTTCTTGCTTTCATGTCCTTAACTATTCTACTTTCTCTCCTTCTTCCTTTCCTGTTCTCTTCCTTTTTTCTTTCCTTGTCCTCTTCCTGCCTTTAACTATTTTTCATTCCTTCCATCCGACTTTACTGTCCTTTCCTACAGTCTCTCTTAGCCTATTCCTATTCCTCCCTCTTCTCTCAAATATAATAATAAGTATCTCAATTGCAAGTTGAAGTGTCTTTTCAACTAAACCTGGTTTGGCAATAAGCCACGTAAACAGGCACACTTACACATACTCAGATTGAACCTGATCAGCCAATCCTGCTGGTATATACTGGCTCATGCAACCCTCATTTGCATGAACAAATCCTTGACTTGCATGACCCTTCCTCTGTCTGTCAGAAGCGATGCACAAAGTGTGCAGTGATGGCCCTCCAGAGCACTATCAACAGGCCATTAGCTTCCCTCTAATAATAAAGCGCATTCATTCAGAGCCATTTTGATTTATTTGCTAACTATAAACAAGCAGTAGCCTCTGCAGTATCATTCAGTTCTGAAGGAGAGGAGAGGTAAAGTCAAAAAGAAGTAAAGCCTAGAAATGCTAGTTTATGCAGTAAAAAAAGAGCGAGGGAGAGAGAGTGAGAGATTAAAAGAAGGATGGAAGGAATACGGGAAGTGTTGCATAGAAGATCAAGGCTCTGGGACATGAGGCAGGTCAGGTGAATGAAATGAGGAAATTGAACTTATCAACCACACAACTGCTTCAGATTCAGTTTGCAAATGCGACAGCATGGCAAGTAGCTGCTGATATGGTGCAGATCCACTATAGCATTAAAGCAAAGCCTGAGGGGACTACCTGGACTCATGCTCCATGTTAAGTTGCATTTGTTCTTCATTTTATTACTTTAAAATCCCCTTGCATGTGTGTATGAGAAAGAGAGGAGAAGAATGCGGATATACAAAACATATTTTGAGCAAAAAAGCCAGATACTTAAAAAGAAGACTTTCTGAATCCACAGCCTACAACTTTTTTATTATGTGAAAAATATAACATGAAATTATATATATATATATATATATATATATATATATATATATATATATATATATATCAAGCATCCATCCATTATTTCGATTTTTTTTTAAATAAGCAAGCATTACCAGTATAGTGTACATGTGTGAGAGAGAAAGCTTATGCCTTTAGTTTTCTTGTTTTTTTTTTGCATTATTCTCTCACTTTGTGTTCACTGATAAGCTCTATCTCATGCCTCATTCAGCCAGCAGCCGCATACTTCATTATACTCTCTGCAGGAGCCACATGCACTCGGCAGAGTGAATATTCACCGCCACCGTAGTCCACCATGCTGTATTCGCCCTCTTTTAATACTTTGATTGGACGAGAGTTATTGAGCTTTATCATTGTGGTTTTTGATGGGCAGGTGGGGCATGTACTATCATATGATCCTGGAGCGCAGCTAATCTTGGAGGCTTGTATGTGCCTGAAGCACTTCAGTTATTCAGCTACTAGCAGTGAACAAGCCACATTGGGATTTGATGGTTTCAACCTAACACGCAAACCAACTTAGCTTTTTTTTTTTAGCAAACAAAGAAACAAATTTAGGTATAAATTGACTGTATAGATGTATTTAATATGAATTGTGTTATTATTCCCCATCCCGTTATTTAACACAAAGTTATTTATGTCGTATGTAATTTTTGGTCCTAGACATTCAGGCAGATGGAAACTTCAGGTGTGTTGTGTTGTTTGCAGGTCTCAGCGGTGGATTCTCTTGAAGGACCCCTGTTGCAGGTGGAGGGTCTGGGCGACTTGCGACTGGAGCTCCACAGCAAGAAGCTCAACATCCACCTGGTGCTAATCGACGAGCTACATCGACACCTCTACATCAAGTCTACAAGCCGTGTGGGTCACCGCGGCAAAGACAAAGACAAGGGACGGTGAGCCACTGTAACGTGCTTCAGATTTGCGTTCAGTTTGGCAAAATTACATGTTAATTGATTTAAGTTATTCAAGAAGTAAAAGTACACCGTGCCACTTTAAATATATGTGGGCTCAGTATTTGAACCTAAAGTAGAACAACAATATGGAAATAATATTCCAAAACCTTACTCAACTTTTGATACAGGTTGTAGCAGTAAACTGAAAGCAATTACCTTTGGAGAGGCGAAGTCATTTCTCAGCTTTAGATTAATTTACCTTCGCAGGTTGCTGGTGGCAGGGCGCACAGCTCATCTAATTACTGTGTGTGTACTTTTTAAAAAGAGAGACGTGCTCTCTTAAACCAAACATCCCATAATTCACTGCTGTCTGATCATTAATAAGGGTGTGGAATATGCCAGACTGAATAACTGATCAGACTAATTAAGAATCCAGGCTTGAATATGGTCCAGAGCTGGTGTAAACCCCATCTTGTTTGACATTCTGAATAAACTTTAATTAGTCAAAGGTGTGACATGAGGAAAATGTGTCACGCTTCTTCTCAAAAGTCTGTTTCTGAATCTCAGCATTCTCCTTCACATAATTAATAGCAGGCTTCTGAAGGGGTGATTATGCTATCTTGAAGGGAAATCACAATATTAATTCTTTATTGAAGGCTTTGTTCACCAGGCTCTTAAATCATTAGGTTGTTGGTAAACAAAGCCTCTCTGGCCCTGTTGCATCCTTCTCACCAGAGTCATGTAATTAGCTGATTTGCGACTCTTCCTGTCCCTGCATACGGGGCCTGGCCGCCGTGGCACTGATGCCGGCATTCAGCACAAACAGAGATAAGTCATTCGCACCCTCGCGAATGAGCACGAGAGGAATGATAATAGGTTTTTGCTTTTCTCGATGGCGACACGGCCGCCCACGCACACACTGTCACTGGGGGATTGCTGACCCCCTCCGTCAGCGAGCCGTGTGAACTGCCACGGCTGCCTCTGCAATGCTAATTCTCTGAGATTAGACAAGGCGCAGCGGTGTAGCGCATTAAGCTAATGCAGGTTGGTGACCCCGCAGGGCTGAAGTGTGGAGTTGTTTCTAATAGTGTTTTTGATCTCAGAATTGTGCGTCCATGTTTGTCGCTCTTCCACTGCTCTGTTTACGGCCATGTAATTATAGCGCGACGCTTTCATGAGGAGAAGTGATTTATTAGTCAGGGTCATGATGCGACTGCAATTTTCTGGCAGGATTTTTATTCATTTCGTCTCTCTCTCTCGTGTTTCGCAATCTGCTTTTTTTTATCCATCCTGTTCTGACCACTTTAATGGCAATGGTTTTGCGGAAAAGTTCTCTATTATTTTCATAAAACATTCATGGCTGCTCTTTTTATGAATTGTTTAAACAATAGCTTCGGTCACTCTGAAAAGGGTTTCTATCGTGAAAAATGAAATAACAGTACTGTTGTTTTTTTTTAGGTCTGCTCCAAAGGAAACATCTGTTTTGGATGTCGGTGGTTTGTCCACTCCACGCAAGCTCACAGAACCCTCACAGTTCAGCACCCCGGGAACATCCAGCAGTAAGAACAAATGACTAGTACCAAAACGACCCTGATGTGTAAAGAAGGATGAGTAGCAAGTAGTGCTGCACCATAGGGAATATTTTTGGTTGAAACCCAAAAATGTTTGGAAACACTGGGCTGAAATTTGTTTAGAATAAATACATATTGTAATATTGTTGTAATATGTTTTTTTACTGCCAGGACTTTACAGTGGTTAAGAATTACAGTGGGTACGGAAAGTATTCAGACCCCCTTAAAATGTTCACTCTTTGTTATATTGCAGCCCTTTGCTAAAATTAAGTTATTTTTTCCCTCATTAATATAAACACAGCACCCATTGAAAGAAAAACACAGAATTGTTGACTTTTTTGCAGATTTATTTAAAAAGAAAAACTGAAATATCTTATGGTCCTAAGTATTCAGACCCTTTGCTGTGACACTCATATATTTAACTCAGGTGCTGTCCATTTCTTCTGATCATCCTTGAGATGGTTCTACACCTTCATTTGAGTCCAGCTGTGTTTGATTATACTGAACTATTATACTATTGGACTTGATTAGGAAAGCCACACACCTGTCTAAATAAGACCTTACAGCTCACAGTGCATGTCAGAGCAAATGAGAATCATGAGGTCAAAGGAACTGCCTGAAGAGCCTGAAGAGCTCAGAGACAGAATTGCGGCAAGGCTCAGATCTGGCCAAAGTTACAAAAAAATTCTGCTGCACTTAAGGTTCCTAAGAGCACAGTGGCCTCCATAATCCTTAAATGGATGACGATTGGCATGACCAGAACCCTTCCTAGAGCTGGCCGTCCGGCCAAACTGAGCTATCGGGGGAGAAGAGCCTTGGTGAGAGAGGTAAAGAAGAACTCAAAGATCACTGTGGCTGAGCTCCAGAGATGCAGTCAGGAGATGGGAGAAAGTTGTAGAAAGTCAACCATCACTGCAGCCCTCCACCAGTCGGGACTTTATGGCAGAGTGGCCCAACGGAAGCCTCTCCTCAGTGCAAGACACATGAAAGCACACATGGAGTTTGCTAAAAAACACCTGAAGGACTCCAAGATGGTGAGAAATAAGATTCTCTGGTCTGATGAGACCAAGATAGAACTTTTTGCCCTTATTTCTAAGCGGTATGTGTGGAGAAAACCAGGCATTTCTCATCACCTGTCCAATACAGTCCCAACAGTGAAGCATGGGGGTGGCAGCATCATGCAGTGGGGGTGTTTTTCAGCTGCAGGGACAAGGCGACTGGTTGCAATCAAGGGAAAGATTAATCCCAAGTACAGGGATATCCTGGATGAAAACCTTCTCCAGAGTGCTCAGGACCTCAGCCTGGGCCGAAGGTTTACCTTCCAACAAGACAATGACCCCAAGAACACAGCTAAAATAATGAAGGAGTGGCTTCACAACAACTCTGTGACTGTTCTTAAATGGCTCAGACTTAAACCCAATTGAGCATCTCTGTAGAGACCTAAAGATGGCTGTCCACCAAAGTTTACCATCCAACCTGACAGAACTGGAGAGGATCTGCAAGGAGGAATGGCAGAGCATCCCCAAATCCAAACTTGTTGCATCTTTCCCAAGAAGACTCATGGCTGTATTAGAGCAAAAGGATGCTTCTACTAAAAACTGAGCAAAGAGTCTGAATTCTTTGGAACATGTGATAATTCAGTTTTTCTTTTTTAATAAATCTGCAAAAACGTCAACAATTCTGTGTTTTTCTGTCAATACAGGGTGCTGTGTGTACATTAATGAGGGGAAAAAACAACTTAAATGATTTTAACAAAATACCCACTGTACATAAGTGAATTGAATATTAATTAAATACTACATTTTTAAATGTATAAATTTAAATTAAATTAAATTTAAATATAATTAAAAAATGAATATTGATTTGACCTGTAGTATACATATACATATATAATACATTTACAGTGAAATATAATTAAATCTAATGTACACGTTTAAGTTAAATTACAAGTTCTGCTTATTTTCTCTTTTGGCCAAACATTTTCATAGACCAAAATGTTGATATATTAACAACATGACGACTTAAAAACAACCAAAGATAAGACAGTGACTATTAGTCATTGAAAGAGAAAAATAAATTGCTAGTTTTGCACAGAGCACGAGTAAATTAAAATTTGATTTAGTGGCTCATAATTTGAATGATGTATTCCTCTCTGCTATACTGAAGGGAACAGCGGGTGTCACAGCCATTATGAAGCAAGGGGTGATTTTGTTGAGCCTGGTGCTCCATATTGTCTGACAGTGTTCAAAGTGCTAGTTAAATTATTAGGACACACATCTGACCAGTATCACTGTGCCTATTAATAAACCACTACTAATATGCAACAGATAAGAAAACACTTAAGAACTGTTTGTTGTGTTTTACTGAAAGCGGTGGCATACACATACTCCTATGAACTAATGACCATGGAGGTGGTCATTGTAATATACACAAACTAATACTTTGACATACCAATTTTCTCTTTTACTGTTGCACAGTGACTCACACTTACACTTGCATGCACCTCTAAAAAAGACAAGTCTGCATACACACCAGAACACGCTCTCTCAGGTTTCATGATCTCAGTACATCATGTTTCAGTAAGCATATTAACCGGTGCAGATGAGATACTCTCTTATGTTATTAATCATGCAGCACTGTCAGCACAGCGGGGGTGCAGGCCTTGTTATCCGTCCTCTCCTGTGTGGGGCAGACTCCACTGAGAGCTCTGAGACATATCAGTCCCACCAACCCACCCACAGCTGTCTGTTTCTCCCACACTGTCTCTGACACGCTGTCAATTTTCAGAACAACTATTTGCATCTGTCTGTCTGTCGTTCTACATATCTATTCATCTGTCTATCTATGTATGTGTGTGTGTCTGTCTATATATCTGTTCATCTATCTGTCTATCTGTCTGTCTGTCGTTCTACATATCTATTCATCTGTCTATCTATGTATGTGTGTGTGTCTGTCTATATATCTGTTCATCTATCTGTCTATCTGTCTGTCTGTCGTTCTACATATCTATTCATCTGTCTATCTATGTATGTGTGTGTGTCTGTCTATATATCTGTTCATCTATCTGTCTATCTGTCTGTCTGTCGTTCTACATATCTATTCATCTGTCTATCTATGTATGTGTGTGTGTCTGTCTATATATCTGTTCATCTATCTGTCTATCTGTCTGTCTGTCGTTCTACATATCTATTCATCTGTCTATCTATGTATGTGTGTGTGTCTGTCTATATATCTGTTCATCTATCTGTCTATCTGTCTGTCTGTCGTTCTACATATCTATTCATCTGTCTGTCTGTCATTCTATATATCTATCCCTCTGTCTGTCTGTCTGTTTGTCTGTCTGCTTTTCTGTCTATTTGTCTGTCTACCATCTATCTATTTCACTTTAGATGATTACTAGCACTTTAATTGTTCTTATTTGGTCTGATTTTACTAAAGCAGATAGAAACGTCTCTAATTCACACTCTGAGCCAGAGTAATTCCTGCGTCGCCTGCAGTTTTCTTCACATTACAAGAAATGCTCGCAATTATTGCTGTCGCAGTGCTTTATGTGTGATAGGGTGACGGCATCAGACAACATTTCCCCTGCTGCGGAAGATGCTTCCCTTTTGTCGCCTATTTTGTGTAATGGCCTTTTGCACATCATTTGTCGGTGGTAATTGTAGTAATTATTTAGCAAGCTACAGTTTTGGGGGGGAGGGGGGGGGGGGGGGGGGGGGGGGGGGGGGGGGGGGGTGGAGGGTGGATTTGAAGAAGAAAAACCTGGGCCCATTAACTTGCCATAAACATTAAGACCATTTTAAACCGTCATTGAATTTGAGGGTATTAACTGACAGAAAAATAAGCACTTCACTGTATAAGCAATCTATTAAGCATGGGAATATGGAGAGGTGTGCTATGCAGGTTTTTAAGGAGTGTGCTGATGAGAAGGGAGGGAATGATTATGAAATGAGTGAAACTTACCACTGAAACATTGTTCAAGATGACTAAAAATTTATTTAAATTGCAGGTGTTGTAGGCTCAAGTACTCTCAATGTAAATTTGCTATAATATGTGTTCGATTATCAAAATATTAAGGTTACTTTACGGCAACATTACTGACCTTTTTATCTGTAAAACCTCTCTAAGAAAAACTTTAGAATAAATTAAATGTAGCAATGTTATAACATATAAAGCTTAACAGATTGTTAGTACATTTAGTATATGTTCGGATTTATTAATCAATATCAGTGACCTTTAAATAGTTATGTAATACTTAATGACTCAACAATTCATTTAAAAACATCGTATCATATCATGTTATCAACGTATTAGTTTTGTTTCCTTTTACTGTCTGTTTGCTGACGTAGTTGCATGCATAACTGTTTAACTGTTCCATGAACCATTCTGTCAGTTCATGCTGCTGCAGTTGGATATTGTTGTAGTGTTCTTCATGGAATCTATGTGTGTGTTTACAGTGCAGGAAATAAGAGAGGACCTAGACGTGGATCCAGAGGAGAACAGCGCAGAGTTCATGGGGATCCTGATCAAAGCTCTGGCCAAACTCAAGAAGATCCCTGAGACCATTAAAGCTATCATGGAGCGTCTGGAGCCTGAGCTCAAGCAGATCCTCAAGAGATCCACCACTCAGATCGCTGACCATGCCTACCAGAGAGGAGAGAACCTGGCACAGGACAACCAGCCCAGGTAAAAAATCTATTTGGGCTAGTAGTATCAATTAAAATTTGTTGTGAATATCCATAGTTATACTTTAAAGTCTAAAATTCATGTGCTTTTTTTTGTCAAGATTTATATAGTATTTGTTAATTTTATTATATATTCTCAAATCTCATAGTACGGTATTTGTTTATTTCATTAATTTATCGGTTTCTATATTTTTATTTAATTTTGATCAGATTGTGAAAATCATAATTTCTGAATATTTGAGACATGATCTGTTCTTTTTATCTCCATAAATATTCACCGCCAAACTGAATGTATGCTTGCTGTATGCTCATACTTGCTGGCTTATCATTTCAAGCATTTTATAGTCTAGTTTAAAGACAGTATAATACTCTTTGCTTAAGACATTTGCAATTTTGAATTTAAGGCAAGACTTGATTTTAGCAATTGGCTTGGGATTGGATCATGAAAAGTGAAGTGCTAATTTATGATATTATTGGTTGATTTTTATTTTTCCTGCCTACATGGTCTTGAAAACATAGAATCAGGAAAGTTGTTATTAATTTTTGATGAAAGATTATTAAAACAGATTTCTTTGCATTAAAATGCATTGACAAATCCTGCACTGGGCGAAAATGATTAAATGATGTCTTTAAACGAGAGTAGGAAATAAAAACTGCAGAGGGCAGTCGCTGTAGATGTAGTTTTCCCTCTTACAGCATGTTTTTAAGGGAAGCACTTTGGAAGGCGTTTGTTCTGAAGTGTGATTGGTTTCCATTGTTTTCCTTCTTTATTGCGCTCTCTCACTTTACCCGATGATGGCTTGCTGGATCAATGCTCTCATCTGTCATGTGGCATTCATACCTCCCTCATTTCCAGAAATGGTGTAATCCATAAAAGCAAACCGCGGCCAGAGTCTGCTTAAGCATCCGCTCTAACGGAGAAAAACAAAAGCAAGGGAAGAAAAGACAGATAATGAAGGCTGTTAAAGGAACGCTCTTTACCCAAGGCAAAAATGAACTCTCAATCGCTTTTTTCATAGCGATTCTCTGGGTTTTAATGTTTTCCCTCCGCATTTCTTTTGGATTTCAACTTCCACTTTGCAAGTGAATATCCACTGAATTTTCATTGTGTGCTTTTAATGATATAAACAGGGGCTTTTCTTTGAAAGCAAGAATTGTTATGCTGGAAACTTTAGTAATGTATGTGGAATTTTCCATTTTTCACAAACGTACATTTGTGTGTTTCATCTGATTGTGCGAATGTATCATACCTTGTAATTATCTTTATAAATAACACAGACCTCTTAATATGAAGGTTTCCTACATCTGTTTCCTGTAAAAGGTAAACCAGCTGAAAACACCCAAATGACCTGAGTAAAAATAAGGTCCCATTTTAGCCATAGAGCAATTTCAGTGTTTTCTTGTGTGTCTATGTCTGCGCTAACTTGAAAGTTGAGGTAGGGCTCTGTTTCTATGGAAACCTCAACAGAAAAAGGAAGTCACTGCTGCATTACAGTTCACAGTGAGAATGCCTTACACCGTGTCCTAACCAGGCATGATGTGACAAATGCTCACACTGCAAGCCTTAGTGGTCAATTCTGATTTGCTGCTCAGATATGACTGGTTATATGCTGTGGAGGCCAGTGAATTGATAAGGAGGATGGAGATGAGGATGAGAAGAAAGAGAGCAAAGTGTTTCTCATAGTTTTCATGTGACAAAGTGACAAAATCTGAGCCAATCAGAAGTTAGTTATTATATAATATACAGTTATGTGGTGTAGGATGAAATTTGACAGTGGACATGGCTAACCAGCATAGGTCTATATAACTATTTATTATATATATAATTTATTAATTCATGAAATCACATTGTATTTATTTATACATTCTTTACTTTTATTTATTCTGTGCTTTTGTTTATTTTTTATCTCTTTATTCTTCACTTTTATTTAATAATTTTTATTGTTTTATTTGTTAGAATATGACCATAAATTAACAAAGATGCTTTTCACAGCCAGACAGTGAAGTTATGACAAAACTACCAACTGCCATCCACTCATACCTTGTCCCATTGGTTCATATGTGTTTATTTAAATAGGTGGGGTGCTTTAGGATGGCTTTCTGCAGTGTTTGTATGAGTGAGTATTGTCCTGTATAATGTATGTTTAGATGTTGAGTCTGAGTCAAGGGTTGTGTCCTGTCCTTTGTAAATCAAGCTTAACATGTATTATCATACACATGAATATCCATCAACTTCCCGTCTTCCACCTCCCAGCAATCTAATACCCTACATCATTATGTCACCTCCAACCTCTTCATTCCTCCTATCAGGATTTTCTTCTGACTCATTTTACTGGGACGAATGAGTAAACTCCACAAAAGTCAGGCAGATGTGTGTCCTCCTAGTGGACCCAGAGAGTTTGACAGATGCTGCTAATTGTTGTTGGTGAACAGCTGCCGTTGCTCAACAGGGAGATTCTGTCAGCACCCTGCTGCTGTCATGTTCATTAGTAACGGAGAATGGAGCGCTTTTGGCTCAGTTTTGGTGATGAGGAGGGATTTATGACAGCCAGACTGACTATAGTAGTGGCTTTGTCTTAGAAAAGAGTTTTATCACTGGGATCCAGGAGGCCACAAGGGGGTGCTGGGAGTTATGCAAACCCTCTTAAACAAGCAAAAGATTTGCAAAATGTAAATTTTTGGGCTGTCAAATTTAACTTAAGATTTTAATGGATGCTAATTATATTAATGTATAATATCTGTAGTGTATGTGTATATATATTTTAAAGTGTTGTTTTTCTGTCTATTGCCCTCTTCAGGTTGTTGCTGGAACTACTCGAGCTGTTGTTTGATAAATTGAATGCAGTGGCCCAGGCTCACAGTGTAGTTCTCCGTCACCTACAGCAGATTGTCTACTCTCCCAATGGAGCCCAAGAAGGGATCAAACTCTATGAGCATGCTGATGTCTATGCCAAGATCCAAACTGTCCTTCAGGTCAGTTTCTGGAGAGTCATTTATTTGAGCAGATCCAGGTAACTGGATAATATATTTGGAATCTGAAAGATTGCTGCGATTGAAGTGGATTTTGCCAGTCTATTCTGACCACCTAGCAATGCCCAAGACACCACAGAGCAACATGTTAGAAACCATTCAATGAATCTTAGCAACTGCAAATCTTCAGCATATAATTCATAGCAACTCCTTTGCAACAACCCAGTGCTAAGAAACCACACGCTTATTTAAATCTTTCATTTAAAACCAAAAAATGCTATTAATTGTTGGTATTTGCTAACTATATTTAATTACTAGTAAACAGAAGGGCTGTTTAGAGTTATTAGATATTTCACGTATCGCTTTTGTAAAATGGTACAGGTGTAGAAAGAATGTGTGGCTGAAATTTTGTGAATAATCTACATTAACTCATCCCATGTGCCGTGTTTAATTGAAGTGTGTTAATTGGAAAATGTTGAATTTTAGTGTGTATGTCTGTGCTTGTGTATTTGGCAGCAAACTGATGGGCAGGTGAGATTGCCAGCTGTTCGAGTAAACTTTGAGAATTTCTCAAGAGGCCCAACATTTAGTTTTTGTTTGTGTGTTTGAAAATCCTGGTGCAGGTTTCTAATTTGTGTGATTTTGTATGATTACATTTTTCATATTTCTTTGTTAGTTTTTTTTTTAATTGGGGAGAACTAAATCACAAAATAATTTGTTGGAACAAGAAACAAGAAACCAAAATTATTAGTAAATTAAAATGATCTACAAGGATAAGAAATGAGAAATTCTTTCTTCCCAAAACTTGATTGATAAGGCTGTGTGTGCAATTAGATCAAACTATATTTAAATGGTTTATTTTTATTTGTGTTAACAGTATTTTGTTTACTGTTTGTGGTTTTACTTTTTGTTTTGTTTTTGATTTTCTTTCCAATTGAGAATCCTTTTCAGAGTAACACCAGTCTTGCTTGAAGTGGCAGTTTGTATTCCTGATTCAGTAGATCAATGCAACAGTCTCACATCCTGCTTTTCTCTTAAAAATAGCCATAAATGAGTTCTTCTGGTACTTCTTATGGATTATGCAGCGTTTACTCGCATATATCTAGATTTATTGTGCTCAAGCAGTTTTAAAACCATTTTAGGTACTGATGGTCAAACTAATTGAAAATCAAAAGGTCATAAAAACGAGACCTCATAACCTTTTCATGTTCATAAATTACAAATACAGAGAATTTCTTCTTTTAAGAATTCCTTCTTTCACCATTCTCTCTCTGGCTCGATCTCATTGCATGTGCACTCTTTCAAAGCATTATTTTTCAGCTGCATGCTAGAGAGATCCAGTCGTGCAGTAGAGACACGAATCAGGCGAACGAGGGAGAGAAAGAGAGACTGGAGTGGCGGTGCAGCTTGGGAATGAGTAAATGGGTTTGTCATCACTCCATCATACAGGGTGAAGAGTCTGACTGTGACCTTGTACTTTCCTCCTGCATTTTTTTTACTCCTCCTTTCAAAGCAGTCTGCAGAGAGCGGAAACTAAAGATCAAGCTCGGCCCTGCCAGCTGTTGCTAAGGCCTACTGAGCTCCTCGCAGACCTTAAGTAACGAGGAGCATCTTTCTGAGAGGTGACTATAGAAGTCAAAATATGCATGAGGATGGGTTCGACTGTGTGCATGTGTACTGCCTCTTTTTTTGGCATTCATTAGCACGACCACCTCACTCCCTAGCTAGATTCCCTAACAGATTCCATAACAGATTCATTCTTTTATTTAGAGCCTTTCTTTCTACTTGTATTGTGCATCTGGAAGCTTAAAAGATTTGACGGATGCATTCTAAGATGGGAAGCCATCAAGGCAGATCCGAATCCAATCTTGGCTTCAGTTCCTGTAGTCACTGAAGTTTGATTCATAAACCAGTGATTCTAATGCGTTGGTCTCTGTAATGAATCAGCCAAAAATACAGAGCCAGGTGTAGCATAGTTTCTTTTTTCTGAACTTTTTCTAATTGTAAAGACCTCAAATACACTGCTGAACAGTAACCAATACTTTTATTCTGTACACATTTTTTCCCTGTATTTTCCTAATGAAAATTTTATGATCATCAAGGATTTTAAGTAAAAAAGAAATTAAAAATAATATATATATTATTGAATAATGCAGTGGTAATTGACACAGCCTATTTTACAGTATAGAAGCTATAACATTTATTTTCTGTGATAATAAAAACAATATATATATATATATATATATATATTGAATATTTTGGAAAAGAAAAATTTGAAAAAAGAAAAAATTGATTTGGCAAAATTAAGGAGAGGCAAAAATAAAAGTCAGCTGGATGTGGAAGTGTTCCCTTACTGCAGAGTCATCCTGGTTTTGCTGAAATAGATGATATTAAGTGTTCAGTGTGCTTATTTCTCAAACGGGGTTATTGCCAGGGGCTGCAGAGTCTCCCATAGTCACTGTAAGCTCTTGATGAGAATCTTCATTAAAGTAGATGAGGTTTTCCTAATCATTTGTGTTATGTCTCTCCTGATCACATCAATTCACCACATCTCATCTGATCTCTTCTTCCCTTCACCTGGTTCTTTGTAAAAATACACAGAATCTTCTGAAGACATGCAGAAGAGCTGCTTCCTTTCTATTTGTTTTAAATGAAGAATGTGAGAGTGAGTCACTTCTTTTTCTCACTCCTTTTTCTATGTATATATCCTTTTCCATCCTAGAATTTTCGATTATTTTCTGTCATTTCTATTTCTCATACTGTGACACTCTTCTGGTGTCAGGTGCAGATTGCAGGACTGTTCGCAGGTGAGACTTAAGCAACCTTCAGTCTCAGGTGAGAATGATGGTCCTGTCCTCACGCACGGATGCCCCTGATGTTCTTTGTCACTTGTTACCTTCATAACCTCTTGTTCTCTCAGTTGTAGATGAGACTCCTGTGCACCCTTGTCTTTCTAGCTATCTTAATACCGAACTTTTGTTACCAAGTTCCTCCTGTCCCTGTGGGAGACAGGAATTACATTGACCTTTCCATTACACCGAAGACATGAAGGCTATGGTCAGATGGAGAGACATGTTATAATCTTTATTTCTTTCAGTTCCTGAATCTTTGAACTGTAGCTTGTCCATTTCTGAAGACAGATGAGCAAAAGTCTGTGAGTCTAAGAATTCATATTGAACTTATGAACCTGGTTTGTAAAGGGCCATGCAGAGCTTTTTAGGAGTGTGTGGCGTAAATATATACTGAATTTTTGAAGTGGCCATTGACTGAAGTTTTTGCTTTATATGCCACTGAACAAAGGGATAAAACGGGGAGTAATAATTCTGGATGTTTAGTGGTGGATGTTTCCCATAGTCATTACACCGTGAGCCACATTTTTAGGACTTTGACCCAGGCAAATGCATTTTTCAAAAATGGTTGATGCACATACAAGCACTTGACTTTACATACAGATAAACTGTAAGAATATCACTAACATAAACAGTATAAGGCTATTAAATAAGTAAAAAAATATATAATAAAGTTAGGAAGAGAAAGTGAAAATAAAGTTATTTTATGTTTTATGATAATGTTTTTTTAAAATTAATTCCATCATCCCTGTGGATATTGATATTAAATAGATATGTGATTTTTTTATGTTTATGTTAAATATATATATTTTAAAATGTTTTATTACATTAAACATAATTTACCTTGATTTGAGAGATGTATGAGTTGTGCTACCTTTGACTACTTTTTTCTTTTTTTTGTGTCTGTGACAGACAAGTCCTGGATCTTAATCATTCATCAGTGATTATTGGTATTTTTAATGTGGTCTTGATATCTGAAGATCTTTTTTTTTAAGTTCACTTAAGAACAACACTTTCGCACAGAGGTCCAAATCCCACGCTCTAGACTTCGTGTTGCTTTGTTAAGAAGATAAAAATGATGGCACACGTTGTAATCTCCCTTTTTGGGCTGTATTACTGTCCCTCCCTCTAAGCCTCACGGCTTGAGCCTGGGAATGATGGGTAAGAGGTTGAAGGGAACAAGAGCGTGAAAGGGGAAAAAAAGAAAGGAAATTACAAACTTTCCACTTTGACAACTTGTTTAGATTTAGTGTGAGCCGTACAGCCTCAGAGTAATTGGATTATACAGTGTTAGTGAGGCGTTTCATGCCCTGACAGTGATTAGTCTGGCAGCGGAGGGAGAGGCAAAGTGCTTCTGTTTCATGTCGGTGAGATAGACAGACACATGGCCTCTAAATGAGCTGTTGTGTACCAGCCTAAATGATCTATTGTAACTGGCCATGGCTTGCATATTGCTTGCGAATTTGAAAGATTTCCCTCACAGGGTTAATGATCATAACAGTTCATTTCCATGTTTTAAAACCCAGCGTTCCTTTCCCCCCCAGGCTTTATGGTTGAGACACGCTGGTTGTTTTGAAAAGCGGCACTCTTATGTTCATTAATTACGACAGTAATTATGCATTCTTTTGTGATGTAGCAACGGCCGTAGTGGACCGTACTGAGTATCGCTGAGGGGAATGCTAATGACATTTCATAACGAGATGCTGCTCCAAGCATTGACCTCTCTATGTGATATGTAATATTTAAATTGAACTACAATATGTCACAAGTACTGGATACAATACTGGATAAAGGATATAGAAACTGCTCAGTCAGGCTTTTGAATCTGTAGTCACAGTGTGTCACTGATCAGCTTGTGTTTTTGTTCAGAGAAAGGATTTTGGCTTTAGGCTTGTTTTGTTTTTGCCAATTTTTTTCTTGTTTTTTTTTATTAATTAGATATATGATATTGACAAGATACTGAGTTTTTTATTTTTTTTAGATGGCTGTTATTAATTCATATGTTTGTTTAATATTGTTTTGGTACAGTAAACTTAGTTGCCATGTTCTGTGACCCAGTAGGTATCGGTATTTATATCGGAGAGATATTTGAATTTATATAGATTTTTTTAAAGTAACTATTGTATGTTGTGTATGTATTTTTTTATTCATTACTATAATACCTATTATAATTTTTTTTTGTACTGTAGGTTTTATGACCTTCTACGTTTTTAATCCTCACTAACTCACTATTTTTAAAAACTATCAATTATAATTTTAATAACTTTATTGTCTCTATTATTATATTCTTTCTTCTGGTTATTTGTTATGAATGATCAACAGCCTCTTTATAGATTCACTATAAACTGACTATCTTATACCGCTTTTCCACCATTAACAGTTCTAGTAACTGTAAGTAATGGTTCCACTTGCATTTCCTCTTGAGCCTGGTATGACACGGCACAATTATAAACCGTTCTCAGCCCCGAATTCTCAGCACAGTTGGCTAACGGTACATTATGGGATTGAATGGTATGCTCTCGATAACGTCCACTATGGTTTTGGACACTACTACAAATGCCTGTCCCCTCAAAAATGCCCTAGTAAGGGCAATTTATGCTGTGTAGGATCGTTTCAAAACGGTTTAAATATAAACAGTGTGTCTTAAGGAGCAAGGTTGAAGACATCTGCTGCACATGAAGCATTAATTGAATCAATCATATACTTTTAACAGGTATGTTGTCATAATTACTCCATATTCACTTTACTTTTATGACTTAGGGTCATCCCTGTGTGAAGTCAAAATCCCTTTAACCACATATACCTAATAGGGAGCATGACTTTCATGTGATTGCTGTGGATAAGTGCCTGATTTTCTGCTAACATATGCTTGATCAGATGGCACCTGGTAGCAGTACTCTTAATTTCACCTTCTGACTAAATATAAAAGTATGCTAAATGATTTTTACACTCAAAATATTTGTGATAAAATAGATGCTATTCTATTTGTAGACGTTAATTATTGTGTGTGTAGGAAGAGAAAATCTGATGAAATACCATGCCAGAATGTGGAGAGAAGACAAAGAGATAACTAAATCAATATTATTTAATCAATTCAATTGTATCTCTAACTGTTGTCATATTAACATCTTACTTGGTTGGACTCATCCAATATCAATACCATTATTATTAGCATCAAATGTAATACATATGCTGTTGACATTAGGTAATTGTTTGCCTCTATTTATGTGTTTCTCACATACCTATGTGTGCTTATATTACTATGAGTAATGGTAAGGTATCCATGGAGACAGAATCCCTGGTTCATTATGGCTCTCATCCATAATGATAAGAGTTTTATTGTCAGTCAGGTCATACATTTTTTAATTGCACAGTGTAATTGCAATGTTTGGTAGTTTTTGTGAGATTTTAAAAGTTATGAAGGGCATGTTTATGTAAAAGTTTATAATAAAAAAAAAACACACTTCAGAAGTGGGGATGTTTTGGTGTCAGATGCCTTCTCGGAAACCATGGAACGAGAGGAAACGGCGTTTTCTTCGTAATCTCAAGAGGGGTAGATGAGAGGAAGGAAGCTTTGTTTATTTCCCTCGTTTCTTAAAGTACTCTGCAAACGTCTATCATCAGAGAGCAGGTGCTCACCTGCACGTCCTTCAACATGGTTTTTCTTCTTTAATTAGCTTGATTTGTGGCTAATAGAGGGGATGAGTACTGCTTTTTACTGTTCATTAAATTGAGAATTGTGTCCTCAAAGACAAGGGGCTGGGTTTTAAGGTTCACTAAAGATTAACTCTTAGTGTTCCAGTCAGTATCTAAACCATTTTGCTAAACTTTGTAATGCTTTTGAGCCATGTAGGGAAGCAGAATTGTTGTAATGGCTGTGGGTTGTACTGACGCACATGCATTCGTGCACATCACAAACCCAGTCAGTGTGCTTTGTGTTTATTATCTGGTGTGAAAAGCCATTTGCTGTTTCTCACAGGCTCTTGTTTCCCAAGCCCATTTTCAAGCTGGTCTTTTCTTGGAAGAGGCCATGAATATTGATTTTTTTTTTCTTCTTCTTTTCCTTCTGTTAAAACAATCTAGTCTTTAAGGCTCCAATAAAGAAGAGGGCTTGTGAAATGAACAACTGGAAATGGAAGTGCTGCACAAAGTGGTGATTTTATTTTGTGTTTGTCCTCCCTTTTTCTCAGAAAAAGGTCATTCTGAGGATGTTTACTGAGGAAAGTCAATGATAGTCAGTTATTTACTAGGAATCTACCAAACTACTGTTTTCAGAAGTTGATCTAGTTGATCATCTTGACACATGTTTTCCCAAGGTCATTTACGAGAAAAGGATTTTAAATTAACTGGCTTCTCAACACCGATATGACCATGTATATTCTGGTACTAAAATGTACTGTAATGTAAAACAGGTCTTTTGTTAGTATGTGTCCATCCATAGGCGGCATAAATCATAAGTGCGTTGCTCTTTGTTTCTGCTTGACGTGGTGCTTTTAGACATTCCTGCTGGAGATCAGTAGTTTGTTCTGCATGTGTTTTTGCCAGACTCATTCGAGAGTTCTTTGTGTTGTTGGCGGAGCTGCCTCTGTTGTTTCCACCTACTTTGTTTGGTGTTTTAAAATGGACACAGCACTGCTGCTGCCCACGCTTCATCTCTGTTGTTATGGAAAAATGAAGGCTGCTCTAATAAGCTGCATTATAATGGGGACGAAGACACTTCTGATGAGGCATGAGGCGCTTTAGTGAAAGTGACCTTGCTGGCTCTGGTGGTGGTATAATGAGTTCTGTCTTCAAGTTTTCCTTCCTTCATCTTCTTGTTTTTCTGTTAAATGTTGTGCAACAAATATTTTCATGCACTTATAGTACTCCCAAACCAAGAAAAAATGAAAAAACATGATAAAAAATACACTGCTGCTGTTGCTCTTGCATTGAAACATATTTTAAAGATATTACAAATAACTAATAATATGGACTGTGTTAAAAACACCTATAATTAGCTGTTAAAACAATATTGACTTAAATGACATATATTTTAGACTATATGTTCTTCTTTCTTCTTTTTATTTAATGGTTTTTATGCCAGTTCCAAAGATAAATTTCTATTCTATGGCACATTAAATGGCAAATGAAGTGTAAACTAAATAAAATAAGATTTAAAAATTCACTGCATTGTACTGAAGGAATGGCCCATTCATTTTTGTTATTTTCTTTGCTAGGATGAATTTGCTGACTGATCACTTTCTAATCTCTCTTGTACATCTCTCGCTACCTCCCTTCCTGTGTTTACTGTTTTCTTCATGAAATCTCTCTCTCTTTCTCCCATCTTCCATCCATCCTCCTTGGTTAATTGCCTTAAAAGTTTCATGTTCTGTCCTCTGAGGTCACTGAAGTGGGTCCTGAGTCCTTCATCAGGCAAACGCTGGCATTTAATTAAGTTGGGGGTCTACATGTGAGACCCGCTCCATCACGGATCAGATGGGCATTAGTAATTAATAATCTGACAGGAATGTAACGGGCTGGCCGGATTGGACTTGTCTCTAGGTTGAGGAATGGCTGTTGATGAGGCTTCCCCTCTTCTCATAGACCATTCCCTTCTTATCTCTGTTTAATTATGCTATTATCAGTCAGATGTAGTTCCATCTGTCCTTTCCTAATTCCATCTCCACTTTGGACTGTTTTGCAGCTGGGATTTTAGAAATAGACCAAGCAAAATTGCTTCACTAAATTATGGAGCCATTGGAAGATTGCTTGCTAATTTGTGGAAAAGTTTACTTGAACTTCTTTTTCAGTACTCTTGCAGCTGTTTGAACTTCCCTTAATGGTTATGGATAGTGTTGAATGGGATATTCATGAACTCGGATGTGCAGTTTTAATCAGTGTTAATGGGATTTTGCTGGCGGACATGGCAAGCATTTGAGGTTACATAGACAGACTGGAAAGATGTGGGCCTGAGAAAAACCTAGAAAGAGATTCATTCACATTGATCCAGTGAAGTCATTCTAAACTAAGGATATGCATAACTTCATTTAGGGCTGTCTAAGTTAATGTGCTTAAAGCGCTGTACTGTGTGTGTGTGTGTGTGTGTGTGTGTGTGTGTATATATGTATAAATGTTTTTTTTAAATACATGTTTTTCATACATGTTTTTTTTTGGAAGAAATGAATAATGTTATTCAGCAAGGATGCATTAAATTGATCAAAAGTGGCAGTAAAGAGTTTTAAATAGTTTTAAATAAATGCTTTTATTTAAATACAGAAAGCTCAAAATAACTTATTTATAAATAAGTTATTTTGAACTTTCTGTTATCACAAATACGGTAATCACAGTTTCCACGAAAATATTAAGCAGCACAATTGTTTTCAACCTCAATAATAGTAAAAAACATTTCTTGAAGACCAAATCAGCATAATTTTAATAATTTCTGAAGAATCATGTCACACTGCATATTGCCTGCTAATAATTCAGCTTTGCCATCACAGGAATATATTAATATGTTTATATATTTAAAATAAATGTACTTTAATTACATAAAACATTTTAATTAGAAAAAAAGGTAACACACACACACACACACACACACACACACACACACACACACACACACACACACACACACACACACACACACACACACACACACACACACACACACACACACACACACTATTAATAGTGGGGAGAAACAATATGCAGAAATACAGATAATTATATATTCAATGGCATTTACATAACATGCTTTTTCTCACAGTATAAATGATTCTATATGCATGTAAATATACAGCTGGCTTTATGTTTTATAAATCAGTCAATCATCTCATTTTGGTGTTCTCGGCATCAAAAAATTTGAACCATTTGCTTGTGTTTACAAAATGCAGCACTGCTAGTAAGTGCACTACTATACTGTTTATCATAAGTGCATCTAGTGGAACAGCTGCTTAAAGTGTCAAAAAGTCCAATGAATGTGGTTGTTTACTGTAATGTATGACTGAATAAACATTTGAACATTACATGTCACTCAACAGTCTGCACTTATGCTCTCTCAGGTGCTGCTAATGGACTACCTGGACGTCAAAAACACCCGTAGCGCTGCAGAGCCGTCTGCTCAGCTGTCTTACGCCAGCACCGGCAGTGACTTTGGTGCATTCTTTTCCAAGAAGAAACCTCTCCGACCCAAGCAGTCTCTGTTCAAGTAAGTTTGTTCGTGCAGGTTGCTTCAGGAATTGAATTGGAATTGAAAGGGTTACATGAAAAGGTTGGCTTTAGTGTCTCGTGGGAGACCTTTTTCTCCTTACTCTTATGTTTACAATTCCTCAGATGCAGCAGATTTCAGTTTAGCTTGAAATTAAAACCCTTGACATGCTTTCCTTCGTGATCTTTGACCTTTGACAACTTCCTTGCAGATTTGAGTCATCTTCCCACGCCATTAGCATGAGTGCTTACCTGCGAGAGCAGCGGAGGGAACTCTACAGCAAAAGCGGGGAGCTGCAAGGTGAGCCCGGGGATGGGAGGAGGCTGAATGCAGGGGCCAGAGTGTAAGGCAGGGGACAGGAGGTGCAGTGTGAATGGGATGGAGTGAATAGTGCGATAATGGAAAGGAGGCACTGAAGTCATCAGGGTGAAGAGACGCTTAGCTTTGTATCATCCACCTGTTAGAGCTGCTTCTTTTGTTCAGCGTCTCTGTGCTACAGACATGTACACACACATCTCGCTGGAGTGAGACAGAGAGCGTCTCTTTCTCTCCCTTTCTCTCTCACTCTTCAAAATGACCTTGCAGTTTCAATCAGTGGCGCTTGACAGTTCTATGTACTTTCTTGTTTTTCTTTTTCCTTCCCCCCCCCCCCTCAAGCAATCCCTGTGAGACCCACACTCTGTGAAATGATCGAGAGGGAGCACAAGGTGTTAAGAAAAAGAATGAAGGGTACATAGAGGGAGAGAGGTGAGAGGCAGATGCTTCTCACACTATTCAGAAGTATAGACGGGTTGATTTCTTGACAAAACATTTCATGCTTCTTCGGTACAACCCCCAAGTTTAAAACAACTGGAATAAAACGTAGGACAGACTCTTCATCTGTCTATTTGATCTTTTTTTGTCACTGTTTGTATTTATATATTTTATATATTCTTTTATTTTTTTATTTTGCAGTTTTGTATTTTTTCTGTTTATTTTTTTCTGTCTATTTATTATTTGTTGATTCATTTTATTTTGCAGTTTCTTCAAATTTATTTTGTATTTTTATTTTTCTGTTTAGTTATTTATTCACAGTTTATTTTGAAGTTTATTTATTTTGCTCTTTAATTATTTTACTGTTTAATTGTTTGATGTATTCTGTTTGTTAATTTTCAATTGATTTATTTTGTAGTTTATTATGCCGTTTATTTCCTGTATGTGTATGATCAATGTATGTTTATTAGGGCTGTCAAAATTAACATTCATTTTCCCTTTTTTCCCCTTTTTTTCTGTTTCACCTGTTAAAAATATTTAATGTAAGCAAAACATTCTTGCATGATAAATGGTATAGGTAAAGTGGATTCCACCAGAAATGGGAACAGTAAATGAAACCTATGGAAAAAGAGCTATATAACCACCAGTACCAATAGTTTATTATTCTCATAGCGCTTAAATATACAATACTTGCATTGCCTTTTTGCAGTTGAAGTAGTCTTGGAAGTTCTGCAGGTCATGATGGTTCCGTGAGTCGTGAAGTTGCAGTCACTTTCTTCCGCATTAAATTAAGAAATTATGATCATCTTTGTCGATGTTAGTCTGACTCTGTTATGCTTGAGGATGTTGCACATTTTTCGACTTGTTGGACCTACCGGCCTGCAACCTTGCGGTCGGACTGGACTTTCCGGTGCCGCACAGGAACCAGGAGAAGTCTCTCTCTTTCTCTCTCTCTCTCTCTCTCTCTCTCTCTCTCTCTCTCTCTCTACGTTACAATTATTCATCATGTAGAATGGCTAGTTGAAGTTTAGGTATTAGTTAAAGTTATTTAATTCATCAACTAACATTAACAATTGAGCACAACATTCGTTACAGTATTTAAGAATCTTTGGTAATGTTAATTCTTGTTTACAAGAATACAGGTTTAAAATTACATAATGACAATAATAGACATATATATATATATATATATATATATATATATATATATATATATATATATATATATATATATATATATATAAAAATTTTTTTGTGAACTATTCCTTTAAAGAGGCTGCTTTGGTATCCAAAATTCTTGGGGTGTGGACCTTTGCAAAGCCCACCAACTTATTTTTTTCCCTCTGCTTCGCAGCTCTTCAAGCACAGTTTCAATTGATAACCAATGAAAGTGGAACCGTAATATGCAAAAAAAGCAAGATGAATGTTGGAGATCAATGTGATAAGGGAGTAAATGGGCTTCTAAGACTCGTTTCTTCAAATGCTTCAAAAGTGAAAGAAGAACATTTGATTGGTTGAGCTCGCACCACGAAATAGGAGATGAAATTTCCACTGTTCATTTGTGCCGTCACAATACAAGCGCTGTTTCTTGTTGCCTGAAAGGACGAAAGGAGATTGAAGGGATGAAATAATTTAACAGTCAGAATAAGTCGACTCAGTAGAGGGAGGGAGGAGAGAGTTGAAAGTCATTGTTTCATTGCGTGGGCAGAGGGGCCATTCATGGATTTCTTAGGGAATAAATTAGAAAAATGACAATATGTATTGAAGCCGACAGGAATGTTTCATATTTTAATTAAGTTTTCTGCCGCACAGACATTCAAGATTAAAGCGTTATGGCTAGTAGATGGTCTGATCTGTCTGAATGGTTGTAAAGAAACACTTACAAGTCACAAAATGCTCCATAAATAAGCAGATCCTCAGATCAACCTTCACATTCTTTTGCTATTGATGTATATGCAAAGACATTTAGTATGATATTCAGTTACAGTGCAAGGCTGAACAGTACAGATGTTTAAACATCTGTGTCTTTGCAGTGGATTTTTCACCCATAGGGTTGCAAGTGTAATAAGAATAAGCTAAGCACTCTACTGCTTTCCAGTGACATAAAATTGTAAAATTTCTCCATCTGCTGTAAATAAAATAGCGCTTCACCAGTCTTGTAGCAAACAGCTTTGTCAGAGTTGCGTGAGACTGCAATTATGTGCGTGTACAATGCCATGCGGAATGTCTCTGAGTGAACGTGTGTGTGTTTGTTGCAGTCATTATAAAACCGCATTCAGAGCCTCTGTAGCTTAATTACAGCTTTCTCTCCTCCAGCACGACTCTTACAGATCAATTAATCCTCAACTTCTTTCTGAAGAGTTCATTACTGCTTCAGTGCTCTCCTTTTTCTTTCTTTTATTTTTTTCTTCCTCAGTTTTGCATATTTTTCAGACAGGTATAATGGAGAATGAAAGGAAAAGTGGGGGAATGGGATTGGAGAATTCAAACTTACTGCACTCATGTGCTCCAAGATTCATATAAACATTTTCTGCTTTACATTTTTTGGGTGGTTTTGCATATATTTTTTTAGACTGGTATACTTAAGAATGAGAAGAAAATGATGGGTAAAGTGAGAGGTGAATGGGATCGGAACATGTTACAGGCTGAAATCTTGCTGCAACAAACATGTACCAAGGCTCAAAGGACCCCTTTCTCTGGGATTTGGCATAATGTTTTAGAAGTGGAAAATAATAGAAAAAGTGAGCATGAATGGGATTTCAGAATGTTGCTGCCTGAACCAAGTCTCACATGACCTCTGTCACTCCCCACTCTTTAATCTTTTTGGGGTTTTCCTGGTACTTTTACCCAGGTATAGTGGAGTGGAAAATTATAGAAAAGGTGAGCTGTATTGGAACATGTTGCAGGGTTAACTCAATCTAGCAGTATGTGCACCAAAGCTCATACAGCCTCTTTCTCCCTCAAAATATAAAAGGAAAGTGTGGAAAAATGTGATTGAAGTTTTATGCCCATGTTTCATGTAGAACAGGAACTTGAACATTTATTCAGTGTTTCTATAAATTTTTGAAGGATGTAATGGTGTAAAATTATAGGAAACATGAGCTGGAATAGGACTGGAACATGTTGCAATTTGAACTTGAACTTTAATTTCTTGTATGTGCACCAAGACTCATATAAACTATTCTTCCCCCACTTTCAATTTTTCCATGCTTTGCATGATTTTGTCGACCGGTATAGTGGAGAATGAGAGGATAATTCCAGGAAGTGGGATCATACTCTTTTGCAAGCTGAACTCAAACTTGCATTGCTCACATGAGCACCAAATCTCCAAAAAGTATCTGGGCACTTAAACCACACCTAAGATTCTTTGATTGGCAGTAGTAGATATTGTTTTCTGTATTATATGTGATGGATCCAGGAGTAGTAATGCTATATGTCTCCATATCTATTCATGTGTCTGTCCTATTCCTTATGTCGCTTCAACCCCACAAACCTGTAAACCAAACTAAGTAGAGATAGAAGAAAAAAAGAGACAGAAAAGCTCATTGCGTGTTGGCAGGGATTATCACAAAGCAGGGAGATTCGTCTTTTTCTCTGAACACACGTATACAAATTGAGTTTTCTCCTCTAGGCTTACAGCAAGAGGATAAAGGGAATGTCTTGTTTATGCATGATTCTGGTGTTCCCCAGAGAGAGAAAGAGGGTGAGAGAGGTGGATCACGGTGAGTGGCGGGGCTGTGGGCGGAGGAGAGTTGTTGTCTGTCGCTCTGATTTGTGAAGCACAATAGGGGTAGGAGAGGTGCAAATGGAAAAATCCCTCACCAGTGGAGTGAGGAGGTGTATATGGGTGTGTGTGTGAAAGTGTGTGTGCAGCTATATGAGCTCTGTCAGATTTCTCTACACTAACGAAAGTTGTTGTGTTTGTGAATGGTGTCAGACTCTCTTTTTAGTAGTGTTTCCATCAAAAACTCTAGCTTTTCAAGCACTTCCAGATAACACACTCTATCACAAAAGAGCTGTTTCTATGAGACCTTTCAAACTTTTCAAAGTCAGAGTGCTGATTCACACATCCTAACGGAGACTAAATTCTGGATCAGCACTGATACACCGTTTTCATTTTCTGAATAGTTCAAATATATCCAAGGTTAACAAGGTTTTCTTCTAAAGTGTGATTTCATTTTTAATTGAATCTTTCCACTTAGTTCAAGAGTAACAAGGTTCTTTATCATCAAGCCCATCAATAGATGACTTTGCAGTTCTGATTTGTTGTTTTCAAACCTGAACTTAAAATGAGATTGAACTTTATTATTGTACATATTGGATTTTGCAGCAAATAAAGCAGAGGAAATTGATGAATGTCATTTGTGTCCTTCATACACAAACATGATTTGATTTTTTTTTCCTCTTATGTTATTTCTTCTTCCTTTTCCTTTAACATCTTTAACGTCTTTTTAGCTACATATTTATGTTACAAATTATGCTACAAATTATGTTAATCACTCTAGTTATTAATGCTCATGCGCCAATGGTGGCACGTGTGTATTTATCAGTCTGGCCTATATGATTTTAAAAGTGATTATTTCAGACCAAATGTAGCCTGTCTGTCAAGCTGCAATGATGGAAAGTCCTAAATTAAGAGGGAAATTAGATACTAGTGCTTAGTTGGTCAAACAGTTTAAAAGTGACGAAATGAAAAACTAAAATCGGTAAGTGTTTTTGCTGTATATTTTTGTTGTAGTTGTTTTGCGTGCTTCATGCTCTAAATCCATGGCAGATATTGGTGGCCTTGACCTTTCTGTTTGTTTCTTTTGTTCTTGCTCGCTTGCTTGCTTTCATTCAAGATCTTTCTTTTTCCTCTTGACCTTTTATTTTTGTAGATGTTGATTAGCCCCATATCCTCTGTATTCAGCATTGGCATTTCTTAGCGTCTGTTTTAGAGCGCCAAAGACAGAATGCAATCAGACATTCCTACTGAGAGCCACCAAGAGAGAAAGAAAAGATGAGAAAGACAGACAGACGCTGCAGGGAGCATTGTTAGGTGTGATTGTTGAAGAGGGGCTTCACTGTTTGACACACAATCAAAGCATGTTTGATGGACACTGACGAGAGGAATAGGAAGGACACAAAAAGGTCAGAAGTTTGCTTTTGGAATTTGAACCCGGATGAAACACACCTGAAAATACTTCACGAGACAATGAGACTGATTGTTTTGTCAAACAATCCTTTTTTTCCTGACGGCAACACTTGACTTGATTGTTTTGATAGTTTTTGTTCATTTAGTCATGATTAAAGGGATATTTTACTCATTTTACTGTCTTTTCTTTCATGGAGCTCAAAAGGAGAGGTTTTAAAGAGTGGAATTCCTCTCTTTTCAGTACAATGAAAGTGGATTTGGGACCAGAGCTGTCAAGAAAAAGCACTATAAAGTATCATAAAAGTTTCTCATATCAATTTTAAGCTATATTCCAACTCCCTTTAAGCTATTTAATTGCTTTGTGTGAAGAAATTGAAGTCATTATTTACTGTTCCCCTTTCACTTTCGTTATATAGTAAAGAGTAGCTTGGACAGTCTGTTATTACTAACTAGTTTTGTGTTTCATAGAAGAAAAAAGTCAGTCAGGATTCAAAAGGCATGTGAAAATTGTCAGATTGTAATTTTTTTGCCTGAGCTATACCTTTAAGAAAAGTCTCAAAACATCACAAGTAGAAAGAAGAGGCGTTAGGAAATGGCATTTTTACTGTATGTCACAGACTGTTAGCATTGTGCCTGGTTTTCTGTGTGTGTGCTGAGCTTGATGATCTGTGTACTAAATGAGGCTTGATGGAGCCCAGAGACTGAGAGAAGATATGACACTCCAGACGCAACATGAGAGCAAAGCTGGTTAAATGACTCTTTAAGTAAGATGGCGTGTTTATGTGCCCATGTGTGCAAGAGAATTGATAAAATATCATCTTCAGTATCTCCGCAACCTTGATCATTTCTTAAACACCTGATTTAACTTAATGAATAGATAACCAATAGATCCTGCTGAAGTCTTTATAGATGTTGAAATATCACGGCTCATACCTGCATCTGAGGAAGAGAGTCGGCGGGAACAAACGATAAAGAAATGACCAATTAAATTACTCCTTAATGCTGTTGTTGTTTGCCTTTGTTTTTTCATTTTATTTGTTCCCTTGGCACCTCATCCGGCACATCAAATTGAATCCAAACAAATAAGAGTGGAACACCAGCTGTGGAGCGTCAACAAAACACTGCAATACACACTTCATGCCAATCAGTGTCCAATGCTAGTGTGTGTGCTAGAGTGCTTTTTGAGCCATTAGGACATCCTCAACTTATCTTGTTCTGTAGTTGAAGAGCTTGTTCACTTTCATTTACTAATTTACCATGTAAATCCCTAAAGGATTACTGTCGTTCTATCTGTCCATCCAAACTCCTTGCCTTTAAGTTTTGCAGTACCAAGTCCTAAAATGTATATCATGCTATCTAATGATGTTTCACTAAAGATAGATAAATAATTGCGTTTTTTTTTTTAAAGTAAATTGATATGGCCTTAAAGTTGTATTAAGGATAAATGTATAAGTTATACGATGCATATGTTGCAGTGTTAATTTTTACACGGTCTTACTGCAGTCATGTTGTACAATCTGCCAAGCAAAACGTACAATGCCCTGAAAAACACCCATCTTTAGTTGCATGGCCAGTTTTGTATGTTGGATTTGACTCACAGATCATAAAGTCAAATGCTGAAATTCACTTACACCCAAGTTCCATCACATTCACTGAGTGGAGCAGCAGTCAGCTGGCGGATGCTTCATGTTCAATCTGTTTCCCAGTAATTTTATAGCAGAAGCTGATTAGGGTTGAAACAGCATTACGGGCTGTGATTGTGTTGGTTTTTTTTAGGGTGGGGGCGACTGTGATGAGTGGAGTCCTGAGGTGGATCTCATCACGGACGCATTATTGAATTACTGCAGTGGTGAGATGAGATTGGCCTGTGATTGGCTGAAATGGACTTGGAGGGTAATAACATATCAGTGGTGCTGTGGGTATTGACAGGGAGATGGTGTCTTGCTGTTGCTTTCCTCCTCCGTGATGTAGAACTAAGACAGAAAATGGTAAAGAGTACTTTAAAATATTTGGATGGTAAGGAAATAAAAATCCCTGTTTGAAGAATATGATGTTGAACGTCGACTGCAGATAAAACTTTTTATTTGCATTTCTGAAGTTCTCTGGGTTGTCTTATGGGTAGATTGTTGTAGGTGTTATCAGGCCTAGGGCAGACACATAATTACAGACTTTGTGTGAGTGAGCGTGTGTGTCTGTGTTTCACAACCTGTACTAATTTTAATCAACGAGACCATCATCACCGTGGCTGTCACAGGCTTGTTTACCTTTCATTTGGGATTGGTGTGATTGAAGGAGAAGTGGGGGTGGGTGGTAAGGAAAAAGGTGAAAGAGAGGACAGAGAACAAGGGTGATGATGATGATGATGATGATGATGATGTCTGGATGAGTGGAACAGCCTTTTAAGCACAATCACAATCACTGGCTCTCTGATTCTAAATCAGTGGATCTTGAGAATGCTGCAAAGACCAGTCTCAAATCTTATGTTTCTGTTCTCCAATCGCAATGAGATTCAACAGAGGTGGCCAATGATAGAGAGAGAGATGGACCGTCAACACAGTCAGAAATGGCTCAGCCCAGGTTAATATAACCCTGGGTTATTTGTTGCATATTTTCACACTGTTCATATTTGTCCTGGGTTAGACCTTTTTGGGTAGTTCAAGTTTCAAGCTGTTCACCCTAGGTTAACATTTTTATTTGAATGTTTACAAGATTATTTGATACACCATGCTTTATTAATTGCTTTTCCATTTGCATGTAAATTGGCTCTTGTTGTCTTTGAATGCTGAAAATGTTAATACGCTACTGTTCAAAAGTTTGTGGTCAGTAAGATTTGTTTTGTAAAAGTAATTAATACCTTTATTCATCAAGGATGCGTTAAATTGATTAAGGGCGAATGCAAATATTTAGAATGTTACAAAAGAAATTAATCCTGTAAGAATGTATCACAGTTTCCACAAGAATATTAAGCAGCTGTTTTCAACATTGACAATAATAAAAAAATGTTTCTTGAGCATCAAATCAGAAAATTAGAATGATTTCTGAATCATCATGTGACACTGAAGACTGGAGTTTTCTAGATGTAGTATTATATTACTGTTTAAATTAAGTTGTTTCTGACCTCAGACCTTTGAACAGTAGACTGTATCTCTTCATCAGTCCAGTTAATATGTTTGGTATCACCATTTCCCCTTAAAACACTGACACTAAATAAAGTATTTAGTTTTAATTAGTATAATTAATCAGTTACAGTAATCCCTCGGCTATCGCGGGTGTTAGGTTCCAGGCAAACCCACGACAGACGAAAAACCACTAAGTAGCCTAGATATAGAAATCAGTGCTAAATTTTTTTCATACATTTTTCTTATTCTTTTTTTTCTTAAATTTAAGCTTTTGTAATCCCTCCCAACAATTATAAACCCTCCAAACAGTATTATACACACTTTATACACTCTTAAACTATTTTAAAAAATTACTTTTACATGCTTTACGTAAAAGATGAGGTCAAATGTACAGCATTACTCCAGCTGTTCTGAAAGCACCGCTTCATCAGGCACTTCATAAGGTGGTGCAATATCGTCGTCCAGCATCGTAACTTCCATTTCCACTGTAGGAGTACCAGTGTTTTGGGTTTTTTTGCAGGTGAGGAACATAGTGATCGGCAGTTGCTGACACTGTTTTTTCTTTTGTATAAGGATGTTCTTATACACCTGTATGGCACCAACGAATGCATTTCGGAAATGCAATGAACGAATTGTCTTATCAATATAAGACGTATCTGCCATCAGAAACCCGCAATATAAAGAGGAGTCTGCGGTATAGATTTACATATAGTACATTTATAAATTTGTGATGTACAGAGGACGCGATAGGTGAACAGTGATATGGCAAGGGATTACTGTATTGGTCATCTGTTGCCAAACAATTTGCTGTTGCATTCTAGCACAGCATCCACTTTCACTCAGGCTTTAAAAAGATGATAGCTGGGTTAAGTGCAGTGTGAAAGCCTTAAAGAAGCATAGGAAAGATTAACTTGCTTATATTTAACCTTATTCTTTCTCTGTACTTTCTCTTTCGGACATCCATATCTAAATACCACATAAGAAAAAATGAAAGTAGGACATGAGTATTTCAACAGTGAGATAGACAATCAGAATAAGTGGGTGTGTGCTATTATGGGCATGAGTGTCAGATTGGAAGTGGAGGGGTAGACTTTATTTTCTCTTTTGTAATGGAGTCAAATGAAATAGTAGTGATGGCTCAGTAATCAGGATGTTAGACTGAGACTAGACACAACATTAGTTATAGGGAGGAGCAGATCATGGCCACTATAATCACTCTAATCTAAGCAACTTGAGTTTACTACCTTCAGTGCCTCGGGTTTTTGATGTCTTTTGCCAGTGGAGTTATTAAATTGAATGAATTTGTATTGAATCCCAGCATGTGACCACATGTACTGTGTATGTTATGTATTGTTGTTGTTATTTGCTATGTAAACTCATGTTGTGTTGTATATGTGCACTGGAAGCTTCAATACCAAGACAAATTCCTTGTGTGTGCAAGCACACTTGGCAATAAAGCTCTTTCTGATTCTGAGTGTATAGAATAGTTAAGTTAAAAGGAATTATGTAATTGAAAAAAGTGAATGTAAAGCTGATTTGCGTATGATTCAGTCTGATTTCTAATCTGTATCTCCTAAATGTGAATTATAGCTAAACTAGTCTTGAGCGTGTGCACTAACCACTAGGCCATGGAGCCAGCAAAAATCAAGTTGTTTTGCTCTAAGTGCAAAGATGCAGTGCTGTCAACCTGGCCTCATTAAATATGCATGTATAAAAGCATCATATTCGAAGCAAGGGGAATTGTCTACCATTCCATTTATTATTCATCCAACTCTATTCCCCCAATTATGTATTAATTCATTCATTTGTTTAATTGTTGTTTTAGTGCATTGTCAACACACTGAGCTAGTGGTCTCTGCTTTCTCCTGGCCAGAAATATTGGAATATTGTCCCCTCAAATGAGTTTTAATAATAGAGGAGTCTCATCAGAAGCCAATCAGACATGAAGACATGGCAGAGGAATTATAACCAGGCCAACTGGGAAGTCATGAATTATTGAAAATTGGCCTGTTCTTTTTCAAGTTCGAGGTTTCTGCCTGACAGCACTGATTGGCCACACACGCACACACCTGTCGATCTTCATTCTGTTTTGTTAGGAGAAACCTGGCAGCTGGTATGGGTTTGTGCTGTGTAGACCGTCTGTCTGTCTGTGGCAGCTCAACTGATAACCAACCTGTGGAGACCAAGCCAGAGCACTGTACAAACAAAGAATGGGTTGTGCCTTGTGTTTACGTGTATTTTCAAGTATGTCTTTGTTTTGGGAAGCCCTTGCCCCATAAAAAATGTATTTGAACAGTTAAACCACTCTTAAAAGTGTGTGTCACTGCATTTGGTAATAAAACATCAAAGGAATTATTAAAGGAAGATAGCACACTTACTGTAGTTTTAAGTAGTTAGATTTTGTTGTTTAGTAATGAATAATTATTACTTTTTTAAACAACAACAGCAACTGTAATTATGATTCTAAAAATAATCATAATACAGTGGAATACGGTTATGTCGACGGACACGGGGGTTGCAAAAAGGCATTGAGATAACCGTTTAGCGAGAACCAACACCCAATGTGGCGATTTGTTTGATGAAGTGATCGGCATGCTATAAAATGTACATACACTGTATATGTTTGCTAACAACAAAAGGCATATGTGCACCAACTGACAGCAGAGATTTACCAGTATACAATAAAAAACACCTTTGATTCTCGATACAAACCTTTAATTATATTCTCCAACATTGCAAACACAGTTTCGCTCACAGCGTAAATAGTCACAACATATTCGTGAGGTCATCACGCTGTACTAGATTGCATATTTTCTTGCGTTCTGCCTGTCTAATGTGCTTTCTCAACAAATTCAGCTTTGTCCCGTCTTTTAATAACAGTGTTCCCGCAGCAGCGCTGAGCAGAGCACGCTTTAGAATAAAAGCATAATCTGTTTGTGTGTGTGCGTGTTCGTTCAGCTAAGCCTCATATTCATTGGTCGTTACCGCTTGTTACTGACCAATGTCAAAATATTTGAGAAGACCAATCAAATCAGAGAAGGTGGGCTTTATGTGATAAAGACAAAGACACGTGCAACACAAACTTAGCGCATGCGCAGTGAACTAGGTACGCTCATTAGTCATGAGATAACCATGTGAAGTAATGACTTTGTCCCTCTTTTTTGCTCGAGATACTAGTGTTCGGCGACATTAAAGAATTGAAAATACTAAGACAAATGGGGAGTTTGGCGGTTCCACTTCAAAAACGTTGACATAATAGGATTGTCGAGTTAACCGTGACTCGAGATAACTCCACTGTGTCTATGTGTGGATGTATGTGTGTGCGTGTGTGTGTGTATATATGTATGTGTATATATATATATATATATATATATATATATATATATATTACAATGCATCCACTGTTTTAAATAATTATATAATTGAAAAAATATTAATTTTGAAACAGTAGATGCACTGTTCAAAATTTAGATTATTAAAAAAACACTTCATTCCAAAAGCTAGTATGACATTATATAATGCATGCAATGTTAAGACAAAGTTAAAAATGGTATATGGCCACTTGATGACAAACTTGATTGTCTAACAAAATGCAAAGTAATGCAGATTGACTAATTACTTGCAATTACAAGTAATCACAATATTTAACAGGACTATGCTAAAACAGCCGAACCTTGACCCTTTGGTGTGCACCAAATTCGGCCACATGCATCTACATAATCGGTTTGCAGATGCAACTTGGGGATATATTTTGTATCAAATGCTGTGATATTCATATGTTTCAGTGTGACTTAAGTGGCCAGATACTTTGGGCGGACAGTACTTTTGTATTTGTCTTTAAACAAGAGTTTGACTGTACTGCTTGTTAAGTGGTCTCCCACAGTACTGTGTCATACTGCAGTAGGATTGATTTTGCTGTTGATGGCCACACAAACACACACAGTTGCTGGACCAGAGTTGACCATTTGGGTTGCACAAAGAGTGCTTCAGTATTGACCGACCTGTCTCACACACTCCACAGCAGACTTTTTGGCCTGATTGCATCCCCTCACACATTGACATGCATTTATTTTTTCGCATACACATGCACGGATAGATCTGGTGTTAGTGAAGGCACTACACGTTTCTCTGCTGTAGGGACGAGTACATCTCAGATCAAACCATTTCTAATCAAACCCAAGAAAGTGTAGCTAATGCAATTTCACTAAGTCACTGGCTGGCTTGATTACATGGGGTCTGACATGAGTGGGAGGTGTGCGTGAATGCGCAGTCACACACTTTTCACTCATCAGACTGACTTGCACAATACCTGCTCTTTCTTGTAAGTCGCTTTGGTAAGAGAGTGCCTGCCAATAATAGGAATGTAAATTTGTTGTAAAGGAGCATCCCAATCCTAGATTAGCGGCATCTACTGGGACCCATCAGGCAAGGCTATATAACACCTCTCGTATACACTTGCATGATCGTATGCACACACAGATTATTAACGGAAACACTCTTCAGCATAATAATAAACCACCAACAGATGTGGAGGCACATTATAATAAATTGGACCAGCTAACTCGTCACCCATTTATTCAAATTAGTTTATTATTCTAATGTTGAAATAACTTGTTAAACTTGTTGTTTTATAAATGATTGTTTATATTCAACAGAGCAGATGTTGACCAGTTGCTTTTCCAGTCAAAGTCTGTCATGCTGACAACATTTTAATGGACCTTCATTAATATGAACTACAATCTGAATAATGATTTGAGTCAAGCCAGGCTGGCGTGGGATGACATTTTCTCCTCTGTCTGTGCCATTAAATGTAACAACACAATCTGGATGCATAACTCTTTGACCTGCTAGCGCATCTTTCATTTATGTGTTTTTAATTAGTGATCAGCTGTTTTGGGTACTGATGTAGAGAGCAAAGTGCTATTTGATACAATTTAAGGATAGCAAATGAAGAAACAAAATTTGTTCTAATTAAACGAGCACTTGTTTTACACAGTATTTACTGAAATTCCATTAAAAACATTTTAAAGAAAAAATTTGTAAAATTATTTTTCTTTAAAAAAAATATCATGAAATATTGTATATCATCATCCTTATTACGGCAAAGAATAATTTCTTATTTTTATTTGAAATATTTAATTCATTAAAAAGTTACATTGCAGCTCTTTGACAGCTATAGAGTCTTAATGAAATCTTCATAAAACTTATGACATATTATGCAAAAACAAATAATTTGTTAATTTAAAACCGATTTATTTCTGATGAATCGAGTCATTTCCTCACTTTTTGACAAAACCGATCACCTTTTTCAGATGTTTACCTCTTTCCTTGATCATTTTTTATCATGAAACTTTGTAACTGTTAATCTCTCCTCTTGTTGTTTATAGGTCAGAATCAGTGTGTGTGGTGGCAGCTGCGTTTTCTTGTTTTGAAGCTGTTATTGAGTCTTAATTGAATTAGAAGGAGAGAGATTGGATAGATAGAGAGAAGCAGGAAACTAAGGAAGATAAGTTTCCTTTCCACAGCAACAACTTTGAAAAACAGCCAAAGCTCCAACCAGAAAGCTTTTAGAGGGGATAAAGAATCCTCTTGTCTTTTTAATGAGAAGAAGTGGTGGAAATGAAATAAGAGAGAGAGAGGGAGAGAGAGCTTTTCATCAGAACGTGCTCTATGAAGAATGTCAGGGAGGTGGAAATGACAGCAACAGCAGCGGGAGGTGCGTTTGAATGCTGGACAGGTGCACTGCAGGGTTTTTAGTGCAGTAAAAGGTGAACGCATTTTTCATTTGAAGCACGTCTTGTCTCTCAAAACAATGAACACAAGATGTCTCTGATTCCAGATTTGCGATTAAACCCTTACCAGTGAGTCTGATATCACAACATTGGACACGAATCATACAAGCACACTCTTTTGCTTCACTTGTTATTCCATGGCAATCCAAATCAATCGCACATGTGATAAATGTGTGTCACGGAAATCTTCTGGCATTAATTTGTGTTCCTGGGCCAGGACTCATTTCCCATCCCCTGGGCAAGAAATCTCATGTAACAACTGACTGATAAAAGCAATTAAAGTGATTCTCCACGAGGGCTTGTGTGTGTGATCTGTACACGAGTGTCTCAGATGTGTATGCTTCCTGCATGGTGTTTGTCAGGATGGTGTTGCCCGGACTTAGTGCTACGTAGTTACAGCAGCCTCTCCAGTGGCACATCTCAAAGGGCTGTGAAATTTTAATGAATAACATTGTCACAGTGCGAGAGAGATGCCAGTGGCCTGCCGCAGTGGCACTTCTATTCATCGACCCATGAGGCCACGCACACACCTTTTCTCCAACTGGGAATGTTCTTATTGATGGCAGACTTGATTCTCTTGCTGTCAATTATATTGATTACTTGTGGATGAGTGGAGCTAATAAGGATTGCAGCTCACTTCATTTTTTGGGCCCTGCCTCATCATGAGAGAGTTACACAGCCATGATTTTCTTATTAACCCTGTTAGCGCAGGACTACGCACAGACACAGAGGAGAAAATGGGAGAAAGAGGAGGGGGAGTTTAGTCTCGCTCTCTCTTCGGCTTGTAGTAATTGCAATGGCTTGATAAAATGAACTTTTTATTTATTAGTTTTATTGTTTTCTTGCTTTTGGTTTGAAATTTAGCCATCCACATGTCCATGGAAGCATTTTTGTATGCAATAGAGACTCCTCCGACTGTTGTGACATCCTTAACTTTTTCATTTAGCGTTTTGTGCCATGTTTACCTTCCCAGATGTTTCTCAAAACACCTGCATTCTGTTATATTCTGTTGATCTGAACGCAAGAATGGATCCCATATGAAGTTGAGTTAGTTTTTGAAAAGTTGTTTTCGGAAGAAAATCTGTTTAATCTTTTCTTCCTGCTGCTTTCTGTCCAGGTGGAGCTGATGATAACCTGATCGAGGGAGGAGAGACTAAGTTCCTGTGTAAACCTGGAGCCAGAAACATCACGGTCATCTTTCAGCCATTGCTTAGGTAGGTCCTGTTCACAAATGTACACGTCTGCTGAACATGCTTTATCAAGCTGCATTTCAACAAGCTGTTTAAACTCTCCCCTGATTCATCTGTCTCTTTCGCCATTACATGTGATTGTTTTCCCCCCTTCCTTTCATATTTTTCATGGCTGGCGGCCATTACCCCATCTTTTCCGGGACCCTGCCATTGATTTTGATTTCTTCTGACGGTATCAATTGGAGTGTTCCGTTTAGAACCGCTCCGCATTCAATTTTCCTTTCAATCTCCTAATCTATTGGATCATCGGTCCAGCCCACTAATGCCCTGTCATATTACCACTCTAATTCAGAGACATATCCCAACCGTGGTTGTTCTGCCCACAACGTGACTGGACTTCCCGATACTCCTATTGCTCACAATTTCTTTTGAGCCGCGGTGCATTGATTTTCTGTTTTTTATTTATTCCAGCTATGGTCACTGTCACTCTCCGATGGTTTGTTTGTATGTTATGGATATAACACTTTTCTCAGACACACTTTTAAAAGACCTGTTGGTCTTAATGCAATTTCTGTGGATGTATGTCTTACCTTTCGATACCATAGAAGAATGGAAGCCTGACTTTGAAGATTTTAACCCATGTCAAGGCAAGCATACGTTTTATAATATCATTTGCACAAACCTTTAACCCTATAAGTGTTAAGCTTAAGAAAGGGGTTGTAAGCTTGTTTTAATGGAATTTATATGCATTTATAAATGAAATTTGGGTGGGGTTTTCATCAAAAAACAGCCACATTTTTATCAACCAGCCCAATGCATTTTTTCCGGTCGGACGTGACCAAAAGGAGAACCTGCCCAATCTGGCAACACTGACTGAGAGAAGTGAAACTAAACCGAGAGAAAGAGGCGTGACTCACAGAAAGTGAGAATCACGGGCTCTTTTATTTCCTCTGACTTGAACAAAAACAATAATCAAAACATGCGCGTTCGGCGCTCACGCTTCACTTTCTGTGAGTCACGCCTCTTTCTCTCGGTTTCGTTTCACTTCTCTGTTGCACTCGTGAGCCTCGCGTTCTCTGCTTCCGTGGTGACCGCTCGTCTCCCGACTATCTCTCTCCCGCTGCAGACCTCCCTGAACCACGCCCCCCTCGCCACAGTCATCACTGTAAAGTCCACCATTGCCCCCCACTCGTCATCACCCTGGCTACGGCTGTGGCCGCGCTCCGCAGATTATTTATATTCGTCGGATAGGACGCACCAACTTTCCCCGCCCAGTTTTGGGGAAGAAAAATTGCGTCTTATGCTGTTTAACTCTGTTCTTCCTTAATCTGAACATGAAAGAGTCTTATTTAGCAGTTTAGTACATCCTCGTATGTTGCCTTTCCAGCTTGAATTCTTCTGTCTGTCCTCATTTTGATATGTCAATTAGTGAAATTTCACATCACTTTAGCAATCGCCCCATTAGCAAGTGATAAACTTGTTTTGAGTTTGCCAAACCTTTTGCCCATTTAGTCCATTACAGACTTGTCTTTCAGGATATAAAAGCATCTTCCCTGTTGCCAAATGTCCTTTGGAAATAATACATCTTTTGGCCTGCTGTGATTCTGGCTGTATTGCAAACACTGCAGATATTTTACAGTATGCCCACTATGAAGTGGAGGCACCTGCTGCACACTGATTTATTCTAGACGTGTTCATTAATCTAAATGAGCTCCTATCAGTGTTCATATGAGCAGTGCGGGGATGGACAGAGGGCGTGTCAGACAGCTGTCCGTTTGAGATGAATGGCAGGCGGATCATCGCTCCAGCAGTATAGACAGCTCATCTGGTCCCTGCTGAGGTGACGGACCGAACAAATGAATGCATGAATAAACGAGTGACTGCACTCCACCTTTTGTCTGCTGGCACATAATGGCTGCTATCAGTCATAGTCCTCTGAAAGGAGCCCGATGTGTGGCCACCCGACCTTGGCTGTGCTCGTGGAGCTTAATTCTTTGCTGCATTGATACATGTTTAACTCTATGAGGAAAAAGATATCCTTATAGCTGACTTTACTTTTGTGAACTTGGGTCTAATATTTTTTTTACACCAAATCGTAAATGACTAATCACGTATTGTCAAAGCAGTAACAATTTTTATCTTTTGATGAAAGCTTGCTTTTAAATTTAATTAATATTTTGTCATGTAATGTTGTCAATTTTACTCTAAAGTGACTAATTAAAGACATGCTTTTGGTTGATAGAAATAGCATTTTAGTTCACAATATGAACAAATTTGCAAAACTGTGCGAACTATTTTGAACTTTTAAATATACATTATACATTGAGAAATAAAAGTATAAGAAAAAGTATATAAGCACATTTTGCAGACTAAAAATGTTCCGTTTTAAAAATAAATGTTCACAACTTACTCTTAATTACTAGTTTTTTTTATATGATTTGTTCAAAAATGTGAACGTCTTTGTTTTAATTGCATATTGTAAAAAATATTTATCAATTTTTTTATATTCTGTAAGTTTAAATTAAAAGTTTTCATGTCACTTTTTGTATATTTGTCAGAAAAAAATTCTGTCTGTCAAAGGAAGCATTTAGTCAAGAAAAATCATACAAATTTTTTGTAATTTATATGTTGCTTTATTTTGTCACAATGTACTATTTTTTTAGTGTTAGATATAAATGGAAAATGTTTTTTTGTCACCAGAATAGTGTAGCTACAATGGCTAAACCTTGACCCCTTTATTCAACCTTACGCAGCAATCGAACAGCACCTGTGTGGACTGATGCAGAAGTTTGTTTTATCAGTGACCAAGAAGAACCTAAACTTGCGTCAAAATCAATATGTGCTCTTAATGTTACTGCCAATCAATTGACCATGCAATTTGTGATCAATAGTCTCTGTGGAAGAGGCTGACATTGAAGATCTCAGAGGTGTGGAGTTGATGCTTTTTTTGATTGATGCTGGGCAGGAGCAGTGTGAGGAGATCGATAATACCTTTGGGTAGCTTCACAGATCTCCAGACCCACTCACTGTATGCTAATATATGGGCTCTGCTAGCATTGTACAGCGCAAAGTGTGAAAACACTTTGCTGTGTATCAAATCTCTCAATAGATCAATATAGTTGCTCCATAAAGGCCGCTTGTGTATGTGTCTGTTTGTTTGCGTACGTTTCTGTTGCCTTCAACTACCTGAGTCAGTCTGGAAGTGCTTGCAGTGTTTTGTGTTAGTCTGTTTGCTGGCGTGTTTTTGAGTGACTGTCTGTCTCACTCATTTGTGGGTTTTTATGTTTATGTGCGTGTTTAGCAATGTATGAGAATTGGAGACATGCTCACTACAGCGAGAAGGGAGACAGCGCAGGTAGGATGTAATTTAGTTTGACTTGTGGGGCCTCACACTGACATTTGAGTGGTATTTAAACCCTCCTGCCCTGACTGAGGTTGGCATTTTGAAAAGGGGGCAGTCTGCGGCTTGCCATAATCTCTCCCTTTTTATACGTCCATGCTCAAAGGTGATTAGGCCTGGCAAGGACCAGAGCCTGTGAGATCACACCCATGCCAGAGAACAGATGTTAGAGCTGCTGGCATCCCTGTGCTTGGGTGGGGACCGGGGTATTAGTAGCTGAGTTGAAAGTGACATTTGAGAAGTTTAGAAAATCAATTATTGTCAGCTTGATATGAGTTTGTGAGTCAACATCAATTGGCACCTGAAACCATATTTTCTTCCATAATGTGACATATACATATCATTTTAATTTATTCAAAAAATAATAATAATTATTATTGATAATGTTATTTGAGCAAATCAGCATACTAGAACGATTAATGTAATGATGCTGAAAATCCAGCTTTGTTATCACATGAATGAATTACATTTTAAAATGTATTAAAATTGAAATAAAATACAGTGGAGTTCACTTATCTCGACTCATGGTTAACTCACCAATCCTATTATGTCGACGTTTCTGAAGTGGAACTGCCAAACTCCCTATTTGTCTCAGTATTTTATTGTGGGTTATGTCGATTCTTTTATGTTGCCGAAATCTAATATCTTGAGCATAAAAGAGGGACAAATTTTCCACTTCACATGGTTATTTCGTGACTAATTTGCGCACCTAGTTCACTGCGCATGTGCTGAGTTTGCCTTGAGTTTGCTGAGGATCGCGGTCCGCTCACTCCAATGACAGTTCACTCCCTGTCGTTGATCTCGTCTGAGGGATAACACGCTGTAGCATCCCACATGTTTTTTGTGATTTTGTGAGCAGTCTTTGTGTTTGCATTGTTGGAGAATATAATTAAAAGTTTTTATCAAGAGTCTAAGGTGGTTTTTATTGTGGTGGTTTTACATATGCCTTTTGTTGTTAGCAAACATATACACAGTACAGTGCATGTACAGTTTTTTAGATGAATGCCTTTCGCGTCATCAAACAAATCGCGGCAACACTGTTGTGCTGTTGTGTAAAAAGACACCAAAAACACGAGCATGTACATTCTCATTTAATAACTCACATCATGTACATCAATACATTTTCATTTTTCTTTCTTGTGAGGGTTGTTATCCTTGGCACTTGGCACTATGACAGCTGCCTAGCGCTTGCACTCACTCTGACAGCTGACGCTGATAGGCTGTCTGACCTGTCAATCATGCAAGAAGACGTGATTGGCTGTGCTGCCATGAGGGCGGGCTCTTCTCATCACATCCGACACGCTTCTTAAAGGGACAAGCTGCTGCACAGCGCAGAGACGAGAGAGGGAGAGACTGCTTTTTCTTTTTCTTCTGATTCTGACTTGTTTGTTTACTTATTGTGTGAATTTCGCGCACAAGCACTGTGGACCGAGCCTGAACAGGTATGGACCACATTGATGTCATGTGAGCAGCATTTGAAATTCAAAATGTGATCTTACTCAAAAAAGTTCATCAATCTATGGGTGCGGGTTATGTCAACGATTTTTTACACAAAACCCGCTGGCTGTATGAGTGTGCGGATTATCTGCATCTGCGGGTTATATGTGGGAAAATCGGTAATATATGTTATATGGTTTATCTCGATAAACTGTTATCTCGACGCTTTTTTGCAACCCCAAGGCCGTCGACATGACCAAACTCCACTGTATTTTAAATTGTAATGATGTTTCACAAAATTACTATTTTACTGTATTTTTTATGAAATGCAGCCTTGGTGAGCATAAGAGACTTTTTTTCTTATTTTTACTGTACTGTTTCCAGACTTTTGACATGTACTGTATTTTTTGAGGATGACTTTTGAGTGCACGTTTACCCCCAAACTATAAGCCCACACATGAACTCAAACAGCACTTGTCAAGTGCCAAAAGATTGTCACTGTATCTGTCTGTTTTTCATCCCTTTTTTCTTTCCGATTCTCCTCTGCTCTAGCTTTTATAGTTATAGTTTTACACTCTTCTATCAGTTTCACACTTAGATACAATTGTATATAATTGTAAAACTCGATTCCCCCCCCCCCATTGTAGCACTTTTGTTTTAGTTTGACATCTTTTTTTCCATCCCCTCTTTTTGATCTTTCTCTTACTCTCTTTTACACAAGGTATCAATTTCTTCAAAGGGATGAGAAAAAGCAATTCTGCAGATCACAGAGGAGGCTATTTGAGAAGTGTCAAAACTTTTAGAGTTATTGATGGCTGCGGCCAATTTCCTGGACAGTTCTCTAGGTTTTTTTTCCCCCACTGGTGGCGTAGAGTTAAACACATTTTCTCCAATAGTGTATCAGTTTGAGAGTGCTCAGTGGAGCAGCATTGCTTTGTATGTTTTACAAGAGCCTAAAATATACTCTCTCTTTAAAATGATTAAATATAGTATTTAATACTATGATAAGTGGCTTGTAGTCCAGGTAGCCTGTCCCCACTAAAACAATAAGAGGAGGCTTGAAATAGGTATTTTAGAAAGGTAGGTTACAGTCATATACTTGGAGAGCATTTGAGCATCTCCCTTGATGTCCATTGTCCTATGTTGGGAGAAGATACAGTAGTAGTTAAGTTGGTAGTTTAATCACATGATGGTATTTTCAGGTGTTTATACACAGAAAAACATACATTTTCTCAATAATGTTTACTCCTTGATGGAAAGTAAAATTATGTAAATATTCTTAAAGCAAAATAACATTTCTTTTAAAGCAAAACATACAAAAGAGTAATGTATTTTCATAGAATATAATTTTTCCATGGTAAGTGCCTTGATGCAGATGGAGTCCCAGATCCTTGCGTCAACCAAGCACCTGCCATTGAGATGAATGGAAAACGCCCCTGGATACGTTTCTCCAGGTATCCATCCACTCCTCCATCCTTTCATTCGTCTATACTCTCATCCATCTAGTAACATCTGGGCATTATCTGTTCACGTCTTGCACTACACAAGATAGGGAGACTGCCATGATGATAGGACAGTGCTGAAACAAAGAACCATGATAAGATAAAGTCTTTCCTGTTCTTCTACTGTCAGCACATATTAGGACCAAGTGATGGTAAAGAATCTCACTGATAGATGTAGGATATCGGACACTAATATGATAAGCACACCCTTGAGGCTTCATTGCTGTCATCCGATTGGCTCGTGTTTGCGGAAAGCTTTCCTCCTGTGAAACTGCAAATGACATAGCATATTTATACATTGTTAAACAATCTTTTTCAGTCTTTCTAAAAGTCGCTATTACCTTACAAAGAACATGTCAGTTGTGTGTAGGAGGCTAGCTTTCCGTGGACCCGTCTGGCAGGCATTTCCTGAAGAAATAGTCAAGTGTTAAATAAACAAACTGTGCAATACTGCCATTAGCCAGAATAGACTTTAATGTGTCTAAATGACTCAATATATCAGTTGACAAAAAATTTTGACAAAAAGTTGACAAAAACCTCTCACTTTGAGCTAAGTATACTGGAGTATGAGGCAATATGCTCTGGATCTTGTTGCTTTTGTCATGTGGACTGGAGTAAATTTGGTAATTGTCACAGTCATGTCTAGTCTCCACCCTCTACCTGTTTCCTTCTGTGTACTTACTTGTGTCATTTCCTTCACCGGTTGCATCAATCACTTCCCTCATTTGTCTTGTCACCTGTTCCCCATCATTCCTTGTGTATTTAAGCATGCATCTGTTCCTCTGTCTTGGTCTGTCGTCGTTAATGTGTAGACGTGTTGTTGGTGTTCTCGTCTTCTCCATAGATTTGAGCACACAGTTTTTGCACAAGTGTGCTGCTTTTGTTTTCCATTTAAAGTATTTTCAGTTTGTTTAATAAAGTGAAGTCACAGACATTCCTCCTCTCCTTCATCCTCCTGCAACACATGCCTAACAGTAATGGAGCTGAATCTGTCTTGTATTTTAGGTAATACATCTAAACCTCAAAAAAATTATTTAAAATTGGAAAGTAAATTAAATGATTAAGATAAAATATTTTGATAAAATATGTATGTATAAATTTGTTTAATCTTTGGTTTTTCTTACCCTATGGGCAATTTCGTTTTTCGTTTTAAGCTTAAATATAACATAAAAAACAAACACATGCTGTCACTGGAGCTTAACTATTTTTTATTGATACTTAAATATTTCATTCCTACAAGCCTGTGTGTTTCAGACCAAACCAGTATCGTTTCCACTCCACACCACACATACCGTGATTGATCATGTCATAACAAATTTTGTTGAGTAAATGCTTTTTTTATGCGTCTAAAAGGACAGAAGAACACTAGCATTGCTTGCAATTATCAATGTGCTTTGATTGGAGGGGGTTTGTTGAGCCTGCTCTCCTGGCCCAATTGGGATTTTGTCAGGTTGTAATAATCTTCTGTCAGTAGCTGTCATCGTGCAACAAGCATTTCTCACACAAATGTCTTTCTGCTCTCTCTCTCTCTCTCTCTCTCTCTCTCTCTTTCTCTCTTTCACTTTGTCGCTTTTCCATCCCTCTGTGTTGACAGAGATTAGGGGTGAGCCATCGATCCACTGCTAGTATGTGCACCTTGCAGTGTCTCCCGCTGATTTGGTGTCCTCTTACAGCGGAAAGGACAAACGGTGCTCGCAGATTTACTTTGGACAGACCACCACAGTTAAAAGTTTCAAAATAAGAGCGAGAACTGTGTTAGGGTTACTTTTCCGGGTGTTTAGAATACTACTGAAATCTTTTTTCTCATTAGTTACTGATTTTTGCATCTGGCTAGATCATATTGGGCTTTAAAGTTAAAAAAAAAAAAAAAACGTAATAAAAAATTCCAATTAAAATGCTCTCTGAAAGTCACTGAAAGAGTAAACCAACCTTGCTTAAATTATAATTAATTAAATCAAGTTTTCTACTACAAAACAAGTCCAAATAGGGCATTTAAAAACACCTTAGGAAGTTACACTGAAAAAAAAGTTTGCTGGATTGAAATAGATAAAAGTCTATGATTGGATCATTATTGCAGTGATTATTATGTTTCTAGTATTTTATATGTTTGGGAAAATGTTTCTAAATTGTGTAGCTTTTCATTTCTTAAACAACCATGTAGGAAGACACATCATGGCCATATTCCAGGATGACAATGTCAAGATTTATCAATCCCCACGGTTGGAAGAGAGCATGAAGAATCACGATTGATGGAAATAACATCACAACAATAATGATCGAGTCATTGACAGCTGATGACAGTTCTTTGTCAACCAAATGTCACAAAGGGCTCACTCATCACAATCCAATCAATTTCCAGTGTTTTAGTGTTGCAAGCCCTGCCTCACATTTTATTTGGACCCTTGCCCTGATTTTGTGACTTAAGTATTTTCCTCTCATTTCTACTTTATTACAGTGTTCTTTTATTGAAATCCGGCTTATATTAAAATTCAGTACGAGTGTCTTAGTCGGCATGTAAGTCTTAAGAGTATCCTCAGCTGGGCCTTTCCTTTCTTTCTTTTTTTAATCTTTTCTCATATATCCAGGGATTTTCTTGAATAAATAACCCCTCTCGTATGTGCACAAACACTGAGGCGTAGCTGTGAATATTGCACTGCATTATACATCAGAGAGAAACAGAACAGCGAAGAGGAAGACAAAGAATTTTTCCGTGGTAAAGGTTAGAAAACAGGCAGAGGGAGCAGCACAGCTATTTGTTTTGCATGGTGGAGATGGTGGATCTTCCGCACTCTTATAAATGGAGGGGGGAATTGCTGCTATGCTGTCTTTTCCCCCCTCTTGTTTCTCTCATATATGGTATGGCTTTATCTTGCAGATGCCCTTTATCTCTCCCTCTTCTCTGCTGCGCTCCATGCATAAGTAAATACTAAAGAGCTGCGTATCGAACAAAAGAGTCCCCATGAAAAAAGTGCCACTTCAGCAAGTTGCCTTTGTGTCTCACTTTCGAATTTAATAAACCTACACGTCTGCTTGAGATTGTGGTTGCGATTTGACCAACGGGGGTCTAAGCCTTGTCTTTTCTTATTTTATAAGTTTAACTTTTTGAGTGAAAAGTCATTGTGTATTCCCATTGTGCTAAGATTTAATGAGTGTAACGCTGAGTGAATTTGATCAGTCACATGCACCCAAAGGCACATTGGCAGGTTTTCGCTTAACCAGTGCATTGTTGGGGGAAAAAAAAGTCTTTATTTTATTATTTATTTTTTATTTTACTTCCAAAATGTCAAAGCTTGTCTGTATTCAGAACAGCATACTTCTATACTGCTCTTTATTTTTTATTCAGCAAATATGCATTAAATTGATCTAATGTTCTTATCAAAGAATCATGAAAAAAGTTCACCCTTTCCAAAAATAAAGCAGCACAACTGTATTCAACATTAGATACTAATAAAATAAATACATTTCTTGAGCACCAAATCAGCAAATTTCCAAGTGTCATGTGACACTGAAGATTGGAGTAATGGCTGCTGAAAATGTAGCTAAGACATCTCAGGATTAAATTACATTTACAAAATTGTCCATGAATGAACAATGTCATTTCGATGAACAGTATGAACCACAATTTGGAGCATCTTGTTAATGACATTATAATCTTAAAAGACATGCAATTTTACAGGTCAAAAAGTAGCACAGTACGCTTTGAATCTATGCCTATTTTAGAAAACTAGTATACAGTATAGACTGCATATATGTACTCTACAATTCCAGCTGAAGCTGTAGAGGATCACTTACAGTAGCCTATATATATAAATACACACACATACATACCTACTTTTGTCTGCCTTTTGCTCATAGAGTTGGGATGAATCCTCCAAATCCGTGCCTCATCAGTCAACAGCCGGCCAGTTGTCATACACACACACATGCTCTTCGAAGAATAAGGACCAGTGTCATGAAGATCTTAGGCAACTCATGAATCCTTCTATGTGTGTTATTAAAGATTAACGCAGCTCAGTGGCTTCTCAGAGATAGTCATCACTGCGGCCCGGAATAGCCTCTGCTAGCTCCCCACACCCGTCCATGCATTAAACATGCCCCTTCTTTCTCTCTGTCTCAGGCCAGGCACTCTGACCAAAGCGTATCGAAAAAGCACAGTGCCCATACCCCTACTGTTACTAATGACCTTTGACCTAAGCAGGATGGTGCTATCCCTCCTGTTGTCAAGCGAAACTACAGTCACTGCGCCGCTGGACAGCTCCCCATTAATAACGCCGCTCAGTGTTGTGGTCACTCACACAGAATGACTTCTCGCTACAATAGCAAAACCGGTTTCTGTGTATTTGATTTTAACCCCCAGTGGTTGTATTATATCCCAGCCAGGAATTTATGAATTATAGAAGATATCTTGGATTGGATTTGCAAAATCTGTGGCAGGGTTTATTGTCACACTCATGACCTTTGACATGGCTGTGGTTTGGCCAAGTTGAACTGTAGAGGTGACCCAGTTCTCGCAGAATTATTGAATCTTTAGCATTGTTTCTCTGTGCGTATTTCTCATGTTCCCACACATTTGTGTTGCCTTGTGCCTATAATCAAAGCTGTTTACCTTGTTTTGATTATAAAGATCTTTGTATTTTATATCAGTTTAGAGGTATGTTGTTTAGTTTGTTCAGTTTGGTTTAGCTAAATAAATAATTGTGTCATGAGTGGTTTCAGACCATTTTGGATTGATTTTATTATTTGCAGCTATTTTATAGGCTTTATTTAATTTCTGGAACATCTTAGTCAGGGATTCTCACCCGTGTTAGAGGCCAATGACTGAAGTGTGGTAGAATGAGAAATATTCAGGACAGTTTGGGTTTTATGTAATTAAAAATAAATTATAATAAATATATATATGTATTTGACATGGTATGATATAGTATTATTATTTAGTAATTATATTATATACATTTTCAAAGGTATAGCTCACCCAAAAATGCTTTAACCCAAGAACTTTTAGACAGTTTCTGCGTAGTGTCGGTGTTGTTTAACTTTTAACTTTTTCTATTCTTTTTGGTGTGTTCCAAGGAAGAAAGTAAGTCATACAGATTTGGAACACCTTAACATAAATTTGAGTGAACTATCTCTTTAATGTGTAGTCATGTAATTTCACAGTACCTGTTAAAAAAACATATATAAAAGGCAAGCTTCACTACTGGTTTGAAGCCGTATATAAATGCATTATTATTAGCATAGTGCGTTTGAAGCCGTCTAAAAAGCTGTACAGGAAATGGTGATTCACTGACTTGTTTGTGTGCATGTATGCTTTGGGTTTTCGAGGTCAGATGAATGTGGCTGTCTAGTTAGCCGAATGGTCTATGCCTTTCATCTTAACACCTCAATAAGTGTACAATATGTGTGTGTGTTTGTGTGTGTGTGTATCGCTGCCTCTTTGTGTTTCACCTCCCAGAGCGGAGGGCAGGTGCCTCTCTCTGTTAGCACTGAGCCACAGAGCTCTGGCAGCTACATCACAGCAGCCTTTGATTCGCCAGCCTTTCCAGGTCGACGAGCTGATGCCTGATAATAATGTTGTTTGATTGCTGAAGTGGAGAAGTAATTGATTGATCCTTTGGCGTGTCTGGGGTCAGGCTTCAGAAGAAAGCTGGGCTCTGGTGTTGATTCGTCTGGGAACAGATTCCTCTTTCAATCCCCAGGAAATTGAGCAACGGAGGAAGAGAAGATGAAAAAAGAAGAGAAGAGAGTGGCCATTTCAGAGCATTCCTAAAAAAGCAACAAGCTTGTCAAAATGGGGGCCATCTTGTGTTACCAGGAGTCTTTTTTTCAGGCCGTTTTATTTACAAAGAGATCGAGCAGGGACCCCACATTACATATTAGATCATTTGAAATAAATCCTGTATTTTCCCGCTTATGACCCGCAGACACAGATAATCCACACCCTCATAAAAAATCGTTGTGTAAAAAATCGTTGGCATAACCCAAACCGTTATATAACCCGCACCCATAGATTTATGAACTTTTTTGTGTAAGTTCACATTTCGAATTTCGAATCTTGCTCTCATGACGTCAATTATCCATAACTGTTCAGCTCGGTACGCAGTGCTTATGCGCGAAATTCAAACAATAAGAAAACAAACACAAGTCAGAATCAGAACAAAAAGAAAGACCAGTCTCTCCCGCTGTGCAGCAGCACGTCCCTTAAGAAGTGTGTTGATCATCGGATGAGATGAGAAGAGCCCGCCCTCATGGCAGCACAGCCAATCACGTCTTCTCGCATGATTGACAGGTCAGACAGCCTATCAGCGTCAGCTGTCAGAGTGATAGTACAAGTGCAAGTGATAGTACAAGTGTCAGAGACAACAACCCTCGCAAGAAAGAAAAACAGAAAGAAAATACAGAAAAAAAAAACCTTATGTCCTTATGGACGTAACAAATATATTGATATATTATTATGTGGAAAAAAATTTGTGATTATAGCCCACACCCTTATATAACATGCACCCCCCTTGCAGGGTTTGTAAAATCTGGTATAACCTGCGGGTTATATGCGGGAAAGTACTGTAGTTCACCCAAAAATAAAAAATATTGCCATCATTTATTCACCCCCAAGCTCCAAACCTGCATGACTTTCTTTCTTTTGGAAGCACAAGAAAGATATGTGCAGTTTTTGTATATATAATGAAAGTCAATGGGGTCCAAAACAACATCCCATTGACTTGTTTTTATGGCCAAAAACACTGAGAATTTTTTTTCACTGGCCTATTGTAACATGTAATGCACCATATTAATATATTTACATTCTTTTTTTAACGATGTTTACGTTGCAATGTACTTCAGTATAAAAATTAGAGTCCTAGACTTGAACATGAGCCTACATTTAAATAGTATGTAATAAAAAAATGTATGTGGTTGTAACTCTTTTTCACATAAATGAGTTTGAGATCAAATAATAAATGGTGGGCCCCCTGCAGTACTGTCTAAGACCCATTTACATTGCTCAAAAAAATTAAGCCAACACTTAATCATCACAGTATAACTCCAGGTCAATTAAACTTCAGCGATATCAATCTGTCCAATTAGGAAGCATAAGTGATTGTGAATCAGTTTCACCTGTTTTGGTGCAAATGAAAGTGAAATCAAGTGCACTAGAGCGGCAACAGCAAGACAACGTCCAAAAAGGAAATGATTTTACAGGTATTGGCCATAGACAATTGTTCTCTTCTTATTCTTTCTGACTGATTTGTATTTAGTTTTGTGTTTTGTTAGGGTCACTGTCTGTAGCATGAGGCAGTTCCTGCAACCCAGTCAGGTGCACATGTAGTCCTGCTCCTCTAAGATGGCACATACATACATGCTGTCACATGGACAGCTTCAAGAGCATGGAGGAGATACCAGGAGACAGGCCATTACATGAGGAGAGCTGGACAGGGATGTATAAGCGCAGCAACCCATCAGCAGGACTGGTATTTGTTTATGTGTGGAGGAACAGAAGGAGCACTGCCAGAGCCCTACAAAATGACCTCCAGCAGGATACTAGTGTGTATATTTCTGACAAAACTTTCTGACTTCATGAGAGTGGCATGAGGGGCCAACATCCTCCAGTAGGACTTGTGCTCACAGCTCAGCACCATGTAACTTGATTGGCATTTGCCAGAGAACACCAGAATTCAAGTCCGTCATTGTCGACCCGTTCTCTGCACGAATGAGAGCAGCCTCACACTGAGCACATGTGATAGATGTAAAAGAGTCTGGAGATGGTGTGGGGAACCTTATGCTGTGTGCAACATTATCCAGTATGACTGCTTTGGCGATGGGTCAGTGATGATCTGGGGAAGAATTACGCAGACCTCCTTACTTTCCTTATTGCTCAGAGCCATTGTCAGACCTTATGGTGGTAAAGTGGGCCCTGGGTTCCTCCAGGTGCATGATAATGCCCAGTCTCATGTGGCTAGAGTGTGTAGACAGCTTTTAGATGAAGGCATTGACGCCATTGGCTGGACCTTATGTTCCCCAGATCTGAATCCAAGTGAGAATTTCGGGACATTATGTATCGGAGTATCCGAAGCCTCCAAATAGCACCACAGACTGTCCAGGATTTTCAAATTAAACATTTCATTCATTGAAGTCCAATGTGTGATTTTAAAGTGAAAATGAAGCAGTCAGTCAAATTTATATCATTTAGTAAACTGATTTCCACAAAAATACCTGCTGTTAACAGGACACCCCAATTGGTCTCAAAAGTTCTTTCAAGTTCGTCTTTAACCATTTCAAAACAAGTGTGAGTTCAAAAAGTAGAGAAATGCTTTTATTACTTAACTGGCCACCGAAGCGGTCAACCCCTGTGATGTCACACACTGTGGTATTGCGTTATGGCGGTGCCCTTGCTCCGAAAGCTATTAAGAGTTATTTTTTCTTCAAAATAGTCAAATCAATTGTTTTTGTTCTATATATTTTTTTATTGAAGTGGAAATCATTTTACTAAATACTATAATCTGGACTGCTTCATTTCCACTTTAAGTGATCACTTAATTTTTTGAGCAGTGTATTTGAGATATATACATGGAGAGAGAGATGCACAGTGTCTAATGGCTAATAAACATTAATTGGATTATTGGATTGGACAATCTATTTTTCTGCATTAATTAATGGGTCAAACACTCTCCACTCCTTCTATAATCCAGAAGAGTGCTGTAGGGAAACTGCCCATTTAAAGGTTACAAATTAGAGTTAAATGCAAATCAAAGCATATAATTGACAATTACTGATGATGACCTGTGCCTGTGTTCCTGGCCTGATCAACAGACAGCAACCATATGCTTCCTGAGTGACCGACATGGGCACACCTCCTGTGATGTCATATATATCCAAGTGAAGATTGTAGCATTAACAGCAGGTAAATACGGAGGCTTAACGATTTAACATTAATGCTTCTTGAGTTTACAGAGAGTATCTTGTGTTTCTTAAGCTTATAATTCTTGTTCAAGCAATGGACTGAATGTGCAGAGCTATGTTTCTAAACTGAAGATTGAGACGTTTCTGATGATGAATCAGAGTTCCTGGCTCAGGCGGTGTGCCTGCCATGCTGAGCAGGTAATAACCCCCGATTAGGCTCTTTTTATGAGAGAATGAATGCCGCATACCAGACCCAGCTCTCTGGAGGAGAAAGACGCGAGGAGAGGTGGAGAGCAAATTAGAGAAGCTGAAAATAGGAATGGAGGATGAAGACGGCTGTTTGTGCTCACTTAGCTCTCATGCTGGTTAGATCCCTGCCAATGTTCACCTTTAATAAAACAGTGTACCATCATTGAAAATGTGAAAAATTAACCACCAGTGAAAAATTTTTCATTTAAGGAATAGACTCCAAATAGAGATGTACATTTTGTTCTGTGTCAAATGTTATTTTCTTGTGTGTGTGTGTCTGTCTGTGTGTTCGATTTATTTGTTTTCGCTATCCTTTGAATTACATTTACATTTATGCATTTGGCAGATGCTTTTATCAACTTACATTGCATTCAAGGAACACATTGAATCAGTTCTTGCTTTCCCTGGGATCGAACCATGCTCTTCTGATTGAGCTACAGGAAAGCTTGATTTAAAGAGTCCAGGACAATAACAACACATCAGTTCTCTATTGATACTAGTATTTAATAGATATATACAGATACAATACTGTCTATAACATTTACTTCTGGGGATTTTTCAATTACCAATCCGAATGGTATTTGATTAATTCATAATGTTACTTAAGGTAATAGTTCAGTCTCCTTTATAAATGTGCTTATTCATGAATCTGTAGACGTTGGCGTCATAATGTTGCATTAGTGGAATCTATTGTAGCTTTGGGCAAGCTGGCTGGAGAATCCCTGGTGAAGCCACAAAATTTGAATTTGATTTAAAGCATGATTTACTGTAGTTACTCCATACTTCTCTCTCTCTCTCTCTCACACACACACACACACACACACATATATTGAAATTAATTCTCTGCTGCGCAGCCCTGGTTGCTCTGTGCAGGCTCTGTGAAGCTCTGGCTGGCAGCCTGATTGTGTTGGGGTACTGATACAGCTCACCTTGGCATCCTTCATTATCGTGGGTGGCTCTGTGTCCTCTCTGATGCCATTAATGGTACTTCTGGTAAGCGTTAGTTAAGGTAGTGCTGCTAATTTTTGCTCTAAAAGATGCCAAAGAGGACAATTAAGGCGCAAGGCAGCATTTATTGCCTTACTGCGATTTGCTTGTAAGTTGCTATCATGGGTTTTTTTTCAGTTAATGGCTTTAAAGAGCGTCAGTGACTTGTGCTGACCTGGCTGGCTAAGCATCTCTTTTTCTGTCCCTATGGGATCTCACCTCACTATTAACAGAAACTCATGTTGGATAGTATTTTCTCTTTTTTTCTTGCATAAAGAAAATAAACTTTTGCAGCATTATGTTCATGATAATTAAGCATCTTATTAGTGTAATGTATCCAGGCATTTTACTTTTGAGGGTTTTACCCCCTCTATTCTCCATGATACTTTGCATTAGGATTCTAATTACTGCAATCCAGGATGTCTTATAACATTAATCAGTTTTATCATTGAAATCAGCATAAAGGAGGTATAATAAATGCTACTTTTAGGTTAAAACTATGATGTACAAGAAACAATTTGGCATTTTTTTAACAATTTGGCATGTTTTTGGCATGTTGTGTGTGTGATTCACCCAAAAACAGACACTCTAATGTGCATTTGGACGTTTCGTTTTTAATTTAGTATATAGTGCACATACAGTGGTGTGAAAAAGTGTTTGGCTCTTCCTGATTACTTTTTTTCATATTAGTCACACTTAAATGTTTCAGATCCTCAAACTAATTCAAATATTAGTCAAAGATAACACAAGAAAACACAGAATGCAGTTTTTAAATGGTTATTAATATTAAGAGAAAACAAAATCCAAACCTACATGGACCTGGAACAGGCCAGACACTTTTTCACACCACTGTAGAAGTTAGTTTTAGTTTAGTTTGTTGTATACATAAGATTTCAGTTTTCCTGAAAGTGTTCTTAAGGCAGAATTAAGTATTTTATTGAATAAGGAAAGCGTGTTACTTTCTGCTGTAAAACCCTTGTGTGTTTTACAGCACATATTGTATGTTTTCCGTAGCAGTTTTTTCTTTGTGGAATAGATCAGGTTGTCTACTGTCAGTGTTCACAACATAATATGATTCATGTACATGTACATCACCCAGGATTGTGATGTAATACACCCAAATAATTTACATCTTACTCAGACATGAAGAAAATGAGGGAATGTTCAAGGAAAGCGAGAAGATGGGAAGGAAATCTAACAGTCAGAGCAGACTATGAGGGGAAAAAATCCATTACTTGTGATGTTACTGTTTCATTCACGGCAGCCGATTTGGGGGAAATGATATTAGATATGTTGTAATGTGATTTCTGCAATGTGTGAATATGAGATTCTAATGGATTTGAGGACATTACAGGAGTCTTTATCTCTAGTATTTATTCCTGCTGGTTGAAAATGTAATTTACTAAGTATGAGGCATCAGTGGGGTTTTGCTTTATGCTTGGTAGGAGAGAAAAAGGAGGAGGACTGGGGCGATTCTTCAGGGGGGAAATGCCATAACAGATGGTTATTGAGAGAGCTGGGGACGTATTAGATGGTGGAGAACTTACTTTGGTCTTGAGTGGAAAGAATAAGAGTTCAAAAGTGTGTGCGCGAGACTTGAAATGGAGTCTTTTCTTTGATGAAGAGCCATCAAAAGTCTCTGTTTTTCAGGCCACATGGATCCCAGGTGCTGGGAGTCTGGGCAGCTAGATTTTTCCAATCAAACCAGGCAGACGACTGACAAGATCAAGATTGTTCTCTTTCTTTCTTTCAGTTTTTCCTCGCTCTCACTCATGCTCTCTTTTCACAGTGCTATGGCAGAATATCTGCCATATTTGACTTTCATTTTCATTTAACCATGAATTGAGATTCATCAGATGAGCTCCTTTCATTTTCTTGCTCTTTTGGAAATAGAATGTATGTGAAGCCAATTTTAAAGAACGAGAAGACTCTCATTACAGAGAGTCAGCCTACCCATAATGCCTTGCACTTACAGAGTTCCCATATGAAACTTCTTGCAGGTATTGTTTTTCTTTTTTTGCTCAAAGATCAAAATGAAACGTAATAAAGAACAAAGAAACACGGGTTGCAGTTTAACCAGTTGATTTCATTTAGTTACATCCAAGGTTTTGTCGTCATCTCATAAAGAGAATTCAGATATCCCATTTCATTAGCTGCCTATACCAACAGATATTCTTTCATCTGCTGTTTTGATTGGTTGAGGAGGATAGATGATTGTTTTTTTATTTTTTGTGCTGAAAGCAATTGCAGCAGAACCTCAGTTTGGGTGATTTTCTTTTCCCATCTTGTTGCAAATAAGTTTGATATTAGTATTTATCTCTGATTAGTGAAAATCAATTTTTGATGAACATATTCTTGTACTTTTCATGTTTCAATCAAGATCTCAGTTTCAAAAATGTCTGTAGCAGAGGTAAAGACTGAAAATCAGAATGAAGTTTCAAATGCAAGAAGCTTTTTTTAATAGTCAACATCAAATTTGTATTTACAAGAAATATGACGTTTGTAATTTGATGTATTTTGAGAGTGACATAAGATATTCAGCATAAAACAAACAGAACAGCAGTTCTAAGGCTGAGCAAGTATTCCAGTTTGATGAAAGACGACTTATTTTATTACTTTTAATACATTTATTTATTTAGAGTAACATAGACAAATTACCTCTGCATAATATGGAAATAATAGAAAATTAATTGGATGATTGACTTTATTTATTTTGATTTTCATTATTTTCAATATCCATCAAATTTGTAAAAATAAATAAATATATCCTCAATGTATCCCTATATATCCCTAATGTCCTCAAATCCATTTGGAATTATATATCATAACATTTGCTTGTTTACCACCTGCTGCTTGCCATAATATTTATGTAGCATTCTCCATCGAACACTTCATCACCCACACAGACACTAATCATAGAGAATGTGTTCAACAGGAACACACCATTGCTTTCTCCTTCCATTCATGCACACATTTCACTTCTTGTTCCCAGTAGCCACAACTCCTGGTAGCCTGTGTTTCTCTTTGATCTGGACTAGAACGGAGGAGAGCGCAAACAATCATACATTGTCGCCTTCGGCAAAACTACCCAACTTCTTCAAATCTCGCTCAAGGTTATTTCCTCATTCCAGAGCGCTCCGCATGTGCTCTCCAGGCCTTCGAATATAGACAGCTTTGCATTCCAGCGAGAGGGTCACCTGACCTCATCCACATCCACCACATGCTCTACAGCCGCCTGCGTAACTCTGAACGTCTGCGGCCCGCATACCTGCGAAAGTCAGACACGCAGCTTATTTGCACGCTAATGTGAATCATATATATGACAGCTCAGAGCAGAGGTGATCTCGCAGGTCGCAATTGAATCTCACCAAGCGAAATATGAACCATATTATTTTGCCTCGGGCAACAGCATGTTCAATGATTGACTCGCCTCTTTCCGATGGAGAGACGCCACCGAATGCGTTTTTAATAGGTCACTTTTTGAGCTGCACCATCTGAATTTAACCAAATCATCTAGCTGCCCTCTACCCCCATGTGACCAAACAACATGATATTTGTTTCAGAGCACTGTGATTCCCTCCCCCCCTTTCTGGTCCTCTTATTTCGTTGTTTTCTTTTCACATCCAATCAACCGCCGGTACACCTCAAACCATTTCAATATACCACTCGTGCAGATATAGGACAGCAAATGCCTGCTGGGGGAATAACGCTCCAGCTTAGAGAGATGGAATTTGTTAAAAAGTGAGTTGTGGAGTATAAAACGAAAGTGAGGGTGGTAAATATGATTTAGTGTTTTATTCCAATTTTTGCAAATGGCTTCCTGAGCGCTGTAAGACCAATAGTGACTCGTAGATTGGTTTCTGTTTTAAGTGCACCTATGGGTGATGGAAGGAAAGGAAAACATCACAATGATCCCTGCGCTCAGTTCTCACAGCCACGGTGCAGCGCTGTAATGCAGTACAGTGTTGCGCAGCTTTACGAGTCCATTGTATGATCTGACCACTATAATGATCTATTGCAGGGGTCGCTGGCAGATAACAGCTACCCTTACATGCTTTAAAGCCCCTTATCTGGCTCTGCTCTGCAATATATCCTCTGGTCTGGTATGAGAAAGCACTTATTTTCAGTCTTGGTGTCTGCTGCAATGCAGTGTAGAGTCTTGGAAGGTGTTAAGTGTAGTTATGTAGCTTCTCACTGAAAGGAAAGGACAGTTGCATTTGGTGTTTGGTGCTCAGGGGGCCTATATTCGTCTACACTTACTTTAGTGAGTCATTCTGTATTATTCACTATCAGTGTCCACAAAAGCTATTTAAAATGGTATTACAGTTGAAAACAAAGTTCTGTTCTATCTATTGTTTATCAAAGAGCGTGAAGCCAGGGCTCCATACTGTGTCTGAAATTATCTAAAAAAATTTTTAATTCATCATCATTTCAAATCTAGTTGCATTGATGTCTGGAAAACTTTGTTTGCTTCCATCATGAATGTTATGAATTGATTCTTTGTAGTGAGTTAGCCAAAAAGATTGTACAAAGTGGTGTCAAACTTGCTGTGTTACATTACAATTCCTACATTCACCCTGTTCCTTTCTGGGATTGACAACCGCATTTACTTACAGGTACATGTGTCAATGTCCTATTCACACTGTAACTTAGCATCTGGAATACTATTGTCTCTACGTAGAACTCAAAACTGACAGAAACAGCTCCGGTGGAGAATAGCAACTGGATATAAAACCTTCAGATGACACACAGCTCTTTCGCTGCAAGTTTCCGAAACCACACATGAAAACCCATTTGTTTGTGCAGTGCAGAACGGCTCTCTCGCACTGTATGACATGAAAGGCAACTTGTTGTCTAGTTAGGTTCCACTCTCACAGATCAGGTTTTCAGAGAATGTAGTTGTGAGAATTGCTTAACAGTTTGAATCAGATTTACTGATTTTTGTTTATGTATGATTTAAAATGAACCAGGAACCATTACATGTAATTAAAGGTATTGTACATGCACACAAAAAAGCAATAGGTTGCTTTCTTTTAAAAGAAGCATTATAATGTAAACCATTGTTAAGCATCTTCCTTGTAGCTCAAACAGTAGAACGTGGCACTTGCAATGCCAAGGTCATGGGTGCGATTCCCAGGGAAAGCATAAGCTGATTAAAATGTCAATGTGTACCTTGAATGAAATATAAGTCAAGCTACAGGAAAACCGTAAAGGCATGAAAAGATTTAATTTAGGAGCCATGAAAAGTCAACCAAATGTTGACCAAAAGTCATGTTTCAATCCAAAATGTCTTTCTTTTTTCTGTAGATCACAGATAGAGAGTTTCTGGCTGTAACTAACACGCTTTGCTGTAGCTTGATTATGAATGTGCATAACATACTTATTGCTGCCTGTAGTCGCCTGTAATGTGTGAATGATGACAAATGTTAGTAGAGGGCATTATTCGGGGTGTAAAGCAGTGCTAAATTCCTCCTGCCAAAATCTATGTTTGTACACCAACACCAGACGAAGTGTTACTGAGCATACGCTTTCTAAAAGTTCAGCCGATGCTCCACGGAGAACGTTTCTTGGGTTCACGTCTTGGTTTGGTCTGTTCTGTTACCTCTGAGGACCAGCCTTCACTGTTTTCCACGGCTGACCCATAAATCATAATGCTGGCCTTGGGCCACGCTCTTTGGCGAAGCCTCTGTGATTTAATTAAGTCCTTTTCCTCCACAGAGCACCGAAGAGCTGGAACACCGGAGTGCATCCTGGGTTCTTTCAGTAGGAAACGCTGAGCTCTAATTGAGCGAGCTCTTAAGTGGTTTGAGTCTGGTTTGCCATTGGGATGCGATGATGTCCTGCTCATGCTATTGGTGTTATAAAAATCCAGAACTCCCTCTTGCACTGTTTAGTGAGCAGTCGCAGCCTCTATTAAGAGGGAAGTTGAAATGGGCCCTAGCGATTCGGCCATTTTTTGGCCTGAAAGGGAGCTTGATTAGGCCAGATCCCAAGGGGGTTGAATTGTTAAGCCAGTAGTGTGTCAATCAACACTTTTCGCCCTTTTAACCACACAATCACTTGCCTTCCTTCCCTTTTTTTGGCTCGTACGCTGTTATCGCCTTGTGCGTGATGCTGTTCGCCCATGCAGGCTCCCATTAAGGGCAATAATGCAGGCCACTCCCAACTCCTGCTCTAATGGCTCAATTTGCAGAGTTTCCTCCCTCGCTCACACCACGCAGGGTAATAACAGCCCTTCACTGCTCTGAAAACAAATGCTTTCAGTGGAAAAAAGACTGACAGGTTGTTATCCAGTCCAGATGTGTGGTGAGCTGCTTGGGGAGGCAGTGATGTGCATTTTTAAAGGCCACTTTAAGCATTTAGAGGTGGAATAATGTAGTGTGCTTTACAGTGGGTTTCACATACTTTTATTCTAATTATCATCAACTACAGTAGGCAAACACAGAATGCTTAAGCAAAGTATGTGAATCCTTGGATTGGATTGTGGTTTTGGTCCATACAGTCCAATATTGGTCCACTTTGAGTTTCATTGTATCAACAAATGCAGTTTTTTTAAGTTATGCAGGGAAATTACCTTTAACCTCAGATAACCTTCCAATAACCTCCACAAAACATTTCCTACAGTCTGGAGAAAATTTTTACCTTTTGCCTTTACAAAACCAAGTTAAGAATTTAGGTATAAGGTATGCTATGTAACTTTTATTTAACCTCTAGCGGATAAAAAAAAAAATCCTCTTTTTTGGGGGTTGTGCTTCGGCTCTGTGATGAATATGTTATTATACTGCTCATTAAACATTCACTACTAGGCTTAAGAGATAAAACCAGTTTAGATGGAAAGGATCTCAAGCTAGCTAGCTGAAGACGTTACGGTTGCTATACATATTAATAGACACTACATCCTTGAAAATAAATTCCAGCACAGCGCTACAACCACCATAATCGATTGACCCTTCCCAGTACATAATGCCTTACAATGAACACTTTTAGAGAGCTACAAAAAATGTTTTCAACAAAATGTTTTACTCAACTGTTAACTAGTAATATAAACACAATCTTCTTGTCACTTTCACTGCGTCTATGAAAAGCAAAGCCAGTGCTATTTCTTGTTTTATTACGAGCTCTGTCGCATTCTTTTTGCCAACAGATGCCGTAAAAAAAAAAAAAGAGTGATTCTCCGGAGGTTTGAGATTAAGCATGCGTCATCATCCACTATGCCACTCCCATACCATACATGCCTCCATGTACGGTAGTCAAAGCAACTTCTCTCTGTTTACGAACATACTCCTAATGCATGTATGCATTTTTCCACAAAAACCATCCTGACAGATCTGAAATATAAACACTTATAATAGGCATATCATATTGAATTGGGTATCACAGACACATGTACATGGACAAAAAAAAAAACGTTTTGGAAAAAGGACTGATAATGTATTGACTCATTTAAACTTTAATAAATAAAAACACATAATTTGCTTAAAAGCAATATTCAAAGGATTTCTGTTGCTTTCTTGAGGTCAAAGCATCACATACTTTTTCCTCCACTGTATATGCAGAGAATGAGAAACTAGGCAAAGAAGAGTAAGGGTAGAGGCAAAGCAAAGAACGTGAAAGTGAATCAGGAAGGGTAATTTGTCACCATGGGGACATGTCAGCCAAATGAGCTGATCTCATTTCCTGTTGACTGCAGGAATCCAAGCCTCTGGCCTTCTTCTTGTGATAGATTTTGCCTATTTTAATTGGCCTAAAACACCACTTTCCCTCTTGCTCGCACATTTTTATACCTCAAATAGCCGAATTGGTCGCCCCTAAACAACATTTCATAATTTCCACCAGAAATGCAGCTCATTACAACTGCTCTCTTTGGTTTGCGGCTTTTGTTTGTGTAAATAATGATGCTGTAAGAAGGGGGGGGGGGGGGGGGGCAGATGGGGGGTATAGACAGCATTGTGAGAAAGAGAAGGATGGAGAAAAGTGAACTTCTTTGAGAATCTGCCAATGTATCGGGTTTTCTCTCTGATTTCTGCCTCCATATGTTTTAATTAGCATGCTTTCCAATAACGCATTTTTGTCCTACACCTATCCTGATACCTTTAGTGAGACGATGTGTGTGTGCATGTGTGTAAGATCTGCAGCTGACAGCAGGAGGTCTCAGAGCTAGTGGGTGTATGTGTGGGTTGGCCATATTCATTTACCTCGCCACTGTCTTTTGTAGGAATGCAAAGAAAGCTAAATACATTGCATGGCGAAGTCGTTTTCAATAGTAACCCAAAAAATGCAATCTTAAATGATGATAAAGACAGTTTCCCTTCATTAAGGTGGCGGGAGAACTGACTGCACTTAGATGTGCAGAAAGAACTGACATACTGCCATCTAGTGGTGTATTTTGGGAAAGATAATTTAGCGGTTTGCTCTTCATGCTCATTTGTAAATCTCTTTACGAAGATGTAACCATGTGAAACCTACAAAATTAAACTCTCTTTTTTGACTAATACATTATAGGCTTTGTAATTTGTGTGAGGCATAAGCTATTAAAAACCTGCTCTCGAAGTGATATTGAAATAAACCAAATTAATTATGGTCTATAAATTTCATAAAATCATCCCACACAGCAGTATTGTTTTCAAAATGTGAATTCTCATCGTTGTTGTGGTGAATATCCTCGGTGTTAAATTATGACAAGGTGTTAAAATCGCTCTTAAAATATAGATGGTTGTCTTTATTCTTCATGTGACTGTTGTATTGGTTTACAAATTTTACTTCACTTCTGGGTGTGATATGAAAATACATCTGGTTGGGATGTGAACTGAATCTGTGATGCATACTGAAAGGACAAATGTGAAAATTAAAATGTAAGGATTGTCATTTAATTAAAATGTTTTATTGAACAAATTACTTATGCTGGTTAATTAATTGTACATATATTTGTTAAAATATATTTTCTGAGGAAAAACTAAATTATGATATTCTAAAAGTTGCTTAAGTCATCATATATTTTTATATTACTAGCCTAAAATCCCCAGTAATCCATTTTGCAAATGAGTCTGTCACTGTTTTTTTGTTTTTGTTTTGTTTTTATGTTAAATGGACTTTCTTTTTCCCATTTAACTAATTTTTTTTTTTTTTTTTTTACTGCCAAATGCATATTGGAGACCCTTGCATTTTGTTCTGTTTTAGCTCTAAATTAATTTTAGGCTGCTTTGCAGTTAAGTCTTTACTTTAAGCTTGAATTCCTCCATTTGTTATGTAATATATGTTATCATTCAAAAGTTTGGAGTCAGTAAGGTGCCACAAATGTTACAAGATATTTCTTTCTGTTCTTTTGAGCTTTATATTAATCAAATATGGATCATGGTGTAATTGTTTACACAAAAATATTAAGCAGCACAACTATTTTTAGCATTGATGATAATAAGCTGTGCACCAAATCAAAGGATTATGTGACACTGAAGACTAGCCAAATGAGATCGCATGAATAAATTACGTTTTTAAATATATTAAAATAGAAACAGTTATTATAAATTGGTTGGATGGATAGAATCTAAATTAACACTGAATTCCCAAAGGAAATAATGTAAAAAGTGCTGTTTCCTGAAGGAATGCCAAATCTTAAAATCTGTTTAGAATTTTATCTCTAGACATAAAATGTAGTGGAAACCCAGAAAAGTTTGTCAAGCGGTGTCAGCTTGTACGTGTTTTGGAGTGTGAGCTCTCTGTTTATATCCTCAGCGTTCTCACTCTGATCACATAAAACTCTGTCATTCTTCAGAAGTGAATATTACACCAGAGTGCAGCATGTCCGTTATACAAGACAGCCTGCCCAGGTGCTGAGCCAGTGACAGACAGCAAACCTCAGGGCACTTTACTCTTATTAAAAATGACTCCGCTACACTATCCTTCATGTCCTTCCTTAACCTTCTGTTCAGTAGTCTTCAATAATCCACAAATACATATTTATACTACAAGGATGGTTTAATTACTGAGCTTGTAATTGGTTTGGAGGGGAGAAGTACAGGAAGTGGTTGACGTGCCTTCTTTCTTGTGTATGTGTGTATTCACAGGCAGGGCGCTTTGCACACAATAATCCAGTGAAGGCCTTGGGCACAGACATCTGCTTTCTAATGACAGTTAATTAGATGCTGTTGAGCGCAATCAGAGGCAGTCGGCGCTAATAAACTGGGACTCAGTGTGTGTGCAATGTTTCTCTGTCTTTGTACGTCTGTGAGACAGTCTACAGGACGAGGGCTTTGATTTAGAAGAGTTCCACTCTGAGTCAGTGGTGCTTTAGACTTCAGCCAGAGAATTCAGGCTAACGCACTGCCGTAGAGAAACTACTGAAGAAATTGTGTGGGATTTGTATTTCAGTTAGAGATAAAGAAATTAGTTTGAATTGAAGGAGCTGATAGGTCAGATTCTGTGTAAAGATTACTGACAAATATTTGGAGGGAAGGAGGAAGTGTTTCTCCAAAACTGTTATGGGTGGTTGCCAAGACCTTGCTATGCAGTTGCTAAGGTGTTCTTGGTGATTTCTACTGCTTAAAGTGCTAAACTTTACTAGTTATTAGTGCCTTTTTATATGGTTGTTTGGATGTTCTGGTTGGTTGCTAGGGTGTTCTGTGTGGTTTTAATTGCACTGTTATGCATTTGCTAGAATATTCTGGGTGGTTGCCAGGTCATTGCTATGCAACTGCTAAAGTATTCTTGTTGTTTTAGTTGTGATTATGTGGTTGCTGGGATGTTCTGATTCGTTTTATGATCACTAGAATGTTGTTAGGGTGTTATGGCTGGTTGTTAGGTTGTTGCTAATATTCTCTGAGTGGTTTTAGTTCCTTGTGTGGTTGCTAAAATGTTCAACTAGCACTTGCCTCAACACTCCTGCCTGGAAGTTTCTACAGTGCCCAGTAAGACCTTGATTAGATGGTTCAAGTGTGTTATTGGGGTTGGAGCTCTGCGGGAACTCTGCAGGACAGTTACCCTCCAGGAGCAGGAATGGTTGTTATGTTTTTGCTATGGGATTGCTAAAGTTTTTTTAAAAATTTTTTATTAAAGTGATATGTAGTTTCTAGAGAATTCTGGGTGGTTGCTAGATGGATGCTTAAAAAAGGTTCTCAAGTATGCGTGTCTAAGATTATTGCTTAGAATTTATTCATATCCCTGAGACAGAGTGTGAGTAATAGAAGTAATCAATCTTCTGACCACACAAAGGCTAAAACCTTTGTTTATTCACAGAATAGTTATAAACATTATTTCCCATCAAATAATGTTTCATTTCTGTTATCCTCTGCATGGATTAAGATCATCCATCAGTGAACAGTTATGTCCCAATCACACAGCAGTAATTGTATTTCAGTGAAGAACTTAAAGGACCCCAGCTTTGATTACATGCCATAATCCCCTTATTAGCTGTGAGTTATGCTTACAGACATCTAATTCTTTATGGAGACTGTTCCTGCTCTTATCCCACACTTCATCCAACCGACACTGACTCGTAAACACATAAAATTTGCTGTTATATTGGTTTCTTTCTTTCTTTCTTTCTTTCTTTCTTTCTTTCTTTCTTTCTTTCTTTCTTTCTTTCTTTCTTTCTTTCTGTGGAGATGAAGCTTATGTCCATCTCTGTGTTGGAGACAACTGTTGCAATTATATACACTGCTTATAAAAATCAAGGGAACACTTAATCATCACAGTATAACACCAAGTCAGTTAAACTTTTGGGATATCAATCTGCCCAGCTAAGAAGCATAGGTGATTGTAAATCAGTTTCACCTGCAAAATGAAACTGACAGTCTGTGGTGTTACTTGGCAGATTTGATTTCTCCGCTACAAAATGTCCCAAAGATTCTCAATTTAATTCAGGTAAGGAAACCATTGACTCTCCAAGGATATTCCTCCCCAGACTACTTACCCACTGCCAACATTCCCCACAGCATCATCTGATGAGGCAACATCAAGACAACCTCCAAAAAGGGAATTATTTTGAAAGTGGTGGCCATAGACAACTGTTCTCTCCTTGTTATTCCTGACTGCTTTGTCTTTAGTTGTTTGTTTTGTTAGGGTCACTGTCTGTAGCATGAGGCAGTTCCTGCAACCCAATCAGGTGCACAGGCAGTCCTGCTCCTCCAGGATGGCGCATACATGCGTGCTGTCGCAAGGAGGTTTGGACTGGGACGTAAAAGGGCAACAACCCAGCAGCAGGACCTGTATCAGGAGGAGTACTGCTAGAGCCCTACAAAATGACCTCCAGCAGTCTACTGGTGTGCATGTCAGAAACAGACGTCATGAGGGTTGCATGATTGCCCGAAATTCACTGGTGGGACCTGCGCTCACAGTTTGTCACTGTGCAGAGAGCAGGTTCACACTGAGCACATGTGACAGATGTGAAAGAGTCTGGAGATGCTGTGGGGAATGTTAGCAGTGAGTCGGTAGTCTGGGGAGGAATATCCTTGGAGAGTCAATGGTTTCCTTACCTGAATCCAATTGAGAATCTCTAGGACATTATGCAGCGGAGCATCCGAATCTGCCTAGTAGCACCACATACTGTCCAGGAGCTCACGAATGCCCTGATCCCGATCTGGGAGGAGATCTCCCCAGGACACCATTCACCATCTCATCAGGAGCATGTACAGACCTTGTCATGAGTTCATACAGGCATGAATTACATTGAGTTTGTTTTACATTGATTTTTGGAATGATTTTGAATCACACCCTCAGTCTGTTGATGATTTTGGTTACCATTGACTGTTTTCACATAATTCTGTTCTTAACAAATGATAAAATGTATATAAAAAAATATTTTCAAATGTAGTTTTTTTTTTTTGAGATTCAATGTGTGATTTTAGTATATACTTATTTCTTCGTAACTATCCATTCTATAGACATCATGTTTTTAAATAAAAAATGTATTTACTTCACATCTGGTCAAATGCTTTTTCTCTATTTTAATACACCCAAAGCTCAAGTCAAAAATAAGAAATCGGTCATCCATAGAGAATCAAAACTCTGTCCTATGTGTCTCTCCATATGAAATTAATTACTTCTCTAGTCTATAGATGCTCTATCATCTGCCGGTTATTGTATGCAGTGAAAAGCCTGGTTACTGACTTGCATGCTGTTCATACATTATATGCAGTTGCAGAGAGGAGCTCCATCTTCTCTACACCTTTCTAATGCAGCGTGCCACAGATCAAACACAGAAAAAGAGTGTTTTATTTCTTCTGTCCCAGTAGGATGTACATTTTTAACTTTGTCTGAGGTTCCTTCAAAGGAATCATGACTAGAGCTTAAGCTGTGCCCTATATGGCATCTATGATTTTTGTCAGATATGAAATTAAAAACACAAAATGTGGGACAATATTTTAAAATTATATAGCTATTGGCAGCATTTAACAAAATGTATCACATTATAATAATCACATTATATTTCACTACTTTAAACTTAAGGTGTCCTTAATAAAATTGTTGAAACTTAGATTTTACTGTCTAAGTAGTAGTAGTACTGTAGTAGACTGTACTGTGGCTCTTCCTTTAACAGCCACTTCTGTCATGACAGTCAATGTGGTCATGCTCATGATATCCCTGATGCGTTTTCCTTCTCTGTATTTTGGATGAAGCAAAACTCGATTAGCTGAGAGAGCCAACGAGCCTGTATAGCAGCTGTCAGCTTCCATTTACCTCACAAGATCATTGATCAGACAGACTTATGGAATAAAATATTAATATAGCAAGATGATCACATGAAGACAGTGCCCAAGATATGCGTTTGTGTGTCACTTTGTGCACATATAACTGTGTCTATTGGACCGTTGAGAGCGAAAGTAAGAGACACCATCTGGTGTGAATAATTCTTATAGAGGACATTTATATTGGTGACATAATGAAGTGGAGATTGAGCTATTATCTTTGTCTGTATTTTCTAAACCATGCCAAATTATTCAAGAGGGTCCTGAGAACCACTGCCTTATATAATATACAGTCCTGACTGCAGAGCTCCGCTATCACACGATACATAGAACGAGCTGAAATTGCGACACCAATCAATTGTCTGCACTTTTCATTCTTGAAGTTCATAGTTTCTCATTCAACATCTTTGAGCTTAAACTAATGGTCCTTGTTGTTGATAATTTGTTATAGTAATTAGGAATTACTAATTTTAAAGCCATTTTAAAGTTGTACCCTTTAAAGACAAGCCGATAATTATTTTTATGTTATGGCTGATAACTGAGCCTATGTTTATAATTTTGTATAGATTATATGAACATTTTAATCATTTAGTTTTAATAAAAACACTAAAGAAAAATAAACATTAAAATCAGTCATTTTAAACGCTGCAAATGTATTTAAGCATCATTTTAATGTACAACATGAGATATTTGTTCTGAGATTAAATGTATCTTTTTTTGTGTTTTGAAAGATGAATAAATAAATAAATAAAATAAATTAGATGATGGCAAATTTAATCTAAATATAAAATTTAGAGAAATGACTGTGTAGAATTAAATATAAAATATACAAAAAATCTCTTAAATCGGCTAATGACCAATTTACCGATGTATTTTGCATACTTAATACATATCTAACTGTTACTATGGGGATATTGTTTATAATTTATCTAGGATTTGTAAATGTCTGTTTTTTTCATTATAAACATTGTAACGGCAGCAGATGAAGACGATGGCAAAGAGAACCCAAGTTAAATGTTTTTAGTGAAACAAAACAAACTTGATCCGGACATGAAACAAAACACTAACTATGAACTGGACAATAAACAATGGCCTGATACGTGGAGCATAGAAACGTGGAAACGGCATAATGTTCTTCAAATACTCGACAAATGAACAGTAGAAACACATGACTGGATCACATGAGGGGAACAGGGAATCACATGACAAGACTAAGTTCCAAAATAAAAGACATGAACATGTTTCCACTGGTTTTGGAAAGCCGAATATCGAGATTCTCGAGTGATCGTTAGATGTCTTCTAAATGTAAAAATTGGATAAACGAGCATGCAGGATTAAATATCAAAAATCGTCAGACACGGATAAATAATAATAAAAAAACATTTTTATTTCTTCCAAGGTGGTATTATTTATCATATATGCATCAGTGTTTATAAACATCTACATTTTTATAGAAATTAAACATAGTCCGACAATAAAATAATTTACAATGTTTTAATGACCTCAGGTATGATGAAAATCATAAAAAATGAGACAGTGGCTAATTTTTCTCTTTGTTGATTCTTAGGTTTTATAATGGCAATGTTTCGCATAAAGAGTTGTTGCTTACTGAGGGCTGAGCCATACTAACTCTGTTAATGTCTCACACACACATACATAAACGTGCACGTGTGGATGGGATCATCTCTGCTGGGTTGACTAATTGGCTGTGCAGTGCTGAGGGAGGTGTTTAGTGTCGGGGGGTTGTGCAGCTGTAGTCTCGTAGTGATAAATCAGTGTTCCTGCTGATCTATGAGCCTCTGTCTGCTCGTACAAAACCGCCCATCCCTGCTCAACACCTGTCTTGTTCCCTCTCCGACACACATGGTGTGTGCAGTATTCAAAAGCCAGAAATGGTGCCTCGTATTTGTTTTGTTTTTGTTTCTTTTAAATAATGCCTCATTGAAAATCTGAGATTCAAAGTCTAATTTAAACCTGGAAATGTATGAATGAAATGAATTTATGAATGAATGAAACATTAATGAATATACAGCATTTAAAATTATTTTTCTCAACTTGCTTTATGCTAATATTGTTTGTAATTAAAATTTGTATTACATTTTTAAATAAATGCAAAAAATAAAAAGCGAAGAGATGGTGGAAAATCATTGGCCCACAGTATAAGTTGAATTTGACCGTATTTCCCACATCAGCACCACTGCACAATGGGATAACCATTTGGCTTCAGATATGACGTACGCAAACTTAGTCAACCCTTACATAAAATCTGTCTCTTTTGTGTAATGTAATGAAAATGCCTTGTTTTCTGTGTCTTCAGGTTCATTCAGGAGATCGAGTCCCGTATGGGTCCTGCTCAGGCCAAACAATGTCAGCTACGCACCTTCCTTACCTACTACATCAACGACCTGTTCCTCAGCCAGGTCCGCACCGAGACCAATAAGGATATTGAGGCTGTGACCAAAGTGTCCGACCCGCTCAAGATCCTGGCAAGTGCTGACACTATGAAAAACCTGGGAGTTCAAAGACCTCTTCTACAGGTAATGGTTTTAGTTATGTTTTCTTTGAAAATAATCCCAAAAGAACCTTTTTTGGACATTTTTCTGAAAATGTATAACAATATAAGTACACACACTCGCATATATCACCCTTGCTTCTTTCTGCTCCTCTTCCCTTTCATTAGTCGATCAATTTATTAGATTAACTGTTCAAACAGCATTTGCCTACTGGTCAAGTGTACAAAACCCTGGTCTGATTGTTTTCTCTTCTGAATTGCACAGAAGGGGAGGGTTATTTTTTTTTCTCTTCCTGTCCCTTCTCCTTCACTCTCCCGTGAGTGCCAATAAAGGCCACCTACCCCCCTATCACCCTACATCATAATTGGAGCTGAAATTGTCTTTGATCCTGGCTGACCTGGAATCAGCAGTTAAGTGCAGCTTATATAACACACAGTGCTGCGCCATAGCAACCAGCTGCCAGCTGTCCATCTCTCCGAGGGCTTCTTCCTGCCAGCGCAGGAAGTGCAACCTTTTATCACCATTGAGACCTCTGTATGTGCTTAGTTCATCAGCAAAGGGATCAGGTAGTCTCCCTTTTCACCTTTGCAACATTTGCTTGTTATAGTTCCAGTAACAAGCAAATTAAAGAATCCTTTTTAAATAAATGAGAATCATAACATATAATTTCATTAATTGCATTATACAAGTATTGAATTTAATTATTTTAGTACTACCCTGAAGAAGCTGTCTATATTAAAACAACAACAAAACAACACATTATTGGAGTACATTTTCAGTCTTTTTTTCCATAAAAATGTATCATTTAATTCAGTGTGAGGCTTATTGTTTCTTTGCAGTTATTAGTGAAATTTACTAGCATTTTCTAAGTAAATCCTACACTAATTCAGTGTTTGTGTGCACACTTCTGTTTGTATGCATGTGCAATTGTGCATGTACAACTGAGTTATTTCAATGTCTTTCTGCGTTCTGAGTCCATGATCTGGTCAATTAACTTCATGAGAATCTCTCTTTGCAAATATATGAGGGCAAGAATGCCATTGTGCTGAGTATGATGAGTTTAGCGCTCTGATATAACTCAGATGAGAGCCATTAGGGCCCCTTTTTCTTCTGTCATCACAAGTCTCTCCAAGTTGTGTGTTCATGTGTGTACGTCTTAGCATTGCTTTCACTTTGAGAACAGTGGCAGTTCATTACAGAGGGGAAGACACCAAAAGCTCACAGCCATTTGTTTATGATTATGATTTCTCCTTAACGAGGACTACGGCATCTTGCTAATTACCCTGCTGGGCTAATGAGCGAGACTCTGGATAGCGGGAGCTCCATAAAATGCTCTTTTGTTTTGGCTCTGATTTTTTCGTTTTAATTACCTTGAATCAAAGGTGGCATGTGGCACGTCCCATCCTGGACCTTTGCTTTGTACTGTTGTAGAGCCAAATCCTGGGTCTTGGTCTGTGTGTTAGAGAGACACACTGAAGGAATGAGAGTTTGCTCTTCAAGGAGGCAGTTAATGAACTCTTTTATGAAGAGCTGTATTATTATGTGAAGTTGTTTGTGTTCTCAAACGTGTTTGTATTTATTTGTAGCCTCCTTTGAAAACTGCCTGTTGATTTTGAACTTTGCTGAGGAAAGAAAATCTGTACAGCATTTGGAAAGCATTTGCTCCACATCCATCTGTATCAGGGTCCAAAATTAACATTTTGGCCAAGCACCAAATGTGGGTAAAATTTGGCTTTAATAAGTAAATAATTTTACTCACCAAATGGCTTGTTACATTTCATGCAAGTTGAGAAACTGAAGGAAACATTTCTGCCAAAGGTTTGGCTCTGATATTCTGTTTGGCTATGCATAGACAATTTTCTATGCATAGTCAATATTTCCTTTTGTAAAATGTTCATGTACATATGTCTTATATCATTTATATCACATAATCTTTTCTGAAATCATTGTAATTTTCTGATTTGGTGCTCAAGAAACATTTCCTATTATTATCAATGTATCAATTATCAAATTTTTGTGGATGAATTGAAAGTCCAAATGAACAGCATTTATTACTTTACTTTTTATATATTTAATATTTTATTGTATTATTTTAAATCATAGCAGTCCTTGATACAAACATAAAATAATAAATAAAATATATTACATATTAAAACAATGTACTTTTTTTTTTTTTTAGTTTTTGTCTCTCCATTGGCAGGTTTATTATGCATTTAATTTCGGACCCTGATATGCCCCGACAGACAACAGTTTACTAATAAGGACAAAGAAGAAGTGCCAAGGATGAAGTGGCGAAATGACATTCACTATATTTATATGGATTGGAAAAAGGTAATCTCCACGACCTCCCAGCCTTTTTATCTCCTGCTGATGGCCAGATCAGAGGATTTAACCCCACCCCCTTTGCCTCATTACCATTTAATCATTTGGAACAGGCGCAGAGCGAAACTGTAAGAGTAATTTGACAGCATGTGTGTGATATCTGTTCTGTTTTTGACAACAAAATATATATATATATTTTTTTTTTAATTCTCATTTAATCGCTCGGTTATCGCTTAACAGTTTACTTTTCCAACTCCTAGAATTCAGCGTAGTGTGTCATTGAGAAGGTGCAAGTATTCTGTATTGACCCTCTTCTCAGACTGAGCAGCCATCCATCCATCCTGAGAGAAGCCATGAAGTTGAGTGAGGCTTCTCTCCAGATTGTCTATTGCCTCTGTGATGCATTTTAGACCAAATGGAGGAGGCAAATGATGCTTAAAGTAGTGCTCTCCTGTGGTCAAGGAAACGATGACAAAGAGATGTGGGTGTGTGTTTATGGGTGCATGTCTGTGTATTCCAGGTGCCGTGGCTCGGATGTTACAGCAGGTGTTTTATGAGAAATCAGCCTGGGAGAAGTGGAGCATTGATCCGTAGGGAAAGGGGGTTTTCTTTTAGTTTCACAACATTAAATATACTGCTCTCTGCCATCAGGAACCATGTTAACCCACACACACACTCCCATTTACTTGCTATCCTGCAAAGGAGAACATCTCAGGACAGATTTTATGTGAGCTGTTGTCAGCATTTTTAAAAAGTTGTCACACTTTTTGTCACCTTTATCTTTTTTTTAAATCTTTTTTTTTTGGACAACCAGATGTTGCATTTCAGTGTTGTCCTTACTCTTTGAAAATCCATCCAAAACTTCTTTGAAAATTTTTTTTATGTTGAAAAGCCAACATCAAGGCAGACATTATGACTTATTGAACGGGTTGTACTACTATTCACAGATTTGTTTTTTTGGGGGGGGGGTTGCTATTTTTTTAGGGGTCATTAACTGAGAAATCAGTTTTTCCTTGAGCTTTTCCCAAATAAGAGGTCGTCATACTATAAGAATATCCTGTAAGTTTCAGAACTGAAAACTTTCTTGTTAGTCCAAAAACAGCTTTTTTAACCAAGCCACTATAATGACTCATTGTGGATTGCGTCTATCTATAGCTGAAAGACCTCCTCTGCAGTTTCTATTGCCCTTTACAATTGTTTGAGCTGTCAATCAAACAGTGACAACTCATCAGTGATTGAGTTCTGGACTCGCGCCAAAAGTCCCATAATAATCAACAAATCTCTTATTTACATTGTGTTTGCACTGTTAGTTATGATGAAAGCATTTGTTAGTTTGCAGAAATCAACTTGCATTGACAAGATCACTGCATTCATGTCTGTGATCGGCTACAGTACTCATCCTTGCAACCTTTCGTGCTACAATCTAAATATAGTGTTGACTAAATATAGTCAACACTTTTCATGATTAGCCAACCTTGACAACTGTAATAGTTAAAACTTCCACATGCAATACTCAGTTATTTAATATGCAAAGATTTTAGCCAGTCACCGTATTTGCACTGAGAAGACACACCCTTCAAATCAGAGGACTAAAATCAGGGTAAAAAAAACAAAAACTTTTATTTCTAAATGATGACAATTTTCATATCACTACCTTGATATGAAAATCATGCTAACATTATTTGTGCAACCCAGCAACTAATTTAAGATGAATTATGAGTGAACATTTACATATTATTTGAACATATCACTTGGTTAGCCTAGTTGTTCAACTTCATTAAAAACAATAGATTTTTTTGTGTTTGTAATGAAAAGTTGGAGAATGGTTTCTTGGCACATATGAAAGTTGACAGCCATATGATCTGGCAGAGAGAGGTGTTAATGCATTAGCATTACCAGTACCAATGATGTCAGAAGGCTTGGCCATCCATGTTGTGCCTGCTCTCGTTCTTAAACTGCTCTCCGTTTCTTTCTCTTTGCTGATCTTATTCCAATGATGCTATCTGCAGGTCCAGGGCCCACTGATGGATTTATTTCATTAGAAATGTTTTGGGGGGTCACTGTGTGGCTTGTTTGGAGATTGGCTCTATTAATCTTTCCCACCACTGGATCCATGGTGCTGCTTACAGGGGCCATATGTGCAGACACTTCTTATAGGAACGCTTATTCTTTATTTTTGCTGACATTGGTGGAAAATGGCAATCTTGGCCAAAATATAGAAAATTTGTGTTTGGTTGCTGTTTATATTGTTATTTTTAGACACAGATTTAAATGTATAATAAAATATAGCTGCAAGCAGCAATTATCGGGGCCAAGCTTAAAGAACACAAAGATTCATGCCAACATGGCTGGACCAACAGGGGACCAACTTCAATAAGCAATTAAAGATATTTTAATATGATTTTAGCCAAAATGTCTGAAAGATTATATATAGTCACTAGTAATTTGATGTAAATTTTTATCACTTTCACTTTTCAGACATAAAGCATCAGCAAGTCATTTTGGCATCATTACATCAAATTTGTTGCTGCGGTATATGAAAAAGGTTTTGGCACAGTGTGAAGATGATACGATTCTTGGTGAAAATCAGACAAACGGTCTAGGAGAAGATCGAAAAAGAAACAGAAAGTTTTGCCAAAAATGGTAAAGTTGGTATCTGTATTCTGTGTTCTTAATCAAAAGTTATTGCATTTTTTTGGAAATTTCATTATGACATTATAATCTAGGAATCGTGCCAGAGTTTCGTAAAGATACGTTAATGCATTCATAAAATATAGCATTTTACCACAAAGTTCAAAATAGGGATATGACACAACTGGTTATCAATTGATGCACCGAATCTAAAAAGATTTTTGTCAAAAGTGTTCAGAAGTTATGAGCCAAATTTTTTACATTATCCATATATCCTAACAACTAGGGAGCACTGCGTCGAAACCGTCCAGCTAGACTCATGTCATGGTTGTCATAACACCCACTAATTTTGGTCCGAATACTCTGAAACATTGCGGCAATATAGCCTCACTTTAATAATGGTTTTGTGAATCAGCTTGAATTTCACACATTTTTGTGAGCATTGTCTGAATTTGATGTGGTTATCGTAGCAACAGCCTAGGAGTTCAAATATGTTGGGCTTTTTCAGATCAAATTGTTTTGTGCCAATTGTTCATAGCCAAATTTGCTATGGTGAATTGTTGGACTGTCTTCTAATGATGTGCCAAGTTTCTTAACTTTTTACCGTACATATCAATGGGCTGTCTGAGACTTCCAGAGTGGAAGAAGTTGTTTAATAAAAATAATAATAAGATGAACTCTAACGATTACAATAGGTGCTTAGCCCCTACTAATACTAATATAATAATATAATAAATACTACAAAAATATCACTGATCATTTCTGTACTAAATATTTTTGTAAAGTCCTAAAAAGTTTTGACATCTTAATTTCTGTAATGTTAGGTCCCTTGTTTTTCAGGAATCTACACATATCCAATATTATTTCTAATATTAAGTAATTTCAGACAAAGGGGAACTCAGCATAGGTATTTTATGCATGGTTGAATAAGAATATTCAGGGCTGTGTTTTATTTACAAGTCTGTTTTAGAGACACAATTTACTGTCTGTCTTGTCATTCTGAAATGTGGACTTTAGCTGCAACCATCGCTTTCCTAATGAAGCTGACCTTTTTAATCACACTGCATTCACCATCAACACACACAAACGAACTTCTACACATCAGTCTAGAGTTGAACTAATGAGTGTGACCTTTTTGTTTGTAGGGTCTGTCTTGTATAGGGGTGTATATTTGGTCTCTGTCTGTGTGTGTGTGTGTGTGTGTGTGTGTGTGTGTGTGTGTGTGTGTGTGTGTGTGTGTGTGTGTGTGTGTGTGTGTGTGTGTGTGTGTGTGTGTGTGTGTGTGTGTGTGTGTGTGTGTGTGTGTGTGTGTGTGTGTGTGTGTGTGTGTGTGTGTGTGTGTGTGTGTGTGTGTGTGTGTGTGTGTGTGCGTACACGTGTGTCTGTGATATTTGTCTCTGTGTGGTTCTGTGTGTCTGTGATTTGTTGATTGGCATCTTGTAGTGCTCGGCTCCATTAGCGGTACACAGCTTGGTGTGGCACACAGACGTTGTGTGTCTTTATTAGGGACTTTTCATCACCACAAAACCTTCCAATCACAGATGATTTAGGTTTGGATGTTGTTGTCTTGGCCTAGACCCAGACCCACATCAGGATCAAACTGATGCCTGCAAGTTACCGTGATTAAGTTTGGAGTTTTTTTTTTAAAGGGCATTTCATTTTATCCAATCCATTATATAGAATATATAGATTGAATGGGGCTGGGAAATCAGACTGGTTATAACATGTCTGAATATAGAACGCCTTTGTCACTGATGACTCCATAGTCATTCAAGTGACATTATTTTTTGAAGTTACAGGAAATGTGGACCTCAGAATCCATAGAATAATTAAGTGTTTAATGAATTATTATTGTCGAGCACTAATATATTATAGAGTCATTTTTACATGGTGATGATAAATAATATCCCACGACCCCTTCTAACCTTTCTTCACACCGTGTAGTTTGAGAACCTCCACCTTAAAGTGTTGGTCAGCCGACTCAAGACCTGAAATTGATTATTGTGTTAAATTCATGTTATTACTTGACTGAAGTCCTTTCAATTCAGTAGATGACATTTATCAAGATTCAGCTGACAGTGATGCAGTGTGCACTCTTTCGTCTGTCCTTTAGGGCACCGTCCGTCACCTTCTGTTTTTTTCTTTTCTGTCGTTACCTCAGAACTCCTCTGTTCTGACTTGGGTTCCTTCCAACCATGTTTTAGTTGCCTGCTGAGCATGTTTCTTCACATGTGGCCCGAATACAGTCCCTTTTTTCACCAATGGTCTTCCCCCACTGACAGTAGCCTAAACTTGGGCTACACCCCTACCTGAACTGACAGTGTTGAAAAGACTGGCAAAGATTATCACCAACTGCAGCCTGAATTTGGACTGGTTTTATATTAGTTTACATGTATAGAGGGTTTTTCACAGAAGGAATAAAGCTAAATAAAGGAATAAAGCCTAAGGAGCTATAACTAGAAAAAAGTTCAAATGTAGCCAAATTTGCTTTAAAGCAGGCCAAGTGCAGAAAAGCAGCCATTAGTTTAGGCCTACAGTGAGAACCTTACCAAACTTTGAATTTGAAGAGAACTGCTCTGAAGGCAGACTTTAGCTGTTTTAAGTCATTTTAATATATTTCCATATATTTCCAGTGCATTCGGGTGTTTCCGCAGGGTTTGTGTGTGCATATGTGTGTACGCAAACATCCGTTCCATAATGATAATGTGTATATCATTGCCTTCTGTTTGTTCCCCTCTCTGCACCATTAGCCCCATATGGCTCTATTTCAGGGGGTGTATGTGAGAATGTGTGCGTTATTGAGAAATAAGCATAAAGTTGAATCTCAGTGCTGCTAAATTTATGATGGATTCATCTTACAGTCTCACCTGAAGTGAGACTGTAAGACTTTGAGGAACAGGAACAGATAATAAGTGGTGCTTGGAGGTGGACACAATATACAGTAATACCTCGAGATACAAGCTTCTCTACATACGAGTATTCCAAGATACGAGCAAGCCTTCGGGCAGATATTTGCTTCTAGATATGAGTACATTTTCGAGATACGAGCACACGTACTGACGCCGATGCCGACACACTTTCACTTCATGTTCACTGACTTCTATACGCATCGCCCGCGAGCAGCTGATCTCCCTAGATAGATATTTCATTAAAAGCTCTGCGCCAAGGGAAAGTGAGGGTAGTCAGGCGAAAAAAGGTAAGAAAAGTGATCAAAAGTAAAGACTACAAATTGGAAAAAATCAAAACGACAATATAAAATAGAAATGAAGAAAAAAACACGTAAGTTAAGTTCAGTAATGCTTAGTTCCTGCTATTCAAGAAAATGACCAAAAGTGATCAAAAGCAAAGATCTAAAAAAATTGAAAAAATAATGTAAAATAGAAAAGTAACAAAAAAGTTTTTTTGTGTAAGTTACGATACAGAATCAAGTGTCTCCTACCAGCCCCCTCCCTCCCTCCTCTGCACCTGCCGCTACTAAATTTATAATTAAAACCACATTTTATTTGATATCACACATGTATCACACTGTATACACGTACTATAATTGTTTGTGTGTGTGTGTGTGTGTGTGTGTGTGTGTGTGTGTGTGTGTGTGTGTGTGTGTATACCAATAAAAACAGCTGATCATATACCAATTCTTTTTTTTCCATTGTTACGGGTTTAGAACGGATTAATTTGTTTTCTATTATTTCTTATGGGAAAACATGATTCGAGATACAAACAATTCGAGGTTACAAGCTCCGCCCTGGAACGGATTATGCTCGTATCTAGAGGTATTACTGTATTTGTTTTGCTTGTGAACGATTGATGATATTTTCAAAATTGATGATATTTTGGAATTACATTTATGCATTTGGCAGACGCTTTTTATTCAAAGCGACTTACATTGCATTCAAGGAACACATTGAATCAGTTCTTGCTGTCCCTGGCATCGAACCCATGACCTTGGCGTTGTAAACAACAATGCTCTACTGGTTGAGCATCCTTGATTTGAACCAGTGAACCAAACCTGACTCTAACCTAACCATAAACACACACTGTCTATCCCCTCTGATTGATTCTTAGTTGTGATGGATTTGAACTGAACACTTGTATTCATTTGTTTAGTAATCAGCTCTTTTCCAGAGCCAGTGTACCTTTATTTAAATCACTTCTAATAAAACAGGCTTAATCCCATTGCCAGCGGATTTAATCCAGGAACTGCAGCCTTTGCAGCTTTTGTGCCGCTCAGTTTGTTTCGCTGGTCGAGCCTGTCATTCACATACCTCGCATTACAAAGAAATGACAGGTTTACATTTACATAGTTATAACACACGTCATATGTTTATGGTTTACACATATGTTTGGCCTGTACTTCACCTCATTCTGACTCAAACAATGTCAGACCCAGAATTTTGAGAGCTATAGTAGAGGCATGAAATAATAGTTCACACAGAAATAAAAAAATCATGACCTATTCACCTTCATGTTGTTCCTGTATAACAGATTTTAGCAAAATGTTTTAACCTGCCCTTTTTCTTACAATGACAATGAACAATGAATCATACAAAATATGACTTTACAAATGACTTTTCCTGCTTATAAAATGCAATAATAACCAATTTAATGAATAAAATAATAACATTTATCATACTATTTTATAAAATAATAACATTTCTTTCTCTATTTCGTAAGTTCGTTCTATTAAGTTAGTTATACGGGTTTGGAAAAATCAGAGATTGAATAAATAGTGCCAATGTTTTCTTTTAGTATAATCTAACCCTTTAAAGAGCAACAGAAGCAACCTCCTGCATCTAGCCATACAGTTGTGCTGCGGTTGAGTGGCAGGGTCATGTTGGCACGTGTGTGCATGTCTGTGGGTCTCAGTGGTGTACGGTCACACTGACAGTGATGAATGAAGTGTCGCATCGCTGCCCTTCTCATGCATTACACTCCTTTACCCTGGAGAGGCTTGTGTGTTTTTCTTACTTCTAAGACCGAGAAAGTGCTCTACTAAATTCATTTACTATGCTAATGTTTGCATGTATGCACACCAATGTATAAATGTTTGTATTTGTTAACCATGTGTGTGTGTCCGTGTGTCTGTGTGTTTGTGTCGTGGTGTAATTGAAGTGCCGGAACGGTTCGGGTTAAATGCTCTGAACTCTGTACTATGAGGTCAGAACTGGATTAATGGAGAAAACCCATGGCCCGTGAACCTTCTTTAAAAACACACAGCCGTCTCAACATCTGTCCACAGGCTTGTCATCCATTCTGAATTGGATTCACTTTTGTCACGGTCCTGGAAAACCTGGTAATTTTAAGGGATTTTAAATTTTGACTTCCAGGAAAAGGAGAAGTCATGAAAATTAATGTTTTCAAAATAAAATGTATTTTAATTATTTAATAACAGCAAAAAAATCATCTGGGAGTGTGCAGCCCAATCTTCATTCATTAAACTAAGCTTTAATAAATGAAATTAAAATATGTACAATAATAATAGCAATTCTCTGAGACTGGAGCACATTTCCTTCTGACATCAATTAAAATGCACATTATAAATATTTTCTAATTACATATGTGTAATGAATGTTTAGTAGAATTAATCACCCCGTTATTTAATATTTAAGTTAGAGTTTAAAATTTAAGGTTAATCATTTCTTGGTGCTTTAATCCAAAAGTGTGTGAATCCTGTATTCTTACAGTATTTCAGCACATCTGCTGGAACTGTATAAAGAAATATCTGCTTGCGCTGCTTGGGTGTAAAAAATGTTTTTCTGTCAAAATGTTACTCAAAAGTCAAAGTATCTAGTCAAAACTTTCCTCATTTAATTGAAAGTAAAATATAAATAAAACAAAAGACAGCTTTTCACATTGACTGATTATATCAAGACACAGTGGAAATGTTCTCATTAAAGTAACTTTGATGCTCAGACTGTAAAGCAGCTTGTTTAACTACGTTTTTCCTCAATATCGTGCCTGTTTAGGGTTCTGGAACAGCAGATCTTGAAACCTATTGCCTGAAATTGTTACATTTTATGCAGTAGTTTTTTGACTTTTGCTTATTTAAAGCTTGGTCATTGAACATGTTCAAGTTTAACTTCAACTACAGTCATACCATAATTAAATTGCACTCCTCCAGGTTAAAGACTCTCTTTACAAGAACAAATACAGTTACAAAATAAACCAAAAAAACAAAGATACTCAGGATGCAAAACACTCAAAGATGGAACCAAGACTAACAGAAAACAGGCTCCAAATATAGTAACCAAAACAGTAAACTGATGCAGTGCATTAATCAAATAATGAATAACCATGGAAACTAATACTAACACAGGAAACAGAACAGTAAACAGTCCAAACCCAACTCTGAATACAATTCAAACAACACTATTATTATTGTCTTTATTAATATTATCTTCCTGTCCATAAATCAATCTGTATTTCTAGTCCTTTGTTTCAAGATTTAGATAGTATTGGCAGCCATTATGAAGAGCTCTGCCATTTCTGCTGCGACTCTCACGGTTCTACTTAGCATTCTGTGGGTGAGAGTGTGTATGTGTGATTTGTGTGTATATACACACACTCAGGCCTCTGAGTATCCCTAAGCATGTGCATTAAGATCTCTCGGCTCCACTGCATGTTGTGTTTCCCTCTCATTGGCACTCACCAGTCGAGTCCCACTGCACATTGAGCGTTCATTATTTTGATTCTCTTCATTTATACTGTGCTAAACCTTCTGCCATTAGCAAACACTCGCTCCAGCAGCTCTGCTCATTTTAAACACCTCCGTACAAAGGAGGAGGACTGTAATCAAGGCTGGCATGGCTGGACGTACTCCAGTACGAATTCAAAGGTGCTCTGTAGTGTGAGCTGATTAAGAATGGGTCAGGAGATGCTGAAATTCCAGGCAATGGATCTTAAATCTCCCATGGCACAGTGTGATATTTAAGTAGAAAGGAAGGATTTTGCTAGCGATGAGACAAGATAACCTCTGCTGGTTTGATTTTTCTCTAAAGCTCTTGCCGTCTGTCTGTTTCGCTTGCGAGGCTTCTATCCATCCTTTAACTCTATTTTCCTCTCCTTCTCTCTCTCTCTCTCTCTTTCTCTCTCTCTGGAGCTTGATTACTTTTTAATGATTTTTGGGGCTAAGACGAATGAGTGTGTTAAATGAGGAGAATTAGACATGTGCCGCAGAGCGCTGGGGCATTTGTTACTTGAATAATGGAGCTTAGAGACTTTGTTTACTGGGAAATATTGAGCTTCACAAATGAGAGGGGGGAAGAGAGACCAAATATTGCAGCTTCTTCTGTGATATTTCTCCGGTCATTCTCTGTAGCTTTTATTAGGCCTAAGCAATATATATCGAAAATGCATGATCTATTCAATATTATGTTGGCAATGTTAAATTAACGAGCATCATAAACACTGACTATGATTTTATTGTACTTTTTTATTTGACTATTGACTTTCCCAAAGGCCACAGCAGTTTTTCAGATGTCCTTGTGTATATGAGATTGCTAAGACTTATTTACTCATTTAAACCTCATTAATACGAAAGTAGTTTTGAGTAATTTCAGTCTGATTCATGAATCGGTTAGGTCTTTACTCTTAAATGTTTGCAGAAGTCTGTTGCATTTTTTAATTATATAAGTAAAACACATATGATGGTAAAATTGTGCATTTTATTTAAATAAATTCCTCCATACATTATTTTTGTGAAAAGGTGTTCAAAACAAGTCTTTTGTTTTAATTACTGTACATTTTAATGTATACTGTATCTATTTCTATTATTGCATGATAGAAAGTCTAAGGAAAGAAAGTCTTACATTTTATCGTTCTATGAATACATAGTTTCTATATACAGGGAGTGCAGAATTATTAGGCAAATGAGTATTTTGACCACATTATCCTCGTTATGCATGTTGTCTTACTCCAAGCTGTATAGGCTGGAAAGCCTACTACCAATTAAGCATATTAGGTGATGTGCATCTCTGTAATGAGAAGGGGTGTGGTCTAATGACATCAACACCCTATATCAGGTGTGCATAATTATTAGGCAACTTCCTTTCCTTTGGCAAAATGGGTCAAAAGAAGGACTTGACAGGCTCAGAAAAGTCAAAAATAGTGAGATATATTGCAGAGGGATGCAGCAGTCTTAAAATAGCCAAGCTTCTGAAGCGTGATCATCGAACAATCAAGCGTTTCTTTCAAAATAGTCAACAGGGTCGCAAGAAGCGTGCGGAAAAACCAAGGCGCAAAATAACTGCCCGTGAACTGAGAAAAGTCAAGCGTGCAGCTGCCAAGATGCCACTTGCCACCAGTTTGGCCATATTTCAGAGCTGCAACATCACTGGAGTGCCCAAAAGCACAAGGTGTGCAATACTCAGAGACATGGCCAAGGTAAGAAAGGCAGAAAGTCGACCACCACTGAACAAGACACACAAGCTGAAACGTCAAGACTGGGCCAAGAAATATCTCAAGACTGATTTTTCTAAGGTTTTATGGACTGATGAAATGAGAGTGAGTCTTGATGGGCCCGTGGCTGGATTGGTAAAGGGCAGAGAGCTCCAGTCCGACTCAGACGCCAGCAAGGTGGAGGTGGAGTACTGGTTTGGGCTGGTATCATCAAAGATGAGCTTGTGGGGCCTTTTCGGGTTGAGGATGGAGTCAAGCTCAACTCCCAGTCCTACTGCCAGTTTCTGGAAGACACCTTCTTCAAGCAGTGGTACAGGAAGAAGTCTGCATCCTTCAAGAAAAACATGATTTTCATGCAGGACAATGCTCCATCACACGCGTCCAAGTACTCTACAGCGTGGCTGTCAAGAAAGGGTATAAAAGAAGAAAATCTAATGATATGGCCTCCTTGTTCACCTGATCTGAACCCCATTGAGAACCTGTGGTCCATCATCAAATGTGCGATTTACAAGGAGGGAAAACAGTACACCTCTCTGAACAGTGTCTGGGAGGCTGTGGTTGCTGCTGCACGCAATGTTGATGGTGAACAGATCAAAACACTGACAGAATCCATGGATGGCAGGCTTTTGAGTGTCCTTGCAAAGAAAGGTGGCTATATTGGTCACTGATTTGTTTTTGTTTGGTTTTTGAATGTCAGAAATGTATATTTGTGAATGTTGAGATGTTATATTGGTTTCACTGGTAAAAATAAATAATTGAAATGGGTATAAATTTGTTTTTTAAGTTGCCTAATAATTATGCACAGTAATAGTCACCTGCACACACAGATATCCCCCTAAAATAGCTAAAACTAAAAACTACTTAAAATATTGATACAAAAATATTCAGCTTTGATATTAATGAGTTTTTTTTGTGTTCAGTGAGAACATGGTTGTTGTTCAATAATAAAATTAATCCTCAAAAATACAACTTGCCTAATAATTCTGCACTCCCTGTATATATACATAGATAATATTTATAAATGGTGAAAAATATGGTGTAATATACACACAAATGTATGTACTGTAAATGTGGTGTTCGTATGTTTATACATACAAAATACGTATTGAAAATATGTGCATACTTATAAAAACATTGTAATACCATCACATATATACACACATATATGTACAGTTTAAATGTCTCTATTTTATATATATATATATATATATATATATATATAGAGAGAGAGAGAGAGAGAGAGAGAGAGAGAGATAAAAAAGAGTGAGGGATATTATCTCCACAGTTCCCGGTCACCATACCAACCTTTCCTAAATGCTCGTTCACACACATAATCGGACACACTTTGGCATTGATGGACTTGTTTCAGTGTGACCAGCGGCATTGCTCTGAAGGCTAGCATTCCCCTGCTGAGTCGTTTCCCCCCACCCACCTTGGTTTCCTGGTGCAGTTTACTGCTAGAGAGCTCGATGGGCCAGTGCCATGGATCATTAACTCGCTCTCCGCCCCTGGGGCTCAGGCAGGGGGCGCACACAACAGGCAGTGATATGTGTATTAGCAGATTGTACGCCAAATGTACAGCAATGCGCTAATAAGAACAAACTACTCGGGGCACTTGCTGCTGCCCCCTGCTGTGCAGAATGGGTCATGATGTGGTCGGTTTGAGATAGTACTGAGTCCAATTAAACAGAGCATATGTGCCAGTGCCACAAGTAAGCTATGATTGCATCCAGGCAACACCGTTACCATCCTCCTGCCAATGGCCTGCTAACACTCGCTGTCACTTTCAGTCAGTCACTACTGTTATTAGAAATGCAGCCAAATGTTGCTAGCTATGCTAACACTCATATTTCTTTTGTTTTGGCCCCTCTAAAATGTGGCTCTATTTTGTACCCAAGCTTTCATTTAGTTTGAACAGACAGTTATTCTGCTAGAGTAGAGTAATTAGCTTTTATTTAGCAGATTGCAATTGTTAAATAGTAGACTGGCTCTACATGGTGACCATTTTTTTGAGAATGTGCAAGTTCAAATTTGATGTGGTCGCATATGTGTGTGTGCATATCTGTGTGTGCACTCAGTTGGTGTCTGCCTACCTGCATCTGCCTTTGGCACGTGAGCGCCACATTTTTTTCTCGCTGTGCCTGAATCAATGTGTGCATTCACACAGAGATCAGGATCAGCATGTGAATACCAGTAAAGCAGTAGTTTCCACGTGTGAGAGTCTATTTTTGCTGTGCCGTGCATCAATTAAAGTGAAATCACACTTTTGGTAGACCAAAAAAATATAATTTCCCACAAAAAGCGCTCAGAATGTACATAATAAACATGTCTAGTCTACTTTAACAAGAACTGGAGAAAATTAAGAATCACAAATATTTATAGATTTTCTCATTTAAACTTATTTTCAATTCAGTTTGGGTAAGAGTTTGGTGTATTTTAAAAAGCTAAAGTAAACTAGATAGAAAATATGATAAATAAACTTTCTTTACCACGAGAGGTAGCCTATATAGCTAATATATACCCGTGTTTGCTGTCTTGTAAACATATCGAAGGATGACACCAGCTGACGCGAAGCTCGAGCTCTTAACGGACTTGGTTATAGGGGCTTGTCTAATTTGTCATGTATTATCAACTACGGCAATTCAGCTATTCTCCTGTTGTAGACGGTTATAGTAAAGCATCAAGAAGTAGCATTTAAATACAGCAGACCACACGAACGACATTGCCGTTCTATCAGCAGCTGCAGCTTAAAGTCCCTTAGGCTCATACATGCTCATGTCACACTGATGATAAAACATGTGAAATAGGAATTCAGGAAATTTAGTAATTAAGTCTTTTAAATATGAGAGTTGCTGATTACTGACAAACCAACGACCCATTATACAGGCTCAACAGACTCAGACACAACAGATGACGAGAGCACAGGTGTGGATAGTAGGTGCAACCATATCATGTGCTGGTACAAATAACAGAGAAAGTTAGTCGCACCAGTGCAACAATTGTGAAGAGTCTAGAGCACTGCTAGAGAGGAAGATGCAGTGCCTGTAGGATGTTGTGGACGATTGGAGGTTTGTCATTCCTACACATATAAAATATCCCTGGTCATATTTTTTTTTGTATCATGGTGCTTCATTTACCACAGCAGGGTTGTTCTGACTCTGACAGGTGAATGGAGGGTTTTGTATTTGCTTTTCAGCCTATTTGACATGTTTGCTCAAAAGCGAGCAATTGTGCAGATTGACTGCAGCAATCTGTAGTCTATCACGGTCCTTTATAGAGGGCGTCTGCACTGGTCATCCTGAAACTCAACCCTGACCTCAGACCAGAACCTCCCCTGCACCTTAACAGCATCGACATTTAGAGTTTATAAAGAAATCATCTTATTCATTGAAACGAATAGAGGTGATGCCCTGACTTCAGAGTGTATCATATTGTGTGTGTGTGTGTGTGTGTGTGTGTGTGTGTGTGTGTGTGTGTGTGTGTGTGTGTGTGTGTGTGTGTGTGTGTGTGTGTGTGTGTGTGTGTGTGTGTGTGTGTGTGTGTGTGTGTGTGTGTGTGTGTGTGTGTGTGTGTGTGTGTGTGTGTGTGTGTGTGTGTGTGTTTTCAGAGCACTGTGGTTGTGGAGAAGTCAATTCAGGATCTAATGAGTCTGATGCAGGATCTCAGTGCGTACTCTAACCAGTTCCTGGAGATGGTCTGTGACAAGCTCAAGGAGTACAAGGAGATCTGCAATGCTGCATACAGGTAATAATACTATGTGAGACACAAAATCCTATTTTACAAGTGTTAATGTGAGTTTGTAGCCTGTATTGAATGTGATGCAATAAAAAGATACTACAATAAGAAATGTATTTCTGTTGAGTTGACCTGACAGGCCTGCGCAATAACAACCAAACATGCCCAGTGTAGTTCTGATTCATTACTAATGACTCACATGAAGTGGTTCTTCTTAGTGATCATACGCACAACCAGTTTTGTCCGATTCTTAAATATGTACCTCTTATGAGGCTGTTCTTTTTATTAAATTACACAATGTCTTAGATCATTCATTAATATTCACTCAAAATATTTCTTTAAAATAAAGAAAACCTGTTTTATAGTATGTCTTTCCAATGTACTCCCTGTAGTTCAGATCATCAGATGGTCTACAGATTTCTGAAAACCTTGATATTAGACACATTGAAGGATTGGTCTACTCATGTGTTTAAGTGAAGTGTGTATATGAGTGTGTGTGTCAACGCACATATGTGTAAGTCACTAGGGGTCTGAACTGAGCTCAATGATGGGTAGAAAGTGCAGAGGCAGCGGTTTCCTCACACAATAATCAGATGCTACCAGTCTGTCCCTCTCTGTGTCTCCTCCTATCTTTCTTTTGTTCTTTCTCCCTAGTTCTCAGCCATGAGATGAGTGCACCGCACTGCATTATGTTCAACATGATCTGTTCAATCATTTTAAACCTCGCAGACAATAAGAGTTCATTCATCCGCGCTCTTGTCTGTCTCTCTGTATCCTCAGAACTCTTCTGTGGAACCGTGTTTTGTTGTCATCCAGTGCACACTTTTAATGTTCTGCTTATGCAATACTGAAGACATTTATCTGAACTTATGGTTCATTTTCATTTATTTGAGAGATGGAGTGAAATGGAGCTAATTCAATCCCTAAGCCAATCACAGACTTTGTTCCTAATTTAGCTCCTTATGCAGTTTCATCACACTGTATGATGTCTTGCATTTATAAGTCATTAACTAATCATTATATAGCACTTAACAAATCAAAAGATTAATTTCATATTTTTAGCTATTGCAGTGTGCTTTAATTTAGAAGTATTATATAATTTGTTTAGCAAGTTTCCGAACTCATTGAACTGTGAAGCTTTTAAGAAAATTTTGTGGTGTGTATTGTAGGGGTATTGTACAGTGCGAGGAGAAGCTGACCATCAGTGCCTCCTGGGCTAAAGATGAAGACATCAGTCGTTTGCTACAATCTCTACCCAACTGGGCCAGCATGACCCAACCCAGGCAGCTCAGACAGAAGAGAGAAGAGGAAGAGGACTTCACACGGTGAGAGCATACGCTAATATACACATACATACTACAAATACACACTGTCCCCAATGTGAGCTCTGCACACAGATTCATCACAGGGCACACAGTATATACAAACATACTCGCACAACTCCTATCAGCTCACATTCAAGCAGGTTAACTCACATTTGGGGTTGTGTGCTGTGTAACACAGATCTGCAGGCCTTTATGTCATGTAAATAGATCAATAAACACACATTTTTATGTAAGATTATTTTTTGTTTGCCAGACAGCAGCGCATTTTGCTATTCTGCTTGGGTTCTATGTTACAGAGGATGAAATCTAGCCCTTATAGCCTCAGCAGACATCTTTGAACAGGAACAAATTCAACTGCACACAATCACACTATCCGCCGGAACATTCCAGCATCCCAAACATACGCAATTCTATTTCGATTCACTTGCTCGCTCTATCTCCCTCTCTTTCTCTCTTTTCCTCTCAAGTGCACACTTGAATTAAAGAAGACACAAGTATGAGGGAAAACTGTGATTGGACAAGAGGGGGGGGGAGGGCTCCATTTTGATCAAAATTGCCCTCAAAGTGTTCTCCCGTCGATTTGGTGGTGCCATGGCCTGCAATTGTACAATAAATAAATGAACTGGTTATGTGGGGCAGAAAAATCCAATCTAGCCGACCTGTTGAAGCTAAACGCAGACGGCGAGCGGGAGGCTTTTATCATATAAATGACCCTGACAGTTTCATCAGCTAAAGAGGGATTACGCCACATGTATGGCAATGCTATACAGAGTGATAAAAGCTTGTTAAAAAGTCTTCCATTCAATAGAAGCTGCATTTTATCTTAAAGAATTTCACAGCGCTCAAATGAACCACATGGATTTTTTTCTCCCACATTCATCACAGACCTGTAGAGGAGGAGGTCAAAGAAAATACTTACTTTATAGATTTTTTTCAGCATCATTCATCTGAATGTGACTGTAAAACTGAGTGTCAACTGCTGCTGTGGTTATGAGAACGAGAGTAAGGGAAAGCCTTTTTAAAGTACACATTAGCACCGGTGTGGGCATCTGGCCAGTTTTGAGGCTGTGCCAACAGTGGTGCCCAGAACACTGAGATATTTTCATCGCAACTTCCCGCCAGGACATGCAACATCTCTTTTACACTTTAGGCGTATGACATAGGTGTCAAACTCAAGGCCCGCGGGCCACATCCGGCCCGGCGTGTAATTATGTCCGGCCCGCGAGAGCATTTTATTAATGGCCCGCGAGATGTCCCGCGCTCCAGCTGACTTGCCGAACACTTCCTGTATTAAACAGGAAGTGGCTAATGATGCTTCGCGCTCGCGCTAGTACCGCGCGATTGTTATTGTCAATTATCCATAACTGTTCAGGCTCGGTACACAGTACTTGTGCGCGAAATTCAGGTGTTGATCATCGGATGAGAAGAGCCCGCCCTCATGGCAGAACGTCTTCTTGCATGATTGACAGGTCAGACAGCATATCAGCGCCGTGTGTCTCATTTGCGGAGCTAATGTGGCAGTAATTAAATAATTTAATAAGACGGCACTATAAGACAAATGACATAAAAGCAAATTCAACTGAATGATTTGATTTGTTATTGCTGAAAAGCAAAAATTGTATTTAGATTTCCAGGTTTTGTTATGCAGCATGTCCATATTTTGAATTTGTATAATTTTGACAGGATATATTTTTATGGAGAGCAAAATCTTTTATATATAAATCTTTTTAAGTTTTATATAAAATTACATAAGAGTAAAGAAATTTGAATGTTTGTTCTTTTAACTTTTACTTACTTTTACTTTACTTGTTTACTTTATTTCTAACTTGTATAATTTAGACAGGATATATTTTAATTTTTTTAAAGTATTTTTTAAATATTTTTATATTTTTAAGTTATTTAAGGTATAAGTTGATTTATTCCAGAATAATATTTCTGTCTCTTTTTATTCACATCTAATTTAAAAAAAAAGGTAAGTTTTAAAAGTTTAGTTTTAGTGTTTTCAATAAATGTTTATCCTGTTCGGCCCGCGACCTAAAGTTTTTTGGGATTTTGGCCCCCTGTGCAATTGAGTTTGACACCCCTGGCGTATGAGGATCACAAAAATAACAACAAAAAAAGCTAAATGTAGTATACAGTGTATAGCCTCATTTGCATGGAGCATATTTGCAAAACTATAAATAAAATAATTGAAAAAAATGTATAGCCCATCCACATTCCTCTGTTTTGCAGGGGAATTAAAGGGGAATGAGAATAACAAGCTAATAATAATTGCAAAAATATTTCCTCTTATTCATTTTAGCTCATCCATGTATCTCTTAGAAGTATCATTTAGAAGACTAATGTGTAGCATCACATTTATAATGATAATTAAAAACTAGTTTACCAAATACTGCTGCCCATCTGTTTGTACATACAGGTTCACCAACCCCAAACTCTCAACACTTGTGGAGTCAAAAATGGACATTTCTCCAACAACAACAAAAAGAAGCGATTTATTTACACTCTTGGAAATGACATTTTGAATGACTTCTATTGTTGCTCAATAAAGTGGTCTAGAAATATTTTTGTGTAAAATGAAAAAATGAAAGGTTTCACCTTTACAGATCTTCTACACTTCTAGCACTGGTTTAATTAGCATCCACCACAGACAGTTCAGTTGAGCTTTTATTAAAATCAGTCTTTATTAACGCCATACTGAATAATGACTGAACACATGCAAGACTTTTTTTAAGGATTAAAATCTACATTCTTTTTCTCTTTCACAGGGCGGCATTTGCCAAGGAGTCTGAGGTTTTGACAGGGAATCTGGGTGATAAGTTGATTCCTCAGAATGAGATTCTGCGGGACGTCAGTGATCTGAAGGCGCTTGCTAACCTGCAGGAGAGCATGGAGTGGCTCGCCACCCGTCTCAGGGGCTTCTTCAGCACCCTGCCCCAGAGCTCCAGTGAGTGTGCTTACTGTATATGTTTGGCTGGAAGTTTCTGTCCTTGTGACAGTGTGTGTCACCAAAAAGCTTTCTAATTAATTGTTTATCCTTTACAAAATATATTACCATACAAACATTTTAGTGATAATTTGAATTGTGTAATCTTAGTATTTGGTAGGTCTTCTTTTATAAAAAAAAATTTGTCTGTATGTTTTTTTTAGAAATTATATTAACATAATGAATGTTTTTAAATAGTATTTCACATTCATAACACACTCAGAATTTTCAGTCACTTTTTTCATGAATCTTTCAACATAAAAATACATTTCCAAATAGGTTTTATATACAATAATCCCTCGCCACTTCGTGGTTCAAGTTTCGTGGCCTCAGTGCATCGCGGATTTTTCAAAAATAAAAATATTAATCAAAAATACTGCCATATCGGCTGCTGTATTGTGGAAAGACAGCGTTGTTTCATCGTGATGCGAGGGAAACGGTTTCCCAGGATACCAGACAAAGAGAGAAACTTTGTACACACCCACAGGCACTCAGACAAGGAACGTGATTGGTTCCCAGCGCAAGATCAACGAATCAGAGCACGAGTGGAGTGGGAGCCTCTTCGCCTCTCTCAGAAGCAAATGTTTACGATCCAGCTTCCCGAACTGATTTAAAGGCCTCATTATACCAGTGCAGTAACACCATCATCATTCATTATCATTCATTGAACCGCACAGGTCTGTCATCGTCGTCATCACTGGAGTCAAGTGTCAAGATACTACTGTCATTGATGAGTGTAGAACACCATAATACCTATCATATGAGAGAGAGAGTAAGTGTTTAATATAAAGGTTTTATAATTAAATAGATTTAATTGAAATATATTTAAAGTATAAATATACATATTTTAAACATTCTGGTACCTACACACATATACAGAAATTCCCAGGGGGGTTCCGGTCCCCATTAACCGCGATAAACGAGGGATCACTGTATTTATATTTTAAAATAATATATTCTGTTAACTTTTAAAACAACATGTTTCTTTAATCCTTAAGCCTGTTAAATTGTATTACTATGTTTTAAGTTAAGATAGATTAAGTTTTTAAAATAATATTTTTTCGTAAGTCCCTAAATTTACTGTGCATTTCTGGTTACTTTTTTATTGTTGAGAATATTCAGCTTTACTCCCAGACTTCAGTTAATCTTCAACTGTGGACGTTTGACGTCACCACGGCTACATCGGTGAATCTTCACACAATACCTTCAGAATTTCCTCCACTTCTTTCACTGAAATCTGTAAATAAGCTATTTTAAAACTATTGTTATTTCTGTTTTTTGGGTAAAGACTGCTTCAGAGCGACTTGCGTCCAGAGCAGATAAAAATTCAATAAGAGCGTGGTGGAGGACGTGGTGTAATTACCATTAGTTCTGTGCAGAAGCCGTAATGGAGTGTTTTATCATGGTGGGACAGCTTCAGCATTGTTCATTATTTAGTGTTTGCTGAGCTGATGGGACCGTCGCCGACGGAAACCCTTATCTCTGTAACCCCCCCTTAAATTGGATTTTATATTATGGAGCCAGTCAGGTATGAACAAGTCATTTTCTCCTGTCTTGTCTTGCAGACTAAAACACGTTTGCCAGTGTAATGTGGGGGAGATTAAACAGCGTCTCACCACCAGAGACTGAGCTTTGAAGTGGATCGAGTGAAGAGAGTTCCTAGAGAGGGAGAGTGAGAGAAAGAGCTCTTTTGCTCTTGTCTTTCTAAAATTCAGGCCCACCGTGCTCAGCAAGAGACATCCTTCATTTACCTCTGACCACCCTGATGTGGCATTCGTGTGCTAGTAGTATTCCTAAAAGAAAGTCAGACGGTTTGTCAGACGGACAATGAGACCTTGTCCTTGTCTCGGTGAGCTTAATCCGTAGCGTTGCTCAATCTCCGTCCCTCCAACCTCTGCTAAAACAAACACTCGGACCTCTGTGATAAGATGCGTGTGATAATCCTGCTCTTTAGCGTCATGGTGTTGAATCTTAATGTAATCTAAATTTGATTTGGCACTAGGACACGTTCTTCAGTCTCGCACCCGCTGTTTATTTAGAAATCGATGGGCTTTGATTGGTCATGAAGTTTGTGAAGAGAGTTTGTCTCATCGCCCGTCTGGGATCTTTTTAATAACATGAAATCTTTCTTAAATTTATCTACACCCACAACCCCATTTCCTCAGGACAGATGTGTATCTGTATATTCTCCCCTGTGTGCGTCTGTCTGGGGTTTTCCTAAACACTATTTGTACTTTTCCCCCTTTCAGACTTTTGTGCACAGATTAAATATTAAATATTTTGTATATACAGTATGTGAATGCTGGAAATTAAAATCTGAATATTACAACAACAGTAAAATAATACAGCATTTCCATCCCATGTCAAAGACAAAAGGACATTTAAATTGCCGCCAAGTATCTGTTGCCAATGTGGAAGATACTCTGGCTCTTTTAATATTATAGATAGTGACTTTATTTGCTAGCGATCAACAGTAGATGCCTTTTATCTGGAACGACAACGTGTCAAACACTTCTTGAAGGTAATAGCAGCCAATAATTTTTGATGACAGGCTTTTGCACTGGCATTTCAGAATGAATTTGAGATTCAAGAGATTATACTGATCCAATTTTTTTTCTTTTTTGATCAAATTGTTTGGTCGTGCTTTTTGACTCAAGCTCATTTATGCATGTGTATGCATATTTCACATATTTCAAACCAGCTACAATCAGATAGATTCCAACTCTCATTAATATCACTTCTATTTTTCGGTCTTAAGTATTAAATGAAGCAAACCTGTCAGCAGGAAAAGCAGAAAGATAGAGAGCATTCGTAGAGACTTGTATGGAGAAAAACGCAACACTCATTATGCTAGGTGATGCTAACCTTAAGTTAAGTTACTTATCCTTAACCACCTTAAGGATAGATACATGACAATAAAGAGGTTTGACATGATTTAGAGCGTAAAAAGCTAATTTGATCCCATTCTGTCTATGCATAATATTGATATTTCAACCTTTCTCTCTTCATGTAAATGGGAGCTATACTCTCATAACTAGAAATGATCTGCCCAAGATGGCTGCCAAGTGAACTAACTTTCCTTGAAGGTACTTTGGTGCTAGGTTGAGTTTTATCTCAGGACTTGTTCTCTGACCATTACCCTCGTGCCTTTGAGCAAGACCTACAGCACACCTACCTAGGCTTGACATAGAAAAGACAAAACTCGTAGAAACAACTCTCTTCCTTTCACATGCTTCCAAATCCAGCTTCCTGTAACTCTCGGGAGATTCAACACTCTCATATCACTGAAAATACGCAGAGCTTTGAGCGTTTATAGCCTTTAGTGCCAAAGAAAGAGTAGGTCTTGGGTCAAGCGATCTGTTCATTTTTGGAGTTTTAGAAAGTACCTTTACCGCCAACAGTGAGGGTCTGCTTTCCATCTATTAGCATAATGTCTGTGGATACACACAGACACACTTCTACCGAAGACACCTACACATTTTTCTGTTCTTTCTCCCTCCTCTCAACTTGTGTCCTGAAGGCTTAGCCAGCGAGTCATAGTGCTGACGCAGTGAGGTCAAAGGTCGTCAGCAGACAGAGCTTGGCTCTCCCCATGCAGATGTCACTACTGTTACTGCAGCCGAATAATTAACGCTCTCAGCCAATCACATGCATCATTCATGAGGCTTCGGTCTCTCTTTTTATCTCTCTTTCTCTTTGTCTCCCTCTCCCTCTGCTGCTGCAGAGGTCAGATATCTTGTTTATTAGAGCACTGTGTTTAACAGCCGGTGGGAGGTGTGCAGCGAGATGATGCAGTTTTTCAACAGCAGTTTTTGGGCAGAGCTGCTGTACTTAAACTTCACCCTGACAGCCAGTGGGATGTGGCTGTGGAGAAGGATATCAGCGAATGATTGATCTCCACTCTCTCCCTCTCTGTCTGTCTTTATGAGTGCCACCCTCTCACAGATGGCATCGAACAGACGCTTAGGAGAGATAGGATTTGACAATAATTGGATGAGCCCAGCTCACACACAGGGCACACATCTACGCAAGCGCACAGCCTCCGATAAAAGAAATTTAAGTTAAAGGAAGATAGAAGAAGACATTCAGCCGTCTGGTTGCGACACAAAGTTGGCGGCCCCATGTGGCGTGACCTTGATCACACCATCGCTGCGGGACGAGCTCAGAGGCGATGGACATCAGGCCCCATCTCTCTCTCGCACCCCCAGTGGGGGTCTGGGGCAAGGGGTCCTGGCACACACAGACTTTAAACAGAGCAACCATGCTTTGCCACATGCTCGTTCACCGACAGTTGGTATGTGTATACATGAGCACACTTGTGTTAACAAACACACAACTTGACTACCAGCTCTACACATGAATGGAAATCTAACTGCATAATTCAAACGTGCAGGTTAATTGGCGTGCAGCATCGGCTTCCTTTGGTTTTGCAGTACACTCTGAATGTCTGGATCATGCTGTTCATGAAAGGCTCCATTCCAAATTCACTAAAATGATGAATTGGCTTAAATAAACAGCATTTTTTCGATTGCACCCAACTGGTAAAACAGCTTTACTTTGGCTGGCTGTGCAAAAGCATGGAAGAATATGAAACAGTACATAGTAACTAATTTAATAATCTCAAATATAATACATATACATAATTTAAATAAAATAAATGTAATAAAATAATATTAAAATATATTTTTTTTATGTCTATTAATGTATATAGCATTCCTTTATTTAAAAGCATAATATTAAACAGCGCATATAACAGAGAGTGAAATGTATATAAAACCACAGGCAATACTTAATATACTATTGTCACTATACTGCATATGAAATCTTAAAACTGGAAGTGTAAAATAAAACTGAATAGTTTTCATTGTAAAATTATGTATAGATTATTTATTAATGGCTACTATTAAAGTAACAAAAGCTATTCAGTCAATAGTGATTTTCTCGTTGTCTTTTGTTCTTTGATTAACATGACAGACAAGACGTTTATTAGACCGTCACTTTAAGAGCTTATGCATATTTCTCTCAGCTACTTACGTTCCAAAATTGACTATTTAAACTGAATACATGGCAAGGTGGACATTTTGACTTTTTTTTATGTATCTGATCATTTAAGCACAATAAGCCACAAAAAAGAAGTTAGTTTGATACTCGCAAGATGATTGAGAGGCGGCTTTATGAGAGCACTGCTTAAATAGATCATTGTATCAATGCTGCAGATGAGGAAACCATTTCAGATATTTCAGATTCAATACATATTGAAATATCAATATTTTTGACCACACTATATTTTTATTTATTTAATTAAAATGAACAGTCGAGATTTATATGTATAATTTATTCAAATTCCTTTATCCTGGTGACAGGGTTCTGTCACATTGGTCTGTTTATTCTTGGGTTGGTCTGTTTTTGGTTGGGTTGACTGCTATCGCCTTGTCATTGTGTGCATTTTTTTCCAAGCTCGCTCAGGCCTTGCGCTCTTCTGTCCACATAAGTTTCGTTGTTTGCGGAGCGTGGTGTTCAGGTCCCGGCACTTCGGTCTAGTTTGGTTTCGGTTCTGTGTCATGTTTATTTCTTTGGGACCTGTTGCGCTCCTGTCTATTGTCTTAACCCCACCCATCTTTCAGTTGAGTTGACCCACCTGCTATCCCTCTTTAACTGCCTTGTTTGCTGCCTACTTATTCTTCTTGTGTTTGCCGTCCTGTACCAGTTGGGTGTCTAATGTTTCTCATTGTGTGTTGTCAGTGTGCCTTTTCTGTTCCAGTCCTGCCTTGAATGTACGCCTCTAAATATTCAAAAATGAGAACCATAAGGACCAATATCATTTGGCATTGTAAGCATCAAACCTGGCGCGACATACTGTATCTCTGTCTGCTTTCATCAAATGAAAAAGAGCAGCATGATCGTTCCACAAAAGAAATAAGGTCATTCAGGTTTAAAAGGATTTGAGAGTGAGTAAATGATGGTTAAACTTAATTTGTTGGCTTGCTCATCTCTTTAAATGTAATTATAGGATGGCAAAATGTAATCACTTATTTGGTACTCAGTTTTAATTTCCCTGCCAAATAAAACCCGTTTCTTTTTTCTTGTAACACTGGCCTGACAGTTCTGTTATCTGAGGGATGTCACATCAGGGGAGTTTCTGTGCTCTTGGAATTACAGATCAGTCCTCGGTGGCCTGGTGCCTCTAATCTATCACCTGGTCGTCACTGCTGTATTTGTACTTCTTGTCTTCAGGCATTTTTAATCATTCCATGTCAAACACATGCTTATCTCCCACAAACCTTTATCCTGCTAAGAGTTATAGAAAGACCGTAATTAACTACCAAATGTCTTTTGACTGTTGTCTGTGTCTATATATGTGCATATATATAGATATATAATTGCTCAATGGTAGTGCCCATTTTCCTGAACAAACACAAGGGACCCAGGGCCATGTGAGCAAACCAGCATTTGGAATCACAGCAAACACGCACACTTCTTCTCTGCACTCCGTTATGTGTGTGTGTGTGAATGTGACCTTCAGAAGTGCAGACATGCCGCAGAGAGTTACAGGAATTCAGTGTCCATCGCCATCTCTTGTGCCTCATTGATCGTCTAGTGTTGTACACACACTCACACGCACACACCTTTCTGTTTGATGGTCGTCCTGTGGCTGTATGTGCGCTTGCGTATTGCATAAGTTGTGAATAAAACAAAGATTATTGAATTATATTTTACAAGAAAATACCACTTCAGTCTTTCTACTTCAAAATGGAATGCTACTTGCTGTCTCTTTATAATTATTTCTGAAGTTTACTAGGTGTTTCAGAGTGAAAATCATTTCAAAGTAAATGGTAAACCAATTTTTTTCTTCAGTGTTCACAGGCTCTTCTGTTTGTCTTGGCTAATCGATTCATGAATTTATTTCAAGTATATACAAGTTTTGCAAGTGGTTGAGTACTCTTAAAAATATAGGTCTCCTTATTACCATCAATTGTTCAATTGCCCAAAGGGTTCTTTGTAGTAGAAAAAGGATCTTTAGATTATTAAGGTGCTCTTCACAATTTCTTGTTCCTCTGCGAAAGTCGCTTTTTGAAGCCTTTATTTTTAAGACTGAACTACATGGCCAAAAATATGTGGACACCCGAATACCACACCTGCACATGCCTAATTGAACATGTGGCTGAATTAGGATGTCTGGAAAGTCTTTCCGCTTGTTGGCATATTGGCTATAAATGTTTTTCTGGTTTGTTTTATTGCTCAGACTATCTTTTCTTTTGTTTTTTCTAGGTCTATCCCCAGGCTCAGATGCACAAGTGAACACAGAGAATGTTCGAAGCCGAGAACAGATACTCCAGACGTTGTCTGACCTCTCCAGATCCTTCCAGGACATTGCTGACCGCTGTCTGCTGGTACTGCATCTGGAGGTCAGGTAGGTCACACCTTTTAATCTCAATCTGAGAAGACTCCAAACACTTATCTTAAGGTATCTTCAGACTGAATCTACACAGCTACAAACTATTTTCTCCATCAGTGTTAAATGGCTTGTATTTCTAGGTCTTCTAAAGAGTCTGCCTGCGAAAAGAGCACCAATGGGTCATTCACTCTCCATACCCTCCTCCACAGGCCCTCCCTCCCGCTTGCACGATTATTTTCTGATATCATTTAGCTTATGTGATCCTGTTTATGATTTGGAAACAATAACTCGCAGCTCCCATGCTACGCGTTATTGACTTTTTCCATCAAGCAAATTTCCCTTGACAGTGCTTGAGGGTAAATTAAGCCATAAGAGAAGGTAAGAAGAAGAGGATGCAGGCTTTATTATGTAAAGCTTTTCAAATGCTGAATGAGAAAGGGGAGGTTTATTGCAGGTCTGTTTGAGGCCATTATGGAAACCTCTCCATTTCACCTTCTCTCTCTATTTCTGTCTCAGAAACACACTATTTATCTGTGCTCCTATAGGCAGGTTTATTAGACGGGGAATACTTCACAGATTGAACCAAACAAACACACATGCACCAGCTCACAGTACATTCCATCATCCCAGTTCTTTCAGCCTTTATAGAGTGAAGTTTTCTATGGGGACTGATGAGAGTCTAGAGTACTATTAACACTACTTGCATAATAACAATAACACACACATTCAAAAATTAATTTTAATGATAGTTTAGTTTATGAAGAATTTCTCTTGAGGACCAATTTTCCAACAGAACCTTGGGGATATGCGAAGATGATAAATGATTAAAAATATTGATATATTATTGAAAACTAGGCCTTCAGAATGAAAAAAATAAATAAAAGAAACATAAGAAAATATGTAGGTTTAAGTTAAAATCAACATTAAAACCAGTAAAATAAACATTTGTTTTCAGTTAGTTGCAAAGGCAAAATTTCAAAATTTTTTTAGTAAACTTTAGTTTAAGTACTAAGTCGTAAATCTAAATAAACTAAAATTAAAGCATAATACTTAATAAAAACACTCAAATTGAGATGAAAACAGAAAATATAAAAATAAGATCTAATTCATAATATATAAAAAATGTAATAGTAAATTAATGATGCTAAAATAACACTGATGCAAACTCCCTTTTAAAATAAAAAAGTATGAAAGAATGTATCGAATTTGAAAATTACTTCACATGATCAAAGACATCTTAATTGAGGTTTTCTAGGAATGTCAGATGAAAAACTAATTCATGTGAAAAATATTCATTTTGAGGTGAAATCCTGTGTGAGTTAAAATAAGTGATATCTCAAGCTTCAGGAAAGTTCTTATCTTACTCGGCTCATAATTCTTATGTCGTGCATGTTATCTCTGCCCCATCAGGGTCCATTGTTTCCATTATCTGATCCCTCTGGCAAAACAAGGCAACTACGCCATCGTGGCTAATGCAGCCAGCATGGACTACGACCCCCTGGTGGTGAAGCTGAATAAGGACATCAGTGCCATAGAAGAAGTGATGGGAGCCGCCCTGCAGCAGCACAAGTTTCAGTATATCTTTGAGGGTGAGTGAACTCGTGCCTCAACAGGAAGCTGATGCCTGAAGGAATCTTTCTTTTCTGACTTTGTCTTCCTGTCTCGGAGCAGGTCTGGGTCACCTGATCTCCTGCATTCTGATAAATGGAGCTCAGTACTTCAAGCGCATCAGTGAGTCCGGTATCAAGAAGATGTGCAGAAATATCTTTGTGCTCCAGCAGAACCTGACCAACATCACCATGTCACGTGAGGCTGATCTGGATTTCGCCAGGTAGAATGCACACAAACACATTTTTAATTCTGTTGGGTTACTTTACATCGATAAAGTATGACCTTAAATTAATTTGTTGAACTCAATCCCATTCACATTATTTGTATAGGGCTTTTCATAATACATTTAGTTTCTATGCTCTGCAGAAAAAGGATTAGTTGATAAACATACTCCTCTCCAGTCTGTATATAATGAACAGGATGTTTCTACATTTTTATGTGAAGATCACTGTCAGGGCTGTGAAATTAGAGAGAGAAATGTGGGTTTTGCTGTACAAACAATAGAAATCAATACCCGGCGGATTTCTTGCATGATTACTACAGCGCTGGCTTATTGACCCCTCTCTCTCATATTTGATGTCACGTGATGCATGGGTGGTACAGGTGGTGATTGGAATTACAGTGCATTGTTTACGCTATCAACTCTCCTCTGATTGACCCCTCCTACACACACACACAGCAGAGAGAGATCTGTAAACCACGTTATGAATACATTGGCATTATCCTCATAAACCGCTTGGAAAACAAGATAATAAAGGAGCACTATAGCACTAGCCTCTTGCAGCTGTATCCCTGTCATTTACATCCTGCTTTGAGTGTGTATAAATGCCTGTGTGTTGAGGGATTCATTGAGAGGGATGGAAGCATATATGTGGATGCTGGAAGATGGAGAAAGGGAATCGCCATGAGGAAGAAAGGGAATCGTTGGCTGCTCTCCCATCTGAATGCTTGCTGTGGGCGACTGGGCCAAGGACACAGTAATAACCATCGATTTGAGTTAAAGCTGAGCAGTGCAGTGGCCAAACCCAGCGGCTTTCCTCTCTTGCGGCAGGCTTTGGTCACAGTGCCATCTAGTGAGGAGAAACATGCCGTCCGTGGAGGAACGCTGCAGAGCATGCCTAAAAACATGACTATGAGCACGTTTATTTATTTAAGCCAGTACAAACACTATAATTTGATTGCGCAGGGCCACTGCCAGAAGTTTTGATGTTTAAATCAGGACTAAACAACTTCACTAGTAGTTTTTCATTGAAATGACCTTGTGTCTGGTGTTGGTCCAATCCCCAAGTAAAACCAGAGTGCTTTTACTCTCGCTACATGCTCAGTCACGTACACATATACACACCATCTGCTCACAGCCTTAGACTGAGCCAGGCCATGTCCCAGAGTCCTGCAGGTGCCTCAGTAATGTCTTATCAACGTCACCCAAACCTGGCAAGAGAATGCTTTGTGCGACTGATAATGTATTTGTATGTATTTTTCAACTCTGATTGATCATAGCATAAGGACAAATGATCCCAGAACCTCATTCATAAGTTCATCTGCATTTTCAATCACTACATACATGCAGTACTATTTCAAAGTTTGGGGTCAGTAGGAATTTTTTATAGTACAGTACTTTTTTTCAACAAGGACACACAAAATCAAAAGTGAGCGTAAATACATTAATGATGTTATAAAATCTATATTTAAACAAATGCAGTTCTTTAAAAAAATTCTATCCATCAAAATAATAGCACATTAGAAAGATTTCTGAAGTATCGTGTGACACTGAAGAAATGATGCTGAAAATTCGGCTTTGACATCACAGGTATAAATTACTTTTTTAAAATATATTAAATACTGCCTTGGTGAGTGTAATAGACTTGAAAAATTAAAAACATATTTTTTACCTAAACTCAAACTTCAGTGTTGAAACATAGGCAAAGATAAATAGAATTTGAACTTTTTCAAATAAGCAATGATGTAATGTGGTGACTCCCAACTGGAGTGTAAACAGTAAAACCCTGTCTGGTGCATTTGGGTTGGAATATCTAATTAGTTTGTCTTATGTTTAATGTACACAAAAATGGCAGTAAAAGGTGAAATTGTTTGTCATGATTAGCTGGCTTTACATGAACTCAGTCCTGCTTTAGAATTTCAGAAGTTTATTTTCCATGCAGAAAATCCTATCTACCATTTTGGTATAATCTATTTTGGATAAACCCGCCCATGAGTGACACAAAACCCAAAGTTCTCAAAAAGTACTGTTGATTTGGAAAGTCCCTTTCTTTCTAAATGGCAGATTATGCTGCAGTCAACACCAGACAAAAATGTTAAAATGTACAAAAATCAGCCATGCTGAAACATTCTCTCTCTCTTCCAGTATGAAATATAAAACATCCTCTCTGATTCAGAGACGAAAGGGGAATTTGTTAGAAAATTCACCGTTCAGAGACTGGCTGACTGACATGCATGGGTCAGAGGTCAAGCTGTTGGAAAAGCACCTGTCTTGTGAGGCCGTTTGTAAAGGCTTCTGAAAAAACGACATTTAGCCAGCATGGCAGGGTGACGGCCTGGACTGTTTACACCACGCCTGCTCTGTGCTCCTGATAACCACAAAACAAACCACTTGACAGCACATTGGTCTTTCTGCGTAAGCGTGTGTGAGTAATATGAGGCTTTTCTCCATTTCTGTTTATTATGTCTATCTAGACATATTTCTTTATATTTTCTTTTTTGTTCCTATTTATTTGATGTTCGTTACTTCATGGTTATTCGAAAAGGAAAGATGCTAGCTTTCAAACACAGTCTAACTCCCATCGGACACCAGCTTTATATACCATGGGCGACATGTCTGATGGAGAGGAGCTACATATTTATTGTAGTGATATAGTTTCCTGATGTGAGCCGTCAGCTCTGCTAGAATTTGGAGCGGTTAAAGCCTGCGTATACTTCATTTTCCATGTTTCGCTCCATCTCGCACAGTTGAGCGTGTGAGCCATTCAAAGTTTACTAATTTGGCCGCGAGATGCGTGAGACTCGCATTTGCGTGCACCATCCGTGTGGGCACAAAAATTGGGCTCTCTGTGGACCGTCCTGATGACGAAAATTACGTGATTTGGACAGCTAACAGCATTAGTCAGCATGAGTACTGAGCGTGATCCAAATCCACATGTTCAGGGTGCAAGAAAGAAAACTCACTGGTCAGAGTGTCAAAGCTAGTCCACAGTCTAGTAAACGTTGGCAACTTCTTTAGTTTACTCTTGACTGTGCCAACGAGCACTGAATCGTGTGAAAGAAATAAAATAAAAAACACACCATGAGACAGGAGAGACTAATGATCATTGCTACTGATGATTGAATTCATGTGGATTTTGGTAAAAGCAGCTATTTTCTTGTAATAGTAAAATTATGTAAATGAATAAATAAACAAGGTAAATAAGGTCTAGGTAAATAAACAAGTAATAAGTAAACTTACATTTGTTTGCTCACAACTTCTGACAAAAATGTACATTTTAATACACATATTAAATATATATATATATACCCATATACACACACATATATATAGATATCGGTTTACGAGTGAGTTTGTATACGAGTAAATCAGTATTGTATTGGAGAGCGAGAATTTCATGCTCAGCGTCATCGCGCACATTTTTTACTGGAAATATCCTAACAACAGCCTCTCACAAAGGCTATCACCCCTTAACTCGTTCATTCTCTCAGCGTCGCTCGTTTTGGTTGCATCATTCACCATAGTTCATTCTTTTATAAGTGATTTAAAGCGGTTTTACCTCGTTTTGTTAACATTAATTGTGATCGCTATTGTTCACGTAGTGAAATATATATGTACAGTACAGCATATAGACAATGGCCCTCAAGATGAGTTAGAAAGAGGGTAAGAAATTCTCCCATTAAGCAGTAACACCCTCCTCCCCCCTCCGCCGCCCTCGTCTCCACACCAGTACTAAAACTGCTACTCAAAGGTAAAGTGCGCGTTACAGTAAATTGTCAAGTATTTTTAGAGTTTAATTGTCAATTATTAATTAGTGTTTATATGAGATCTTAATGGTTTTAAATATTTAAAATGGGCTTTTATGTTCATGTGGAACGAATCCAGTGATTTTTATTGCATTCTTATGGGGAAAATTGTGTTGGTGTATGAGAATTTTGAGTTACGAGCTCTTGGAACGAATTAAACTTGTAAACCGAGGTATTACTGTATATAGAAAAGTTTTATTGTTTATTATAATATATTCATGTAATGGCGCTTATAATAAAATAAATTCTGAAATAATTTATTTTATCTTTATTTATTTATTTATTTATTTACTTGCTGTGTTTTAGATCTTATTTTCCAATCTCTTAAAAAACGATCATATATTTTGAATTATTTTCAACAAACTAACTGCTGTTTGGATAACAATGATTGTTCCTACAATTGAAAACTGAAAATATTGTCCAGCTGGACTACTCCTGCAAAAGTCAATGAACAATGTATGCACCATATAACAGGTGGAGCCTACTCCACCTGTTATACCAGATCTGCTATCCAACTGTGTAGACCAAGTCAAACGATCCCATCTCAAAGCCTCACCTCACTTAAAAGCAGAGCCGCTGATGAAAGAGTAGCTTGTCTGCAAAATGTTCCCATTAAAGTGAAAATCAGACCTGTCAAGCAGGAGGAAATGTCCGGAAAGCTTAATATGCATTTTTGCATGGAAAGCATTGGCATTTGTTACAGTGGTGATGACCATGTGTTTTGTCTGATGGAGAGGATCGTCTTGGGCATCTTGCCTGCTCTCTCTCTCTCTCAGCTGCTAACAAATGTGTTGCTGAGAATGCGCTGACAGAAGCAGCCCTTAATGGCTTTAATATTGTACATGCTGGAAATTGGAGGAAACAAATTGTGCTGATTCGAGTTTTTTTCACTTTCTCCCTTCGCGCTGACATACATCTCCTAGCGTCCTTCACCGTATGCATCATAAATTTGCTTAATACTCCTTGTATGCACTACTGTACACACAGAAATAGTCTAATTAAAACTTAATGGCACCCAGTAAAACACACACACACACACACACACACATGGGTACAGGTTCTATGTGTGAGAAGTTCCTGCTTTATTATCTTCTAATGGGAGAGAGAATTGGGAGAGAAGAGGAGAGCAAGTAGTCTTAAAAGCAACAGAGAGTTAATAAGATTAGCTCACCATGGTTTTGCTAAATGCCTTTAAATGTGTGTAAAATGAAGTGTGAAGAATGCCCACCAAGCAAGCAAACAAACAAACATAGAGAAGCGCACAAATAGCAAGCTGAATATTGTATGTTGAATTAACCCCATGAAATTGCTTGATGAGCAAGGTATTATATTATATTTTTATGTTCGAAAACTGTTAAACTGCAACTAAAACTATTAAAATGCTTTGTAGAAATTAAATGAATATGAAATAAAATAGATAGAAAGCTGGCAAATTAAGTTTAAAATAAAGTACTAAAACTGATATACTGAAATAAAAATCAGTTGTTGGTTTTTTTAAATGACAAAAGCCAAATTTACTGAAACCTCAATTAAATTTAAATCTGAAAATATAAAAATATATGTATAAATACAGTAATAGTATATAAATAATATTAAATAACACTAACTTTTATTACATTTTTTGTGAGAGTGGCCTTGAAATGTTCAATGAGTTAGATTTTAGGAACTATTCTTTTAAAGAGGTCAGTTTCAAACCTTTTTTCCCCTATGCTAATAAAGTGTCAGTTTTATGTCAAATTAAGTGCATTACAGTGTATAAGCTTGTCTTCAACAGTGTTCTGTTTTGAGCCCTAATGAGCAGACAGTACAGCTCTGCTGGATTAACGCCCTGGCACAGTAAGGGTTACTGGGACACTCTACTGTCAGGGCTGTTATAAATGGCTGTGTTTTTTTCAGTGTCAGAGATGAATAGGGGTTAATGGAACTGCCCTCTCTCTGTCCTGCAGGTGCACTTGTGCTCACATTCACACTTTTTGGCATGCTTTTCAGCATCTTATGGTTTGAATCTGTACTTTTTACTGGGTGAATATGCTGTGATCATAAAATTTTCCATATTTGTGTTAATCTGCCGCATTAGAGCTCAGCATTTTATAGGCGTAAGGGCAACACCATTATTTCCAAGTTCTTAGAGAATTCTTTGTAAAAAAAAAAAACGATATTACAGAATATTTTAGCGGTTCCAATCAATGGGATCATTTTATGGATTTAGGGTTTTTTATGTAACATTTATTTTGATTACATTTTATGAATTAAACGGCTCATAAATATACTTTATCACTAGAATTCAATTTGTTAAAAGTGAAGATCTTTCTCCTTAAATTAATTTCACAAATACATATAAAGAAACAGCAAATAAAGAAAAAAGAAAGAAACTTTACAAGTAAAGTACATTGAATTAAATGCAAAATTTTGAAGAAATGTACATCATTTTATAGTGCATTTACAGTAAAGATCACAGCCATGAAGCATTTAGAGACATATTTGCATGTTCTCCAGAAATGTAATATTTCCAGAAGTTCATAACCTCAAGCCCTTATGATGTTTGGCTTGGGTTTAAAATTTGCATGGGCTCTATCATGAAAAGACTCAAATTGGCCATTTCTGACACTTTTTGCTCTGTACAGAGCGCCTTTAAAGTGAGAAGTAAAATGGGCTTGTGGGCTCATTTAGAGTGCGGCCAGAAGTCTCTGAACACCTGGAGGAGTGTGCCAGCTTGATAGGGGAGTTAGAGAGAGTCCTGCTGGCTAAGGCTTTTCAATGTGCCTGAGTAATGCGGTATCAGAGAGAGAGAGAGAGATCTGGAGGAGTCGTCTGCTCTGATGGGGTCAAAACACATTCAGCTCTTATCACCCCTGTTACAAATGTGCCTCTACTGCAAAAATAGAAGTTGTAAGACCCTTTTGTGTGTGTGTCTGTGTTTACGTACTCATGTGTAAGTGTCTCCTTGATCAATATGTCTAATGTTTAATGTGTGTGTTCCCATCCTTTTGGTCAAAAGCATGTTTAAGGCAAAAGGTCTGTGTAAAAATCGTCAATTTTTTTTGTGAGTGCAGGAATTCACAATAAGGAACAGTGAGAACAGTGTGAGAGAGTTTCGGCCCAGTTGGCAGAACTTTCATTTAATTGCATTACTGTCATACTTGCATTTCAACATTTTGTTGATGCTTTGTGTTTATCAATGAAACTTTTTTTAAATTTTACAAACACCAATATGAGATTTTGTCTGGTTAACAGGATTTTGGTTAGTTAAGACTGAGAAAATGATGGTTAAAATGGATTGAAAATCCATCACTGAAAATGTTTTAAGGTAAAAGTGCCATAGTTTTAAGGTAAAAGTGTTTGTGAATTTATATTGCTCTCACATAGTTATATACATATAGTTTTCCAAATTACAAATATTTTTAATTTAATGTTGGACTTTTTTTTTTCTAAGGAAAATTATAAATATAAAAACAATATATATATATATATATATATATATATATATATATATATATATTCTGACACTTATGCTAAAAATAAAGTTTAAATAAAAATGTTATTTATTTTTAAAATAAAGTTTGAATAAATATGTTTACATGCAACATGTATTTTCGAAATATACTTTTATATATTTTTATACTTATATTTTTAACTTTTATATAGTCATATTTATTGAGCAACGTGTGTGTGTGTGTGTGTGTGTGTGTGTGTGTGTGTGTGTGTGTGTGTGTGTGTGTGTGTGTGTATATATTTATCTGTTAAATAAATATATTATATTTTTTTAATTTAATAAAAATAAACTTATATATATACATATAAATGTATACTATATATATACATTTTTATTGTCTTAAAAAAAAGATAACACAGTCTCTCTTATTCTGTTTTTCTGCAGGCAGTACTATGAGATGCTTTACAATACAGCCGACGAGCTGCTAAACCTGGTGGTTGATCAAGGGGTGCGCTACACAGAGCTGGAGTACATCAATGCTTTGAGTCTCCTCCATCGCAGCCAGACAGGCGTGGGAGACCTGACCGTGCAGAACATGCGGCTGCAGCGCCTCAAAGAGATCATATGTGAACAGGCTGCTATTAAACAGGCTACCAAGGATAAGAAGATCACTACAGTCTAGATGTACACATTTAAACTTAAATCTACCAATGCTCTGAAAGAGTCTGCATTACTCCGTTCGTTACTGTCACAAGTTTTGAGTCAAGTCACGTTTTCAAGCTAAAATTATAGTGGTCATTTGGTTTCGGTTTCATTTAGTCAAAAATATATTCATTTCATATATATATATATATATATATATATATATATATATATATATATATAAACCCATACATGTGTAATAAAGTACAGTTCTAACCAGGGCTTTTCTCACACCAATACGCACACAGACACACACTTGCTGAAGAAACGCTCTAATAAATGAATCCCTTGTACTGGTCTGGTTGGACCAGGCAACACCTTTTAGAGTGAGAGGAAGGATTCTTTTACTGTGGCTTGGGGACATTTTCGTCTCATTTTCTTACTTTATCAAACTGCTGCTCTCAATTATAGATCTTCCTGCGCTCTGTCTCCCTGCCTGTGCCTGGAATAACAGATGCCAGATTAGAACGGCAGGCTTTTTTATCAGACAAAAAAGAAACCGCTTGCCCTCCGCTTGTTGATTTGTTCTTATTTCTCAAGAGAGAAAATAGGGATTGCTAAACCTGTTCAGCATTTCTTACATTTCTCTCTTCCCACAGTGTGTTCATTTGTTGATTCTCCATTAGCCCGTTATCATTATGACACAGACATTGATTGTGACATCATAAAGCTTTGATGACATTTGCAATGGTTGATCTGTGGATTCTTTGGCTGTTTAAATGAATGGGTTTCTAAACATTGGTATGTCCTTATATCTGTCCTAGTAACCGTCTGAAGTTTTTGTCTTACCCATGGCCCCTTGCTCAAACAGGCACAAAAACACAGATCACTCATACTTTGTGTTCCTGGCTATTTTTAGTTCATTAATTATGAAGAATAGAGCGAGAGAGAAAGCCATCGATACAGAACACAGGCGTTAAGCAGGAAGCCAACCGAGCAATCCATCAAAATGACTCAACCACTTAAATCAATAATTGCCGCCAGGTTGCCAAAGAGAAAAACAGCAACAATCTTTCATATTCTTACCCCATTAAAATCCTGTTTGGATGTTGAAGATGTGTTGCAGGAATGGTTAGGCATTAAAAAATGTCATGTCTGCCTTTTTTTGTTATGCCAGTAATGTATAGTAAGAGGAGTCAGACTAAAGACATAGAAGTGTGTGTTTAAGTGCTATTATTGAGCACCCAATGTTGTTTAAATGAAGTGCTGACTCAAACACTCCTATTAGCATTATACTGTACATTCATCCTCAACTATAATATTAATTTAGTCATCACTGAAACAGAATTTCATAGGGTTTGCACAATATTGTAGTGAATCAACACTATTTCATGCTTTTGTTTTTGTGGATTTTTTTTAGAAATGTATTTGAATGCGTTTAAGAACATTTAATATGTTAACTAAAGGAATGTACATTCTTGTAAATGTTAATGAATTGCTTTAAAGTCTATCATCCTGAGAAGTCTTTCACAGCCGTGGACTACTGAATTTGACCTGAATTATGCCAATGTTAATGCCAAAATGAAAATAAAGCAATATATCAGAAAAAAAAGCTTTGGAACATTGCTTTGCAAAGAAATATATATATATATATATATATAGACACACACACACACTTACTATTAAATGTAGGTATTCCATAACTTATCTATGCCTTTATAATTTTACTGATCTCACATTCGTAATAAATAGATGTATTCCTTATGTATTCCTTATGTATATTATGATGTTTTAAAGGAACTGTCAAGTGTAGTGTTCCATTCATGCGCATGTGCAGAACTCGTGCGCAGCTTTAGTTGATGTACGGTTACCAGGCAACCGATGCGCGTGCAACTTACGGTTGGCCTCGCATCTTACAGGAAGACCTTCTTTACTTGCATTCATTTAGAAGAAGAAAAAATAAAGCTGTTTTCGTAATTAATGGCGTCAGATATTCCATCTTTGGCATTTGTGTTAAGCTGAACATGTCAGGTTCCTTCCTTCAAGTAATAAGCGGTGCTCTCTGGAGACAGGAAACCATAGAGACGGCAAAAGAAGAGAGGTGACAGTCAATACACAACAACAATGGAGGTAACAGCCCTCAAATATAGTTATTTAACTCATATTTAATATAGCCATCATTTTAAGTCGTTATGCTTTCCTTCGGTGGAGAATGATGGTGAATTGACGGAGGATGAGGTGTGTAAATGCCTGTCCAGCCTGGGACAATCCGCTACAGGACTCCAGCACGCTTACCTGTGCCTCTCTGTGCCTGTGAGTCATCACACACACATTTGTTTTTTTAATGTCATTGTGGGATTTCCATTGCTTTTAACTAAACATGTTCTATCAATTAAAACAAACCTCCAAGCTTTTTGCTTTTGTACGTCTCGAACAGTCACATGACCATATTTGGGACTGTGTATATATATATATATATATATATATACACACACACAAAGAGTCAAAGTTATTACATTTGTGATGATTGTAGAGCCACATTTTGAATAAGTTGTTAAATCACATGAATAAACTTGCAGATTGCATTTTTGGGGGGTTTCACTATCCTTTGTACCTAAAATGGCTGGGGAAAAATATATATAGATATATAGATATTATTGAGTGACTGAGCAGTTTTTGATGGGTATAAATCACTGTTTTGACTGTTAAATGAGTTAAGACATTATTTAGTATGTTTCATATGCTGTTTTCTATTGGTTGGTCCCCATAAGTGGTTTTATTGTCCCTTTGGGAATATTTGCTCCCCATAATCCACCCCCCCCCCCCCCCCCCCCCCCCCCCCGAACCCATCCACCCACACACTCACACCGAGACTGTTACATCACTATGCAACAATTGATATTTTCCATAACACAATTTCCCAGGCATACTCGACAGAGCTCTAGGGGAGAATATTAATATATTTTTCAGGAAGCACTGATATTGTTTAGTTGCATGACTTTGCTGGAGAGAAACAGAAGTGGCCTCCAAATTAGTTTACATCCTTTTTCTAATGCGTCATACTCTCCTCTAGTTTCAGGGTTTTACCGGATGACATTTTATATTGGCACCTTAACTGAATTTCTGATTGTGTTTGGCCACAGGGGCAAGACTTGAAAAATGTCTCCATTTTATGCAATTACATCTATCTACAAAAGCTAGAGCTTCCCTACAATAAAATCAAAGGTAGGTTTACACCAGCTTAATGTTGGTGTTAAAAGTAAACTATATGGTGAAATGAAATTTGCTGTCATGTTTCGGACCTGCTCATATTTGTCTTCTGCTAATGTAGATATTTGCTCTAATATCCTCTTGTTGAAAATGTTTGCTGGAATTTTTTTCTTCCATGCCCTTCATGGTTGCTCGGTATAAATAATCTCAGCTGTGCGGATGCTTGCCATCCATCTTTCTCCTGCTCTTTCTGCCTAATGTTTTGTGACTGGCAGATCTATCCTGCGTGAGTCACATGCCACACCTCATCATACTGGATGCTTCCCACAACCAACTCACCGATTTTTTTGGATTCCAGCCACCAAAAAATCTCAAGGTGATTCAATTCAGTACACAGTGCATTATGGTGTCATGTGAGGTTCAGTTTTCCCATGCATCGCTGAATAAAGAGTAACTTCATTGTGTTTCATAGATGTTTCACTATTAACCTTTTATTTACAAAAAAAGTTATCTCTGGGAGGTTTTGAAACACCTTTTTTGTGTGATTTCTTGCTTTTTGTATGATCACTCATGTACTGTGATTTTTTTGTTGTTGTTGTTTTTAATGTAGGAGGTGAATTTTTCACACAACCAGATCACAGTAATGAAGGATCTTTCTGCATATTCTTCTTTGTCCAAACTCATCCTTGACTGTATCCTTTTGAAGGTTGCAAAGCACGGCACAACCTTCACATTCACTTTACATTGCTTATGTATTTCCAAGTAAAACAGGCTATCAAAGGGAAAATATGGTCAGCTTTAGACATTCTACTATAAGTTACTTTGCATCTACATGTTAACCAAGTCAGTTAGACTTTATTTTAATTTGTCCCGTCACATTTTAATGATACATTTAAGTATTGAGTAATTAACTATTAATTAACTACATGCACTTACAAGATTCAAGAGATTTATTTGTCACATACACAGTTATATACAGAATATACAATCGGCAGTGAAATGTAAACCGGTCCGCTCCATGGACAGTGCAACTTAAATTTTAAAAACTTTAAACAACTTTACAAAACACACAAAGAGGAAATTATAACAGAAATAGGATAAAAAGTACTATATATGTATATGTAGAATTATAAATAAATCAAGTAAAAAAACTTTAGGGTTAGGGTAAAATTAGGGTTTGGTTTAGGGTTAGTTGCATCTAATTATACATAATTTGTAGTTATTACTAAGGACGAATTCAAATGAAGAGTTTCCACTAACTCTCGTTACAATATTAGTAGACTGTTAAGTTAACGTTCAGGTGAGTAGAATAAATGAAGTAATGGGACGTCTTTTGGGGGAGCATCAAAATAAAGTGTTACACAGATATTAAGCTGAAAGTCTACTAATACTCTAATGACTGGCAGTTGCAAGATGTAATTGCAAAGTTACTTATAGTCAATAGAACATCTAAAGTGGACCGTTGTTAACTAGGGTGGGACCTGATTTTATCCATTGGGAACTGATTGGAAAGGTAAAAGGGAAGGTAAAATGGAGGAAATTGCATCTTCAGGATGAATCGCTTTCTGTATTCCTCAAATTGTAAGTCGCTGTGGATGAAAGCGTCTGCTTAATGAATAAATGTATAAATGTATGCTGAAAAAAAATTTATAACATGCACTAATAAATTACAATCACAATAAGATCTGGAATGTGTAATTAAAAAATAACTAGGGTGATTCGTCTTGACTTTAAACTATTGATTTGTTAAAGCCAAGCATACAAAGCATTCTTTGACCCTTCCTCACTGTTCAGATAATTCATTTAGTGCCATCAGGGGACTTGAAAAGTGCAAAAGGCTCTCACACCTCAGCTTGGCCCATAACAACATCTCACACATTAGGGGTCTGGATCATCTGCCCCTCAGAGTGCTCATCCTGGTACCATCAACCTTCTTAAACACACACACACTACAGATATTTATAACATCACAGCCATTTAACACAGCTAATTTATTCCTGATGATTAATAAGTGCGGAGAAGTATAAAATATGAGTGTGTTTTGTGAAATATTTACTTGTTAAGAGCAGGTTTGCAGATTAATTAATGTGTGTTTTGAGGTGGGAAATTAACAGTGGAAAGGCAAGGGCAGGTACTGAATATGAAACTATAAAATGTTAATTTTTGTTTGGGAAAATATGTCACCGTCTTCATGATGGGGCAATAAATAAATCAGTAATCACGCTTCATTTTAATTTCAGATTGGAATAGAGAAATGCGAGGTCTTCCTTGTCTGTCCCCAACGTGTTTACGAGTCTCTGTTGGATTAATTAGCGTCAGACTGCATAACCTGTTGACATGTTTTCCGTTCACCTCATAGTATCTTCCCGTCATCACCTGTCATCCTCTTCCAGATTATGTTGTTGTGTCAACACTTTTAGAAAGGGTGCCCTTCTTACTGTCTGTGATAGTGTGGGCAACACTACAGCCTCTTGTTTTGGCACGTCGTCCTACCATTTTGATATCGTTGGCACTTATTGTTTTTTTCCCCAGAACATCCCCTAACTGTGTGTTTTTCAGACAGTATGCATGATTAAGCTCCGGCCTTTTCAGAAAATATAACAAAGCCTAGTGTTGAAGCCCGCCATATGGCAGGCCAGCGTGCCACCAGACCTTTGCCACTCAGCTGAAGGATGTTTATGCTGTCCTTTATCAAAGAGATTCTTCATCGTCAGCAGCGCTGCGTCCTTTGGTGTCCATGTCCCCATGAGGGCAAGCTGCTGGCGCGAGAGAGCCTGGACCTCGTTCAAAAAAAAAACACACACACACGCTCGTACACACCCTCCCACGCACTGAACCTGTCCGCCCCCTGTTGCTCTGAGACCCTGGACAGCGTGCACCTGTCAGCCTGTTCCTCTTACACCCATCACACTTTGGATCTGGAGCTTCCAGAACCCCTCATGGTCACGTCTCCTGCTGTTCAGCGCCGGGAATGGGGTTATTGTAAGGCCAGGGCTTTGGAAGCTAGAATCTTTTTATACCCATAGCAGGTTCCAGGTCAATTTGACCCGTTTTGATTTTTGAGTTGTCAGAAATACTGGTTAACCTATGATGCTTTTCTTAATATTTTGTGAATTTTCTCACAAGTGCTGGCAACATTGGCAACATTTATTTTAGTTGTAATGTTTGTGGGTTAATTTAACTCACAGATTTCATTGTTAAAGGCAGCTGGACAGACCCGGAAGAGGCTTTTTTAAATGCATTTTATGTCTGTTTTTCAACAACACTCTGATGGTGTTTACATTTATGCATTTGGCAGTTGCTTTTTTCAAAATAAACTTATTCTTTATTGACGTGTTTACCAGTTTGCTGCCATGCTTTACTTTCCGAGCTTCAGGGAAGCTCACTGAAGTTGTGCTTTTCAACAGTTTTTCTGTTAAAAATGTTAAGAAAAAGTACAATATTGCTTATGATATTTAAAGTCTTGGAAAAAATACACTGCATTTTTTCCTACTTATACTTTCCTACTATTTTCTTTGTATTTTTGTCAAGAAAAGTCAATGCATCTTGATTTAATAATGTTTAGAGACCTGTTCTGAAAAATGAGACAAAAATATGAAATAATATGTTTTGGTAGTGTAATTATGAATACATTTTTAAGATTTGTTTGTTCTAAGGTTTATTTTTATTTTGTAAGAAGCATTAGTTTTATAGCTTTGCTAATTGTACCAGATGGTTTGTTGTTAGTGTAATAGTTGGTGAATTGTACTGGAATTCCAACGATATACGAAGACTAGGAAAGGGAGTGGGTGTTAGGTGTGTGGAAATCTTCTCGTTCATTGATATGCGCTCTCTACATCTTACCAGATGTTCACCTGTCAGTCCTTACCCATCAGCCTTGAATTAACTGAGCTCACCTATCAATCACACAGTCACAGCCAGAAAGGAACGGCACATGACCCTGCTGATTGTGTGCAGAGCATTTTAGTTATGGTTCTTTGCCTCACTGAAATGATAATTGTATATGTGTGTGTTTTAAGAGGGAGAATGTGATACAAAAGATTGAGAATCTCCAGACTCTACGCAACCTGCAAGTTCTGGATTTGTCCTGTAACCGGATTCAAAGCCTCTCGGGTCTCCAGAACCTCCATCTCCTGGGAACCATCAACCTTCAGAGCAATCTGGTAAAGGAGCTGTCACATTCCTGTCATAATATATTATGCAAATGGCTCTAATATTATACCTCAGAGCAGAACAAACCACAAGGAACCATTGTCAGAAAAAAATCTGTCAGAAAATAATTGTTCAAGAGTTGTACCTATAGGGGCGTACAACAGCTTGTCATTCGGGCATTACTCTTAAAAAGACAACTTTGTACCTTATCTACTCATGTTTATCTGCTTCATATTACTACTAATGTCTATCAATTAGATTTTGTAATCTGTACAATCTTTGTACATATTTTTCAAAGTGTGTCGATGTGGCACTGTGTAAACTTTAGGGCTAAATAAAAAAAATACAGTTATAAAAAAAGAAAAAAAACTCCAGTGACAGCTTTATCTAAGACTTAGACATTTCACTCAAATTACTCAAATGTCTTAATTTTTGTTCCTCGTCTATTAGATCAGTGAGATAAAGGAGGCTGGGCATCTGCATGACCTGATTTTGTTGAGAGAAATAAATCTCCTGGGAAACCCAGTGCAGGTAAGACCATCTCAACTCTGTACCACAGGTAACACTAGGCCTAAAGTCACATACGTCATACTCAAAGCCATTTGGCTTCTTGCAGAACCAAGATGACTATAGACTGGCTGTGATCTTCCTCCTCCAGCATCTCATACTTCTGGACCAGCACACTGTAACTGCAGAGGAGAAGGTGATAAAAAAAAAAAGTTTAGTTTCTAAAAAGTAAAGTTCTGTTCATGGCTTGGAGATGGAGGAAGCCTGTTATTGGACAAAAAACAAACAAATAAACAACAAAAAAACTCGTTTTGAATAGCATTTTCTTGCTGGTTGGAGTCCAGAACTCAAGGATCTGAAAATAACTTGAAAGCTCTGAAGGTTTTCTTCGTAAAATAAAGCACATATTTGGAGGATCATGGTAAGGTTGAGTAGTGAGTCACCTTGCTGTTGTCTTCCATTTTCAGGTGTCTGCTGTGAACAAGTACGACCCTCCTCTGGAGGTGATTGCAGCCAGAGATCACATGACTCACTTGATGTACCAGCTCATGCAACCGCAGGCTATTTTTGACAGGTACGGCTTTCCGCTTTCCTCTTCATTTTATGGGCCTGTCTAGTCCGCAAAGGCCACTTCTGTCAAGCAGAAAGCCCTTCAAACCACTCACAGAGCTCTGATCTAAACTAAAATGAATCTGTGAGGCTATTTGAAGTCACCAATTTGGTTCTCAACTACGTGGTTGAACTCAAAGGAAGTTCATGGTTCACCAAAACAGCATTAAGCTAATATGCATTTTTGCATGTTATTCCACAAGTACTCTACCCAGTCTGGATGCTCCGTACCCCATGCTGGTCCTCACTGGCCCGCAGGCCTGTGGGAAGAGGGAACTTGCCCATAAACTGTGCCAGGAATTCAGCGACTATTTTGCTTATGGGTAAGTGTCAGTTTAGAGTGCATTATAAAAGCCACTAAAATTACATAATGAAATATTAATCTGTTAATATTAATAAATTAATATAAATTTTATTTGACTGTGTAATGAGATGTAATTGTTTTTATTATAATATTATTTTTGTTTTTCTGCGATGTATATTGATATGAAAAAATACAGGACTTTTTTCAAGATGACATGAATATTTGGAATATAATTAATACTTCTAGAGGTACTGGGGTGATTCTGTTTATAAATATTTTTTGAAACTATTTGTAGTTTGTCAGCAAATAAATATATGCGCTTAGTCAGCACATAGAATTATTTAATTGAATTGCAGGCTTTGCGATTTGTTGCTTTTTCATAATCCATTGCGCGATATTGATTCATTTTTCAATTATTGTGTAGCCCTAGTTTTCTTGTTTATCGATTATCAAGTTTATTGATTTGTTTGTTTTAGAGCCTGCCACACCACCAGGGGGCCCTATTATGGGGAAGAGGATGGATCAGACTATCACTTTGTCACCGAGGAAGAATTTCAGAAAATGATTCAAATGGTAAAGTCTTCAGTCAAACAGCCAGACTTTTATCATATTCTGATCTGCTTTTGCAGTATCTTACTCATAACTGTGGACTGTTGTGTTACAGTTTTTTGTCCATTCATCTGCAGAAACAAACTTCTAGAGCCCAAATTGGTCTATAAAGCAATGACATGCCAAAAATGCAAAGAGTGGAATGAATTCACCCTAGATTCTCTTTTCCCCAGACCCTGCTGGTGCTTCTTAGAGAGTGCACACCTACTCTGTGCTTCCACTATCTCGTTTAGCTCTAAAGCGTTTCTATATAAGTCCAGTGTTATTGATTGATAGAGGCTGGAAGGAAGCCTTTTGATGTGAGATTATAACCTTATGCTGCCAGCACATGGGATGAGACATAGTCAGGTTTTACAGACTAACCTCTCCTGCCTATATCACACAAACACAGATGTGTGACTGCATTCTGCAGATGCAAACGCTCCTCTGCTTTTTCCTGCTTGGTACGTCTCTCTGGGCCTGTTAATGCAAAAAAAGGGTAGGATTAGAGAATGGTTGGCATTTCTTTTTTGATGATTTAAGCATGTGTTTGAGAATTGCTTTCTGCGAGTAATGGCGTTGCGGCTGCTAAATGGACCCAGGTGCAGTTGGACACAGGGTTCAGAGGTTTGTCTGTGTGAGAAGAACAATGTTCCCTTGCAACCCGAAGGTCGAGAGTTCAGGTCATTCTGCATTGATTCTGTGTGAAACATCCATGATGGTGCTCATTCAAAGATTAATTTGAGCTCTATGACAGTCACGTTCCACTTACAGTGTGTTTTTCGGTTTTATTCTCTCACTGTCAGGGGCAGTTTGTCCAGACGATGCAATATGGCGGACATTGGTATGGTCTGTCTCGGGAGTCTATTGAGCGTGTGGCTCGTGAAGGTCTGGCCTGTTGTGTGCATATGGAACTAGAGGTTTGGTTTCAAGAAAACATATTCCACCGTGTTAACATTCAGTGACCAAGCTTAAAACTGGGTCAAATGCCACAGTAGTTAATTATACCAGATGTTTTGTGTGTTTGTTTCAACACCAGGGAGTGTATAGCTTGAAGAACTCGTGTTTTGAGCCCCGTTACGTCTTGCTGATCCCCACTGTTGTTGATAATTACATCTGCTTTCTGGAAGCAAGAGGATTCTACAGCAACGCTCAGATGGAAACAGCCGTGTCTCGCATTGATTTGTATGCCAAGATCAACAGAGAAAAGCCTGGCTTCTTTGATAACGTCATCTGTTGTGGTAACAAACTTTTATTAACCTATATAGGTCCATTATGCAGTGCCTGTCTATAGGAATATACTTTTTTATTTTCCTTTGTGAATTGTAAGAATCTCCTAAGTGACAATTAAGAAAATCTTTTAACTAAGCAAGATATTTTCAAAGATGTATTAAGGTTTTTATGGACGCGGTGTTAGTATGGCAGAAAATTTTAAGCCCAACCCAGAAGTTAGCATCACCCTGGTTCCCTTGACAAAAACCCAATAGAATTTTTTCCAATGGCTTTTGAATTATTGCAGAATATAAGGTCTGTGACTAACAAAAGTGTATGATTCTTACAAGTTTTGTTCATCATGATAATCCTTACTAGTGAACACAACTTTCATACATTTTAAAGCATAGATATAATCAGCAGAAGTCAAAAAGCTAAATGAACTACACCACAGTTATGACTTCACTATCGCCACCCTATCTTCACTATCTTCACTATGCCTTAGCTTCCAGCAATTCTTTCAGACTTTGTATGTTTTCCCTGAAAGTCTGAGTTATAATATTTGCAAGAGTGTGATTAAAAACACAACGAGGCTGTGAAAGTGGATGAGTTACCTGTTCGACTAATGATATTTAATGTCACAAAAACCTCTAATCCCATTTAGCTACTATTTAGACTATGGTCTTTTACAAGACAAGCAAAAGCTTTAAAAGAAAAACATAAGAGGGTATTACTGGAGTATTTTATATTGTAGAATAAAACATAAAAATATCTGGAGCTATCTTGTGTTCTTCACAGTCCTTATTTCAAGCATTTCACCAGACTCATTCAAAAAGCACATTGACTTCAAGACGATGGAACATCGAAAGTGGTGCAATGCTAGCTCATTTTCTGGTTTTGGCCCATATAAATCCGCCATCCCTGCACCACTCTATTGTGCTCATCAGATGATCGTACTGAGGCTTACCAGACATTAAAACAGTTGGTGAAGGAGTACCTGGGTCTAGAGGAGCGGGGAGGAGGAGATGACAGTGGCTCACTCACGCCTGACAACACCTCCACGAGTGAGCTATCATAGTCCCACTTTGGCATACACTTTTGCCACACACCTTGACAAGCACTGTTTTCTTTCCAATGCTGATATTTCACTGTTGGAAGAGAAATAAAAAAGTTACAATAAAAACATTTTAACATTAGATTTTAAATTTAGATGTTAAATGCTATATACAGTGTTTGATGCAATTACATCCGAAGTAATTGTAATTAAATAACAGAAAAATTAAGAGTAATCCCTTACTTTACTTTTTAAGGGAAAAATAATTAAATTACAGTAATTCTTTACTTAGAATGCATTATATCTAACACTGGTCCTATATCTCAACAAGTAAAGTCATAACATAATGATATATTTGCCCTATCATTAACTAAAGATTAATTAAAACTGCTGGATGTTGAAATCCATGACTTTTACCCATCGTGGTAATTTACATATTCATTTAAACTTAATATTGGAGGTTGGTAGGGAATTGATTCTTGTTTAATAGCAATTCATATATGACTTACTCTATTAATCGACAATCATTAATGAATGACAGTCATACATTCACTTCATGAGACATACTGTAGATACATTATTGCATATTAGTGCACTAGTATTGTAAAGGCATGGACAAAAGGCCACAAAACTCTTAATTTGTTTTTATGGGTCTTTACATGAAGTCATTTTTGTCTGCGGGGTGCTTCCCCAGGATTATAAAGAAAATAGTTGTAAATAGTTGTACTCAGTGTGAGGCTGTGGCATTTCACATTTGCAGCCACAGCACACATCTGTTCACGATGGCCGAGTGCCCTAACCGTAACTCTGTTGTAGACGCAACTGGTGAGTTACTGGCAGCCGGCACAACAGAGGCCACTGACCTCATGGACTGCTACAGCAGAAACTACCAGAACAAAATCCAGGCCAAGATGACCCCTCAGCAGACCCCTGCAGTAAGTGAGACTGTGTCCAGTGTTCTGTTCATTTTACATAATTATTAGCTTGATATTATCCACAGAACCTATCATGGATGGGAATAGCAGAACTATTAAGCGAGCACACTACATTTCTGTGAACTTCATAGGAAATGGCTTCCAGACGTCAGCAGCTGATTCGGGAAGCTTTGAGCGGGAAGAGTCCTGGTGCTTATGCTGAGCTATTTCAGAGGTAACATAACTGTCTGTAGATTAACCAAGGATTGGTACTAAACCAGTGATTGTGACATCACTGTTCCATCCCTAAAACATTGGCTCAGTCCAAAATGTTGTGGCTGACCAACTCTGCACATTAGTGTTAGCACACTGTAAAGCTAATGACGCAACACTGTAATGTGTTTATAATTAAATTGCATGCACAAATGCATGGCAACATTTGAATAAGCACATATAAACAGAATTATAACTTATACTGCTATTCAAAAGTTTAGGGTCAGTAAGATGTATGCATTGTACAAGTATGCATTGAATTGATCTAAAGTTACAGTATAGATATTTATACTGTTAAAAATGTATTATTATATAATATATATTTTTAAAGTAAATGTCTTTCTTTTGAACTTTCTTTTTATTAAAGAAACCTGATGTTTCCACAAAATATTAAGCAATAATAATATTAAATGTTTTCAACATTTGATAATAAGAAATGGTTCATGAGCAACAAATCACCAATGATTTCTGAAGTATGAGAAACTAATGACACTAAATACCTGAGAAACGATGCTGAAAATTTTGATATACTGTTTTTAGTTCTTCAATTAAATGTTCTAGATTTGTAACAATCTGTTGTGGTATTAGAAAATGTGTCTCCTTACCATTAAGCAGCACCACATGCTGGTGTGTGTAAATAGTGTTTAACTGAGACTGTATGTGTGTTTACGTGTGTGTCACAGGAGTGCACCAACAGCTCCATCATCATTAGCCTCTCACACCCTGCCTCCACCAGGCCCCTCTTCCTCCTCAGTTCGTCCTGTTGGCCTCAGTGGTCTTGACCTCGATGAGGACAGCAGGTATGTCACACACACCTTGACATTTCCATCTCTGTCCTCTGACCAGAGCGCGGCAAGACAATTAACCTTTCCCCAAAGTCCTCGCCTTGTGTACATCATTTCCCAGGACGTGTTTTATCTTGTAGCCTCTCCCTTTATGTTTATAACCTCCATCTCCATTTTACACACATCCAGGCTCAAATATCAAAGTTTTCATCCCCAGCTCAAAGTTAAAGCATTCAGGTACCTGACATGCCGCAGGCCATCTGGAAGATGTATGTGTTGGAGCACGTAAATGCAGATTTATGACTATCGGTGCTTTTGCTCTCCCATGTGTGAGCTCGGGGACTCTAACCAGGCGCGGAAATACAAGACTGCTCCTGTGAAATATGCATGTCCCCAAGATATTTAAATACACTGTAATTTAGCTCATTAAGAGAAATCCTGGGAGACTTACAGAGCCATTCGGCCTGTGCAGTGCACCGGCATTTGCTTATTAGCTAGAAGAAAAAAATGACAAAATTAATGTGCTACTCAAATTATGTTAAACAGTGACTTTTTGTTTCTCCTTCACCAGGGAAAAGCAATATGCTTTTGGAGATTGTTACTTCGCAATGTAGTTATGAAACAGTCTCTCTCTTTCTCTCTTCTCTCTCTCTCTCTCTCTCTCTCTCTCTCTCTCTCTCTCTCTCTCTCTCTCTCTGTCTGTCTGTCTGTCTATATATATATATATATATATATATATATATAAATCTGATGCTAATCAAAACATATTAAAACCTGTTTTTAATGGTTGTCTTGAGACATTTATTTATTCAGCGCTGATGTGTGTGTGTGAGTACGTACACGTTTTTGTGTATGTGTATTAACTCAATCCTATAGAGAATTGAGCATTTCCATATTTCTACTAGAATTTTGTTTCCAGTTGAACTGAGGATTGCGGCATAATGAGACCTTAAAAGTTGGCTGTTAGTTGATTCAAATTTGCAGTTGAATTAATCACACTACTGTTAAAATGTTTGAATCAGTAAGATTTTTTACTAAGAAGTTAGTACTTTTATTTTGCAAGGATGCATTAAATTAATCAAAGTGATAGTAAAGAGGTCTATAATGTTATAAAATATGTCTGTAAATACTATATATATATATGTATGTATGTGTGTGTATGTACGCTTTTATCTAAAGCAACTTACATTGCATCAAATGGACACAATGACATTCTAATCAGTTCTTGCTTTCCCTGGGAATTGAACTCATGACCTTGGCATTGCAAGCGCCACACTCTAATATATCACAGGCCCCAAAGTTTTGATATTAGTTAATCAAATGAATCATATATAAGTTTTTGCTGTGAAAAGACTTTAAATGAAGATCATTTAAGACATTCAATTTAAAAGACATCATTGTTGTTGGTGAGTGATTTATAGAAATCACTGTAAGAAATAATTTGGTATTTTATTTCCAAATTCTTGATCATAAGCCAATCACTGACAAATTGTTTTGATGATGTAATTGTCTTTACCTCTCTCTCTCCCACCATCTCATCTCATCTGTCTCAGTTCTGAGGAATCTCGTGCCAGTTCTAGCCTGTCCATGGGGAGCTCAGCAGGGGCGCTCTCAGTGGAGAACCCGGCCCGGGGATCAGACACTGGATCAGGGCCCAACATAGAGCCTTTGGATATGTCTATGTTGGGGCAGGACCGAGACTCTCTTAGAGGTCAAGAGCTCATGTTCCTTTCTGTGCTCATACTTTATACATTTTCGTGTCTAGTTTGTACATCTCTAAAATTGAACATACATAGGGGCTGTTTACACGGAATGCAGGTTTTTTTTTATCATTCCACTGCTACTTTCCCATTGCTTTTCAATGTAAACATTTTTAACTACTGCGGTCACATCTTGCGTCTTTTGCAGAACCTCATGTATGATGTAAAAACTCAATGCTCAAGTTAAAAGAAGTTCAACTTTTAAAAAACATATCTCTAGACCTTAAGCTTCTTTTCGTTCCACTAACCTGCTTCTCTATGTTCTATTTGAACAGGCATAATACTTCACATTTTAGAAGGTGTTCACATATATTGTACATATGTGTTATTGTCTTTCCAAAAATTTGTTTAAAACCTATGGCTACTCATGCAATCACTTTTGATTGTCAGTTTATGTGACTAATGGATACCTGTTTGATTTCTCACAGGTCACATGGACTCAGGTCTGACCCCTGATGCTCCTCGCTCTGAGCGTGTTTCTCCAACACTCCCTTCCTCCCCGGGCCGGCCAGGTGCCAATGTTAAACCAGTCCTGCCGCCCATCCCATCTGGAAGGAAGACCGGTGATTCCGCCACAAAGCAGTAACTAACAGGACAGAGAGCTATAGATGGTATAGATAGTGAGATATTAGCAGATCGTGTGAGTGTAGGCTTCTGAAATAAGTATAATTAACCCCTGAAGCCTTGAGCCAGCCATTCAATAAATATCAATGAAAGGAACAGCTGTGGTCAGTGCTGAGAGGCAAAAGAAAATGTGGAGATTCCCATCCCTCATCTGTGTCCTCCAGTGTGAGTGATCTGAAAGGTTGAAGGCTTATTTGTCATCGGAAGATGTAAGCTCTGGAAACCAGCCTGAAGGTCTTAAATCTCTGGACACGTGTGCAATGGTCACACTTTACATTACAATGTTCATGTTATGGTATAATCACTTTTAGATACCGTTTGGGCTCAGTAAGTTTATCTTCTTTTGAAAGAAATAATACTTTTATTCAGCAAAGGTGCATTAAACTAGTTCTAGTTCAAATAAATGCTGTTCGCTTGAACCTTCTAGTAAAATATGTCACTTTCCACAAAAATCATAAAATCACACTTTCCTTGAAAATATTAAACAGCACATAATGGCAATAAATGTTGAGTAGCAAAAGGATCATGTGGCACTTTTTCATCACAATAATAAATAATTACATTTTAAAATGTATTAAAATAGAAAATAGTTATTTTTCATGATCTTTCTGTTTTCACTGTATTTTTGATCAATTAATTGTAGCCTTGGTGAGCAGAAGAGAAACTTTTGAACGCTACTTGAATTCATTGCACGTGACTCTGAATGCATAAATGATAGAATATGTTTGCATGAATAGAATTATGTTAACATAATATATGTGTGTCATGAACTTGTTATATAAATTGTGGCTCCTCTTTTGTGGCTCATTTTCTGACCACAAATGAGCAGCAGGAGTGTTTGGAGAGACTCTTATCCTGTAATTAATGTATCTTATGGCTCAATCAGACACACATAGACTGATTAAATGTATTGAGACAGTTATTCAGGTATCTCGTGACACAAGTTGAATCTCTGCTTTCATTTGTCACCAGTGTGCAGTGAGCTTGTGTGCATGTATGTACACACACACCTGGCCGTCCATCAGCGTCAGTCCCTCTAGCCGGCAGATGTTGCAATGATCTCATAATTCAGAGGCAGTTTCAGACAAGACGGCTGGGAGAAGCCTCAGGCGTAACCTACTTACAGACACAGTCTTCACACTTTTGTTACCTTATCACTAGGTCTCACGGACCTAATGTTGCTTTATAAGCACAGCTGTTTTCAAACTGAGACATCAACTCTTGGTTTCAGTGTGAAAGAGCTTAAATCCTGTTGACCTCAATGTGGTGAATTACACAAATGAAAGATGGATGTTTTTAGCAATAATTTAAAAATGTCAAACACTTTTGATCTCATTAGCTAATGCATGAACTAACCGTGAACATTTTTTAATAAGATCTAATAACCTTTGTCAGTGTTAGTTCATAAAACACAGTTCCTTATTTGTTGATGTTAGTTCACAGTGCGTTGACTAATTTTAATCAATACAAAATGTAAAAATGCTGTATAAAATACATGCTGTTGAATTATTATTCATAGTTCATGCAGTTAATGTTAACAAGTTACACCTTATTAAAGTGTGACAAAATTAGTTTTGCTTAAAATATGTTTCCCTTTAAATAATGTATTGACAATATTAACAAGACGTCCTTCTTCCAATTTACCATTGAACTCACAAAAGTAACCAATCAACCACTGCCGTTAGATGAGAGAGAATCACTCTTAATCATAATTTCTCTGGCCATATCTCTTGTTAAAATATATATAAAGAGAGAGAGAGAGAGAGTGAGGAAGGAGTAAATCAAAGGAGGTCTGCTGTATTTTACCCTTATAACTGCACAAACTGTCAGCTCAAGCCTACAGGGTCAAATTCTATTCTACAATTTGCTGGAGAAAGAAAGAAAAACGCTCTGAGCAATCTTGAAGTGATAGAAAATGCAGATGCCAGTTGTCAAAAACCCTGAATAAAATGTTAATAATCATTCCTGCAATGCGGAGTTTGAACTTTCCAGTTACGGTTTAAGAAAACTTGCAATACATGCTTTTGCACTATTATGAAGTGTCCTTGTAGCTTTGAGTGCGTATGCATGTAAACACTCATCACTTTACCAGATGTCCAAATCATATCTTTAATCAAAGAATCATTTTCCTTTTCTATCAAAACATGCATATTTTGCTTAACAGATTCACACTAATTGTGCAACCCTGTTGTGACCTTGTTAACATTTTAAGGAATTTTATTTATTTGTTTGCTTGTTTTATATTACAGACTTCGCATTCACAAATATCTTGTGTTACTTTATTCATATTTTGACTACTTTGTCTAATTAATTATGCTTTCAGTAGCCAAGTATTTTGTACTGTTTCTATTTCACTATTTCACCATTTAAATCCAGCCTTAGAATTCTTCAGATTTTCTTCCAGTTTCACTATAGATTCCAAATGAACATGTCCAGTAGATCAGTCGATGCAATCATTTACAGCGGGATGAATACTGCATCTCATTCGGGAATGGGACCGTTTCCTGCACTTAAAGTGAATCAGCTGTTTCACAGATAGGAGCCTTTGAGTTGAAGATACAGCATTAGAGTCTTTGGAAAAGTCCGTCTGCTTGGAATAAGGTGTGTGGAAACTTCTGGACTTACTAAAACATTCAGGCAGAGAATGTTGAGTTCACCAGAAAGAATAAAAATAAAAAGTCCTCCACAAATGATTTATTTTTAGAGAGTGCTATATATAATTCAAAGTGAATAGTTTTTGTTATTAGATAGTAGCAGTGAAGGAATGTACTTGCAACTTGAAGGTTAAACCTTTAGTAATTATTTCTAACAATGTAAGTTTCTGTTTCTTGGCTTTTCTGCTGTGTTGTGTTGCGTTTAATCTATGAAGGTGTAGTTAGATTCACCCCTGAGAATTCATAAGCACTTCTGCTTGGAATCCATGCAGCTCAGTTGTTGTTACCAAGGCAACTGGCTCTCTGCAATGCACCTCCTGTTTGCCTATTTGGAGACAGAAAGCCTGAAGCATTGACTTCATGTGCCAACAGCCCCACATTAATTCCCCCTCATGCTGATGGAAGAAGATCTCTAATACTTTTAATTAGGGGTTATGCTCTCTCTCTCTCTCTCTCCCTCTCTCTCCCCTCCTCCCTCTCGAATTATAAAGTTTTGCAACTATTTAAAATACTTGTTTATATCAAGGTTTTGTGTTGTACTTGTGCATAGAATGGAGGTTCTGTTTATATTTAAAGCTCTTCTGCATCAGGCAGAGCTTGAACTTTATCAGTGGCTTGTTGGCACACACATTTGGCACTCTCCCTGCATGCACTACTATTTAAATAAAATTATTTTATTAAATAAAATATGTTTTTTGACATTTAATTATATATATATATATATATATATATATATATATATATATATATATATATATATATATATATATATTGTACATTTTTTTGACTTATATTTAACCTAGCATTAAAAGAATCAGGTTTTGAACATGTCTAAAATTCATACACTGTTATAATTAGATGTTCAAACGTATTAATCAGTTTTAGTTAAGTATTAGTAGCATCAAACTAACATTTGGTCCCAAGTAGCCAAGCCCCTGCTGTGTTTGCTTGTTTTATGGGGTCTTTGCATAGACATTTTTTATTGTTATACTGTAGACAAACTGCATATTATACACACTGCCCTCACTGAAAACTTCCTGTATTTCTATATTTAAGCACACACTGTTTTCCCATCAAAGATGGCTGTAAAAATAAATCTGCATTCTTTATCCTCTTGATATTTCATTAAAATATCAAGAAAAATTCATTGAAATTCATATAAAAAAATTCATTGAAATAAATAATTGAAAGTGGGGGTAAATCACAGTATGAAATAAATGCTTTTTCTGTTGACATATGACATGTTGACCATAATTATTACCACCCTTTTATTAAATCCTTTTTGCAACTTCCTTTTGCCAAGACAAGAGCTCTGAGTTTTCTCCTATAATGATGAGTTTGGAGAACACATGACACGAGATCAGAGAGCATTCCTTCATACAAAGTCTCTCCAGATCCTTCAGATTCCCAGCTCCATGTTGGTGCTTCTCTTCAGGTCAGCCACTCAACTTCTATAGGGTTCAGGTCATTGGACTGGGATGGTCATGGCAGAAGCTTCATTTTGTGCTTAATGACACGTTTTTGTGTTGATTTTGATGTTTGTTTTGGATTGTCGTCCTGATGGAAGCTCCAACCAAGGCCCATTATAAGATTTTTAGCATAGGCTATCAGGTTTTGATGTTTTATCTGTTGGTATTTTATTTTGCTAGAATCCATGATACCATGTCTTTGAACAAGAAGTCCAGGACCTCCAGCAAGAAAAAACAAAGAAAAAACAGGCCCACAACCTTAAAGATCCAGCAGTATTTAACTGTGGACATGGGGGGGTACCTGTTCCCCCCTATTTGCACCAAAGGAATTTGGCCTTTGTGTTTCCTCATATTTATATTCCTGTGAAACAAAGTCATAGCTAGTCAATTGGGATTTACTTCAGGTATATTTTACTCATGAAAAAAGGTCAATAATCATGTCTAACATGTTATTTCATATTGTGATTTACCCCCACTTTCAATTCTTTTAGTGAAATGAAAGGTGAGATTTTTGCATATTTTTTTAATTAAATATCAAACGTATAAACATTCCAGATTTATTTTTACAGCCATTTTTAATCACATTTACCAAAGGTAAACTATACATTCTATTAATTTTGTTTAAAATTAGGCCTCATTTGTATCATCTTTGTGGAAAGTTGAATCAGAACAAAGTAAACTTGAGATGAAGTTCACTGTTCATCTGTCTCTCTCATTCACTCTTCCTGTCTGTGTTTGCATCTGTTCTATTCACTAACCCACAGTAGATCTCATGTGGAACAGGACGCCAGCTGGCCGAAGCTTTTCCCTTCATCCTGGGCAAAAGGCTTTACTATGGCTCATAAATGCAGTGGCGCTTTTTAAATGCAGCATTTAATGTCTGATGGAGAGCAGCTCCGCGGATGTTATCAGGCTTGTTTAACAGGTTTATTTATCACCCTTTGATGGTGCAGCCAGGATCTGTGTTTCTCAGCTCTCTATGTCCTCTAAACACAAGCAAATGTGGAATCAGGCATTTGAAATGCTCAGCATGTTATCCAGATTCTTTGCACTCTGACTTTAAGTTGAAGGATCATGTATCTAAAGCACATGGGTATCAATAAATTATACCATGAGTACAGTTACAATAAAATGCCAAGCTCAGAGGCAAAGTTTTATCACTCCAGTTTTCTAAAGACAGTCTGATACTGTATGCATAAAGCACAAAAGAAAAGCTTTCCTTTGGGAAAAAAAACCTCATATATTCTGTATTTGCATTGCTCAAATCTTATGTAATCTCTCATGTACAGTATCCTTCAGTACCAAACCCCATCAGAGACCCAGATGTGACTCCACAAGCCTCGGCGTGTCTGCACAACACACCAAACCTTGCCTGTTAAATGAAGCTCTTTGTGGGACGATCACTTGCACTGAACCTGCAGACACACAGATAAGTGACATTTGACATTCCTCTCCATACACACTGTTTACATTCCTTTTGAGGGAATGGGGATGATGATAGCACAGTTTTACAGTTGTTTGAGTGATTATGACCTTTGTTAATAGTGGGCATGTGATTGTCGTTTATTGGGCATTTTATGAGGGATTAAGAAGTAGGAGTTATGTGTGATACAGGTAGACTATTATGTGCTGTATTATTAGTGTTTACAGCTATAATTGTCATCACTATTCATTCAACTTTGCCTTCTCACTGAACATTGTCAGTCCATCACATTTTTTTTTTCAAGTTGTCTTCTAAGCATTCCTCAGGTCTCCGTTTCTGTCTGAGCACCTCATACGCCGCTCTTTCTGCGGCTGGTTAAACCATCAGCGGCTCCTTCTGCAACATCAATTTCTGCTTTCTTTCTTTTGTTAGGGTCCATCCTCTCGCTCCCTTTCCTCATTACTCCTTGTCTTCCTCTTTATCATCTGATACTTTTCAGAAGCTGAACAGACGTGGGAGGAGCAGTCACTTAGGTTTTTGGTGTGGATCTGGCCATATGGGCACCTCTAAACCATGTGGAAACTTAACCTTCCCCTGTGAGACAGACGTAGATTTTTACCTAGACTTTTTTAATGGAAAATTTATACCCACTCCAGGGTTCAACCATGATTTGTTTCTGTCGGGCAGTAAATGTTATGGTTGCTCTACCAACATTTTCACAGACATATAAATACATAAAAGAATAAAAGAAAACATTTAGCACTTTTAAAGTTGCTAATAGTTTATAGTTTTTCAGTTTAAAATCATACAACTATTATTTTCTTTTAATTTTCTGTAGCTTTTACATAAAACTATAGTTATACCTAATACCTAATAAATTGAATATGTATGTGTGTGTGTGTGTGTGTGTATATATATATATATTCTTTAATTTTATTTATTTTGTGTAATTTTATTACACAAAGCTACATTTAAGTTTACAATTCATAAAGCCTCCAAAAGCTGACCCGAAAACAATTATCTCATTGATTCTAGAGCATCCTTATTGTTGAGCCCTGTGCTCATATATTCTTTATCACTACACATTGAAACAGTTCAAATAAGTGGTGTAGTAGATTCAGTTTCTATCAGTGTATGTTTGCTTAAGTAGGGAGAAGGCACTGGATTTCGCTGTGGGGAAATCAAGGGCTTGTCCTTGCTTGTGGTTTTCTACTCATTGCCTGAATGTATGCGAGAGATGGCTGCATTCCTGCTACAATAAATTTGTGCATGGTTTTGATATTCAGTAAAGCATAAATCAAGCCTGAGTTCAAAGACTGGCCTCATTAGACATCTGACTGTCTGAGAGCCTGTAGCTTGTGTGTGTGTGTGTGTGTGTGTGTGTGTGTGTGTGTGTGTGTGTGTGTGTGTGTGTGTGTGTGTGTGTGTGTGTGTGTGTGTGTGTGTGTGTGTGTGTGTGTGTGTGTGTGTGTGTGTGTGTCTGTGTGTGTGTCTGTGTCTGTGTCTGTGTCTGTGTGTGTGTGTGTCTGTGTGTCTGTGTGTCTGTGTGTCTGTGTGTGTGTGTGTCTGTGTCTGTGTGTGTGTGTGTGTGTGTGTGTGTGTGTGTGTGTGTGTGTGTGTGTGTGTGTGTGTGTGTGTGTGTGTGTGTGTGTGTGTGTGTGTGTGTGTGTGTGTGTGTGTGTGTGTGTGTGTGTGTGTGTGTGTGTGTGTGTGTGTGTGTGTGTGTGTGTGTGTGTGAATATGCGGTTTAATTTGAAATATAACCAAAAATATGTAAAGTGTGGACTGATGTGTTCAACAGTTTTGACTTTTCAAAGTGTCTTTGGCTTTTTTTTTTTTTTTACATAGATGCATACATACAAAACTACATGCATTCAGGCTGTAATTAAAGTTAAAGGCCTGAGGACCAGATATGTTGAATGAAGAACAGGAGTCAGAAGCGCAGTCAATAGATTTTTTTTTTAGTGAAGAATATTTTACAGTTTCATCAGCAGAAGCCAGCTTCAAGTCTCACAAGGTGTTTGTAGGCCACCCCACTTACAATAACATTGTCACAGCAATTATACTCTAACAGATGGTATTAACTATGTCAGTACTGAAGGTTAAATGATTCTGATTGGCTAAGAAAGAAAGAAAGAAAGGAAAACAAAACTAGTAATTTTCCAAACAAGAGTTGACAGTCTGAAGCATATCTTCGTTGATCACATGGTTGACGGGTTAGTGACGTGGCTTGTCGAGAACAACAAGTCATTCCATCTCCTGATGGTGCCAGTTAATCACCTCACCAATACAGAGCATATTAACACACACACACAGATACACAGCTTCTCCAAGGCTGAACTCGGCTCAGGCTCCAACTATCAACAGAAAGACTTCTCAAAACATTCTGATAACATGTTCTATCTGGTGAGAAGTGCAGGCAATATTCATCCTTATTCTATGGAAAAATTCAGAAAAGCAAAGAAAGTAATAATTGGTTACATAGGCGATAGACTGAAGTGTACGTAATTGAAAAATTCCTAACTTGATTATAAATCATGAAAATAAGAAAAAGTAAAGAATATGCATTCAAATAAGAAAAATAATATATACACAAGCGGCAATGGATTTCCGAATCATTCCTATCAAGGCATACTTACATTCAAACATACATGCATACACAATACATACAAGCAGACATGCATACTTACATTCAAATATTTACATACCTACCTACATGCATGCATACATACTTACAAACATACATATATACATGCATACACACATGCAAGCATATATACAAACATACATGCATAAGGTGCTTGAACAAATAGTCACCTCTCAGCTACAAGCTTATCTCTCTGCTTACAATTGTCCTGATCCCTATCAATCCGACTTTCGATCAGGCCATAGCACTGAAACAGCAATGGTAAAAATTACTAATGACCTAATATCTGCTGATTCTGGTTATCTCACTGATCTCATCATGCTTGACTCAACAGCAGATTTTTGAGATGGTATCTCATCACATACTTACCTCTCAGTTATCAGCTATCAGCATCATGGGTAGTGCTTTATCTTGGTTCATATCATATCTCACTGATAGATTTTTTTTTTATTACTGTTCAGAACTTCAAATCTTTATGCTCTTTCTCTCAAGGTGTCCCTCTGTTCTTGGACCACTTCTGTTCAATATTTATTTGTTACCTCTTGGTCACATTACCCGCAGTCATGACCTCAGCTATCAAAGTCATGCCGATGACTTGCAATTTATTTATCAGCCCGCTCTGTCCCTGCACTTCCTCTGGACTCATTGAATACCTACAATACTGACATTAAAATATGGTTATGTAGTAATTCCTTAAATTTAGTAATGACAAAATTGAGTTTATTGATTTTGGCCCACCATTCCTTTTAAAAAGTCTGAACTAAGTCTATCAATTGATGGGGCTACATTAATTCCATCTCATACTGTCAAAAATCTGGATGTAACATTTTATTCACCGCTTACATTTCAATCTCATAAAAGTTCTATTACCAAGACATAATTTTACTAACTTCATAATATACCAACTTTCATCTGCACTCAGCACCATAGACACTGAAACACTAATTCATGCTTTTATAACCTCTCGTCTCAACTTCTCTAACTCGCTTCTCATTGGACTACTTTGTAATACAATCACTAATTACATACATCTGTTCAAAATTCCGCTGGTCATCAATCAAGCCAGGAAATCTAGTCACATTACTACTTTTCTCTACACTTGTTGCTCATTTCTGTCTGCATTCAATACAAAATTCTCTTAACTTTTAAATGTTTTCACGCTCTTGCTAATGCATTTAACAGATCTTCTGCACCATTTTTCATACATACTAACATACATGCATACACACATAAATGTATTGATACAAACAGCATGCAAGCACGCGTACATACATGCACACACATCTATATATATATATATACAGTAATACCTCGGTTTACGAGCAACTTAGTATACAAGCAAATCGGTGTACAAGCATGGAGAGTCAAATCGGTGTACGAGCATTGTATCGGTGTGCCAGAAGATATTTCCCTCACCCATGCGCATTTTTGTGTGGAAAAGTCCTAATGCTCAGCATTGTCGCGCGCATTTTTACTGGAAATCTCCAAATGACAGCGTCTCATAAAATAGTCACGCGGTTCCAACCCCTTTGTCACCCCTTAACTCATTCATTCTCTCAGCGTCGCTTGGTTTGGCTGCATCATTCACCACAGTGATACTTTTATACGTGATTTACAGCGGTTTTGCCTCCTGTTGTTAACATTAATTGTGATCGCTATTGTTCACGTAGTGAAATATACATGTACAGTACTTCTAAGCAGTAACTGTCACGGTTCATGAATTCATTGTCTCCTAGTCCTGCCTCTGTGTGTGTGTGTGTGTGTGTGTGTGTGTGTGTGTGTGTGTGTGTGTGTGTGTGTGTGTGTGTGTGTGTGTGTGTGTGTGTGTGTGTGTGTGTGTGTGTGTGTGTGTGTGTGTGTGTGTGTGTGTGTGTGTGTGTGTGTGTGTGTGTGTGTGTGTGTGTGTGAGAGAAAGGGGCCGTGGTCACTGAGCACTGACACACCTGATTCTCATATCATCTGCCTATTTAGGCTCCCATGTGTTTGTTCGCGGCCGCGACTCCCGTGTGTTCGTTCTGCGACTTTCACTCTGGATTATCACTTCGTTTGTTTTCTGCACTATTATAATACATTCACTCATTTGCACTTGAATACGGGTTTTGTTTTCCCTTGCTTTCCCCCCTCCTCTCGTCTCCTCCACACACACTGCTCAAAGCTGATGTGCATTACAGTAAATTGTCAAGTATTTTTAGAGTTTAATTGTCAATTATTAATTAGTATTTATATGAGATCTTAATGGTTATGATTTTAACTGTAATTATTAGGGTAAAACAATTTTTTTTTTTTTAAATGGGCATTTATGGTCATGTGGAACGAATAGATTGATTTTTAGTGCATTCTTATGGGGAAAATTGTTTTGATGTCCGAGCATTTTGGTTTACGAGCTCGCTCTTGGAACCAAGTAAACTCATAAACCGAGGTATTACTGTATATATATATATATATATATACATTTCAATGTATTTTACTTATAATTTGTTTTATACTTTTATGTCCTGAAAATTAATTCTGCTTTTAGTTTTCTTTATCCTTCTTTTACTCTTAGTTCTTTTACTCAGATATTTTATTGAATATCTGTCAGATGTCATTTACCAAATAAAAAAAATTAAGTGCATGATTGTAAAAACATTTGTATTTCTTTCAGCTCTTATTCTGAATAATGTTATAAATATCGGGTTGATTCGACTTAACACATTATATTTTACTAATTAAATTTTTTGTACAGTGACAAAATAAAAGCCAAATCTTTAATTAGGAAACAACATGTCTTTTAATGCCACATTCAATATTTTTTCTCCCAGTTTAAATGGGTTTATATACAAATACAAAACATTTATATTATATTGCATTATATTATAGCGACAGTATTCCTCACAGGTTTGTATTCATCATATATGTGAATAAATTGCTATTTATTTCAGGTTTTTCAACATTCAGATCACATCCGAGCATTACATCGAAGCCATATCGTGATGTTTCTGGTCTCTTAATGAGGCGGCTACCTGCCTGATCTGCAAGGAGTAAATTACATTGCAGGAATACAATCTCAGGCATCATTAGACCACTAAGCATGCAGAGCAGTGCACATCATGTGAGGAAGAGATGTGTGGCGCAGCTCCAAAAAATCAGTCTAAGCACCGATAACTGTATTTAGTTAAAGTGCATGATTGTAAAAACATTTGTATTACTTTTACTTGGTCAACGGGCCCCTGGTCGAGAGTATAACTTGGGTTGAAAACCCCTAGTGCAATATTGTGTGAGTGTGTGTTTGTTTCAAACAGATGGACAAAGGGCACATATTTTGTGTTGGTTTTAAGTATGTGCGTATCATTTGGATGTAGAGGGGTGTTTTTTGTTGGTGATGAGCACATCGACACACTTAGGCTTTGTGTATTGAGGCAAGCACTGCGCCAAATACCTGCTAGCAGGGGATATGTTTCTTTCCGATTGCCGTGGGCAACAAGTCCTTGATTTCCTTGATAAAGAAAACTTGCCAGTTGTGCCAGAGACCACAGACATGCACACGCAGAACTGTAATATCATATTCATAATTCCACCACATTACTACTCCACAGCTCTCCTTATTTCTTCTCTCCGCAGACACACTTCCATAACTTTAAATGAGGCACTTGTGTTTATATTACATCAATCAATACTTTTTTTCCCCAAAAGCAAAACTCAGGCAGGCGCATTATTTAAACATGGACTTTGAACTCATTCCACGTCAAAAACACAATTAAATTGGAGTCGGAATGGCACTGCAGGGTAGAATAATGAACTGTTTGAGCCATCGGAGCACAGAAAATGAACTTATAATTAAGATTTCAGCATTGCATTAAATCTATACATCATCCAATTGGATTTTATTTCTCCCAGGAGTATGTGAAGCAATAGCTATTATTCATAGCTGCTGAAAACATGAAAACGCTCTTTTGTGGTGACGTGAGGTCTATATATGATGGAAATCCTGGTACAGACACAAAAGGTGACAACCAATGAAGAAGGGCCTCAGCTAAACATGCCTGTATAAACAAGCTAACGTGCCAAAGGAGCAATTACCCATCATGTCTGTGATGTTTTTATAACCCCTTGTCAGAAACTCAGCCCAGCCCTGTGAATTCCTAATATATGAGCGACAGGAGAGATTTCTTTGGTTTTCACTGCTTCTCTCATACTCATCCCTGTGTACTTTGTTGTTTTTCCTCCAGCCTAAAGCTTGAATTTAGTCAAATCACACTTCAGCTGCTCAATGAATCACTTTGGGGGTTTGTATGCATTAAAAAACAGCAATTAGCAGCTAGTTTTTAAAGACAAGCCTGGTTAATATTTCCCTGGCTGATTAGCCATTATCAGCTTTGTTCAACATGTATTCCTCAATGCCTTTAATTGCTTGATGATGCAGTATCAGCACCGTTATTGTGAGATTTTTGAAGCTGGTCTAGTACAGTTTCAAACACACCTCTAACCTTGCTAAAATTATTTTTGAAAATATTCGGTCTCAAATGTTCTTTTTTGGTGGGTTTTTCTTACAGCAATCCGATTTCTTCCCTCTCTCGTTTCTCCATAACACTGTCTGCGTTGTGTAAGTTCAATCAGTCAGTGTAATGTACAGTCACCCGGTCATTATTGCAAAATATAATAATAATAAACAGTCTATTTGGTCTTTATTGTCCAGAATGTGTTTATTTTGTTATAAAGTACATTATGTGTCTTATTACTTACCAAATAAATACAGAATTGATGTGAAATATTGATTTGAGTTATTTTATTATGGGAGAGGAGGGAGAAAAAAGAAACTAGAACAGTGTATGAAAATGTCAGAGACTGCAATCAATTACACGCATTAGTGTCCATTATATAAGTAATATTTTACCACAGAATGCTGCAGTTGACTAATCAGAATAAAGGATTTCAGAGAAATGGAGCATGCAGGTCTACTTGATACTAAATCTGTTTTTCGGATTCAAGTTTACTGACTTTAGATGGCATACACTACTGTTAAATGTAAGGTGTATTTCATTTTTTGAAAGAAAACAGTTATGCTCCTCAAAGCTGCATCAATAATGACATATTATTGCAATTTAAAATGTATTTTAAAATATAATTTATTCCTGTGATAGAAATGCTGAATTTAATCTAATGTGCTGATTTTCAGCTAAACAAACTTTAATTATTATTATCAATGTTGAAAACGGTTTCATATTTTTTGTAAAAACTGTGACACCCAATTTACTTCAGAATTTTTTTATGAATTGAAAGTCCAAAAGAACAGCATTATTTGAAGTAGAATTTGTTGAAGCATAAATGTCTTTACTGTCAGTTTTGATCGATTTAATGCATCCTTGCTGAATAAAAGCATTAATTTCTAAAAAATAATATATATATATATATATATATAAAAAAAAAAAATCTTACTGACCCCAAACTTTTTGAAAGTTTCAAATGCAAGTATTTTCCAAGTCTGAAAATCCTTATGATTGTTCTGTTAAAGTGGTCTGAAAAGCTGTCTGATGTGATAAACAAGCTCCCAAAGCCAGTTTACACAAATCTAATCTACAATCCGTTTTTTCTTTCAGTCTCCTCATCCCTCTTTTTTCATTGGTTCTTCATCTCTTCATCCCTCCAGACACCCACAGTCATGAGGATTTATGGCTCTCTTGGCGTCCTATAGATAGAGCTGACCCAGTGGCCAGAGAGGTCCTGAGACATGAAAGCCTGACCTTACTGTGCCCAGCAGGCCTCTGCACACCTGTGGGCCGGCCAAGAGGACACTGGGAATCAATTTCTCTTTCCTGTCTTTCTCTCTGTCCTTCCACACATTCAAGGCCTTCTTTCTCAGTGACTGTCTTTAATAGTCGCCTTTGTGTAGCCTCTCCCTAGGGCGATCTGAGGGACTGTCAATTACACTGTGTGCCGCATTTTTTTTTTCAAAACTCTGTTTAGGACTCTAGGTAACTCCATAAATTGTGCTATTGTCCTTGGCCAATATGAGATGAAAGATTCATTTCATTTTTTTTTTTACATTGTAGTGCAATTTCTTATAATTTTTTTAATTTATATTTATTGATTTTATTTATTATTGATTTTTTTTGTTATATAAATTATATGAATCATAAATAAAATATATACGTTTTTATTGTATACAACAAATGTTGAATATATCTTCAGATTTTTTTGGCTATTTAATACTTTTCTAATGTAATGTCTTTGAATTATCTTTCTTTTTCTAAGCAAATATTAAAGTTAGCAGTTAATTGCATTTCATTTCATTCTTTTAATTCATTATTTACATTTTAAATTATTGTAAGCTGTAATTGTTTCTCTAGTTTGTTTAATAAAATTCAGATCTTGAAATTCAAGTGAAACTGAAACTGAAACTCTTTACGTTCCACATGACTGTATACATTCTTCTACATGTATGAAATTCTCTTTACAGCATTTTGATTGTTTTTCCCTTCTTTTTTTCACTCCATAATTTCCTCATACCTGACCTTTTGACCAATAGTTTTTCAGCTTGTCAGGTTTTTGTATGTTAGTGGGTCTTGCTGAATTATAGTGTGTCATGAGTGACAGCTGGCAAGAACCAATAAACTCCGTCCCTGCATTCCTGCAGAAGACCATTAAAAGACCTGTCACATCGCCTTCTCTGGGCAGCTACTGTGTTTAATGCAGCTCTTTGAGAAGGCATGTGACCAGCTCAGAGGTCTGGCAGTTTTATTTGTAAGATCTCAAAACCCTGCGGTGCTACATGTTCTCTGTGGAATAAGTCTGCCTTTTTGACCCCAACTTCTACTGCTGCTTTTCAAAAGTCACATTTGGGAAGTCTTGCATACGTGGAAAAATGGGAAATGATTTTTTCAGTTTTCAAGTACCTAATTTGTCCCGAGAGATTGCATTCGCAGAACTTGAAGGTTTGTGTCACAGCTGGTCAGGCAATGCAAGACGAGGTGGATCTTGATGCAGCAGTAATATTTTATATTTTGAGTAATATTTTACACAAACTAATCTAAAACCATAGCAGCAAGAGAAGATAGCTACTCACAAACATAGACAAAATAGGACTAAGGATAGAACAAAGCCGAGGGCTTAAACGCACAGGCTAAATGAGAAACATAGCAAGACACAGGTGAGCATAAACAGTTAATAAATCAGAAACAATGGAAATAGAATATACAGTAATATCTTGAGATACGAGTATAATCCATTCCAGGACTGAGCTCAAATCCTTTTTTTCCTATAAGAAATAACAGGGGAAAAAATTAATCCGTTCCGGCCCTCTAAAGAACTCCCTTATTAGTGCTAATAAAAATGGAAAAAACATGTTTTTAATTGCTATAGAGACACACACAAGGAAAAAAAACATTATAGTATATAATGATTCCAATGATATAAAATAAAATTTGGTTTTAATTATGAGTTTTTACCTTCGACAGATGATACATTGATCGCCAATCAATGGAGGAGGAGGAGGAGGAGGGAGGGATTATGTAGTAGATAAAGCAAACACAATACAAAACAGTGTAGTGTACAAAACTTCCCATGTAGTGTATTGGATAGCCTCAGAACCTCATATTTATTATTGTTGAACACACATAACTTGTGCTGCTTAAGTTCTAGCTTAAAATTCGTGAATCGCTCGTCGCCCCCGGTAACCTCCCGCTGTAAAACCAAGATGGCCCTCTAGTGGAGATCATATGCAATTACCTCATAAATGAGGCGGCTTGAGCTGCTCCGAGTGCTCGAACACCTAGTGTCCGAGTCTCTAAGTGTGCTCGTATCTCAAATAGTTACTCGTATTTCAAACCAAGGAAACAGGGAGAAAGCGCCAAATCCAAAGGAAGTTCAACATACCAGTCCATAACAGAACAAACACCTGACAGTTTGTGGATTGTCTGTATTTTGGTCATTAGTTTTTGTAATGCAGTGATTGTAATAGGTCACTGTAGGTCTTTTCAAAGTAATGCTGCTGCTCAGGTGAGGTGACTGATGCACAAAAAAAACGTGCAAGACTGCAAAACATAATATAAGACAAAATCAATTACCATGGATTATGTTGGATATTGTTTATATGAAAATGAAGAAACATTTGAAATTAAAAATTAATATTTTTATTTAAAGAGAGAGAAACTGCTTTTCACCCTACCACCCCCCCCCCTCTTTTCACTCTCTCTCTCTCTCTCCCCCCATCCATCTTCTTGCCGTAACTGTGAGCCAACCTGTTGTAGCTCTTCCACACCCCCTAAACTTTCCCGTTTAGAGTTATTTGCTTCATTCATTCACTCTCTTTTTCCCTCACACACCCTTTTGCTTTCTTGGCTCTTTTGCTTCCCTCGTCCTGGGACAGTGTATTACAGCGTGTTGAGTCCCATAACATGTTCTTGGATTGTATTATTACCTGACGGATCTCCAGTGGACTTGGTCTGTTTCATGCGGGCAGCAGTTTTGAGAGGAGGATCATGGTTCAGGGTGCAGTGGGAAAGGTGAGTGAGGGTCTCGGTATAAACTTTGCAGTTCAATGCCTCACAATACAGAAAGCTGTGTATCCATCTAGCTCACTGCCAAGTTTCTTTCTCTTGTTTTCTTTTTCTTGCATACTCTGGATTCGAGCCATTCTCATAGAATTTCTAAGCCAGTAGTTTTAAGACTTTCTTGTACATCAAGTGGCAGTCCATCACAGTAGAATGAATATTTAATCTAGTCTGATTTGTATTTTCTTTTACCCTGTGTAGTTTTGTGAGGATGAAACAATGCCATTCAACTTGTTGTTGGCATGTGTCTAATTTGTCTAGGTTCAACAGAATGACTTGAAAATATTGTAGAGTTCAATTAGGTGCACAATGTATTCTCCTCCTTTAAAAATTGCTATGACTTTTTATGTTCCTAATCTAATTAAATAGATATTTATATTTTAGCATTAACATTTAACATTTATCTTCCCCTCTCACCTCAATGCAATCAGTACAGACCAGCGGCCCATTTTATGGTCATGACCCTTCACTTAAGAACCACTGGTCTAAGCTACTGTAATTTCACTTTTTAAAGTTAATTTTCTCAAACACCATCTGATTAGAACTAGTATAATTTGACCCAAGTTAATTTATTTGTTTAATGCATTTTTTGATTAGGTAATTGTGGAAAAAAATCAGAGACTCAATCCTGCCGTTCCACTCCATTTACCACAGCGGTCTGATGGCTTCAATAGCCTTGCTAATGCAACTAAAAAGCCTTGAACAAAATAGTAGAGAATGTCTGTGATGCCTCCAGTCTGATAGCTTTTCCCTCCATGCACAGGCTTTTACACGCCCCTCGAATTTGAACGCCACTCCAGCTTTAGTCATAATGTCATAGATGAGTCGCATAAAGTCACTTCATTACTGCACATTGGCAGCTTGCCTCTTCCTGCAGCTGATAAGCGTCCCCAAACATCGGCCTTTGCAGATTTTATTGTGAGAAAGCGAGAACTATGTGTATGGACATTTGCTCTACAACAGATGTTTTGTGAGGACTTTTCTCTCAGTATCTAAGGCTGTTTGGCTCATCTCATGAATGGGGACTATTGAACTTTGTGTTTATCTTTTATTGTGTACATTGTGCTCCATGCAACAGTTGCTTGGACTGTTTGGAATGGCGTCTCTCAGTGTGTGCGCTAGTGCTTTTTTGGAAGCTTTTAAGCAATGTGTTTCACCCATAGCTGTGCTTAACTCTTAATTTAAAGCTACGTAGATAATCTCTTTTGAAGTGACCATATGTAGAAATGGCTGACAAACAGCAGGGCTTGTAGAGAGAGGAGGTTGACTCTTGTACCTTTATAATCCTTTAAAGCGCACAATCCAACTGCACACTCACCTCTCTGGTTGGCCTGCATTTATGAGATTACATTTTCTGTATGCAAGTTGCTGTGCGGCAGACATCAGAAAAATATAGCTTGAGTCACAGTGGCCTGACCTTCCTGCCTTTACGTTGACGCGAGTATTCGCTCATTCAATCAGATTCATTCATAAATCGCACAATCAGACGGCAGTCTCCAACGTGCAGCAATTCAAAAGTCTTATCTGCTCCGTCCAGAGTACCAGCGTCCATGTAAAGTCTTGTAAACTGACTTGTACAGAAGTGCTTGAGGTTACATGCTCGAACAGGATTGAGTTTGACTGGTATGTGCAGCGCTTATGGTTTTTTTGATTAAAAATCTGACGGCGTTCCGCTGCATCTGATGGGAAAACATACTAACTTTGACCTGCTTAGAAATAACTTTCATGATAATATAACGTTTTGGCACTGCTTTATGTAAAAATGCTTTATAAACTCTCTTGTGCACCCCAGAGAAGTTTGTTGAAGTCAACGAAGCCTTGCAGCTGCATTAATTTTGTGGACTGTCAGACTCGTTCTCTGCACATTAGAGATGGCAGTTGTGCAGTAAAGCATTGCATTTGGATGGCTGTGGTTTCTGTACAGCTTGGCAGTGCTGTCTGTTGGTTGAACGGAGTTGTAATATTCCCTACAGATGTCACCTGACAAAGCCACAACAGTTCTGTGTGAGATCATTGATTCTGCATTGTATGTTGTTATTTAGCACAGTATTTGAATGACAATTTTTATTTAGTGAGGAGGTTTCACTTTATTTTGATGGTCCCTTTGACACATTCTGTTGACTTGAAGTAAGGTTGCATCTACATGCCTGCTAACTCTCATTAGAATGTTAGTTGTGTACTAGAAGATTAGGTTTAGATTAAGTTTACATTCATAAAATTCACAAATAAAGTTGCAATTGTGACATATGAAATCACATTGGCTATGTTTCCATCTAAAGTTGCAAATTTAACTTATGCACAAAATTGCAATATTGCATAAAACATTTGAGAATAAAGCACATTTCCATCCAGTAAGCCCAAGAGAATAAAATCATCACTTCCTGATAAACTGGCGATGAATATCACTAAGAATAATGGAAGATTCTGCGGTAGAAGAAGCCACTGTATGTAATAAATTACTTATGCCTCAGAGCGCACAGACAAAACGCAATAAAGTTATCTTGCTTTCTGAAACGGATGCCTGCTGTTTGGGTTATATAAGTTATGTAAGACAGTTTCTGGAAGGTAATCATACTGAACCACTTTGATGATAGACTTTGCTCAGGCATTTCAAAATGACCAAAACAGCATTTCATATTCTCTGCAATGAGATCGACCCACTGGTTGGTCCAGTTATGCCTTCCCATCGTAGAGTCAAGGACTTTTTTTGATGCGCTTTGGGGAATTTATTCAGTAAATGTGTTTTCATCATAGTTTATGCGCTTGTTTTTTTGTCAGATAAAAAATATATCAGACTCAATTGAGAGCAATGTTTATGCGCATTTTTAGAATTTATGCACAGTTTCCATCCTTTTTTTATGCAATATCCCAAAATGTGCAAAAAATAGGTGGTTGGAAACAGCTAGTGTGATATTAAAGTCACATTGTGAGATATAAGGCAATAATTTGTGACATATTAAATCACAACTATGACCTAGTCACATTGTAGTCACAATCATGAAATTCACAATGACAAAAGTTAATATTGAAGTGACCTGAAGGCCAAATATGGTTATTGGTACTCTGCATTTAACTGATACAAGTAAATGCACACAGAATAGGACCAGTATTCAGTGAATACACAAACACACTGCAAATTGTGGAGCAGTGGGTACTGACACATAGTCACATTGTGAGATAATAAATCACATTTATGGCATGTCACATTGTCACAATCACAAAAAACAAAGTCACAATTGTGATCTATAAATTCACACTCACAAGAAATTGCCATTGTGACCTATAGAATCACATTGTGAGGTATTAAGTCAACTGTATGACAGTTACACTGCGAGATATTAAATAACAATTATGACCCCCGGTTTCACAGGCAAAGCTTAAACCTAGTGCCATGCATGTTTTCTATATTTAAGACTTAAGAATTAAGCCGTAGTATCTGTGAAACCAGGGGATAAAGATATATTGTTAAAAAAAAAACTAATTTTACTTTTGGATAAGTGAGGATTTTAGTGATAACGGAGAAGTTACATCAAATTGGTGTTCTTGAGGGGAAATTCATCCACCTTCTTCAAAATTCTCTGTCCCAAAGGCAGTTCTGTTCTGGAATTACACCGTGTAGTTGTATCAAATGACAGGATTTACACCGAAGTTTTCACCTTGAGTTCCAGACCACACACAGACATGAGTTTTAATGACTAGTATACACATTGAGTCTTTCACTAAGGTGAATTTTGTCATGACACTTTGACCTCAATGTCAATTGCCATGTGTGTGATGCAACCTGTTAATAGTGTTTGTACTGTTAGATATTTTGGGGCCACAGCCATGTGTGAAGATGCAAAATAAATACATAAAGAATAACCAGTTTTATTAATGCTGTCGCTTAGATGAATTGCGTTTATTCATATCACAGTCTACAGTTCACAGAGATTACACACTGAAGGTTTTGTCATTACCTACATATAGGACCAGAAATGTTTTTTTTATTTTTATGAGAACCCTGCTAAAAAGTCCAACTAAGCAAACTTAGCTGTTAAACCTGGTTGAACAAGGAAGTCTTGCAAATTAAACTAGTTGAAATAATTATTAAGACAAGACCAGTATCCAAAACACTATAAATGATGACAACCAGCTGGCTTCCATAATGCTGCCATTATTTACTTGTCACATGATCCTTCAGAAATCATTCTAATTTATTTATCTGATGCTCAAGAAACATTTCATCGTGTTTTTAATCAATGTTAAAAACACTTGCGCTGCTAATACCGTGATCAAAAGTCCAAAAGAATAGCATTTATTTTCAATCGAAATCTTTTGCCATAAATGTATTTACTGTCAATTTTGATAAATTGTCACATTGCAACTAGTTTTTGGGGGGTTGGCTGCCAGAGGTCACATATATTTTCATTATATGGAAAAAAGCAGCATCAATATTTTGTCAACATGGCAACATGTATTTTTTTACACAATAATCATTCGTTTTCACAGTACATAATATTATTATAGTGTTATTGTCCTCTGTTGTATTTAATTCTTACGTTACACCCTGAGAGGAATACAAGTCTTGGCAGAATAGCATTGTGCAGTACCCCAGTTTCTTAACCTTAAACAATTCTCTATTATTTGAATAAAACCCATCACTATCTGAGTGCTATTCATTTCTTAACCGGCGCTCAGCGGGCCTGCACAGCCATATCTGACAGGATAAATGTGCCGGATTATACAGACGATTTTCAGCGAAGATTCAGCGATTACATTGACTCTGCTAACAGAATAGATCAAAATGATTATTCTGAATGCGTGTATATGCATATGTATGACGATACCGATCTCTCTCTTCCTCTGTCTTACAGATAAAAAGGAGAGAGCATAGTACCTAAATAAAGCGGAGAACAAGCCCGTCTCAGGACATCAGTCCAAGGAAGAGGATCTGCCGGCAGAGAGATAAGAGGGGGAGGACGAGGAACGCAAGAGAAAGACAGAGGACGAGAGAGAGAGAGAGAGAGAGAGAGGGAGAGAGAGAATGGGATATTGCGGCATATGGATCTTCCTCTTGTCCCTGTCTCTCTCCTATCAAAGCGCCACTGCAGAGGCTGAAGGTAGACTGCTGACTCACACTTTATCTACATGCGATAGGGCCTCTTCAGTCCCCGGTGAACTGCCAATATCCCGCCCTTTAATCAATCACACTCTCAAAAGGTTGCAGGCAAGGTACAAAAGGAGCATTTGCCAACCATCAAATGCTCAGGCAAAAAAAAAAAAATGTTTGGTGAGGAACTAACATTGAGTGACATTCAGACCATGCAAGAATGTCATTCAACCCTTTCCGTTTGGATGTGAACGATTTGACTTAAGTCAGGGGTTTCCTGGAGGGCAACTGTCCTGCAGAGTTAATCTCCAACCCCAATTAAACACCTGAACCATCCCATCCCAGGCATTCTAGAAACTTCTAGGCAAAAGTGTTGAGGCAAGTTAGAGTTAAACTCTGCGGAGTTTGTGCACCCTCCTGAATTAAGCTAAAAAGAAAAGAATGAAAGAAAAGTTTGACATCTAATTTTTTTAATTCACTTCATGATTTAATTAGCATAAATATGTATATTTTTGCTTATGTTTCTTTTACGTTCACACTCTACAATTTAATTCAATTTAAAATGATAAAGCTATAAGTTGATGTAATGTAGAAAATAGTTGGTAACACATAACTGTCAGATATTAAGGTTGAGACTCTGAGATGTTAAGAGTCTTATTAAGGTGAAACAATAAAAAGTAAAACATTTATTCATGTTTTTTTAATTTATTAGTTGAATACTGAAAATGTTCATTAAATATTGATGCTATTCATTTTTATTTTATTTTATTGCTGTCTAGGACAAATAATCAAGAAATTAGATATTAAAGGGATCCTATTTGCTCCCGCAAAATTCTAAATGTCCTTGATGAACCCACAGTTTTCATATTTACAAATTTCTTGTTGTGTGAGATTCTTTTGTAACTTGAAGTTTACTTGAACCTGGAGTTGATGTGGAAACAGAGTTTTTTTTCCCCCCACACGTGTCCTGCTGAGTCAGCAGGTTCTGCTGCGGCCCATCTGCAGACCTCCTGCAGAATTATACCTCTGGTTTGAGCCTTTTAAGATAAATCATTGTTCTGCTCTCTGATTTCCATCAGCTCAGATCTGTCTACAAAGAAATCAGTGTGAGTGTTTCTGTTTCACCTTGAGGTGTGTGTGACGGGGAGAAAGCGAGTAGGAGCAAGAATGTGAAACATATTGAATTCACGCAGGATGGTTTTAGAGGAGTCTGTCAGGACCAATTACTGACTCGGGCCCTAATGCCCTGAAACACTGTAATTTTCCACACCTCTTCAAAATGGCTGTTTGCAGTGACAGACACTTGACTATGAAATTGAAAAAATTTGCTTTTTGAGGTCGCGTCCTTGTACTTTTTCACCATATCTTCCTGCCTTATGTTGAAAACTTGTTTAAAGCACTAGCATCATAATCAACCCACGTATCTGTAAATACATAGGTAATCTCGTTGCCTTCAGGGCTTTGTTATCATGTTAACGGCCTTTAAAAGTTATCAAATGTTTGCTTAATAACCTCAAACTGTATGACTCAGCACTGAATGGAGATCTTCTAAGTTGTGTCATGATAAACCACACCATCTTCACAGGCTGATGATTTTAATCTAGTAGCAGATGATTTTAGTGTAATCCTCTTTGCACACAACTGCACAGTCTGCAAGCTACAGCTAAGATTTATCTAAAGATATATCTAGAAAGTAAAACTGGAGAGATCTGAGAAGAGTCTGTCCTGACGTGCTGCGATGTGGCTTTTTTGGGGGTGTCAGGTATTACTATTAGGAGTGCTAATGGATTTGAGAAAGTGAGGGGCAACAGGAAAAAATAATAATAATGGAATTTATCTATATAACGGATTGTGTATACATAAAACGTTTAATGGCGTAAACTGGCAGAACGTGATTTCACCAAATACAAGATTCCCGGATCAACATTCCAATCAACCAATCAGATTTGAGGGACAAGTTTATAGTTTATGTTAACTCTAGGGTTACAACAAAGGTTAGGTGTTTCTACATCAGTGTTATTTAACATTATTTCCCTCTGATTTTAATGATAAATTATGAGTAGGGTTAGGTTTAGGGCTACATTTTCAGACAGGAATTATCATCAAAATATGTTGGCCCAGAAACACGGGCAAAATCAGGACGTGCCATATACTGAATGTAATTTTCACCTGAATTAAGATGCTTGGGTCGAGAGAACATCTACCAAATTCAGGTATTTCCAGTCCGTCTGTCCTCTCCTCTTCCCCTGGTTGAACGCCTCTGGACCATCAGCACTGACTGCAGAGAGCATCCTCACTGGACCCTTTTTATGAACTTCCCTATTGCACAAAAACCTTTTTCTTGCTCAGTATGCTGTGTATGAGTGATAAATCACTACAGCCTGCAGTGTTTGTTCTCTTTTGATGTGGGTGGCACAGATTTTTCCAACTCTGCAAAAACTTTTCCGGAAATGAGACTTTTTATGAAGTTCCTGCCAGATGATCAATAACGTCATGCCGTTTAATTCATATACGTTTTTTTTTCCAAGAGCTCTATTGTGTTTATATAATAGCGTCTGTCATCTTGTGGTTGTTTATGGGGTGGGGGTGGGGGGTGGATGCATTTCAAGGCTTTCTTATGTGAGCTAGTTAGAGCCTTTGAAAAGCATGGGATGTACTTGTCTCCATTGGTTTTTGTTGTATTTCCATTGATCTTGCTGTACATTGTGTGCTACTATTAAGTCTAATCTAGTACTAATTAGCTTCTGCCTAAAAATTTTTGTCTTTAGAGAGTTGTCAGACTTAGAGAATATGTGCAGTCCACTTAATGCCAGTCACAAGTGTCCCAATGATTGTGCAGTCGCCCCACAAGCAAAGCAGAAATAAATACTTTTTGATCTATTTTAAGAATGTACACTTGGAGTAAAGAAGCTCTGAAAACATTCTGAAATGGTAGTGTCATGTCAAACCAACAAACCAGTAGCACAAGCATTGGATGACTGGACTTTAGGCTGCTTTTATTCTGATCAGTGTATCTGTAGTCGCTGTTCCGGTTTAATGAGGTTTCCAAAGTGCAAAATGTATATATAAATTGAATAGCTCTGAAAGTCTGGATTTTTTTTCTGAGTCTATACTGCCATCTCATGGTGGATTTACACTTTGTGGCTGGGTGTGAACCAGAAAGCCATAATTAAACCTCTATTATTATGGTTCAAAAGTCAGTTCAGTTCCTGGAGTTTTGTGAAATATGATGCAAAACAGCAGTTTATTTTTATTCTAAGTGTAACTAAAAGGCAGTTAAACTCGAAAAAAGTCTAATGATGATAGATTCAAATACTATTGAAAACCCCATTCTCTGAACCAAATTCTCAATAGTCAAATAAATCACTATTTCTGTAAAACCATTTACAAATCTCATTCTTTTTGCAATGTCTCTAAAAACATTCCCACAAAAACACACCGGACTGTGATGCACTTGTGTTGCAAAACATGCTGTTCTTCATTTTTTGATGTAGTGCTTACATTATTGACATTATTGTGTGTGTGTGTGAGAGAGAGAGAGAGAGAGAGAGAGAGAGAGAGAGAGAGAGAGAGAGATATCTGAAAGCATTATTTGATGTTGAGCACTGATAAGATTTTTTTTTGAGGAAAATTTTTTTTTTTGGTTTTGAGGCAATTGTTTGATGTTTTGATGTTCTGTGAATATAGTTTGAAGATTTGGTTTTGTGTTTAAGGTTTTGAGAAGTCAAGGGTGGTTTGGAGAAATTAGTTTTAGCAATTCAGAAAAACTGTAAATATTATTTCATTATACTTATTCACTTTACTTTTAATTCAATTTATATTTATTTGGGGTGTGTGTGTGTGTGTGTGTGTCTGATTCCTCTGAATTGTGCACAATTTTCTTAATATGAACTCTTTTAAAACAATATCACTAAACAGTTTCAGCCATGGTAAAAGAGGGAAATCTCCCTTATTCTTTTTCAGTGTGTCGTGCAGCCATGCCTGCTGATATTGTGTTCCTGGTGGATGATTCCTGGTCAGTGGGTCCGACCAGCTTCCAGCAGATCAAAGAGTTTATAGCAGACATCATCCGAGCCTTCCAGGGAAGTGCAGTTGGACAGGAAGGCGTTCGCTTTGGAGTGACTGTCTATTCAGACTTGCCCAGGTCCATATGCATATTATGTACTGCTTGTGGTTGAATACTGTATATGCTCGGCCTTGTATCTTAGTAAGTATGAATAAACTGCTTGAATACTGCATATGTATATGCTTGTGTCCTTGTTCAGAATGCGCATAGCTGTGACAGATTATTCAACTCTGGAGGAAGTGCTCAGAGCCGTGGAGGAAGTGCCTTATGAGGGAGGCAGCAGCCGCACCGGCCTGGCATTGGAGTTCCTCGTAGAGTCAGTGTTCAGTTCTTCAATCATCAGAGACAACTCTCCAAAGGTGTGACCCCTCAATCACAATCACTTCAAAACACCTTCTTCCTACCCATCCCGTCTGTGAGAGAAAAACACCAAGTTTACACTCCAAAGGTGGCACAGAAGCTGCATCTAAAGCATCACATATACAGTGGAATCCACTTATCTCGACCTCGGTTAACTCGCCAACCCTATTATGTCAACGTTTTTGAAGTGGAACCACCAAACTCCCTCATTGTCTAAGCATTTTCTTATCGGTTATGTCGATTCTTTTATGTCGCCGAACACTAATATCTCGAGCACAAAAGAGGGACAAATTTTCCACTTAACATGGTTATCTCGATCCCGTGACTAATGATCGTACCGAGTTCACTGCGCATGCGCCGAGTTCGCAGTGCACGTTCATGCATGACCATTTTTGGTCTTTCCGGGCCTTCCGGCCGCTTGCATTTGCCCAGTCAAATTGGGATTTTACAGCAGTAGGTCGCTTTAGTTTGTGTGGTCGCATGTTGTGTAATTGATGATTTTGTGTTATGTTATGTCATGTTATATAACTGTGACCTCGAGCACCTTAACACCATGTTTCGTTGATTATTTTTCTTCTTTGAAATATTTTTTTTTACGTTAATCTTTTCTTTCTTTCACAGCGCGTCGTGTATTGCTGCACGCGCTGTTTTCATTGCTTCAGAGTACTCAAACTTATTTGTGTTACTCCAGTGATCCAATAAATGACATTTTGATGGGACGAATGCTGGTGGTTCAGGAGTGATTTTGAAATTACACAATGCAGAAGTGCAGGAGTTCCCAGATAACATTGACATCGACAAAGACGTCGTTACTGATAGAAGCTTAGAAGCATTTGTTTTCAAGCAGACCGTTAAAGGTAAAACGCAACAAAGCATTTTTAGACTTTGTAAAGAAACCATAGTAACCGCGTGTGCAATACTATTCAGAACTGTGTCAGAGCGAAATGACTGTGTTATGAGCGAATGTGTTTGTGTGTGTTGTGACTGTGTTTACACTGTGAGCGAAAATGTGTTTGCAATGTTGGAGAATATAATTAAAGGTTTGTATCGAGAATCTAAGGTGGTTTTTATTGTATACTGGTAAATCTCTGCTGTTAGTTGATGCACATATGCCTTTTATTGTTAGCAAACCTATACATGTATGTATATTTTTATAGCATGCCGATCGCTTCACAAATCACCATATTGGCATTTGGTTATCTTGATCATCGGTTATCTCAACGCTTTTTTGCAACCCCTGAGACTGTCGAGTTAACCGAATTCCACACAAAAGACCAGTGCACCTACAAACAAAGCCTCAAGGGAATAATTCAAATGACTTTTAGCTGACCACTGCTAAAACCACTGACCACAAAACTGCTGGTATGATATGATACAATCACAGCCAATCAGAAGATATTTTATGTTTACTGTATAATTACGAGTATCAGGACTCCATTTAATGCCGATTTTTAAGTTTCTTCATGGATCTATAGATTCCATTAAAGCACATTTAGTCTTAAGATTGTACCCAGCAGGATGGCACATAACTGGAAACCAATCAGTGTTCATGCTCATGGCTTGCATTGTTTGGCATTTCATGGCTCCTCGCTTGGTTAGAATACTGAATCTTAGTGATATCCACAAAGTATTGAAATGCCACATTTCGAAATGAAAGATTCTGTCACATACACGCAGAACAACCTTCTAATTAAATCTCAAAGAGCTGCACCTGCAATCACCGCATTGATTCTGTCAGGACATCACGTCCTGCGCTGCAGTGCACACACTCTGCTCCGCAGTGTCCCACCCATCCTAATTTAGGGCTTGATTAGGATTCTAAACTGCACATTGCTGCTGGTTTTGCCTTAGAGCACCTGGTGTGAAGAAACGAGCTGGCGTTTATAATGAACTGCAGAGGTTTCACCGTTTATTAAAACTCTCTTCACACACTGTAATGGCATGCTACTGTAAGGTGCATAAAGATGGACCCAGACGCTGCTCAACCAATGCGGTGAACTTTAGGTGACCCAGGAGATGTTTCTTTTTCAGAATACTCATTTGTGAGTGTAAGCGACTTTGCAAGTTTGGATCTGCTGCGGTTGGGGAATTATGTATGCAATGAGATGATAATTCATGCTGTGTGCTTTCAAGGGCATCAGTATCAGCTTGATGCTCTTAATGGCAGATTGAGCCCTTTAAAACAAATTCACACTTTTGGGTGGATTTCATAAAAGCTGTCAAGACCGTTTTAATTTTTTTTCTTGTTACTGTAATGTGAAAGATAAATATATATTTCAGTTTTTATAAAGTGTACATAACCTTTGTGATGATTTGAATAAAGATATGACATTGCAGTAATGCAAATTGTGGTGTAAACAATGCTTGTCACAATACAAAAACACACTATTATTTTTTCCTGGTGACACTTTATTTTACATTCCTGTTTTATGTCTAAGTCATATGTACTTACTATAACAACTAGGTATTAACCCTAAACCTAATATTAAATCCATATAGTTGCCTCAGTACTTTCCATACTTTCTCATGTAAGTACACTGTAATTGCACATGCTGTAAAAAAAAGTGCTACTTTTTTTCTGTTGGGTTAAATAAAAGCAGGACCTTTCTCTATAGTCTTTATTTACCCTTTAATATATTTTTGTACATCTTTGAAATTTGCAAGATTTGTTATTTTTGTTCAAGCCTGCGGCATGTCTAAAGGGGGGTGTACAATATGACCCAGTTTTATTACTTTTGTAGTATGCTGTATAACTGGCTTTATATTTCTGTAGTTAGGAAACTCTTACAATAGATATGTTCAGTTTGTATTTCACTCCAGAAATTAAATGGAAGAAAGGAAAATCATTTTTCAACATTAAAAGCTTAAAGAAAACGTTTATGTTTTGCATTGTGGCAACATTTTAAATACAATTAAGCTCATCTTTAAGTGTTTTCAGATTCACGCTTCTGTGTGTTGGAATATAAAGCAACACATTGTTTCTTTCTTGCCTCAGATTGCTGTTCTGATCACCAATGGCCAGTCTGATGATCCAGTGGATGGTCCAGCTAAAGCAGTTTCAGACAGTGGAATTTCACTGTTTGCTGTGGGTGAGTTTTCAGATTTGGTGCTATTCATTTCAAAAGTCTGTGTGTGTGTGTGTGTGTGTGTGTAGTTTCAACACGCTTGTGTGCACTGTGTGCATGTTTTGACGTGTGACTCAGAGTAACTATAGTGGAGTGATTTACACTAAATGGTAATATTGGTGAATGTGCCAAGACATAAAATGTGTATGTTTGTGTGTGTCAGCCTTGTTTCCTTGACTTTCTGATGCTCTTTCTGTTTTGACGCCCAGAGTGTTGAAATAATTATGGCTCATTACCCGGTGGCCAACTAATTGCTGTAATTTTTCATCAAGCTCATTCCTCCTTGCCCCTCTTCAACACACACTCACACAGAAACTGACTCCGTGTCCTGCTTTTCTAATCATTTTTCCCAGAGAGATCAGGCCATTTGACACATCTATGAGACACATGTACAGCAAGGCAACACAGCGTGACGTTCTCCCATCATCACTCTACAGCCAGATACGCTGTCTGATAACACTGAAGATGGGTCTCATGAGGGTCACTCATGCATACACACACACACACACACACACAAATAAACACACATAAACACATATTTTGAGAATCTACTGCGCCTTACAGGCCCCCATGCTATATATATTTTGAAATGAATTCACTTTGGAGCTGTTGCATAGTGGGAATGGCTGTGGGAATAGTGGAAATAGCTGTGATGATCATATGGGTGATGAAGGTTCAAGTTTGGTCTGCAGCATGCCCTGATTCCAACACAGATCTGTGTTGAAGCCAAATCTGTGCCTTTTCGACTGGCTGATGCATGTTTTGTCTTTAGGGGTGAGGAACGCCGATCAGTCTGAGCTGAAGAAGATCGTTTCAGAACCCTATGAGGAACATCTGATGCTCAGCCCTGATTTCTCCTTCCTCGAGCACCTGCTGCCCAAACTCTCTCGCCGCATCTGCTTCACAGCTTCAGAACCTCCCCGACCTGTTAAACAAAAGCCACTTGGTAAAATAACCATGATTTTTGTTGATGAAACTTGAGGATTTTCTTTTTTACCCCAATTTTTTTTTTATTGCAATTCAAGTGTATATAAAAACAGTTGGTCCACTGGTCAAACTCTGTCTTCCTTGGTTAATGTTGCTTACTTAGACAAGTTTTATATATTATACATTTGTATATAATAAATTGGAGATTTTCAAGAACACTTTAATTTGTACTTAGAAATTATATAGGTTTTACCTGCCCTGTGACTTTTATTTATTTAGCTATTTATTTTAAAAAGCCAAATTACACAAAAATGGCCAAATTACAGTTAGTTTAAAAATTACAATTATGAATAGAGGAGTTCAATTCAATTATAGGCAGCTCTGCAAAAGGCAACAGTGACATTATTCAGCTCAAGTCAATTAAAATTGTATTCTCATTCAACAGCTTCAGTGCAGTTAAGTCATTAAGATGACTGAATGGTAATTGTCTTTTTACAATTGCCTTCCCTTTCTTTTAATAGTGATTGAACTTGACAACATTAATGTAATAGTTGAACACTTTCATTATGGTACTGTAATATTGTTTAGTTACTATTTCTCCTATTTATGACATACATGTAAATATAAATAAACATTCATTTTAGTGACACATTTTTAGTAATGTTACAAATCTCAAGATTTATCATAAAAAATATGTTGCTATATGTAAGAAAAAACACACATCCAATCAATTCTCTTGTGTCACTAATGTTAAGTGACCTGGCAACAGCGTTTTACAGTACTTCTGAATAATTTCCACAATCTTTCATATTAACGAAGAGCAAAAGTTTGTATGATAATATAGTGGCTTGCAACAGTTGCTAGGTAGAACTGATCAGTAACATTAGGAAGACGAAGAGGTAATTATATCATGTTAATCCGGTGTGCTTTTCTGTCTGCTGTAGTGGTGGAGAGGATAGTAGGACCTAAAGATCTGCAAGTGAGTGAGCTGAGTTACAACTCTCTGCAGCTGACCTGGAGTCAGGCCACCGGAGACGTTACCGGCTACAGACTGCTCATCACTCCTGTGTCTCCAAAGGGCCATCTGCTCCCAGCACAGCAGAGACAGGTGAGATAAGTCACCTGTCCATATGCACACCCCATGCAGCACAGCAGATGGAAGGCTGCACATGGACAAGTTTTGTTTATATGGCAATAAGCTAATATTATGTATTTGTAAGTGTGTGTATTGTTTTTTCAGAATAAATTATTTTCTTTCTCTCTATCTCAGATTGATCTGAAGGGAGATATTAGCAGTACTCCAGTTACCGGGTTGAGTCCTAAGACTGAATATTCTCTCACTGTATACGCCATCTACCCCGGACGCATTGGAGAATCTGCAACTGTTAACACAGAAACCAGTGCGTATCAAACTGTATGCACTTTTAGCAGAAAGGGTTCTATATAAGGTTCTTAAAGGGTTCTGGGTCACTGTGATTTTGCCAAGTAAGACATATTTTGGTGATCCTGGAATAACATTCCTGTCCTAAAACAACATTTTGTTCTAAACATAACCCTACACATATCTTATCCCTATAATAAGAGGGAAATGATAGGTGAAGAAGCACTTAATCTTTGTTGTAAGACTAGACTTAACTCTATGACTTGTCCCTCAAATCTGATTGGTCGATTGGAATTTTGTTCCTGGATCAACAAAGATGTTATACTTCGTAAAAACATGTTCACCACGTCCACCTTTTCGTGTATTTTTCATGAATTTAGTTTTAATTAATTTCTTTGGTTTTTAATTTGAATGGCAAATTTATCGGAACATTATTTTATTATAAACATGATAAACATTTTAAACATAATTTATCAATAGTTTATCAATATCAAAAACCTGTTATACACTGTAATCCTGAAGAAGTTGGCAAAACTCAAAAACACAGGTAAACAGTTACATCAACAAAAAAAAAAAAAAGTTATGAAATTCAAGTTTAAGTTAGCAGAACTGGCAGATTTTTATTTTGAACCCATACATTTTAATGACCTTTTCCTTGAAATATCTGAGTATGCTCATTCATACATTTAACTTAAAATGATCATATAATCTCAACTTAAGTATTTGAAGTAGTAGCTAGCTTTAACCAGCCAATTCAGTTAATGCTAACTTGCTGATCAGTAGCACAATGCTTTGATAGCATTAGCATAGCATAACAATTGCTGAACTAGATAGAGGAAGTTTATGATATAAACTTCAGTTGGCTTGAGAAAGCCTATTGTGAAAGTTAAATTTATTTGTAAAAGCTTAACAAGTTGTTTAAGTTTACAGATAGATAGATGGAAAGAATTAGATCTTGAGCATATATACACTTGTTAGTTATTGCTTTGCGTTGTTTCTAGGCAGTTACTAAGGTGTCGTTATGTTCTTTGATCATAATTTAATCTTTAATCAATTAATGATCAATTTTGCTAGCAAAATTTAATGTTAATTATCTTGTTGATAGCAAGATTTAGTATGAATTCCGAAGTCATTAGCAACATTTAACATAAATAAGCATGTTGCTGGCAAGAATTAGCTGAATTAGCATATTGGTAGCAAGATTTATTGTTAATTAACAAGTTGCTATCAAGATTTAGCATGATCTAGCATGTCACTAGTGAGAATTTGCGTGATCTAGCATGTTGCTAGCAAGATTTAACGTTAATTAACAAGACGCTATTGACATTTATTGTGAACTAACATGTCGCTAGTGAGATTTGTTAATTCGTAGGTCGCTTGTGAGATTTAGGCCACGTCCACACGATGCCGGCGCGTTCCCTATCCGATCTTTTTTTTCCTCGTTCAAAAAAAAATATCAGCGTCCACACGATACCACTGAAACCGACTGAATCCGGTGTAGTTTATATGCCAGACCAGTATGGGGCGCTGTAATTCTGCCACAGATAATACACTATACACAGAGAAGACGACCTTGAGCATGCGCATTGTTGTTGCTGTTCAGTGTTGCCAGATTGCTAGTTACCTTTTTGTCACGTCCGATCGGGAAAAAATGCATTGGGCTGGTTGATCAAATTTGGGATGGTTTTTGATGCATAAAATCGCTCAATATTTTTCATTATTTATAAGAGTACGCACTTTGGGCTGGTATTTTTTTTAAATTGGAGGGTTTTAAGCTGTAGCTGCGCTGGAATCTTCAGTACAATCTGGCAACACTGTTGCTGTTACTGTGACGCAGCCGACACGTGATGTGATGACATCATCGGTAAACAAAAAAATATACGGATTGGCCGTCCACACGAGTCCGCAAGGGTGTCGGATTCAGATCTATCCACTTTAGGACCCGGTATCAAAAGAGAGCGGATTCAGTCTCCCAAATCGCCGGATCAGTGTGGACGGAACGCCAATCCGATAAGAAATGTGTGCGGATGCAGTGATCCGCGTCTCCGTGTGGACGGGGCCTTAACATGAGTTAACATGTCACTGACGAGAATGAATGTTATTTAACAAGTCACTAGTGAGATTTAATGTTTTAAAGAACACAAGAGTCAGTTGACGCAGAGACTGGAGGTTATTGATGATTCAGCTGAACAGTGAGTGGTCTGAAATATAAAAGAATAATAATGAATATTAAATATTAATCTAAAATAAACAACATTTACATTGGTAATAAACATGAGTAAATAATTAATTGATTACAGAAGTGTTGCAATACTTGGTTAGTGCACAAAATGGTATCTAGGGAACATACATGGAGTTTTTTCATCATGAGGGATCATCGGTGTTGTAACGAAATACCAAAAAATAAATAACAATGCTTTTTGATCCCCAAAGTGTTGAAAATTGCAATTAGTTTATAAAAATGTTTACGGTTTAATTACAACCTTGGCTTTTAACGGTCAGTTTTCACTAATGTGAATACTTTGTTTTATTTCTATTTTAAAGATGTAATTAAGCATTATTAATATAGTCTTACCACTTTCTAAACAGACTGCAGTTACACTGCATATATATGGAGCCCTTTATACATTTATTTACTATATAAATGTGTGTATAGATAGATATGTATGTGTGTGTATATATATATATATATATATATGTATATGTATATATATATATATATATGTATGTGTGTGTGTGTGTATAAAGCCTTTCTTCATGTGAAATAAAATAACTTAAATATTAGTATTTCTTAAATAATTCCTGCTAAAGTACAATGAGGAGAGTAATGCTGTTTTTTCTAATCTCAAGCAGTTTTCAGATTGAATTGATCTGCCATGTCAGACTTCAGTTCAACACGGCAATTATAGCAGATAAATGAATCAACGCAATGTAATATTTGTATAAAGCCTTCCTCCATGGGAAACAAAATAACTTAAATATTAGTATTTTTAAAATAATTCCTGCTCATGTAATGCAGCAGAGTAATGCAGTTTTTTTGAACTCAAGCAGTTTACAGTTTGAAGCGATCTGCCATCGTTTTTGCATCCTTTTAAATACCTTATTTCATTTATTGTTTAAGTGTTCACAAAACATCGATCTATCAGCGAATCTGCTCAGGAAACGCGTTTGAACTCGAGAACAGGAGTCAGACTTTAGTTAAAAGCAGATAAAAGAATTAACACAATGTAACTATATACTCGAGAATTAGTTATAAATAACTTTGACTGTTAGACGCTGCATTTGAAGAGAGTCAGCGCGCGCTCTGCTCAGGGAAGCCGTTTACATGTGTCTTCCCCGTGCAAACACGAGCGAGAGTCAGAATTCGGCAATAAAGTACATAAATGAGCGCTATAAATAAACTTAGGCGATTAGACGGTTATGCTTTGGCGCGAGTCCAGGAGGACGCGCGTTTAAACTTCACTTACCTTTCCTATAGTATCATAGTGCTCAACAGCGAAAATCCTTTGCCGAGTAAAGACGAATGAGAGTCAGAATTTGGCCATATAAGTGCATAAATCTTCAAGGAAACACGCTGCAGCGGTTACTTGATAATCGGAAACAATTTCCGTTTGATCATAAACTCTCTCACATAAATCTATTTTAGGAGATTATGATTTCTATCTCCAGCAGTAATGGCGTCTTTGAAAAGCTTTGAGGCTTTGAATTGCAGCGCTCTGATTCGTTCAAACTTCAGTGCTCTCACTGACAGGGGTGTAATTTTGTGATATTATGAATGTAAAATAGAGAGATTTAACTTACTAATTAAAGTAAAAAATCGATTGTAGACCTGCAAGTTTTTTTTCAGGATTTAAAAAAATAAAATGCATGCACATTTGAATGGACATGTTCACACAAACTGTATTGAAATGTTTTATATGTCAGGTGTAATGTTGTGATGTTACCAACAGATGGAGTGGACGCTCTATCTAAAATTCAGTTTTCACTTCATTAGTGAAAGTCTATGGAGATTTTATGACTTTAATCTTCAGTTTTATCAAAAATCATAAGTCTGATCAGTCTGAAAAGGGATAGCAACTCAAGTCAGAACAGGTCTGAAGTCTGAGCAGAGTTTAGTGGTTGTAGCTTTAAAGCTCTAGGAGGAGATGCATTGAGAATTTTAGGTAAGAAGAATAATAATAATAATAATAATAATAACTAGATAGAGGAAGTTTATGATATAAACTTCAGTTGGCTTGAGAAAGCCTAGCCTGAAAGTTAAATTTATTTGTAAAAGCTTAAAAAGTTTTGAAAGTTTACAGATGGATAGATGGAAAGAATTAGATCTTGAGCATATATACTCTTGTTAGTTATTGCCTTGCGTTGTTTCTAGGCAGTTACTAAGGTGTCGTTATGTTCTTTGATCATAATTTAATCTTTAATCAATTGATGATCAATTTTGCTAGCAAGATTTAATGTTAATTATCTTGTTGCTAGCAAGATTTAGTATGAATTCCGAAGTCATTAGCAACATTTAACATAAATAAGCATGTTGTTGGCAAGAATTTGCTGAATTAGCATATTGTTAGCAAGATTTATCGTTAATTAGCTTGAAAAGTTTTGAGAGTTTAAACTTAAAAATAAGTTATAATTATGCTTTTTGATCCTCAAAGTGTTGGAAAATTGTAATTAGTTTATAAAAATGTTTACGGTTTAATTACATCCTTGGCTTTTAACGGTCAGTTTTCACTAATGCAAAAAATACTTTGTTTAATTTCTATTTTAAAGCTGTAATTAAGCATTATTAGTATAGGCTAATCACTTTCAAAAGAGACTGCAGTTACACTGCATGTATATGTAGCCTTTTATATATACTAAATAGATGTGTATGTGTATATATATATATATATATATATATATATATATAATATGTATAGAGGTGTGTGTGTGTGTGTGTGTGTGTATATATATATATATATATATATATGATACTGTGAATAATACTTTGTTTTATTTCTATTTTAAAGCTGTAATTAAGCATTATTAATATAGGCTAATCACTTTCAAAAGAGACTGCAGTTACACTATATGTAGCCTTTTATATATACGAAATAGATGTGTATGTGTATATATATATATATATATATATATATATATATAATATGTATAGAGGTGTGTGTGTGTGTGTGTGTGTGTGTGTGTGTGTGTATATATATATATATATATATATATGATACTGTGAATAATACTTTGTTTTATTTCTATTTTAAAGATGTAATTAAGCATTATTTATGTAGTCTTACCACTTTCAAAACAGACAGCAGTTACACTGAATGTATATGGAGCCCTTTATATTTACAATATAAATGTAGATAGATATGCATGTATGTGTGTGAATAGATTTAGGCGCTATAAATAAACGTAGGCGCTTAGGCGTGGACGCGCGAATGCGGGAGGACGCGCGTATATGGAGCCTCTAATACATACTTTTTAGATGTATATGTAAATCCTTCCTTCATGGGAAACAAACTTAAATATTAGTATTTTTAAAATAATTCCTGCTAAAGTACAATGAGGAGAGTAATGCAGTTTTTTCTAATCTCAAGCAGTTTTCAGATTGACTCGATCTGCCATGTCAGACTTCAGTTCAACACGGCAATTATAGCAGATAAAGGAATCAACGCAATGTAATATTTGTATAAAGCCTTCCTCCATGGGAAACAAAATAACTTAAATATTAGTATTTTTTAAATAATTCCTGCTCATGTAATGCAGCAGAGTAATGCAGTTTTTTTTAATCTCAAGCAGTTTACAGTTTGAATCGATCTGCCATGTTTTTTGCATCCTTTAAAAATCTTATTTCATTTACTGTTTAAGTGTTCACAAAACATCGATCTATCAGCGAATCTGCTCAGGAAGCGCGTTTGAACTCGAGAACAGGAGTCAGACTTTAGTTAAAAGCAGATAAAAGAATTAACACAATGTAACTATATACTCAAGAATTAGTTATAAATAACTTTGACTGTTAGACGCTGCATTTGAAGAGAGTCAGCGCGCGCGCTGCTCAGGGAAGCCTTTTCCAATGTATATTGACTCACGAGTGAGAGTCAGAATTCGGCAATAAAGTACATAAATGAGCGCTATAAATAAACGTAGGTGCTTAGACGGTTATGCTTTGGCGCGAGTCCAGGAGGACGCGCGTTTAAACTTCACTTACCTTCCCCATAGTAATGTACTCCGTTGCCGAGTAAAGACGAATGAGAGTCAGAATTTGGCCATATAAGTGCATAAATCTTCAAGGAAACACGCTGCAGCGGTTACTTGATAATCGGAAACAATTTCCGTTTGATCATAAACTCTCTCACATAAATCTATTTTAGGAGATTATGATCTCTCTCTCCAGCAGTAATGGCGTCTTTGAAAAGCTTTGAGGCTTTGAATTGCAGCGCTCTGATTCGTTCAAACTTCAGTGCTCTCACTGACAGGGGTGTAATTTTGTGATATTATGAATGTAAAATAGAGAGATTTAACTTACTAATTAAAGTAAAAAATCGATTGTAGACCTGCAAGTTTTTTTTCAGGATTTAAAAAAATAAAATGCATGCCCATTGGAATGGACATGTTCACACATACTGTATTGAAATGTATTATATATCAGGTGTAATGTTGTGATGTTACCAACAGATGGAGTGGACGCTCTATCTAAAATTCAGTTTTCACTTCATTAGTGAAAGTCTATGGAGATTTTATGACTTTAATCTTCAGTTTTATCAAAAATCATAAGTCTGATCAGTCTGAAAAGGGATAGCAACTCAAGTCAGAACAGGTCTGAAGTCTGAGCAGAGTTTAGTGGTTGTAGCTTTAAAGCTCTAGGAGGAGATGCATTGAGAATTTTAGGTAAGAAGAATAATAATAATAATAATAATAATAATAATAAGTTTAGATACAATATCACTAAGTTGGCTTTCTCAAGCCAACTTAATAATAATAAGTTTAGATACAATATCACTAAGTTGGCTTTCTCAAGCCAACTTAATGACTACAGCAGAAGATAGAAGATTTAACATATAACTGTTCTCAAAGCTGTCACCCAACAAAACAGAAACTCTTCTAGATTATCACAGCAAAACACGAAACGCTACTTAATCTCCCACTGAGCAACAATCTTGCATATCATGATATATATCATGATCATATATTCCTGCATTTAGTCTCATCATATAACACTTTTAGCATTTTAGCACTTTTAGCAGTTTTAGCATTTACTCTCTCTTTCAAGTGCCATGGCAAAGCATGCTGGGAAATATAAATCCCAGCCCAGTTTCAGTTAAGTTTAAGTTAGTTAAATTAAAAGAAACAAGTCCACAAAACTCAAAACAATGAAACAATTTAGACTACTTAAAATATGTCAGTTTTGTGAACTCAAAAGAAAAAGGAAGTTTTAAATGCTCAAAAGTGAATTTGACTAACTGATTAACTAATTTGTTTAAGTTTATCTTATTCAAACCAATTAATTATTCTGAGCAGTAAGTTTCACAATGTATTAAGGTATTTTGCGATAACCTAAGACATTTCTCCTTATAAAGAACCTCACTGAACCTTTTTATTCTAAGAGTGTACACCAAAAATGTCTCTAAACATTTAAAAAGGTATGCATATATATTTTGAAGGAATTATCTTTCTTATTTGTACACAAACCTTCCCATCGTCTGAATGCAATATCCCAGCATTCATACATACGTTTTCTTTTCAGCTGCTGTGACTCCTGTTGCGAACTTCCGTGTGATTGAAGAAGGACTTTTCTTTTTACGCCTGGGATGGACGCCTCCACTTGGAAAAGCGGATGGATATAAAATCTATGTTCCAAGAAGTGAATAACCAAAAGATATTCTGAGACTTAATATGAGATACTTTACAGATGTTGTTTTAAAATATGCCTACATTTATTCTCATTTATCTTTTCCTCTTCAGCGGACAGACCTGGGCTTATTTATGAGCAGATGCTGAAGGGTGACACCTCCTCTCACGTGATTGACACCTTAGAAGAGGATAAAGAGTACAAAGTCAACATCTATGCTATCTACCCAGAGGGCCCCAGTGAACCTGTATCTGTCACCGGAAAAACCCGTAAGTCTTTTTCCCTTTTCTTCTATTTTTTTTTTACTTTTGTTGCATATTTTCAATTCACTCACACTGTACAGCTCTGCCCTTCCAAAATAATAGTGATGGTATAAGAATCTATGTACCAACATTGTTTTAGGTACTTCAATTTGGTAGCCCAGTAAGGCATGTTAAAAATAATTAAAATATTGAAGAAAAAGAGTTCAAAAGTTCAAAAAGAGTTCCTGAGTTCAGTACATTAACTTTGTGATTGCCACAATTTTTTTTTTAATCTTTGTCTCACCTTTTCTATATAAGAAAAAAAAAACATTCAGGTTACAGTCAAAGATTTACAAAGGGGAAAACATTTAAATTTGTATGTTAAGTATGTGTGTTAACATGACTGTAGAGTGAAAAGTCACTCAGTAACCTTTTATGTATAAAGTACATCTTTTTTTAAATGACAGTGAAATGCAATAAACCCTAAATTGTAAATTAAATCTAGATTTTTTTTAATTCTCCAAAAAGTAGCCCCATTCACTGCCATTGTAAGTGTCTGATTTTGATTTTGAAAAACTTTTATTTTGCCTCTCTCTCTCTCTTTTTATATATATATATATATATATATATATATAGGAAAAATATACAAGTATTTTTTTTATTTTGTATTATTATAGGAATAATAATTAAAGTGACAATTGTGTATCAAGTTGTTTGGCTTGGCATTATTATGTGTAGTACTATTTTAACCACTAGATGGCAGTATAATACACTTCTTAATGAAGAATTCTTTAAATAACTGCAGCAAAGCTTTTATGATTCTTGCATTATTATCCCACTCAAAATGCCCTTATCCTTCCCTGGGTGTTGCAGTGAAACTGGTCCCAGTTGATCAACTGCTGGTGCAGAATGCCACTACAGACACAGTTCAGGCCCGCTGGTCATCTGTCAGAGGTGCCACAGGGTACAGACTCACCTGGTCATCATCAGGTAACAAGAAATGAGCTGCTGTGATATTAAATGCAGCCTGTTTAAAAACATAGATAGAAATGAAAATCTCTGCTTGCCTATTTCCTTAGAGGGACACATAGAAAATGTGAACCTGGGAGACAACTTTAATTTCTACATGGTGCAGGGCCTGCTTGCTGGCACAGAGTATACTGTCACTATCAACCCCATCTTTGTGGACATCGAAGGGCCTGTTACCTCTGCCAAAGCCACGACATGTGAGTGCTACACTTGCACTTTATGGGGTCGTTCACACAGGATGCGTTGTGACGGAGCCAACTGAATGAAACAAGTCTTAAAATGTGTTATTTAATTTGATACAGTGTCTTAATAACATTATGAATGCTACATTAACCAGTGATGAGTGTAAAGAACACAATGCTGATAATAAATCATCCCAACTAGCAAAAATATGTTTAGTTTTACTAATGTTCCCTTTAAGTTTTAAAAAAATATTCCTGAATGTTTTAAAAACTTTTTTAATCATGTGAATATTAAGGGAACAGTTGCTTTCTCTGAATGTTCTGAAACAAGTACAGTAGTAAGATTTAAAAACCATTAGATGAACATCCGACTAAAACATTTCAGAAATAGAATGTTCCATGAACTGTGCATAAATGATGCTTTTGTGATGCATTATTAAAGACCAGATTACTCTGAACAAATGTTCTATTGACATTACTGGAAGAATGTTTGCTCATAACTTTGAGAGAACCTTGTTAGAATATTAGCCAAAGTTATGGACGAAGATTATGGTGTTCTCTCTCTGTCTCAGTGGAAAGCAGTGCCGTACAGACACTGAGAGCATCTGCGGTGAGCATTAGCAGCGCTGTTACCTCGTGGAACGCTGTACCTGGAGCCACAGGCTACAGACTGGCCTGGGGTCCTACTGCAGGTACCTCAAAAAGTGTCTCTCCTAGGATCTCCTTGTCATGAACTTGGCCATTTTTTACTTTCCAATTTCACTTTGTAGCCTGTTTCTATTTTTTGTCGCCACTTTTCTTTCATTTCCTCTCTCACCTCTGAGCACCTCCAAAAGAAGACTCTTTGAAAGTGACACTTTTCTGTCATTGAGATGGGCTGCGGGCCCCTGCTTTAAAAGAGCGACCTGGAAGAACATTCCCGATGAAGAAGTGCTCTGTGACTCACAGCACACGCTCTGACACATGCATATAGTCTGAGGCTCAATTAATGGAGAAAAGGGAGAGAAATGAAGGGCGAGAGAGACTAAATTAGGTGTTTGATGTTTAGCATTTAAAAAAAGAAAGCGAGAATGAAACATGAAAGTGTAGGCTATATATGCGTGTTTATGCATGCATATATATATATATATATATATATATATATATATATATATATATATATATATATATATATATATACATATATATTTCTCTCAAATATAATAATTAATATTACATTAAAAGTACATATACTGTATAAATGTGTGTGTGTGTGTAAAATATTATTATTAATAAGAAGAAGAATTGTTATTGTCACCAGAAAATGTGTATATAATATCCAAGTACCTGTTACATATTTACTCTGCATAACATTTGTATTTTGTGTATTTTGTTTATGTGAAGAGTTCACAGGGAGAGATCGGCCCAGGCAGTTGGCTCTGAATGGCAGCACTACTGAGTATGTTTTGAAGAATCTGGTTCATGACACTGAGTATGTGCTCTCTCTTTACGTGCTGTTTGGTTCTGTGGTTGGTCCGGGCATCACCGCTACATTCAGAACCTGTGAGTGACTTGAAACTTTGTTCTGTTTTCTTGATAAACATATTCTGACAGTGAGCACATGCAGTGTTCGGATATCAGCTGCTCATTGGTCTCGGCTTCTGACATGCGTTCTGCTCCCCAGCACCTCTCGGATACGTGTCCAATTTTAAAGTAACGTCATACACCAGCTCGTCCATCGATGTGGAATGGAGTCCTATTGTAGGGGCCACAGAGTATAAACTCACCTGGAGTTCAGGTAAAAATCTGAATCTAAAAATCAAAATCACTGGCAAATGTGTCCACTCTGTTTCAATATAAGGTCCATAAAATTATAGTTCCTTGATTTTGCTTGAGTTATGCATGTATGTGTGCTTTTGTTCCCAGAATTTGAGCGTCCTCAGAGTCGTTATCTTGACCGCAGTATTTTACAGCACAGCATCACTGGTCTTCAGCCACACACGCTTTATTCTGTCAGTATTCACGCTCTCTACAGCAACACAGAAGGACCAGAAATCACCCTCTCGCAGCAAACAGGTACTTTTTACGATAATAAAGAAAAAAGAAGATTTTTCTTCCATTTGATTCAACTTTTGGATTGTTTCTGGATTTATTAAATGTGTCCTTCTGTCACAAAACTCCAAAACACTCATGTAAGGGAATGTCCTGAGTTCAGTACAAGTTAAATTTGTGATTATCACAATAATAGCAAATTGTCTCACCTTTTCTATATAAGATTTAAAAATAACATTTTGGCTATAGCGAAACATTTACAATGGGGAAAACATTTAAATTTGCATATGTTAAAATACTGTTTCAGTAATATAGACATAAGACTTAAACAATATGTGTGTTAACATGGCTGTAGAGTGAAAAGGCACATACGTAGTAACCTTTTATGGATAAAGTAAATATTTGTTGCTATGACAGTGTGATGCAATAAACCCTAAATTCTAATTTAAATCTAGATTTTAAATTCTCCAAAAATTGGCCCCATTCACTGCCATTGTAAGTGTCTGATTTTGATTTTTGAAAAACTCAGATTTTTGCTTTCTCTCTCTCTCTCTCTTAAAGAAAACATATATATATTTTATATGTTCTTGAAACTGCATACTGGAATATAATTGTAAAACACTTATTTTTTTGCTTTCTCAACCCTTTTCATAGTTACAAGGTCTAAGGTCTGGTATTAAGTCTTCCACAGTGTTTTTTTTCTGTTACTCTCACTCTGAAGGAAAACTGTACCAACAGTTCTTGAAATATTTAGTCTGGTCAGACTGTTCAATTTGACTCTGTGTCTTCTTTCAATGACAACTGGTTGACATTCATTTATCAGAGCCATGAGAAGAAAACTCTTCTTAGTTAATGAAGCACTTCAGACAGTCAGGATTCAGCGGATATGGAGATGTTCCGCCCATTGTTCCAGTGGGATTGTGGGATATCAGGAGATTGATTGACAGTTCCTGTGTTTGAGCCCCCATCTTTAGGACCACAGCTATATATAGTGTGTGTGTGTGTGTGTGTTCACTGCTGTCAGCATCACTGTTATCAGCACATCTTCACTGTTCACAGTGAAGCGGCTACAGTACACTTTAACGGACGCAAAAAACGAAAACAAATATGAAAATGTTAAGTATAAATTAACATCACCGTAAGATTTCACTTGAATGCATCTTACGTACTGGTCTTTAATCCTTGAAATATTAAATAAATAAATGAATTAATTAATGAAAACATATGAATGAATTTGAAATGTGAATCAATTATAATTATAAAATAATTTTTAAATAATAAATATATTTCAAAGACTTTTATCAAAACTGGTGTCACTAATTGTAGTGCCATGTTGTTTTGCAGCTTCTTTAACAGACTCTGAGCTGATTGAGACAGTTCAGGAGGTAAAGGTTGTGGACATTGGCGCCAATTCTTTTAAACTGGCCTGGAAGAAAACACCAGGGGTCAGTGGGTACAAGATCACCTGGAGCCCCTTTCACGGTGGGCACCGTCAGCACTCATTACACTCCATTATCATTACATTTCATTATAATCCTAGTTCCTGGATCCAACCCATCCACCCATCTTCACTTTGCTGTTCTGTGTCTTTTCTCTTAGGTGGAGAGAAGAAGAGTGAGGTTGTATCTTCTTCCACCATGTCCTTCACCATCACAGATCTGCCTGCAAGTTCTGCCTATAAGATCCAGGTGTCTGCAGTGGTCAGAAGCAAAGAGGGAAGCCCAGTAATGGTGACAGCCCGCACCTGTGAGTCTGCTTCATTTCACGTAAATTTGCAACAGCGAGCATGCAAATGAAAGTATTTTGAAGAGGAATTGCTGTTGTGTTACAGTGGATCTGCCTAAAGTGACTGGGTTTAGTGCTCTAAACACCACCGACAGCAGTACTGTACTGAACTGGACCAGCGTGACCGGAGTCTCTGGATACTTGCTGTCCTGGAGACACATATCAGGTCTGAAACTTGAGCATCCAGACTGCATTTGTAAAAAGGATCCTAAATGTTCACACAAAATATTTCTGTTGAAACGAGCAAACACATGACGTCACACTCTCAACTATGATAACTAGTTGAAAGATGGTATATATAGTATGATGTACTGTATATTGACTGTGACAACAGGGTATTTAAATTTAAAAAAAATTTGTCCATGAAAAAAAAGGTGCACATTTTTTTTACAAAACAGAATTATAGACTATTTAAATATCATATTGTTATTTTATTATATAATATATTCAGTTGAATAACCCATAGCTGAAATCCGCCTCTAGTTTAGTCTCCAACGCTGCTCAGATGGTTCAGAACAAGCAGAACAGCCGTTTATTTGTTAATGAGTGTTGCTAATTGGCAGGGCAAAACTAATTTCAGATAAGCTCTTGTAATAAGAGTTCCTCCCACAAAAGCCATTTTGTCTGATGTTCAGGACATAAAGAATAAGAGAATAGACAGCGTAGATAATGTCATGATGAGATCTGTGATTCATTCCTGTTATCGGGATGACGTCAATGAAGCCTTCTAATGAGGGTGTCCTTTGATTGAACATGAAGGTTACGAGGGTTTTAAAGGGGGATTTTATTCTTGAGCTTTTGACACATATTTTGTGTCTTTTGACACTTTTGACACAAGTCTTCCTGAGAATGCTCAAATTTTCATAGTTTTGAACATTCTTTCAAAAGCTATAAACATTCTTAAACTACTATAAAAGATTGACGACATATAGCAAGCATTTTGATTCATTTATTTGATAATTTTGCTGACAACAGACTCTCCCAGATGTTCCAGTTTTTAGTTTCTTACTCCTGTTTGGTCACATTAATGGTGACATATTCTGTCCTAATACAAATGCATCTCTTTGTGTTCTGTATAGAGGTAGAGGTCACCTCTGATCTGCTGAGCTCTGGCTTCACCTCCTTTAAGATCCAAGATCTCCAGTATGGCAGAACCTACATCTTTTCCATCAGACCACTTTATGGGGAAGTGGAGGGTCCGGTCACAACTATCACTAAAAGGATCTGTAAGGCCTTAATTTTAAATCACTTATATTGTAAGTCATGATCTGTAAGACATGAAAAAGACATTAAATTGAAAGAATTTAAATTTTAAAAGTTTTAAAAAAGATTTTTAAAACTACCATTTGAGTGTTTGGGGATAGTGTTTTAAAAAAAAAATATATATATAAATCATTTAATTTGTTAAATAGATTTTAAAAAGTGAAAGTTAAAGACATTTATAACATTGCAAAATATGAAATATAGCGAAAGATTTCAATTTCAAATAAATGCTGTTCAAAAACTGAAAAGAATTCTGAAAAAAAATCATAGTTTCCACAGAAATATTAATCAATAAACAACTGTTTTCAACCTTGATAATAATGATAAATGTTTCATATTTAGCATATTTAAAATAAAAAACTGTTATTTTAAAATGTAATAATATTTCATAATACTAATGCTGTACTACAGTTTTGATCAAATAATTTAAGTCTCTAATTTAAGATTTCTTTCAAAAACATAAAATAAATCTTACCAACTACTAACCTTTCAATGGTAATATATACTAAAAGCAAACACTGATTTATTTGTGCTCATCTTACAGTGGGAGCTCCTCAGCTCATTCCTGTCCAGAGCTCCACGCCGGCCTCTGTCTCCATCAATACTAAGAGCAGTGACATGCACTTCAACACCACAACCAGAAACACTCGCACCCCAGTGGTCAAAGATCCCGGCACACCCACTACCACTCAGAGAATCGCTGTGAGGCCTCAGATCACAATCGACCAAACGGCAACAACACTGACTAGAATTACCACAGTAAATGACCAAACCACCCTGTCTGTTGAGACGCCCCCACCTGGACCAGGTAATTCACATTAAATGTTGTCTCAATCAGGTTTAAATCATTGTTTTGCACATAAAATGTATAAACTTCTGCTGATGTTATGTTTTAAAGAGGACATATCTTAAAGGGGGCATATCTTTTTCTTACATTTTTTTTTTCTCATGATAAAAATGTTTTATGCAACAAATGTTTTTTGTTGCTTTGCCTTTTTAGACTATCCCTTTTGCATGTGCAATTTAAAACAAGAACCCTTTCTAACATGCATTGCAATGTAACAGCATTAAATTTAAAGTATTGCTTGATGTTTCAGTCATTAAAAGTTTAAAGTGCCTATAATGATATTTTGAAGAACATTGATAATCAAACCGTTTTGATTTGCACTGTATGGACAAAACACACAGAATTAAGAAAGTCATACATGTTTGGAACATGAGAGTGAGGAAACGATGACAGAATCTTTTTTGGTGAACAATCCTTTTAACTGAATCTACCCACTTTAAACAGTGTAAACCTACACTATGTGAATGTGTCTGTTAGTGTGTGGCAGAGTGAAAGCAGATATCGTGTTTCTGGTCGATGAATCATGGAGCATTGGTACTAATAACTTTGGCAAACTGAAGGATTTCCTGTTCAGAACTGTCACCTACTTTCCCTCTATAGGACCTAAAGGAACACAGGTAGGACATGCTAATGCACTAGCCTATGTTAAATTAAGGACGTTGCATCTCATTTCATATTATTCTGTGTCTTAATCCCTGAATCAATAGTCTCAATCATTTGCTCTGATCAAACATCTAATGCTTTAAGCGTGGACTTAAGCATCTCATTAACTTGCCCTAGATAGCAGTGGTTCATTACAGTGATCAACCCAGGATTGAGTTCAACTTTAACACTCACAAAGATCGTAGCTCTGTTTTGAGAGCACTCCGAGAAGTCCACTATGGAGGGGGGAACACAAAAACAGGTTTATGCATACATTTAAAAATCAAACGTTGTTGATCCATATCAGGGTGCAATCTGATCTAAAATGTGATGATTGTGAATGTGTGTGTAGGTCGTGGGATCAGTTATGTCCTTAGGGAGATGTTTCAGGAGTCTTTGGGTATGAGACAGGATGTCCCTCACATTTTAGTATTACTGACAGATGGAAGAGCTCAGGATGATGTAGAGCCACCGTCCAGAATAGCCCATGCTCTGGGTGAGTAATATAAACGGCAACACAGGAATAGCCAAACATTCATATATGACTAAATATACACTACCGTTCAAAGTTTTGCTGTCTGTAAATTTAATTTGTTTTACATTTTTTGTAAGAATTCTCTTTTGCTTACTAAGGCTGCATTTATTTGATCAAAAATACAGTAAATAGTAATATTGTGAAGTATTATTAAAATGTAAAAGAACTGTTTTCTATTTTATATATATTTTAGAATGTAACTTAATCCTTTGATGAAAAATGTTTTGCAACATTATTCCAGTCTTCAGTGTCACATGATCCTTCAGAAATCATTCTAATATGCTAATTTGGTGTTCAATAAACTTTTCTTGTTTTTCTAGTTTAAAACGATGCTTAATATTTCTGTGGAAACTGTGATACTTAAAATTATTGATTTCTTTAAAAGTATCGACTTCTTTTAATTGTAAGTATCTGTGTTGTAATGTATGACACTTTAGTATACTTTAGTATAATGTCTAAATATACTATTTAGTATAATAGTAGAATGATAAACTTCAGTTTTTGGTATGCTTGTGTTTTTAGGTGTCAGTGTTTTGGCCATCGGCATTGCTCATGCAGATATTGAGGAGTTGAGAACAATCGCCTCCCCCACCACTTACAAGAACATCTTCTTCGCCAGTGATTTTGATGATCTTCCATCCATTGAGAGAGAGTTTATCAACAGCATCTGCAGCGAGGCCTTAATATCAGAGTTCAAACAACACGACGAGGTGGGTCATGCAGATGAAAGTGGAGTTATGTGTAATAATTTCACAAGGCAAGTCAAAGTTGTATCTGTCTTTGTCCTAGTCTGCTCAACTGGACACACCTACAGATGACCCAGAAGCTCTTGCTAAACCAGAAGGGCCCTGTCCTCTTAACTGCAAGGTAAAAGCTTCTTCTACATTCTCATTACAGCTGTTACACCATGTCTTATATGAAACCTCATTCCCAGTTTGTTGTTGTTCACAGGGTCAGAAAGGAGAAAAAGTAAGTGGCTATCATGTTACTCTGTGTGATTCAATCAAAGAATTACTTCATGATAATAACCCATTTCTCTGCTGCAGGGTGATGGCTTTGGTCATGGAGGCCTGGTATGTTAGACAGTTGGAGACTGCTCTTTCCTTCTTTATTTTGTTTTACTTCGACTATTTCAATGAATAAGAATACCGGTAGTCTTAGTTTTAGTTAACAATAACAAAACTGGTTTTGCATTTACAATTTTTTCAAAGTACAGTGTATATATATATATATACACTCACCTAAAGGATTTTAAGGAACACCTGTTCAATTTCTCATTAATGCAATTATCTAATCAACCAATCACATGGCAGTTGCTTCAATGCATTTAGGGGTTGGTCCTGGTCAAGACAATCTCCTGAACTCCAAACTGAATGTCAGAATGGGAAAGAAAGGGGATTTAAGCTATTTTTAAGCAATTTTGAGTGTGGCATGGTTGTTGGTGCCAGACAGGCCGCTCTGAGTATTTCACAATCTGCTCAGTTACTGGGATTTTCAATCTTTAATCTACAAAAAATGATGTGAAAAGGGAAAAACATCCAGTATGCCGCAGTCCTGTGGGTGAAAATACCTTGTTGATGCTAGAGGTCAGAGGAGAATGGGCCAACTGATTCAAGCTGATAGAAGAGCAACTTTGACTGAAATAACCACTCGTTACAACTGAGGTATGCAGCAAAGCACTTGTGAAGCCACAACGTGCACAACCTTGAGGCGGAAGGACTACAACAGCAGAAGACCCCATCGGGCACCACTCATCTCCACTACAAATAGGACAAAGAGGCTACAATTTGCACAAGCTCACCAAAATTGGACAGTTGAAGACTGGAAAAATGTTGCCTGGTCTGATGAGTCTCAATTTCTGTTGAGACATTCAGATGGTAGAGTCAGAATTTGGCATAAACAGAATGAGAACATGGATCCATCATGCCTTGTTACCACTGTGCAGGCTGGTGGTGGGGGTGTAATGGTGTGGGGGATGTTTTTTGGCACACTTTAGGCCCCTTAGTGCCAGTTGGGCATTGTTTAAATGCCACGGGCTACTTGAGCATTGTTTCTGACCATTTCCATCCCTTTATTGTCACCATGTACCCATTCTCTGATGGCTTCTTCCAGCAGGATAATGCACCATGTCACAAAGCTCAAATCATTTCACATTGGTTTCTTGAACATGACAATGAGTTCACTGTACTAGAATGGCCCCCACAGTTATCAGATCTCAACCCAATAGAGCATCTTTGGGATGTGGTGGAACGGGAGCTTCATGCCCTGGATGTGCATCCCACAAATCTCCATCAACTGCAAGATGCTATCCTATCAATATGGGCCAACATTTCTAAAGAATTTCAGCACCTTGTTGGATCAATGCCATGTAGAATTAAGGCAGTTCTGAAGGCAAAAGAGGGTCAAACACAATATTAGTATGGTGTTCCTAATAATCCTTTAGGTGAGTGTGCATATATATATATATATATATATATATATATATATATTATTATATATAAATGAAGTGTCTTTCTTGGAGTATTTGTTTCTTTTAAAAATATATTTCTGTTGAAACAGCGACTCAAGCAAGGCCCTGGATATTATGACTCATTTTCTCTGAAGGTCAAAGGGGAGAAGGGTGAGCGGGTGAGTACATCCAGCATCTGAAGCCCTTGTGCCATTCCACAGCACAAACTTAAATAAATACAAATAAAACACCCCCATCTCCTCCGTATTTAAACGTTCATGTTTATGTTAATTACTGGATCATTTATTGCTTAAACCAAGTCTGTTAATTATGAGATTGTTTTTATGACTCGGTCATTGTTTTAGTAGATTAAAGGATTAAATCTAATTAATAATATCACAGATCTGTCTCTATGCGGGGTGCTATTCATATTTATTTTTTTTCTTCTTCCTGTTATCTCTTTGAGAAGGTGACACATGAAAGAGCTTGTCATATCAAAGCGACTCTTTTGAATAACAAATGAAATGTGACAGGTCTTGCTAACAAGATCAGCATTGTTGTAGATGTTTCCTTATTCATTTTTGTGATATGTATCAATGTGAATGCGTGGACTTTATATCACGCTATATTTGATTTCAAAGTAATATGTGCACTGGAGAGATTCTGATGTTATATTTGAGCAGCATCACACAGTTTCTGTATTTGTGTATGTTTTGTTTTGTTTGTTCATTTTTCGTCTGTATTATTCCCACGTCGCACCAATTCATCAGGGTCTTCCCGGAACGGATGGCATCCCAGGGTTACCAGGACGACCAGGTAGAACCGGACCCCCTGGTTCTCCTGGACAAAGGGTAAAGGATGAATTAGAATTCAAGCATCTGTCTAGTAATGCAAAACATGTGATGAATGAAGCTTATTGAGAAGATTTTATTGATGTAAATGTGTCTGAGCAATCTCTTAATCTAATTCAGGGATCACCTGGAATTGCTGGTGACATGGTGAGTGTCTCATTAAATCTCACTGTTCTGGAAATTGTAGTTAGTTCACTCATTTAAAGCATGTACGCAATGTCCTATATATGTATTTATAAGTACGAGAATTGGGAAAGGTGCAATTATGTTAGAGTGATTCACAGAGGCAGTAATGAGGAATGATTATGTCTGGTTATTAAATTTCTCACGTTTTAGAAAAAGTAAATTATTTTCTGTGAGGTTTTTTTATTTTCTGTGAGGCTTTCTGTCTATCTCCGCCTATCTCTCTTTCTCCACAATATCAGGGGCCTCCTGGTAATACTGGACCTAAAGGGCAAAGAGGAGAGAGAGTAAGTTTAGTCATTGACAAGCATTTCATATGTTTTAAACAAATAAATAAAGCCTACCGGTATTATTAACTTTTTCTTTTCGTGTAGGGTGAGCCAGGCTATGTGATGGGGAGTATGGAAGTTATTCCAGGACGTAAAGGAGAACCTGGATCCTCTGTAAGTGATGGAATCATACGAGACAGTTGTGTTAAACTAGTTTGCACCATATGAAATTAAAATTTTCAAGGTTTTGATAGTGTTTCCCTCTTGATTAAAAGGGCCCTCCAGGTGCTCCAGGGGTCCCAGGGGTATCAGGTCCTCCAGGACTCCCTGGTCAGCCTGGGCCTCCGGGGACTTCTGGGCTCTCTGTTAAGGTTAGTATGGAATATTCAGAAGTCGCACACATCAAGTAATCTATATTATAAACTGTAACACTTTATTTTGATAGTCCACTTTAGACATTCTACTAACTAACTTTGCAATTACATGTCAACTTCCAGTCATTCGATTATTAGTAAACTGTATGCTTAATATCTGCTCACTTTTTATTGTGATGCTCCCCCAACAGACATTCTACTGACTAGAAGTGACTTTGCAACTGCATGTCAACTTATTTTACTTTCCTGAACTCTAACACCTAACATTGTGCTGATACTCAGTTGACATGTAGCTGCAAAGTTACTTATAGTTAGTGGAATGTCTAAAGTGGACCATCGAAATAAAGAGTAACTTTATAATATATATAAGAATATTATAGTCTATGCAGTCATCTAATGTTAATTGTGTTTATTGTGGCTTTTTAAGTTATAATCCAAGGTCATACACAAGGTTACATAAAATTATCTGTGGTAATTTTACTTCCTCTTAGGGAGAGACTGGAGAATCTGGTCCTAAAGTAAGTAATCTACTCTACTACACAAGCAATATTTTACCATAAATTATACAATCAAAATACAATGTGGGATCATAATGCTTCTCACACTCTAGGGTCCGCGTGGAAAACCAGGTCCAAAGGGAGAAAAAGGGGAGCATGGGAATAATGTTAGTGCATTATTTTTAGTACTTGATTTTAAAATATCTTTCCTCTCCCATATTAGTCTACAATAACAAGGTAATCCATTTAATAGGTTATATTGAAATTATGAAATTATATTGTGGATGTGTTTATCTAGGGTCTAGCGGGTTTACCAGGGCTGGTAGGAGTGGATGGACTTCCAGGACTTCCTGGTCAGAAAGGGGATAAGGTGGGTGAGAATGATAAAAATATCTAAAACAGCTTCACGTGTTATTTTGTACTTTCAGCAGTGATGTAAAAGCTATTTAAGCAATGCCTTCCTACAGCTTGCACAAGAGAGTTAAAATGCATAAATTAAATCTCTCTGCTCATCGTTTCAGAAGTCTCATTGTTTCAAGTGCTGTAAAAAAAATTACCCTTCCTCTCTGTCAGAACTGCACAAAGCAAAAATTAGTGCAGCCAGTTTTTTGATTGAATTTCTTTTGTGTTTATCATAAAGGGAGAGGAAGGTATTGGAATTCAAGGTGTTCAAGGTCCACCTGGGCCAGCTGGAGAGAAGGTATGTGTTTCTGATATGCACAAACCACATTCATATTAGTATTTCATCAAATTATGAATGTTCCTCTGTCAACAAATCTTAATGGTAATTATTAAATAAACGGTAATGCATTTTTCAGGGTAATACAGGACTTCAAGGCCCAAAGGTAAGCATGTTGAATGTAAAATCAATGGATCCGAGTGACAGATGATTGTCTTATGCAATGTGTAATTTGTTGTTTCCATATTCATCCAAAGGGCGAAGTAGGAATCCAAGGAGTCCAGGGAATCGCAGGCCCTCGGGTTTGTCAGACTATACAAAACCATTTCACCATCAAAATGTTTCATGTCAATTCATGCTGTTAAATCATGTCTGTCTTCCACCGTGAATCAGCATGGACCTTTTAACAGCCTTAGATGCATCTTTTTAAAATAAAAAGCTTCATAATGGCAAGCGTTTCGCTGTTGTTGTGTTTTGTCTGTTTTTAGGGGAAAAAGGGTCTTAAAGGAGATCAAGGAGACAAGGTAGGATTTCTCTTTGACATATAACCAATTTTCTCTTTGTTCTATAATATAAAAAAATAATGTCAATGAAATAGCTGCTGCTAGTCTGTATTTAATAACCTAATCCATAAACATACATTTTCAACATGTTAAGAAATGTACAATTATTGAGTGTGGACTAAACATCACTAAAACATTATCATGAGAACTTATCTTTTTCATTAAAAGATGCTTTCTGAAATTCTTGATATTCTCTATATTTGTATTATGATACTTAAGAGTATATTTGACTGTTACGTTTGACAACCTTGACAATCTACCACACCATGATAGTTTAAAATCTCTTGTTTCAATCAGAATCTCAAATATTGATTTGTTTATTTGGTAAACAACCATGTTATAAGTTCAATAATGTTTAGTCAGTTGGTCATAACACCTGACCACCCTCTCATGTGTGTTTTTTTAATCTGATTATAAATTTTTGCATGTTGAAGGTATTGTTTGACACCTGACACCTTGATGTGTTCTCGACTACAAATTTGAAATCCTTCAGTGTAATCAATAACTGCGTATATTTGACAGGGTGAACGTGGGGAAATCGGGCCGATTGGGCCTCCAGGAATCGCAGTAAGTTTGTAAATACCTATTCACATCCCTAAAAAATATAAATAGCAACTGCTGGAGAAGGTCAGATGTGTGATGAACCAGTTAATGGTTTTAAATCACTGCCCTGCACTTGAACATTTAAAAAATGCTTTGTTAAAAAGTCAAATCCTTATTCATTTGTTTGCTCTTCAAACTTTTCCGCTCTATATAGTTCTGTCAAAGCTCTATTAAGGTAAGAGTGAGCTGAAGATCTCTGGGGAAATTAAAGGAGTCGATTAAGAAAGTGGAAAACCACCTCCTCTCTGCTTTCTGGCCAGTGATGGACTCCACAATACAGATCCAAATTATCGACCAGATTAGAAAAAGGAAACACCTGGATGGAGTTTCCACGTGATAATTACAGAATTACATATGCGAAACATTAAGAACTACTATATTATTATATCCTTCACATTCAACCTTGCTACTGTGTGTCCTCTGGCAATTCAGACTTTCAGTTACTTTCAGATTAAACTTATGCAGTCATTATTAAACCCAAGCCTCAGAAAGGAGATCAAGGAAATTTTAACGATTCGACTCCTCATTATCCCTCGATTCTCTCAGAAACACTGCGGCATGATAAAACATTTGGTTTGGAGCTCAACCGCAGCTCTAAAGATGCTCTCAGAGAAGCAATGCTCTCAAAGGACCTGAGGTCATTCATATTTGCTGAATTCTAATTTCATAATTCTTGCAATGATTAGAGGGAAAGCTTACTTTCTTTTTTTAAACTTTAGGGATTTCCTGGAGCTGCTGGACGAAAGGGCGATGAGGTGAATCTAAACTATTCCCTTCATCTAACCAAATCTAAAAACCACACCCAACAATATAATCAAATATACAGCAATGTAGTCAGCCATGTGGCTTTCAGTGTTTCAAAATCTTCATAGGATACCGTCATTTAATTATCCCTGTAGTGTAAATGCGTGGCTACTGAAAGTTGCTACTGAAAGTTATTTGACCTCACACGGAGTGTCTGTAGCAAATGAATGCATTTAAATATATAACATCAGCACTTATAGAAATGTACAATTAAACACAGTTCTGTGATTTATATTTCTATGCTTGATTCACAGGGCCAGCGTGGTGCTCCCGGTGATCCAGCTAAAGGGGTAAAACATTATGCCTTAGCTTCATGACTTATCTTACACGTTAAGTTTTTTTGTTGTTGTTGTTAAAAATACACCATTGCTAATATTCCCCTTCACATGTCACAGATACTTGGTCCTCCAGGGAAAAAGGGTGCCAGGGTAAGATAATAAAGTTTTAAAATATATGTAAAAATGTGAACAGTTTTTTTGCACCAAACCTGGTCATCTTTGGGTAGTATGTCCTACACACATATGCTTTGTCTTTTTGAGCTCATGACTCAAGTCTGGGATTTTTTTGTCTTTGGTTTCCCTTCATCTGCATTGATGAAAACAAGCAGTGCATCCAGCGCTTGGACAAATGAAACGCTATTAATTGGTGCCGTGCCCATCAATATGAAACCAAGATCTCCCCAAGGTCTGCTTGTCAATTAATACACAGAGCAAAAAACGAAAAAACGAAAAAATGTTTTGATTAAGTCCAGGGGTAATGCTCCAGGAGTCAAGTCTGTGATTGGTGCATTTAATTATAGGTTTTTAGGTGACAACCCTAAATGAACCAATTTGAGCTTGGCTGGTTACATGATGTTTGAAATAGTAGTCAAAAGATATTTTTAAGAAGTAATTTTTCCCCTCTGAACTGGGTATAAAGGGGGATGTTGGACAAGTTGGGCCAGCAGGACCACAAGGAATAAAAGGAGATCAGGGTGATAAAGGTGAAAAGGTAGGCATGTGTTTTTTTTTTTTTATGTGAAAGTATAATTAATTGAATTTGAAAGCTGCCAATCTGAATGTCTTCTGGGGTTTTAAAGGGCAATCCTGGATTTGGAATCCCCGGCCAGCCTGGTCCCAAGGGAGAAAGCGGAGAAAGAGTGAGTGTTTAAGAGACTTATAGGTTACCTTTTAGAAAAGTGTTTACTTCCAACCACAGGACACAATGCAGGAAACACACTCAACACACTCCATTTATTCCGTCAAATTTTATTCAATAACAACATTTTAATGTTTTAAAACATTAAACATTTTAATTTTTTAATCTCTCAGATGTTCATTGGGAATATATGCAATGAACTTGAGCTATATACTGTATATATATATATATATATATATATATATATATATATATATATATATATATATGAAGAAGTCTCTTATGCCCACAAAGGCTACATTTATTTGATCAAACAACAATAAAAACAGTAATATTGTGAAATATCATTATATATTCTATTTTAATGTATTTTAAAATGTTATTCATTCTTCTTATGGCATCATTACACCAGTCTGCAGTGTCACACAATCCTTCAGAACTTAAATAAGCTGATTTGATGCACAAGAAACATTTCTTTATCATAGTATTATTTTTTCATTATTACTGAAGACTTGTGGAAATCTTACATCATAAGTCACATGATTTATCAACATCCATTATAAATAATATTTAATGTTTTAGAAGACACAAAAAATACACACTATTTACACTGTTCTGTCTCACTTATTTTTTTTAAATGCACAGGGTAATGTTGGATTATCAGGGAAACCAGGGCCAAAAGTAAGTTTGTTATACGCTCTTGATTTTAATACCTGTGAAATTCTGTCAAACTACAAAATTGTTTTTGAATCTTTGACCCAGAGAAGGAATAAAAGAGTAAATAAAACCGATCAGTCACATGAACAATGACTTTGGTTGTGTCCAGGGCAATGATGGGTCCAAAGGAGAGAAAGGAGAGGTGGGTTTCCCAGGCAACCCTGGTTCTCCAGGACTAAGAGGTAAAGATGTAAGTAAATCGAGAGCCCAAAGTGACTGATACAAGAAGTATGTGAGTGTGTGTTTGCGGGCATGTGTGCATGTGCGCTTTGCATCATTGCATTAAGGATATTAGAGATTTTGTATTTTGCTTTTTAATTAATGCTTTGCTCTTTCATATTTAATTAAATTTTCAGGGTGTGCCAGGACTGAAAGGGGAACTGGGATCAAGGGTGAGAGTCAACAACAAGCAGCACAAAGAAACCCACACTTTTACACACAATCATGTTTTCCTATTATGGGGATTTCTGAGACTTTCCATTGACTTCTGTTGTTTTTATACCGAGCTAATGATTTTATGTCCCCTAAATCACAATCAAGCTTTTTGTTTGTGTCTTTACAGTGTAGATGATTTCCTGTTTTATTTATTTATATCTTCTTTTATGTTGCATTATGTTTTAATAATATATTTGTATTATCTTTTTTGTTTACAGGGAGAGTCTGGTTCACCAGGAGAGCCTGGGGAGAGAGGTGTCAAGGTATTTTCTCTCTTCTAAACTTCTAAATCAGATTTTCCATGTTTTTTTTGTTGCCTTTTTTATCTCCATTTATTCTTATTTGTCGTACAATCTGGATCTAATGTCTCTGTTTGTTAAAATCAAATATTCTGTATTGTCCTGTTTGTAGTAATATCACCTTCCCCATTAAAATCTTTATTATTTTCTTTCTCTCTGTATAATACTATTTTCTTTTGTTGCTCCTCCACCACTCACACTTCTTCTAACCTCCAATGCCAGGGCCCTCTCGGTCTTCCAGGACGACCCGGTGACCCTGGGGGGAAAGGCGAGCCAGGGAATTTAGGGTTACCAGTAAGCAGCTTTCTTTTTTTAAATGTCATATTTTATAGACAATCATTGATCAAATGCTCTTTAGAGTGCCACTGAATTATGAACCATAATAGCACATAATAGTCAATACCATTTGATAATGAATGTCATTGTCTTTCAGGGTCCAGAGGGACACAAAGGAGATAAAGGCGAGCGGGTATGCGCTATTAAAAAGCACAAGAATAGCCTTATTTTGTATACTTATTTTAAGAGGAAATTAGTATTTCATTGGCTGGTCATGCTCTGTGCTTGCATAACAGAATCTCAGTTTTTCTTGTCATGCTGGGGCCCTCCGATGATAAATTAAAGAGCAGGAGTCGCCATATTAATATTGTATTCTCTACAGGGGCTGCCAGGACCACCGGGAGATATTCAAGTGAGTTGTGCTGTCCTTACTTGATGTAATCAAGCTAGTTAACATAAATGAATATTAATATGATCATGTCATTTTCAGTTGGTTGACTCAAAATACGTTTGTTACACATGTCAAAAGCTGTCAAGACAGTATTGCTCTTTTTGTTTTGTCTTTAGAAGCACTGCTTTAGGTGTTAGGTCACTTTTTGTCATTGATTTCATGGTTTTGTTTATTACAAATATGTTAATATAAACTGTATGTGACTTCAGATTCTCATAATTCTTCTTCCCTAGTTCTCCACGTCAGACAACACCATTCTCACCAGGGCCATTAAGGTAAAGTAAGACATTTAAAAATGTATTCAAATTTACGTAAAACAACAATCTAGGAACCTTGTGAGTATGTGTATCTGGTGTCTTTGAAGGGGGAACCTGGTGAGCCAGGACTCCCAGGACTCCAGGGAGAGACAGGACATCCTGGACCACCTGTAAGTGTGACTTTCACATCCTAGATTTATATTATTAAAAACAGAATGAAATAGCTTAAATTTTGCCTTTAATTTCCTTTAGGGTCCTGAAGGTAAACCAGGACCTCCAGGGAATTCATTGGTGAGTCACTATAAAGTCATAGATAAACTTAATTTCTGCATACATTTCGTCAGTTTCTTCGTCAGATAGCATAGTCATATGGATGTAAGACTGTAAAAACACATTAGCTCATGTCATTTTCTTTCTCTTATAGTTTGGATCTAGTACGGGAAGAGATGGTCAGGATGGTTTACCAGGAAAGCCTGGGTCTAAGGTTTGACTACTTCCTATACATTTCTGCAATATAGCCAAATTCATAAATGTAATTTTAAATATAGTGATGGCTAATCGTTCTGCTGTTGTAATTTTTTTCCAGTTGTAATTAACCATGCCATTGTGTGTACACAGGGTGAACCAGGACAGAAAGGGCACCCAGGACCAGTGAGTAGGCCTAATAACAATTATTTTGTGATCATTAATCATGTGATTCATATTTTCAATTTCATTGACATTATGTGTGTGTGTGTGTGTGTGTGTTTGTTCGTTTGTTTGTTTGTGTGTGATCCTAATGTCCCCATAGGGATCTAGTAGAACATGAACTTTTTGTGTTTTGGGGACAATATTTTATAAATTATACTAAATTGTGTTTTTTTGTTTATTTACTTTTTAAATATAAAAGTGCAGTATTGTGTCAGTAAGGGTTAGGTTTAGGGGATGGAATGTAAAGTTTGTGCAGTTTGTGAGTTCTCAAAACCTTTTTTTTTATTATTAAACAGAAAGGAGAGAAAGGAGATCCAGGGCGTGCTGGGATTACTGGTATGCCTGGTTTACCTGGAACACCTGTAAGTATACATTTAGAGCAGATATAAACTACAATGTATATATAATAAAGCTATTAATGTCCTCTCTTTTCTTATGTTCTGTTTGTCCTCTTTCAGGGAAAACCTGGTGTTGATGGGAAACGTGGAGTAGCCGGAAAAGATGTGCGTTTAGTATATTGTTGCTCTAAATGTTTTGTTTTTTTGTTACCCTTTACAAAGCTGAACCTTTTCTTTTCAGGGCGAACAAGGTCCAAATGGTGTTGAAGGAACAAAGGTAGGAAAACAGACTGATATGAACTATTCTACTTCTTAAATACCCAATTAAACTCTATTTAAGTTTAAATGTATTTGGCTAATACAATTTCCTATTTTAATGCATAGGGTGAAAAAGGTGAACCTGGTGCAAATGTAAGATAATCCAAAATCAATCGTTTTAATCAAACCGTGGTATAATTTAATGTTTTGTTTATATCCATTAATGTATTTTTTGTCATTTTGACTGCTTTAGGGAAATGAAGGTCAAAAGGGAGAGCAAGGATCTCCAGGCTTGCCAGGCCCTCCCATTGTTCTCCAAGAAGTATGTTTTTTTTCTTAGACAAAATTGTATTTGCAACCATGACACCTGCTAAATTATATATTTTTCCCCAGGGTATGTCGATTGAGGACATTAAAAAGGCATTTCCTATACCAATGGGACCCCCTGGTGCAGTGGTGAGTGTGTCACATTGCTACCTCGTTAATATAAGCTTCTTTACCAAATAATCATTACATAAATGAGAAAACATGACTTTTGAGACATTTGGGTGCAAAGATTGTGAGGCTATGTTTTCGAAAAACATGAGTTTGAGATACTTTTTAGCCCTTACACGTGTGTGTGTGTGTGTGTGTGTGTGTGTGTGTGTGTGTGTGTGTGTAGGGTCCTCCTGGGATGAAGGTAAAATTTAAATTGCCAAAAATCCTTGCAGAAATAAAAAGATTCTCAGGCGATATCTAATTTTTCTCCTTTGGTTTGCAGGGAGAGATGGGTTTAAAAGGAGAGAAGGTACCAAACTTTCTATATCTCATTGATTGCACAAGTTATCTTCAAATGTCTATGTTGCAGCAGGTATAATAGTGGGCACTGTATTATTTAACAGGGTGATGCTGGTCCTCCTGGGAGAGCTGTTGAAATGAAGGTCTTCGTGGTTACTAAATGCCCATACATAATTTACTTCATTACAAAACTGATCTTAGGCGGTGTAAACATATTGTTTTGCTCTATTTCAGGACATTGAAGGCTTGTTTGATTCATATGGCATTAAAGTAAGTGTGCTGTGTTTAAACGGCTTGCTTTTAACCCTGCAGGATTTTTGAAGGCATGGTGTTTGATTCTCTTACATAAATTGACTAATGGACTTAAATGCCATTAGTAATTGAACTACCAATTTAAAAACACATTTTTTTTATTAATATTTGGGGTATGAGGGTTATTTTTTGTCATGTTACCTGCAAGTAATGTATATTGTAGTAAACAGAAAGATATGAATAATTTTTTTTTTAGATTTAATTATGCGCAGTCAAATTGAGTGACTTTTTTTTACTGATATTAAAATACTAAACGATAAAAAAAGAAGAAAAACTGAATGACATTAAATATTTGTGGTCTTGTATTAACCAATAAAATAATCTATGAATATGATAAGTGCAATATTCTCAATGGAGGCTGCATTCATTACATTCATAACAAAGAAATAATTTAAATGACTTTCTTGTTTTGAAAACGTTACTATCAAATGTGAATCATGGCAGATGTATGCATGTATGTAGGCATCTTATGTATTTATATGAATCCTGACAATTTTGGCTTGAATCACCCTTCAATAAAACAGTTCCACATTTGCAATAAATAAAAACACACTTCCCAGCTCTCGCTGCTGAAGGCATTGATTGACAGGTTGCTTCAGGATGGAATGGAAGAGCTTCTTCATGAAATCGGCACCAGCAGAAGAGTGAAAGGAGACAGACAGGAGCCTGATTCCAACATCATCACTGAATACACCGTGAGTAGCCTCCTAAACATACAACACATCTCAGGAAAATGAATTACTATACTGTCAAACAAAAATGTACAGCGCTATCACTGGGGTAGTACTCTAAGGTACAAAAGTGAAAAGGTACTAATATGTACTGCTATATAAGTACTAACATATACCTTTAAGGTACTAATATGTAGCATAATGGGGTAAGTAACGTACAAAGACGTACATTTTCACCTTCGGGTACTGCCCCAGTGATAACACTTCTACTCAGATTTACCACGCATACCAGCAATCATGTTATGGCTATATTAAGCTCTCTCTAATCCACAGAGCTCAGTAAAGTACAGTCACACAAAAGAGTCATTACCTGATACAGATTTGATTGAGGAAGAGTCTGATCTTGATGAGGGGCAGACACCTAAACCCAGTCCTGTAAGCAAACATTTGTTATTTTGTCAGTTATTATAGCACCGCTATTCATAACTCATTTCTAACTTAACATCAATCCTTTTTTTTATAGATATACTTCATTGATTTGCTCTGATAATATTTTTAGTTTTTTTAAGGAGTAGTATGATGCTGTCCCCCTCATGTCCCAATTGAGTTTTGATGTTGTTTTAAATGTAACTTTAGTGGCTTGTCTTGTTTTTTAAGGAGCCCGTGGCCGAAACAGAAGGGGGTCCTACCGTTTGGATCAACTCTACTATTCATAAAAAGACCGACCTGAATGAAACAAAGGACAAGCTGGTAGATTTTGAAGAAAAGAAACTTGTGGAGACCAACTTCAGTGATGTAACACCTTTGAAATTTCTCCAAATCAACAATTCCTCTGAAAGGGTATGTTCACTAGTTATATTTAATGTTGTACTGAAGCTCAATAAAGTGTGTTGTTATTGTGGTTTATATATCGACAAAATAGACTCAACATTATAATATCAAACATTCACCTCAGCACTGAAGCATTTGTACATTTGAAATCAATCTGAGCTCATCAATTAAATTTAAACTTGCTGTATTTAAAATGTCTGAGGCTACTTTTAAGTTTCAATTTTAAATTTTTTTATGGACAGTTGGGTTCTGGGAAAGTAGAGGTAAGTATGGAGACCATTTTCCACAGCCATGAGGACACTGGGAAGAAAACATCTGGAGAGAAGAAGAAAGGCAGAGACAGGGGGAAGGTAAAGTGATCTCGATCTGTAACAAATTAGGTTTTTGTTCTGAGTTGTACCAACTATAAACTAACAGAACATAAATTAATAAAAAGTCAAATTAGCCATTGACATGTTTTGGCTATTAACCCTATAATGCCTAACATATGAAATAACTAGACAAAATCTATAATAATAATTAATTAGAATTTTTTTTTGGTTTAGTGTTATATTTGATAAGCTTTCATCGCTCATATTGTTATGATATTTGTATATCAAATATGATACAGCAGGCTTTATAGGGTTGAATATCAGACAAATATCTTTGCACTTGTGAAAATGTTTATCTGTGCAGTACTAGTAAAAAACCTAACCAGACATAACTAGAACTAAATATTTAAATTAAATATAATAAAAAATCATGGCTGCTAACCTCCTAAGTGTCTCTAAATATTTCTGATGATTGTTATTTAAAGCCATCTCATAAATTATGATGCTTCTCAACTGCTAAACTCTCAACCAGGGCAAAGGAAATAAAGGACGGCAAAAACGGCAAAGGAAACGTTTGGTAAATGTTTTATCATCGCACCTAACCTGACATTCACACATCATTCACATCCAAGGGAGCTGAACAATAAATAATGCATTTATTCTCTATTTCATTGAACTTTATATTTGTGATTACTTAAAAATTCTGATATATTAGACTATAAATTTGTCTAAATATGTCTAATGATTTCATTTAAAAAAGCATAAACCCTAAATGAATTTTAAACATACAATTAAATCAATCAATCAATAACTGCCCCTCTGGTTTGCCCATAATCGAATAGTATGCCACACATTTCACTAATTATGGTCAATACTCTTTCAACTAAAAGAACAATTCACCCAAAAATGAAAATTCTCACTATCATGTCTTTACAAACCTCCATGGCTTTAATGTAATTCAATCCTTTGGGTTATTTATAACTACCTAAATTCTCAATAAAGCACGATTACTAATGTTGTTATTTAGTTTAGTCTGTAATGTGTTAATGTGTTACTAATCTATTTTCTCTCAGTTTTGTTTATGTTTGTTTCTTCATTAACATCTAAACAAACCTTTTCAGCTGATCATGTTCTTTATCCATCATTAGAAGGCATAAATCATTTCTCTTAATATGTTAAATTAAAGGAAGATCAAGACAACATGGAAGAGGAGGTTGAGGAAGCATCATATGACGACGAGGAATACAGTCTTGAATATGAAGTATGTCGGCCACATGATCATACAGTATGATGTTTAATCTAATGCAAGACACCTTGATTAACTCAAAAGATATTCCACATTACATCAGATTCTGTCTATAATGTGTCTCTTAGTATTCACACGTGCATAATGGAACCTGACATATCAGCCTACACTAATAAGTTTACCTCATATCTCCCTCACTCACACCCACACTAGAAAGTCCAATCTCACCGTTCTCTTAACAATTTAAAAAGACTTTAATATATTACTCCCACTCCCCAGCCTAAATAAGAAATCGTAATCACAGCATTCCTAATTAATGTTGATGAATTATTCTCATAATCTTTCAGCTTTCAGTTCAGGTTTACACACTGTAGGCATTTTTCATGAACTTTTCGCTTTGATTTTTAAATGTTCTGTTTGTATCATGTCAGGACAACCTGCCCACAGAAGAGCCTTTTCCCTCTCGAGAGGAAGAGGAGTTTAGAGGGGAGGAGGTGAGCATTATTAAAACCAAGTCAACTCAAATTACAGTATACTCGCATAAATACAAAGCTGAAAGCACTATTGCAAACACAGTCACAATTTAGATAAATGTATGTTACAGTGCAATAATTTTTCCTCAGTGCTAAACGTTGTACAATATGCATTGAGCTAAAGTTTTTTTCTGTTGGAACCTGTTTTTTCCTTAGCTAAAATTCTCAGCAACAACAGCTTTATACACACAAGAAAATGAGGTAAGAGTCTTTGCTTAACTTTTCTTTTTAACACGATTAATATTTTAAAATGTTAAATGTTGGTTGGATAGGAGTAGGACATTTTATGATGTTTCAAAAATGTTAAAATTCACACAGGGTGAGACAGAAATATCTTTTCCGAATACACCATCTCCAGATAAGATCAGACCGGTAAGAATATTCATTGCTCAAATGATTTATTATGGTTTTGAAAGTCTATAATGCTTACCAAGGCTGCATTTCTTTTATGCAAATAAAATGCAGAAAATTTTTAACATTGTGAAATATTATTACAATTATTCTAGAAAACTTTAAATTTGTGTTTTTTTTATATATATATATATATATATATATATATATATATATATATATATATATATATATATATATATATATATATATACACACACTGTATATATAGTGTCATATTAACCTTCACTCTTATATGCTGATTTGGTGTTCAAGAAATTATTACGGTGTTATCGACATTGGAAACAGCTGTTCAGCTGAATATTTGTGGAAACTGGTACACATTGTTAACAGTAATGAATGCATATTTTAAATAGAAGCTTTTTAAGGATCATTCATAATCTATTATTTGATTGCTTTATAGTCCCTTATGACAAATGTGTATAATCATTTATGTGCTTTGCACAGTATAGCTTGCAACAAGTATGTTTGATAGAAAATTGTTCTCTCAATTTGTTTCAGATGGCTCACACAACACCAGCGAGTCCCCTGCTTTCATCAAGAGTAACAGAGCAGGTACTTGCTTGACAATATGTTAATTTCAGCAGCTTAATGCGTATGATTTGCATTAACTTATTTTATGTGTTTTACAGAAGCCATCTGAAACCACATTATTATCAGTGCTAAATATAACACAGACTGGAGAGGAGGTAAAAGTTTGTGATTTTGCTTTCTGGCTTCCTTCCGTTTAGCCTTTTTTTGCTCTGTAATTTCACAGCTTATTCCACATGCACTGATTTGCTGCAAGTCTTGCATGTGGCTTTTGATTGAAGCATGAACTAACTAGAGCAGGGGTGGCCAACCTGTTCAGCATGATGAGCCACAAAATAAAGCTCATGACTGCGGAGAGCCGCATAAAAGACTGTTGAATTCGCATTTGTTGATGGGGTTTTGACATTAGAAAGGTCTCGCACATATATCACAAATTTTCTATGTTTATAAATAAAAATTTTATACATTTTACAAATGACACCCACGAGCTATATGGGAATGCAGAGAAAGAATATATCTGTGAATTATATATATGCGGGAAAAAACGGTATATCATCTCATTGACGGTGACCGGAAGTATAAAAAGTAAGCAGCGGTTTGGTAATGTAGTGATCGGTTGGAAAACGTCTCCGGTTACTATCATAACCTCTGTTATTTTATCCTATTCCGTTTAGAGAAGTATGAAAGAAATGCTATTTATGATATTTATACCGTCTGGCAGCCAGATCTGCATCGCGCTACGATTGGCCAGTTGTCAACTGCTGTTATCCATAAGGTTTCAGAAATGACGTGAAGGGGAGGAGTTCCCAAATGCATTTCATTAAACATCTCGTTCCCACTCTCGAAAGGGAACGGGCTTCTGCGCGCCTCTATTTGAATTCGGTAAAAACATCATATCCACGTGAGCGGCGGCTGATCTTGGCAGGATACATGTAAATTTATGGTATTTTTTCCGTAGACAAAAAGGTCTCCGCAGGCCGGATGAGAGCCGCAAAAGAGCAGTCAAAGAGCCGCATGCGGCTCGCGAGCCGCGGGTTGGCCACCCCTGAACTAGAGCTTTGGGGGGAAAAAAAATCTTTTTTGCATGACAATGTCAGTGAATTTCACCAGTGCAAACAATTTTTGCGTCAGTTCATAAGTATTTTAAACTGTTAACTTCTGTGTATAAGTATAAAGTGTGAGTTTCAAGAACATAAACACTTATATATAATGAAATGTCATCATGAAGTAACACACTGACATCCCAGCATGCACTGCACTTGAATTTTAGTCATGATTCCTCTGGTTTGTGTACTTGCAGAATGAAACATTAAACACACTTCATAGTCGCTCAGATCAGCTACAGGTTTTCTTTAATATATTTATTTTCTTAACACAGGATCGCCCATAAACTCTGTAAGAGACATTCAAGTGTGTAGAAACTGTGAAGGGTAAAAGAGGGGAGGATCTGACTGGCCAGCATAACTTTGGGAGAGCCTCCTTTCCCGTCGCACAGTGATGATGTCATTCATCCATGCTGCCTCCACCACGACTAGTGTTCAGTGCGCTGCAGTGCCTTTGATAGATTGAGAAGAACCACCAGCACTCTCTGAGGAGAGACCAGTCCAATATAAACATAAAGAACAGACCTTATAACGTGCTGTCTTTACTGAACAAACACAAGCTAAATCATTTATATAATTCAAATAAACATGACAAACAAGCTGTTTTAATAAATTGCTCAGAGTATCAAAGCATTTGCCCTGACAGCTCACGCAACATCGATTTTTGTTCATCAGTTCCTTATTTATTGATGAGACTGAAAAAGGATTGTATTTTTTTTGTCTGCATATTTACTTTTTTCATTTGTGGTAGCATAATGTGCTACCTGTTTTCACTGGTGAAATTCAAAGCAATGTTGCTTTTCTTTTGTATTTAATCTGTTTGTGCATGTCTGTGAGTAAATGTGTTCTTCCTAAACCGGTCTTAACCTGTTTCTGAGTCTTTATTGTTTGTTATGTGTGTTTAATTCTTTTCACAATCATGAAAACAGTTTGCTTCATAACATTTTAAAATAAGAACATCCACTAAATTGGTACCATATCAGCATTAGAGGTTTTATTGAATTTATAAGTATCCGTTTTATTCTATATGTCATTGTGCAATTGTGCTATTTTCTTCTCATTTTAGTTTTAAATGGCCTTTGCTGTCATCTGAGTTTAATTAATTTAATAACACTATAAAATGTAGTCTTATATCATACATTCGCATAAAAATACTCTTTCGAAAGCGACACCTTTGTACCTTATTTACACATAATGTGTACAAATTAGTATCTAATCTTAGAGTGCACAGTACATTATAATGTTATGGTTCCTAAATGCACATGTAGCATTTAAAATAATTGATTTAGTAAGTAAATATAGTAAAGTAGTGGAGTGAATGGACATGATTGAGAGAAAGATGTTTATAAGACTGTTTGGGTATAAACAGGGGTACTTGTCCCACAATAGTGGCCGGGAAGGGGCAAGATCTAAAGTGAAGAGGAGTGCCCCCCTGCCGGAGTACATGGTAAAACAACTTGTTCATAAGAGTCCAGCTAATGTTTTGTTGGGAGAATTAAATTTGTATAATTGAAACATCTCAGTGAAGCACAAATCAAGTGTGTCTTCTGTAGGCCTACATGCCTGGAACACCAGGAGGACAAAACCGTTACAGACAAGGATATAAGGTGATGTGCTTCTGATTGGATAATCTCATTACGGAGAACTGCACATGTGATTGCATGATGTAAAGGAGGGAAGAAAGTAAAATTGTGTTAGCTCATCTTCTTTTTAGCGTTCCACGTCAGGTGCAGGAGGCAAAAATAAGTTAAATGTGAGTTTAATCTTCCTAAAAAATTCATAAAACATAGAAAATAATTACTTTGAGAAAAGTGAAGTAAAAAATTCAATGCAAGGATCTTTTCCTAGTTTCGTAGGTAAACTTCAACTTAATGCAGTTAACTTTAAATAGTGGAACAAACTCATCTTGGCATCACAGGACAAAAAGTCTAATTAAGAGCCATGATTATTGTAGGCTTTAGAGTGAGATGTTTGCAACGCCAAGGTCATGAGTTTGACTCCCAGGGAAAGCAAGAACTGATTAGAGTGTCGGTGTGTTTCTTGAATGCAATGTAAGTTGCTTTTGATAAAAGTGTCTGCCAAATGCAAAAATTTAAAATGTAAATGTAGTCCCAGTTGTGAAG